>CM062820.1:938433707-939126299 GCA_031772625.1 Pinus tabuliformis
GGAGGTATGTCTGCCACCACCACATCATCAAAACGTTCTTTGCTGGAATCTTATCCAAAATAACCACCAAGTCTTTAATGAGCCCAATACATCTCACCCTACTGGAATCAAAAAATAGAGATCATGGTGTTTCTTGGTAATGTCCAAACCCAACTTTTCCATGATAGCCTTCGGCATAAGATTATGGGAGGTGCAGGAATCAAGCATAGCATTATGCAACACAAAATCATGCACTCTGAAACTGATATAAAAAGGAGGCACATCATTATCCGGAGACTCACCATTCAATGCTAGTCCAAAAATTAGTTCAGGTTTATCATCTTCCACACTCACCATATCAGACATTGGATCAAAGTTCAAAATTTTGGTGACCTGGCCTCTATAACTGTTGTTCCTCATTAGTTTAGTCAAGGGAATGGATAACTTCAATTTAGAAATTTCATTTTATAAAATAAAAGTAGAATTATTCTCTACCTCTTTGGTTTGAACTTCCTTCTTCTCAGCTTTATCTTTTGGTACAATGGGCTGATTGACTCGTTCATTTGCTGATGAAATTTGTTAGGCATAGGATCAACAACTTCTTTTCCTTTATTTGGTGCAACAGTTGACTCATTTGTAGATGCTGGACCTTCCTTTCTCTTCTGGATTGGATTGATGGGGACATTTCTATTTCTTAATGAATACTGACGCTGCTGGGCGGACAAGGCATGCATATACCCTCTCTAATACGCATCCGACTCCTCTTCAAGAGCTGTGTCATTCGCCAAGATAAAATCTGCATCCTACTGAACAACTGAACTTTCTGCATACTCATCATCTTCAGTGATAAAGGTGGGCATATCATCAGGGTAAAAAAGTGATTTTCTTCTCGTATTACATGGTCTTCATCATCAGATTCGGGACCAACAAAATTATGTTGAAGAGGTGTCTTTACTTGCTGCTGTTGTGATGTCAGTTCTTGTGCTCACTGTTCACGCTGCTTTATCCTGAATTGAGGTTGCTGCTATCCACGGAAATTAGGATTCCAGATCTGTGGTTCAGGCTTATCAAGTGTTAATCTTTCAATCATCTTTTCTACCTTGTGGAGCACTTGGTATCAGGTAGAAGCTTCTTCCTTTATTGAGACTTTCTTCTCAGCTTTCATTCTAGCTCTCTTGTCATTCAAATTTGCCTCAACACTAACGACGATTTTCTGCATTTCTTCTAAGGTAGCTGGATCTCTCTCTCTTAATTGATAAGCCATGTCCAGATCAAAACCATCCGGGAACTTAAGAAAAGCTGACCTTCTAGTTGGCTTTAAATCATCAGGAATTGCATTATAAACCGCATTAAATCTAGTACAATAGTCTTGCACGGACTCACCAGCATTCCGCTTGATCTTGGTATATTTAGAAGTGATCTGAAGAGGATCTTTCTTGACTTACCAATGATCCAAGAACTATCTTTGAAGCTCTTCTAATGTGGGAATACTTCTAGCTGTCAAAGCTCTGAACCATTTTCTTACCTCACCTGCGAAAGTCTGCACAAATAATCTCATGGTCACGTTTTCTGCGTCAATCTCGTGAAGCTCAAAGAAATCTATCATCTTGTCCACATTTTGCTAAGCCGTGGTACTTTGAGGAGTGCCATCAAACAAAGGAATTTTACTCTCATAATCTGCTCACCCAAAACTTGAGGCAGCACGAGAGGTGCAAACCGAGTAGCCATTGCTCTTGGTGGATTTGTAACCAGCCTTGGAGATGTTGGGGGAGAAGGTGCAGCCGATGTGTGAGGTGTATGAGGAGGTGTATGCGGAGGTGAAGCAATTTTGGATGTAGAAGGAGAAGATGGAGGTGAATTTACAACTGAATTTTGATATGTAATAATAGGCTGCGGGGGAAGGGTGGGAATGAAAGGTGGTTCAGTGGGAACCCTTGAGCTAAATGGAGTTGCAACAGCTCCAAGAGTTGCAGATGTAGCTTCTAGAAAATCAATGATATTTGTAGCCTCAATGTCAGTTTGGAGTTGTCTTAGAATGAAATTTTCAATGGACTTATTAGATTTTTCAATATCTAGAGCAACATGAAAATCCGGATTTGGGACGATAGACGCAAGAGCGTTTTCGAATTTGGTTTTAAACAATAACAATTCAAACTTTTCATCAAAATCAAGCTCTTCAAGATACTTGAAAATTGCAGGGCAATAACGGGATTTGAACACGGGAGTCACAGAGTTCTCTTGACGAACAATTCTTGGAATCAAATTAGGATTTTCGTAAAAAGGAGGAGGATTTGGATCTGGATTAGCTCTGGTATATCTCTTTGAAGTCAGCATGTTAATTTCAAGAAATCAAAGGAACATAAACAACTTTTTCAGCCTTTCAAATTCTAAACCTATCATCCAAGGCTTAGAATTCCCAAATGTACTGGGGTGATTTACAGGTCAAGTGTCATGATTACAAGCTAGACCGGAGATTGACTGAAGCAGCGTTTATCTACTTGCACTAATGCAAAGAAAAAAAAATTTGAAGGCTACCTGGCATAACTTCAGGCTCCGTCTGTAGCTTAGAAAACCAATGACAATGACAAGCAAAACATTTTCTTCCCCAGTATGGTTGCCACTATGTTAGAGCCTAGATTTGTCTAAGGGTGAAAAGACAAGGTTCTAGGTCCACATCAAACCATGCACAACCTCATAGCTAGCCCTACGAGGACAAGAGAGGGCTCTCTCCAGGTCAATCTCGGCAAAGATAATTGATGGGGCTCAAGATGACTATAATAAAAGCTAATTTTAGGCTAGGTATGAAGTACAAAGGTTTGATTTGATTTTTTGGGGGTTTTGTGTTGGAAACAGGGAAAGGCAAATTGGGCTCGGGGATGAGGCACAGTTTCTGTAGAGTTCTGATTGGGGCAAGGAAGGAAATCGTTTTGATGCTTTAAAGTAAGTGAATGGATAGATCAGACTGGTAAGGAGCTAAGGAGAGCAAGAAAGTCTCAAGAATTCTCCTTAAACAGATGAAAACATGGAAATTTAAACAAATTCAAAGGCAGAGCATAACAGTTAATGGATTCTACCTTAATCACTCATTTGTTCAAATTCAAAAGAAAAGAGAGGAAAATGATACACATAACACTAATGAGCTTACAATTACTCAGAGAAGCACACCATCAAAACATAAAGCCACATGGATCCCAAACAGTGTTGCAAAACCCTTGTCTTTCCTTAGCCAAAAAATGCAGAGATAGAATGTACAATGATATGCCAAAGCAATCCCAAGTGTCCAACCCTGAAAATGACTTAGAAATTACATGATATAGACTAGCCCAACCCATTCCCTTGCCTCTAGGGGTCGAGCTCATCATTCTAGGAGCTGTTTCAACCAATTCTAAACAAAGCACCAAAATCTAGGCAATCAAAACAACTTGCCTCTATAAGGTAGGAAACTGATTCATTCATTAAATTTTCACTTTTTAGTGAATGAATCCTCTAGAACAAGTAAATAAGTGCCAAAATTACATCATTTTTATCCAATTACATCAAGATAGATAAATAATTACGTCACAAATCAAAACTAGTCAAACTGGTCGAATTTCTGAGCTGGAAGGTGAAAAATTAAGCAAAAATCCTCTGTGCTCCACGCCAATTTCTCTGTGCGCCGCGCCACTTTGAGGCTGAGGTTGAGGCACTTCCTGAAGTCCAAATTGAGCCCACTATATCTCAATGGAAATCCCTGCTTGTCTACTTTCCAACCAAGTGGAATTTTTCAATTTGGATGTCATTTGCCCCTCCAAAACTACAATCTCCCAGGACTGCTTCCTGTGTGTCAAAATAAGGGCAAAAAGGTCATTTTGTGAGTGTTTTTGACCTCCTGAGGACTCAAAACTTGCCCAAAATTCTTGGCCATGCACTAGAAGTCATGATTTTTCATGAAAAATCCAAAAATATAAAATTTTTTCAATTTAGAGATTCCTATCAAAAGTGTGCGCCACGTGACGCGGCGCACAGGGAGAAAAACTGTGTTTTTTGTACCAAAATTTTCCAAAATGCCAAAAATGCCCCAAATTTCTTGAAATTTGGGTTGGAGCTTCTTCATCAAGTGTCATGCTGGGCTAAAGAGGCTTCATCCAATATCTGAAGACGATCAAGCTCCCTTTGCCTCTTTTGCTTCCTTATTGCCTTCCTCAATTTTGCCTTTAAATTCTTGATTCGTGCCTTGCAGAGTTTGTTCCGCACCATGTAGTGGAAAGCCAAGTGTCTCAGCAATGCATGGTCCAACAGTCTCTCCAAGTGGTTGTTGATTCTCTCGAGATTAGACTCCCGATCCTCATTAATCTCTTGCTCCAATGACGTGAGCTCAATTCTTCTCCTTTGTGCGGCTTGGCGATTCTCGCGGATGTTTTGTAACTCCATGATTGCTTGCTGATATTCAAGTTGTTTGTTCCTCTACTCCAAGTATTTCATAGTCCACTTAGCCCTCTCCAAGTCAAGGGGTAAGGCTTCGATCTCCGTTTGCTGCTCCTGGATGATCTCTCTAAGTTTTGCGCTTTGTGGAACCTTATCTGTATCATCATCATGTAGGAGAATGAATTCAGTCTCTCGTTTACCTGATGTCCCCTCACCCTACATTAGCCTCTTGCCTTTTTCCTGTACTTTTGATGCTGATGGAGGAAGCGAGGTTCCTTCCACTCTGAGTGGAGATAACACTCGCTTTGCCGCTGCAAACAAATGTCTGGTGCCTCTCTGATATGTGATGAATACCGGCACACTAGTGGTCTCATGGCGCTCATACTGATGAGAAGGTCCACCTTTATGCTTAACCTCTGATAATCCCTGTGAAGCCCTGAAGAAGTCACGAGAGATGAAATCATCCCATGTGATGCCATGTAATTCAAGCTGATGAACCACCAAAATCTTAATAAGAGCAAAATGATAGACACTGTTAAGTTGCTGCTGAGGGGTTTTATGTTGTACAAGTGTAGTCATCCTCTCTATGTTCCGGTAAATGAAATATGGAATGTTCATCATCCGTACCCTGGTGAAATGCATGAACAACCTGATGTGATAAGCATAGAGACGAGAGAACTATCCCTCACAGCTGAAATATTTCATAATCAATTTCATTAGTGGAGCCTATTCATCTTTTAGATATCAGAATGGGAACACTCTCTTGAGCTGCCTCAAGAAACTAGTTTTAATGTATGGCTCATAATGCTGCCGGTCAATTTTCTGCTTGTGCCATGGTTCTCCAATGTTCAGTATGCCGGTTGATAATGAGACAGATTCTGGTGTAAGTGTGAAGGTGACACAGGCTAAGATAGCTTGATCTCCATGTAGGTGCAGCATGAAAAGACGAGCCAGATCATGATGAAATTGAACACTAGCCACCTTTTGACAAAACTCATAGCATGATTGATGCTGAAAACAAAACATGGCAAGAGGGCAGGCCTGCAATTCTGTAAGGGTGGTCGATTCTTCTCTAACATGTTTGCCACCTTTATGAGGCCTCCGGGGTGCCTGTTCTTCCAAGGGTGAGTCACTTTGGGTTTCCACTTCATAGTCCGATGAATGCTCAGATACCATGACTACTATTTTTCAAACTGCCTTGGAGGAAAAGATACTGCTGTATGAAAACTGTTTAGACTGCTCTTTAGTGATGTGTACAAACTCTGCCACCAAAGGGGAAAACAAATAAAACAGGGACTGTTAGGAAGGGGAAATAATATCAAGGGATTAGGAATTATTGGGAGAGATTTGTTTGGGAAATATGGGAGGGGGTTTAGTAATTTAGGTATGGGAATAGGGTTTAGGGTTTTCACATTTGAAAATTTTGGGAAAGGGAATTTTAGGATAGGGGTTTAGTAACCTTTGGGGATGGGAACAATGGGAACAAAGGGAATTAAGGACAAAGGAAATAATGGAAAAGAGTAACTTTGGTGGCAATGAAGTTTTGAAATCCTAGGTAGCAGCTTGCATGTGAGGAATTCAAAATGAAAGGGTTTGAATTTTGGTTTCAATCATTACCATCCATAAACCACCATCACTCAGCACAAAAATGGATGAAACATCAATATGTTGATCCTACCTAGCAAATCCACGCATATAAAGGGAAAATTGGAGAGATTTGAAGAAAATTCGGGCTTTTAGGTGTGTGCGCCGCGCTGCATACCCAACACACTACGCTCTGCCAGTCCGCCGCACCCGTTCAGATTTGCACTGGAAATTTTCTCTCAATGCACCGTGCCTCCCCACTGCACCGCACCACCTGATCTGTGCGTCGCGCCGGCCAAATTTCCTCCAACTTCACCCAAAACGCGCACTTGCTCACCCAATTGCTTTGAACTGTTACCTCTTTACTCTTGGCATTCAAAATGACCTTGACCCTCATGGAGAAATAATTATAAAGACATGGAGAGATGGTTTTGATTTTTGATTCTCCAAAACCCATTTTTATAATGTTTGACATTGGCACTTTTTCACACTTTAATGCAACTCTGTTTTTCACACTTCCTTTTTGATTTTTCACTAAAATGATGAAATTTTGGCAAATTTTTTGCAGGGGTAGCTGACATGGAATTTGGCAAAGGAGACCAGGGCTGCGCCTGAAGAATTGAACAGCTGAAAACTTTTGAAAATTATTACAAAGGACATAATGTTGACTTTTCTTCAAAACAGAGTTTTGAAGAACAGTCATAATCCATCAACATGACGATGAAATTCACGAAATAAAAAACATGTGTAGAACCTCCCTCTGGCCTGCTGGCATTTGGACACTTTAACGACTCAATTTGTGAAACCCTAGACCTATGATTGACATGACTCTTTGCCCATGTAAAGATCAAACATTAAATGTCATGGACTTTTAATAAACATTGATGAAAAGACCTAAGCCAGCAGGTACAAGACATGAGGGGAATGAATGAAAAATCCCTTCCGAGAGAGTTTATGGCATGCTCCTAACACAATGAAACTGAGTGAGTCGAGTGAGAAACCTAAAAATGATATGCAAAAAGAGTGTTGATCTCTGATGGAGGGATGACCAGACTGACTCTAACACTTTGGGTGATAGTGAACAATTTGGATGAATTTCTTGGAGAGAGATTAGAATCTAGATAAATATGATGCCAAAAAGAAACTGCTTTGAGCACATTGTAGCTAAACTCCAATTCATGTGTAAATCACACCAGTTCTGGATCGAGGATTGTGAAAGCAGGTTTACTATGGAATAGTTTCTGGTGATGAATCATTAGGTCTCAAAAGATACATGCCTGTAATATTGGTTAAGAGGTGCCTCAATTTCCATTGTTCTGGACTTGTAGCACTCAAAGGAAGACATAAATCATGCCAAGAATATTGTGGCCAATAACATTGGACGGGTGAGGAAAATCGCACAAGTATAAACTTGTAATGTCAATAGAGAAGGGGTTAAAATATGTAGAGTGCCCCAATCCAGATCCACCGCATCTATTCAGCTACCACAACTTTATCACACAGATCTTGTATATACAGCATGAAAGGGTATTTAGATTTATTTACGAAAAATAGAAATCAATCTTAGAGAAAGGGTGTAGAGGAGCTATCTGCAACGTCTCAGCTTCGAAGTTATTTTGCAGAGGAAATCACAGCTGTAGGCGCTTCGGCGGGTTACTGCCTACTCTGGCTCTCAAGAATGGGGAGGCGGTGGTTTTTGGGCACGGGGATGCCAAGAAGAAGAAGAGGTAGCTTAACCACAGTATTGAAACCAGGGTAAAGCCACCAAGATCAAAGTATTCTACTAACTACAAACATGGGTTTGCTAACCAAGGGTTAGAACCCAAGCTCACGAGTAGAGAGAAGAAAGAGCGGAGAGGAGGAGCAAAACTCATTTTTGGATTGCTTCCTTAATTGTCTCAAATCCATGTGGAAAAACATAACTCTTTTTTCTTTGGGCCACTTGGATGAGCACAGATCCAAAAGTGGTGAAGCGGGTATTTAAGGGGGCAGGTTTCTAGGACAATAACAACTAAGAAAGCCAACTATTTGAAGCCCATGTCACTCAAACCCATCATATCCTTCTACTAAAACGGTCTCCAAAAGCATTCGGGCATAAAGTACACACCCAAATAATGACTTGCAGCATATCTATTTGCATTCTACTCACATGGCCTTTTTGGGATTTCAAAGTGTGTTAGTTGTGTCTTACTATCCCTTTATTACTCTTTGCATAATCTTATTTATAGACATGGGATTTGGGATTATTTCATGGGTGCGAGGTGATTGTCGATATATTTGAGGTTTGATTTGCAGGTTAACTAGATGGGTTGAGGGATAAAAGGAGATGGCAATGAGATGGTGGGTACTGGGAATCTAAGCTGGTTTGGATTCTTGGTTTTTAGACAATCATGGGAGAATCAAGTGCAGTAGCACCTACTATCACGAAAAAAATTGATACAGCCGTTGGTACCATTGTGTGGGTGAGAAGGAGAAATGGGTCCTGGTGGCTTCGAAGGATTTTGGGTGTAGAGGAGCTATCTGCAACTCACTTGATGTCTCCCAGATCAGGAACCCCTGATAAACTTCGTGGTAGGGATGATGCCAACATGTGAGTATCCTCTTCTTCACCCTAATCATCTTGCATTTTTCTTACCTTACAAAGAAGCTATCATTGTTGCATATCCATCTGTAATTCCAATTTTCAGATGTGGAACTTTAGTTAGATTCCATGTATTTAAAATATAACTTTTGTCCAAAGGTGATGATTCTTACAAGGTTCTATCCTTGTTTTCAGCAATTCATTATTATTTCTTGGTAGATCTTAAAAAGATTTTGAATGGATCAATATTCATCATGTTGTGTAGTTGCATAATATGTTTCTGATTATTGTCATCATGTGACATGGGAAATAATGCACATAAACCAAAATAAACAAAGAAATAGTTACACCCTCATCTGGGATGTATGGCATTGATAAATAATTCTTTTCACAGTGTTGTGCTTTGTTTAATAAAATAGCAGTACAAAATGGTACCTCATATTTTGGCAATATTTTTGTATGCAAATCTCACACTACGCTTCCTATTGTACTCTTTATTTAAATAGTTTTCTGCAGCTCTCACCAACATGGTGAATGCAATTATTAAAGTAATTGTTGTTCAGTGGTGTAGTTTTTTCTTGTTGGAAATAATGTAAGCTAGTTTCTTCCTTGTCTTTGTATATTTGTTTGTTATTTTCCTTCACGACTAGCTCATGCCTGACTGATGATTTTTTGGAGTATCCCTCTTAGTTTGCCTGAAATTATTTTCTGGTTGTTCCTACACTAGATTCAAATATATCCATGAAGTGTCTAATAAGATGTACAATTGAAAATCAAGAAGTTGTTGGTCATTTTGGAAGATTCACATTTTCGTGTTGAAATTATATGGAAACTATAATATGAAAGTACTTTGACTAGAACTTGGAATAGCATATTAGAAATGAAAAGTATACGAGAAGTTTCCTCTTCAGCCTAAGATGCTGACATATAATGAGAAGAATGTCTGTTGGCATAAAGGAGTTTCTACATGAGATCTTAATCCATATTCATTTCCTTTTTGATGAGGATGCAGAATTTGCTGGCAATCCCTAGCTTTGTACATGATAATAAGTTGATGATCACAAAGATCTTGGGATCATGAGTAGCTCATTCATAACTGATATAATCAGCTAAGAGTACTCCACTGGAAACAGTAGCAGCAATCAAGTCAATACATAGTAGAATATCATACTATCACGTGAAGGAAATAATCAAAAACAGAATAGATGCACATGTCATGAATCTTTCCTATAAGCATATTCTAACAGGGTTTTGCCAATTCCAAATTCTAGATGATTACTATTACAGGTTAACAGCTTCTATATCAGTTTGTCATGCTAAGATGTCTTTACATAAAGTAGCAATCCTATGGATCTGAATTTGGGTCAATCCTAGTGTAGCTTTTCTTAGGATCCAGGTTTGTAACCATAGACAATGGTTCTATTTTATCGCAGATTTGATTACAATATTTTTTTTTATAATAATGTATTAAAAGAAAAGAGGGAGTGCTGTGGCTATATTCGTACAGCCAAATACAACATTTTTGTATGCCACTCTTCATCCTATCCTTGGGTTAGGGTTGGGATGATGGGTTGAACTAGCTTTCATTCTTGAATCAAGCAAGGAACCAAGTGCGAGACAGAGGTTGGTCTCCTTTGTTCCCCTCTTATCTACTTCTCATAAAGGAAAACGAAAGTAGTTTTAGTTTGTTTGTTTCTAAGATAGCTACCAGTCTTAGTGGGACTAACAGCTCTGCATAGACACTAGATTTCCTGATAACAAAATGGCGACTCTGCTAGGGAGCGAATAGCTTGTTTGCTTTTCTATACTTTTTTGTTTTATAAACTTACAGATGGAGCCTGAAGTCAAGCCAGCTAGCCTTCGAACTGCATTTGCTATGCAAGTGCAAAGTAGATCAATGCTGCTTCAGTCTATCTCTGGGTTTTGTTTATAAACTAAACAATTGATTTGTAAACATCCTAATTGCCCTTGTGGTGGCTCTAGTAACCTCCTTAGATCTACCCCTATGATTTATTTACTGATTATCACTTGCTCGGCCTAAATCCTGAACTGTGTTGCAAACTGTGATCAAGAACTGGATCAAAAGTCTCGCACTGTACCATCGCACCCTCTCTTCAAGGATATCAGTATGCATCGCACTTCCCGTGTGCTGTAGGTGGGATGCATACTGGAATCCCTGTGTAACAGGTGCGCTGATCAGAGAAGGCTAATTTTGCCTCCAGACTTTGGTTTTTCTTCAGTCTTTTTAGCTCTATTAAGGAGTTTTGTTGTCTGTAGTCAGTATACCTCTGTTGGAAACCCCTTCCTTGCCATTATTCTGCCTCCATTGTGCAAAGAACTGTAAATGTTTTTATGTATTGTGAGCCATTTTCAGTTCTCTTTTACAAAGAAGTAGCGTAATTGAACTGTCGTTTCTTGATTTGGAAGTGTCGCAAGTGTCATTTTTAGTCATAGAAGAGAATCCGATTGTTCTTGATAGTCGATTACATTGTTACTCTTGTATTTGATTTGAATTAGTAGCTTTTCAAGTGTCGAAAGTAAGTTTTCAATTCCAAATCGCAAGTGTCACCATTGTCTTCATTTTGTCTTGAAAAGAAGCTTGTTAGTAATGTCGCTTTGAAAAAATAATTCAGATTTGCGCTTAGCTTTCTTTTTATCATTCACACATTAAGAAGGCTAAAAACAAATACATGCATGTGCATTTGCATTTAGACTGTTTATTGGTTTGATTTAGGACAGTGCATATAGTGTGTGCTCTCTGCTCTATGTTGAAAGAATATCATCTCTCTTTCTTTAGTAGCTAGAATTTTCATTGCAAAAAGAAGATTAAACGATTGTTTATCATCTTAGATTGCATTTTAGGAATTATATATCTACATCACGTGGTGAACCTGAAAGGAAAATTTCTTAAACAAGATCAACTGTAAAATAAATTTAATGAATCTAAAAACGCTTTGGAACCTAACGCACAACATTTAGAAGTCTAGGCTAGAGACATATTCCGGTGTCGTAAAGCCTGGTAACTGTTGCCTTCATTGCTGGTTGGGTGATTCCTCCACTTTGAGACGATAAGTGCCAGTACGGACTTGTGCTCCTATGTACCGTCGAGGATATATTGGGAGACCACAATAGGTTATATCCTTTATCCATAGGAAGCCGTGTCTACCGCCCTATCAATCGCAATGCACTGAACACAGCATTCAGGAAGATTGACTGTCGTACCGTAAAAAGTATTCTGCAGTTTTGTGATTGGTTTTGTAATCCCTCTGTCTAGACTTCCAGAGTAGTCTCTTTCATTCCTTTTCAGACTCCTTAAAGGAAAAGGTACATCTGAGCACTTGTCACTTCAAGCTCATTAAAAATCGAAGGTGACTAGAGTCATCTTTTGTTTTTTCTCAACTCTTAAAAATTGAAAAAACAAGTTGTGTTAAAGCGTCTAAAATTTATTTTAATCAGAATAACATGACTGTTCCCTCGTTGGTCTTAGAAGTTAGTCTCCCTTCATCGTAAGTTCTTGTAGAATCGCTAGGAAATCTTTTGGATAGAATAGATATGTCTGAACAACCGTCGACATCCAGGACTATGACATCTGACATAGCAGTAGTAGAACCTCCTACTGCTACTCCAACAATGTTCGCTGGTGTACCATCTGTCCCAGCAAGTTATCAACAACAAGCCGGAGTCCGATTAGGGACTGTTTCAACAACATGGTCAGTTCCTATTTCTTCATCCGGATTATCATCTAGTATTTCTTATGTTGAAACTCAACAAATTGATCCAATGTGTCTTCAAAGGCCAATCTACCCTTTAAGTACTGGATTGCCACCATATGGGGGAAGTATACCTTTTCATTGTTCCCTCCTGGAGAACAACCATGTGGGAGTTTACAACAAAGTTCAGGTCAAACTGGAATTACATCTGGTGGTTGGGTACCAATACTGCCTCAGCAACCAAGGGTTGTATATTCAGTGCAACCAGTCCACCCTGTGTCTAATATTCCGACTATACCGGCTATGGTGACTGCATCGCAAGTACAAGCGCTACCTGTTGTATGTCAACCCCAAGTTTCTCAGGTTGCAATACAACAACCTCTCGTCTCAGCGATTCAATCACAACCTCAGGTTAGTGTGATCCGGGTGGATATTGGTGGCCACCCGCTAATTCCACTTGGATCCCCTCTAGTGCTTCTTATAGTTTTCTCAGTTTCCTTAATTATAGCACAGTTTACTATTTTTAGCAGTTTTTCGGGCCCTAAACTTCCGGAGCCGTTTTGAGGCCCTAAACGACGTTTTTTGGGAAATCTATCGTCAGTGATTTTTCTGTCTAAAAATTATCTTTTCCGTCATAGTCCTCGGAGAGATCTTTCCAACGGGCTATCATGCACGTCAAACGGAGATAGTACGGCCAATTCGCGACCCCGGGAAGTTGATATACCAACTTACCCAAAAACGGGGCACACAATTTGGCGTTTCGTCTTATAGGGTTAGGTTTTGGAATGTGAAGGGTTTTCCATTGTTTCTCAACAATAAATAAGCCTTCGAGCCTCATTGTAAGACAGTTGAGAGGCATGTAGCCACCACATCTCTTCTCATAGATAAGCTACCATCGCCCTAGCTGGTTTATTTCCATTTCTGTTTGTAAGCATATTTCAGTATTTTACAGTAATGAATTGAGGTATTATTTCCGCTGCATATCTGTCTTTATGGTTATCTCTGTATTTTATGGTGTTCCTGTTTAAATCCGGATCAGTGGTATTAGAGCGGTTTGATTTTCTTCTCTGTTTTTCTTTTCATGTCCCCAACGAGGTCGGGATATAAGGAGTTAGGACTTGAACTGGTCGAACCTTTGCAAGAACAACCTCGCAAATCCTGACGGCCTCCCATGGCAGATGAAAAGAAAGACGAGGGGATAGGAGATCCTATCAAAATCTTGCTCGAAGAAGCCCTCGAGCGACAAAGGAACGCGATGATCGACAACTTTGCCCAAATCCTTCAGCGGCTACCCAGGGGCGATGCATCGGCTTCCAACAGCAACTCTAGAAATGCCACACCATTTAAGGTACACGTTAATTTTGAAATCCCCATATTAGAGGGTCAGATAGACGCAGATGCCGTCAATAAATGGCTAAATGTGCTAGAGGGTTATTTTTCTGTTCATGATTTTTCCAGTCGGGAAAAGATTATTTTCGCCCTTCTCAAAGCAGCCCCCCACGTCAAGAATTGGTGGGAAACCTACTGCGAGCAGAAGGATGAAAGTACAGGCTCACTATTTTCAGTCGCACTGACTTGGGATTCATTCCGAGATGCCATCAAGGAGCAGTACTACCCTTTCGGAAGCTATCAGGATCAATACATAAAGTGGACCACGCGACGGCAGGGAAGGGACCAAGACGTACCAGAGTTTACCAATATTTTCCATACCCTTCGCACAAAGTTGGGTATCAAGGATACAGAGCAGCATTTGGTACTAAAATACCGTGGCTGCCTGCACAAGTACATCCAAGAAGAAATAGAATCCCTGAACATCTCCTCGCTCGGCACGACATACCGATATGCCGTCAAGGTCGAGCAAAAGTTTAAACAGAAGAAGCGAGACTTTGGGTCTGCGAATCCGAAACAAGGGAAAGGTGCCCCCAAACCACAAAACAAAGGACAAAGCCAAGGCGGGGCCCAAGACAACCCGCCAAAGTTGCAAGCAAAGAACAATGCCGCGAAGCCAACAAAGGACACCAGAAAGTGATGTGAGTTCCATAATAGCTCCACTCACAACACAAGTGAGTGTCGGGCCAAGCAGTCACTGGTGGCCGAGCTAAAGGTTTCAGAATCAGATGCATGTTCTGACTCTGAGTCAAAACCTGATAAGGGGAATGACAAAGGGAAGTAGATTATCGATGCGGAGCCCAATGCCACTGTTGCCACCACGAAGATCCAGAAGGAGGAACTTGAAGATCCAGAGGAGGAGAAGTGTCTCTTCCACTCCCAGATGTGGGTAAAGGGCTCCCCGCTACAGTTCATTGTCAATAGCGGGAGCCAAAAGAACCTCATTTTGGCAGAGGTCATCAAACGGCTGGGCTTACCGACCACAGCACATCCACAACCATACACCATTGGGTGGCTGCATCAAGGATGGGATCTTCGCGTGAGCCAACCGTGTCACCTTCCATACAACATCAAGCCCTTCACGGATGAGGTATTCTGTGACATTTCTCCCCTTGAAGTTTGTGATGTGTTATTAGGACAACCATACTTGTGGAAGCGACATGCTGTGTATGAGTCAAGGCCCCGTGCTGTTATTGTTACTTTGGGAAATAAGTTGTACAGGATACCAGAGGTAGCACCGCGCACTGCCATCTCTTTGGTTACTGCAAAACAATGCAGTAAGCTCATTTCCAAAACTGGGAAGTTTGTTTTCCTGATGACACGCCCTCAAGAAAAGAAGAAGACGGTGGCCACGACCTCTAGACAGGGCCCCTCCACATGACAACTACAGATGGACAAGGTCGTGGAGGAGTATGAGGACATCTTCACCTCCCCCGCAGGGGTTCCTCTGCACTATCAGGTCAAGCACTCCATTGATCTAACCCCAGGTTCACCGCTGCCCAATGGACCAATCTATCGGCGCTCTGTTATGGAGAATGATGAAATCAAGAGGCAGACTCAGGAGCTTCTGCAAAAAGGTCACATCCGTCCGAGTTCATCGCCCTGTGGGAGCCCAATCATGCTGGTACAAAAGAAGGATGGGACTTGGAGAGTCTATATTGACTATCGGGTGCCGAACAAGATCATTGTTCATAATAGGTACCCAATCCCACGGATTGATGACCTCCTGGACCAACTAAAGGGGGCAAAATATTTCAGCAAGATCGATTTGAAGTCAGGATATCACCAGGTACCAATCGAACCCTCCGATGTGGGGAATATTGCCTTCAAAGCCAAGGAGGGCCTTTTCGAATGGTTGGTTATGCCTTTCGGATTGACGAATGCTCCTGCAGCCTTCATGAAGCTAATGGACGACACCTTGCGGCCATTCACCAACTCATTTGTAGTGGTATACTTGGATGACATCTTGATCTTTAGCAAGACTTGGGAAGAGCACCTCCACCACATCCGACAGGTTCTCCAAACACTGCGACAACACAAGTTATGTGCCAATTTGGAGAAATGCACTTTTGGCATGACCCAGGTTCAGTATCTGGGATATATTATTGATGAACGGGGTGTGCATGTGGATCCAGCCAAGATCCAAGTCATTCGGGATTGGCCATCTCCAACCACTCTGACAGAGCTTCGCAACTTTCTAGGCCTTGCCAACTTCTACCGCAGGTTCGTGTTGGGATTTTCTCATATCACTTGGCCCTTGAGTCAGGTCACCAAGGGAGGAGTGAAAGCAAAAATTTTTTGGTCGGAATCTCAACATAAGACATTCACAGAGTTGAAAGATCGACTCTACACAACACCAGTTCTTGCATTATCAGACTTGCAACAACCATTTGAGGTCGAGACAGATGCCTCTGACTATGCTATTGGGGCAGTCCTTACTCAACACGGGCATCCAGTGGCATATCACAGTGAGACACTTTCAGACACAGTCCAGAAGTATCCCACTTATGACAAAGAGATGTATTCCATTGTGCAGGCCTGCCGACAATGGAAGCATTACATTTTGGGGAAGGAAATGGTCATCCACACAGACCCCCGACCCCTGCAGTTCATACGGACCCAAGGGAAATTGCAGAATGATCGCCATCAGAAGTGGTCCACATACCTGCAACAGTTCCATTTGAATATCAAGTATAAGAAGGACAACACCAATAATGTTGCAGATTGCCTCAGTCGACCACCAATCATGGCGTTAACAACCGTGCTCAACTCTTGTGGGCACGAGACTTCTGATTGGCCACTGCTCTACAAAAGCAACCCAAAATTCGGCCACACATACCAGACACTCTTGGAGGGTCAGCATGTTCCAGATTTTCACCTCCAGGATGACCTGTTATGCCACCTGGGTCACCTTTGTGTTCCTTCAAGCGAGCGTGCCAAGATGATCTGGGAAGCACACTACAGTCGGGCCGTTGGGCATTTTGGTGTCGAAAAACGGTGGCAGTACTGTAGAAATATTTCTATTGGTTGAATCTTCGACAAGATGTCGGGAAGTACATTAGATCATGCACTGCTTGCGCCATTGCCAAACTGACCATCAAGAAGCAAGGCCTCTATACCCCACTGCCTACCCCTAGTTGACCTTGGGAATCCATCTCCATGGATTACATGTCAGGCCTCCCTTCCACTAGGCATGGAAATGACTGTGTTTTTGTGGTCTTCGACAGGTTCTCGAAGATGACCATTATGGCGGCCTGCAAGAAGAATATCACAGCAGAAGCCACTGCTAAACTCTTCTTTGAACGAGTATGGGTACACTTTGAGATCCCACAGTCTATCATTTCAGATTGGGACAGCAGGTTCCTCAGTACATTTTAGTCTAGCCTCTGGTCGATGCTGGACACCAAACTCACTAAGTCCACAGCCTTCCATCCTCAAACTGATGGCTAGACTGAGGTCGTCAACAGGATGATCGTACACATTCTGCACATGTACAACTCAAAGCATCCATGCACATGGGATGAGAAACTCCCCTATGTTCAGCAGAGCTACAACTGGGCTCTCCACAGCTCAACTGGCCACAGCCCTTTTCAGGTGGGATTGGGATTCCAGCCACTATGTCCCATCGATGTGGCCATGCCATTTGCAGCTACTCACACAGATTCTGCTCATGTCCAGTCCGAAGCAGATAAGGCAAACAGCTTCATTGAGCACATCCAACATATTCACCAGCAGGTCCATGACATTATGGAGAAATCAAATGCCAAGTAAAAGTAGCGACATGATCAACATCAGGTGCTACACAAGTTTCAAGTGGGTGACAAAGTCTGGTTGCATTTGCGAAAGGAACACCTTACCGGAGCCTATCGGAAACTCAGACCACTCTGATATGGCCCTTACACCATTACCAAAGCTATGGGAGACAATGCATTTGAGCTTAGCATTCCCCCATTCCTTGGCCTGCACCCGGTGTTCAATTTTGACCACCTTCAGCCATACTTTCCACCATTACTAGACACGTCCAACATTGCAGAACAACTCACACCCACAGAGTTAAATCCAGCTTGCATGGAACAAGCTGCAACTGATCTGATCATGGACACATAGATCAAGCACACTCGCCAGCAGAATATCCATCTGTATCGAGTTGTCAAAGTAGGACAACTCCTTCACCAGGGCAAGTGGCTCACCAGGGACCAAGTGCAGCAGAAGTTCCCTCATCTCATGGAGGAACTCAATGCAATGGGGACCATTGCTTCCTAAGGGGGGAGGAATGATCTAGGTGGATATTGGTGGCCACCCGCTAATTCCACTTGGATCCCCTCTAGTGCTTCTTACAGTTTTCTCAGTTTCCTTAATTATAGCACAATTTACTATTTTTAGCAGTTTTTCGGGTCCTAAACTTCCGGAGCCGTTTTGAGGCCCTAAACGACGTTTGTTGGGAAATCTACCGCCAGTGATTTTTCTGTCTAAAAATCGTCTTTTCCATTGTAGTCCTCGGAGAGATCTTTCCAACGGGCTATCATGCACGTCAAACAGAGATAGTACGACCAATTCGCGACCCCGGGAAGTTGATGTACCAACTTACCCAAAAATGGGGCCCACAATTTGGCGTTTCATCTTCTAGGGTTAGGTTTTGTAATGTGAAGGGTTTTCCATTGTTTCTCAACAATAAATAGGCCTTCGAGCCTCATTGTAAGACAGTTGAGAGGCATGTAGCCACCACATCTCTTCTCAGAGATAAGCTACCATCTCCCTAGCTGGTTTATTTCCGTTTCTGTTTGTAAGCATATTTCAGTATTTTACAGTAATGAATTGAGGTATTATTTCCGATGCATATCTGTCTTTATGGTTATCTCTGTATTTTATTGCGTTCCTGTTTAAATCCGGATCATAGTGCCTCCGTATCTGGAGTGACTCAGGCTCAAACAAGTACTATGACTCCTCATCTTGGTCAATCATCCAGTATTGGACAACAGCAAATGGTCCAACAACCGTGTCTGGTTCAATCTCAATAATCGCAATTCCAGCAATCATATCAAGGACCTGAGCAACAAGTCTTTGTAAGTAATGGGCAACCGCATTTCCAAAGCGGTTATCAACAACCATACTATAATGGTTATGCCCATCAACCTTATCAAAGTTACCAACATCAAATACATTATGTTGGTATGCAAAGAGCCACTGCTCAGGCAATTCCATCTTATCCTGGGTATGCTTCGACCAACTTGAATTAACAGTTTCCCTTTGTAGCAACTCTAGAATTACCAGATTTAAACCGGCTGACAAATGATCCAATTGCTTACGTCCCTTGGTGGCCAGCGATTCCGCATAAACTTCCGTCAGATATTCCTAAATTTAATGGAAATCTGGGTGAAGACCTGTCGAATCATGTGATGACCTTTCATCTGTGGTGTTCATCTAACACTCTTAACGATGATTCGATTAGGCTTCACCTTTTTCAGCGAACGTTAACTTGTCCGGCAACAAAATGGTATATTGAATTGCCTAGAGCTTCATTCGATAACTTTAGTACCCTAGCCACAACCTTTTTAACCCATTTTCAGTTACCCACAAGGTACGAAACGGGAACAGAACTTCTTACCAATTTCAAGTAGACAATGGCCACTCACATATCTGATCATATTCATGAGTGGCGACGTCATCGCATAATGGTAAAAACATATGTTCCTGATCAGCTGCTAGCTGAATGGTTTATTAAGTCTTTATTACTTTCTATTGGGAAGCATTCCAATGATCCATGGAAGCAATCATTTGCTTCAAAATATCGGAGTAGGCCTCCTAAAAGACCCTGCCTTAATGGGTACTTTTGCCCTACCACCTCCGAGTAATCTGGCGGAAGTGGCCACAGTGGAAACCTGCAATATGAAATCTTCTATATCTAATGGATTCGGAAGATTCCTGAACATTTTGACAGCATGGATCATCGCCATTTTAGAAATATTGTAGCAATCAATTTTCTTGGCCTAGGGGGCAGACCCAAATCAACACTCATCGAGTGTTTGGATAGATAGGTCTAAGGAATATGGTACCTCTTCAGATCCTTGGTCGCATGTACGTTCTACAGACAAAAGAATCATTCAGTCAATGATGATAGGAGAGGCACCATGGGAAAATCACCACCATTGTTCCCGTCTTCTGGATTACCACAAAGATTATTCCAGCAACCTTAATCATCCTTCAGTTTTTGATTTTCTAGCAAATACTGTAAATACGGTGGATACCGAGGACGGTTCTTATCTCGTGTCGACCTCATTAAAAAATGAAACAAGGAGTCATGAGGATAGTTATTTACTGTGCCAACCTCATTAAAAAATGAAATAACTCCCTTTCCAACTGAAGCCTTTGATTATGATCCCATAAAATCCAAGTCGAGACTTTCAAAGAACTCGGAGGTAAAACTTCATTCCAACCACCGTTTTGAATGAAATGAAGCTTGGGGGGCATGCACCTTGATTTGCACCATTATGCTAGGGGCATGCAAACTTATCATGAGCAGTGTTACCGCAGGGTTAAAGCTCATTAAAAAATAAACCCGCCTCGAGCAGTTTTTTTGTGGAGTTCAAGCTCTTTAAAAATTAAACATAAGCAGTAAGCAAATGTTTCCCCCAGAGTTTAAGCTCATTCATTAAAAAATGAACCAATTTCCGGTAAATAACCACCGTGAATGCATTATCATCAGCCTTTGAAGCTTTGGTCGTGTTCTCATCATCACCTCCACTCTGTATTGGTCGATCATTCACCTCCATTTGATGTTTACCCCTTTTGAGGAACAGCTGTGAAGAGTGATCCTGTTAGCCATCCTTGTGAGACTGTCGTGATTGGAAAGTTCCAAACCTTACCTAGAATTAGCTGCTACCCAAATTTATCACTCGTTCCTCGAAAAGCAGTCTCCTTTAAGCTCTTTTCATTTGACTCGTAAAATATGAAAATATTGCCGAGTAATTGGCCTCTCCGGCTCATTAAAGTGACCGGAAGTGCTAGCCCTCCTTTAGATTTTAATCTTTTTGGACCTGAGGGATTATTACACAAAAAGATCGAGCGCTTGTTTTGTTCGGCTCGTTAAAATTACCGAAAATTCATCCCTTTTGTATTCTTTTATACTTTTTCGGACTTAAGGGATTATATGATGAAAAAGGATTGTTGGATTTTTCTTTATGTCCCTTTCAGACTCTCTAAAATTGAAAAGGATTGAGTTATCCTTGTTGTTAAACTCATTTAAAACCAAATAGTGACAAACTTGTCCATACCGACAAGAACGAGTTTCACTATCGCTAGGCTCGTTAAAACGTAGCGATGGGTTTGCCCGAAGGGAAAATGATAGAACAAGCATATGTTATCCTCCTCAAGCTTGACAAAAATAAAGAGGTACTGGTCAACAATGACTGGGGAAAATTGGGAAGGAAACTCAAAGAAACATTATTGGTAGCAAGTCACTCTTGAACATGACACTTTCACTCCGCATCCGAGTTGGGTTGGGTTGTTCTGTTCACTGGTCATATCAACATTGGTCCATCACACCATCCACATTTGGGGTTAACGCTACCAATCCATCATGTCAGTGTTGCCGATATGTTCAAGAGAAGTCGCTCAGAGAATTCACCTGTGTCTCATCCACTGCAATACATTTACTCTCCATTCTTTCATGACCGCCACCCTGAACCTTATATCATCAGATCGTTTCACCTCCATTAAAATCATTTGTTCCATTCCGTGTTGTAGATGTGGGATTCATTAAGGCCTTCTTATGACGGATCACTTCTTGTTGACATCAGCTCATTATCCAGGAAGTCGATCTAGGAACAACCCTTTCAGTACTTTGAAGCTTGCATGCCTCAATGGCAAGTTTCTCACTTCCAGCAACAGGTTTACATCAATGGCCTTCGACCGAAAGATTTTGCGTGGTGTTCGACACCATGTCCCTTTTTCACACCACGTGAATTGTACTGTCGTACCTTGAGGGTCACCATCATTATCGGTGATTCCTCTCGCGCCTATTAACAGCTTACATCACTGGCTGGTAATCAGGCAATGTCTTTCCATGTTCGACTCCAGAACATCTCTCACATGGATCGACCTGTACTTTGAGTGAAGATCGAACGAGATTGAAGACCCCGGATCTAGTTTCATCCATCTGGGCTGCAATATATATTCAGGAAAATAAATACATTAAATGTAAATCATTGCTGCACAGATAATCATCCAATCTAAGGGATGATCGCTCTACCAGAATCATCAGTCTGCACACTGACGATTGTCTGTCTTATGTACATGAAAATGAATTTATAAAGCTGAGCATGGGAAATTCCCGCCTCAGCTAGATCATGAAAATATTATGAAGATAATGTATTGTATTGTATCTTATTACAGGTCGCCTTCCAGCTCGAAAAAACTTCGGATACTCATGATAAAGCATTTCACCTGACATCAAAAGATTAATGACCTCATGCTTTAGGGGGCAACTGTTATAGACATTTTTGGGCACTGCAAGCCCAATCAAATATGTCCATAAACCGAGGGCTCCTAAGTCCCTAAAAGTGTTGTTCCATCCCCTAAAAGAACAAGGTCAGCTGATTACATCATCTCCCAGAAGTTCTCCATGAAAAACTACTTAGAAATGGCCAAAGTTGGACCATCTCACCTGCTCCATGGTCAAAGTGCACTGCCTCTCACCTAAATGCACACGAGAGGTGCAATGCATACTAAAAAGCCCTTCTATGGGGTGCGATGAGCGAGAGTGGACAAATGGCAGAGTCAATTTGCGAGGTGGAGGATCATGGAATCTTCCAGAAACTTCTCCTGTGACACTTGCCTCTCTGCATTTGCCCAGGGATGAGTAAGAGATCATCAATCTCCAAGTGGAATCAAGAACTATCAGAGAGAGGACACTAATTAAATCTCAGAAGCCGACTCACCTCCCTGCAATCATCTATATGTGGATCCCTCATCCCAGAGATCCAGAGGCTGGAATTTTGTATCTTGTAAGGAAGTGCTGCTGGTTTCTTGGTGTAACATCATAGTGTTGGGTGATCTAAGCTTTTCATGAGGTGAAGAAGGGCTTTCTTGCTGAGAGGATGACATTGGGTCAGAACAATTGGTTGTAATCCTCTTTGATATTCTTGATATTAATAAAGCTATTCAAGTTTTCCTCCACATTCTTGTATGATTGATGATATATGCATTTGTGTGGTCAATATATATTTGGTCCTATATTGTTGATGATAGTAGATCTTTGTTCTTGGATACTGTTATGCTGGTTTGATTCCACAGGTGCTCTTTGAAGTTGGGTAGACGAGGAAGCGAGTGGCAAAGATCTATTAGAAGGGAGAGGAATCAAGCAAGGAACCAAGCGCGAGATAGAGGTTGGTCTCCTTTGTTCCCCTCTTATCTACTTCTCATAAAGGAAAACAAAAGTTGTTTTAGTTTGTTTGTTTCTAAGATAACTACCAGTCTTAGTGGGGCTAGCAGCTCTACATAGACACTAGATTTCCCGATAACATTGGCCCTTGCTCCTTCTCATTTTGGGGATCCTTCATGACCTCCTCTATTTCTTCTTTTTGAATTTTTTTAAGTAATTTTTTTGAATGCCTCCAGCCCCCTTTTCACCACTTCAATCTAGAATTTTAAAGTAGTTCTTCACCCTAGGACTAGGGGATTTGCTCTAGATTGGATGGAGCAAGGGTTGGTTTCTCTTTTTCCTATTCACTATTTGCATGCGTAGCACTGATTGTGAGGGATTCTCTGTTTTACAAAAAAGATAGCACCTCCACATGATGTAAAGTCCCAAGCATCAATGGGCTAGTCTTGTGCAGCTCAAGAAGGTTAGCCATTGTCACCACAATAGCTCTTCCTTTGTCTTCTGGTCGGCTCTGCTCCAACTCAAGGGGGGCTTCCCTACATGAGATTGCTAAGGAAAGCATGGAAAGGATATTAGTAAGGATAGCAGAAATGAAATAAGACATTCATTGTGTTCCTTGTAATATATATATAAACAAAATATCTAAATAAAAGTAATTGAGCAATGATCTAGTCCAAGAAAAAAAGGTTTTCCACAAACCAATTAACTCTTCTAGAAAAATTCAACAATTCTAATTTAATAATCCTATCGGCCTCTCTTTGTACCTTTTGGGAAAATTGCTAGTTTTAATTGTTTTACTTTTTTAGTTGTTTTTACCTAAGGTGATAAACTCTTGAACCTAGATTTTTTTGTCAGTTTTTTAAATACTGACTTTTAAGCATTGAGATGTGATATTCTCGAGGTTTAGATAGATTTATACTATCTTTAGGTTAAATTAAATGGAACTGATATTCTTGCGGATTAGATAGATTTGTACATTCTTATGTTAGATTAAATGGACCTATGTTGGCTTCTACTGGGTTATTTATAGTTGTTTTAAGATAATGGTCAATAAGTTGAATAAATAATAATTTTTGTTTTTGTATTGGTGATCTCATTCAGGATAGTGACTGATATTCCTAGAGCCATAGATGCAGCTCAAGGCCAGCTAGCCTTTTCACTTGGTGGACTGTGTGGTTTACATAATACTTGACCTTCATTCCTTTTATTTTTAACAGTTCAAAATGTTGTTTAATTTCATTATTTTATCTCAATGGTTGAGTTTACAAGTTTTTGCAGGGCATGAAATAGATATAATGTGATTTGTGACATGATGTACTTTCTATCTCATTAACTATTTCGGTCATCTTTTTTTCTACATGCTTTGTAATACTAAGTACTTTTTCTGTCTATCAGCAGAAATCATGAAGTTCGATGCGTGCAAAGGAGTATGCTTTTGGATACCCTTGCAAAAGAATTGGCTCCAGGAACGATCAGATTCAATGCTAAAGTTGTTTCCATTCAACAGTCTATAGATTCTTCTTTAACTATAGTAAAACTGGGAGATGGAACGCTTATCAAAGCTAAGGTAGAATCTTAAATCAAAACTTCTGACTCCCATTTGAAGTAGTAAAACTTGGTCATAATTCTGAAAAATTACCTGGCAGTTACGCTACAATAAGCCTTCTGAAGCTGAAGAAGAATAATTACATATGCTTGGAATGTAACAATGTAACAGAGTGTTAATCCACTCTAGAGACATCCTTCTATAGAATTTGATTCTCAAATGATATTTGAGGCATCACTATTATCCTATGTTTTTTACCTATTTTCTATGGAATGGGGATGAGAACAAGAATGCCACAAATATCATTTTATGCATCTCCAATTTTGTGGGAACAGCTCATTGGATGTCGCTGGGACATCCCCTACATGAAGGGACCATTCTTAGGATATTCCCAGCAAGAAAGGCACTAGTCTGCCATTCCTGAAATTTGGTTCTATGTTGGAGCCATTGGTGAAATTCATTTGCTTGCCAATTCTTGCTGGAAGATAGAGTCATTAACCTTTGGCCCATTACAATGTCAACCTGTAAAGACAATTAAGGAATTTGATAAAGATGCACCCTTTATAACACAACAAACCTTTCATCGGTAGTTTGAGACAAATAAATGCAAGTTGACTTGAGTTCACTGTTATATATCCATAAATAAAAGTTCCTCCTCAACTGTACATTGTATATATTTAGGCCGATAGGCCTTCCTATGCATCAACAATCGTCAACACTTTTACCTTGCTCCGTTGGATCAGGTGAGACACTTTCAACCATTGATTTGAAGTGTGACTGCTTTTTCCAAATATCCTTACTGCTTTTTCCCATTCTTTTATGTTACTCTTGAAGATATTTTTACTGCTTTTTCCATGCGAGTTGTTGTTGTTGTTCTTCCTTACATTTGACTATCCAAATAGTTAAAATAATAATGTTTAATAATGCTGCTTATTTTGATCCCGCGGTGAGCTTTACCCTCCCTAACTGCCAACTGCTATCAACATGGGTGAGGAGTTAGATGTCAAACCTTCCAGTCTTTTGCACATGGACACCAGGACACGTACCCTTCCTAAAGAGACTCTAAGCTGCATCAGAACCCTGAGCATTGATATATAAATGGTGTAAATCAATTGCAGGAAATTACAGAAGATTATAATTGGTGATACATCTAAGCTGAGAATGGAAGAGATTAATGGTGATAATCTCTAGGTTTCATGTTTTCATGTTTGGGATAGCAACTTCTGCTTATCAGGTACTAGTAATTCTTAGTTGCAATCCATATTCTCTCTGCTTCTAAAGGTATTTAAATTACAGTCAAGAAAATGCAATGTGTAAAGGTCCTGCCATGCCAAATGAACCATAATGTTGTTGTCTGCATTTATGATTAATGTAGTGTGAAGGAGCTGTCAACGAAGGTGGAAAAGGCCCAAGCATCTGGGACTCATTTTCACGAACACCAGGTCAGATTGTTTTTATTCTTTGGGTTCACAGTTTGAGGAATCTCATTATCAGGAGATGTATGTTGATGTGTGCTTTTTACTTTGCAATGTAGGCAAAATTCTTGATGGAAGCAACGGTGATGTAGCAGTGGATCAGCTAATAAGCCTCCCATAAATGGATTGATCTTCTTCCATTGAATAGAAGAGCTAACCGCAGCCTAGTAAAAAAAAATGGTTTAGAATTTTAGGGCTCCTAATATGGTAGTTGTTAATGATATTGGGATTAGGTTAAATTATTTTTATCTCATTCATAAATGAGAAAACATTATATAATTTTTCATATATCCTACAGGAAGATGTAAAACTGACGAATGATATGGGAGTGGATACCTACAGATTCTCGATTTTGTGGCCTCGTATATTTCCAAGTAAGTTGCAACAAAGAAAATTAATCACCAAACACATTCACAATTCTCAATGTCCAGCAAATTTTATTAATTCTCACATATGAATTCGACATCTATGATGTCCATTAACCAAATGTTTATAAATTATTGCAGAGGGCAAAGGAGAGATCAATGAGGAAGAAGTATAATATTACAGTAACCTCATCAATGAACTCCTCCAGAATGGTTATATCCAATATTCTCACTTCCTGTAGCTTGATTGATCTCACATGTAATGTAGCCTACTTATTAGGTTCTGATCATCTCTTTCTCTGAACGGTGCTGATGGCAGGAATCCAAGCATCTGTCAGTTTGTTTCACTGGGATACTCCCGAGTCTTTAGAGGATGAATATGGAGGATTTCTGAGTCCAAACATAGTGTATGATTGGGATTTCCCCGTTAGAAAAACATAAGTTTCTGTACTTTGATATTCTGGAAGCAACGGTGATGTAGCAGTGGATCAATATCATCGTTATAAGGTATTAGATATTTTTTAAATGGGAGTTAAGTTAAGGTAACGATTTAAGGTTATCTATGAGGTATAGATTGGGGTTTAGGTTTTTTTGCTGGTTTACTGGTTACTGGTTTCAATTTCATGGGAGGAGTTGAGGATGGAAGCTATTTCATGGGATATTGGGCAACTAGGAACCTCACACAATTGGCGACAGGAACCTCACACAATCCTAATACAATCCTAATAAGCCTCCAATAAATGGATTGATCTTCTTCCATCGAATAGAAGAGCTAACTGAAGCCTAGTAAAAAAAAATGGTTTAGAATTCCAGGACTCCTAATATGGTAGTTGTTAATGATATTGGGATTAGGTTAAATTCTTTGTATCTCATTCATAAATGAGAAAACATTATATAATTTTTCATATATCCTGTAGGAAGATGTAAAACTGATGAAAGATATGGGAGTGGATACCTACAGATTCTTGATTTTGGGGCCTCGTATATTTCCAAGTAAGCTCCATCAGAGAAAATTAATCACCAAACGCATTCACATTTCTCAATGTCCAAAAAATTGTATTAATTCTCATAGATGAATTTGATATCTATGATGTCCATTAATCAAATTTGTATAAATTATTGCAGAGGGAAAAGGAGAGATCAATGAGGAAGGAGTAGACTATTACAATAACCTCATCAATGAACTCCTCCAGAATGGTTATATCCAATATTCTCACTTACTGTAACTTGATTGATCTCACATGTAATGTAGCCTATTTATTAGGTTCTAATCATCTCTTTCTCTGAACGGTGCTGATTGCAGGAATCCAAGCGTCTGTTGCTTTATTTCACTGGGATACTCCCTAGTCTTTGGAGGTTGAATATGGAGGATTTCTGAGTCCAAACATAGTGTGTGATTAGGATTTCCTCATTAGCAAAACTTAAGTTTCTGTACTTTGATATTCATGCTCTACGGATCACTCATTTTTATGTTATAATGATATCATGATGTACGACTGATTTCACTGCCTATGCAGAAGCATGTTTCAGATTATTTGGTGATGTGTTTAAACAGTGGATAACATTCAACGAACCTTTTATATATTGTACCCTAGGATATGATGTCAGAATTCTTGCTCCTGGCCTCTGTGGTTTTCAGAGACCTTATGCAGATGAAATGTACACAGCGGGCCATTACATGCTTCTTGCACATGCAATTGCTGTGGAAGTATATAGGAGCAAATACAAGGTAGAGTAGTTATTCTACACACAAAAGCCTAAGAGAATTGAAGCTAACATCAGCTTTCATGATTGTTTTTTCAATTGGTCAGCATGTAGATTTATGTCAAAAGACCCCAGAGCACATAAAAATGTTGATTTATGTACAAATGGATTTACAATGGTTAAGCTATAAACATTATGGCAATGGGAAGTGCTCTGTTTTAGGGTTTTATCTTCAAATATATAGTTGGCTGACATACATTCATGGTAAGAGATGCAACAGAGGATGCAGTTACCAGGCGTACTGCATAAAAGGCTACTATATCCGGGATCCATTAGGCCCTAACTTATGAGGCAATAGGATACCCAATTAACTCGAACCTCAGCTTACTGATGATGATTTTCCAATTGCCCATCGCAGTAGTCTAACGGGGCGACCTTTTGGCCCTGTTTTGGACAACTTTTCTGGTTGATTTTGCTCTGTTGAAATATTAGGAAAATTTTAATTTAAAGTTATTGAGTCCCACAATTCATATACCTTGGGAAAACCTTAGGGTTTTCCAACGTGTTGAATCCATATCTGCATTCAAAAATACAATTTAAACAAGAGAACATTGTGATTTCACCATGAACCTTATAGAATAGGATAACTGGAAGAATATAATGATTAGCCTCTTTCCCAATTTGTTTTCATTGGAATCCTGCTATCCAATATATGCTGAAATTTATTGCAATGGTAGATTTTGATAATATGAATACAACAATTTTGAAAACGCTACTATATTGGGATTATGCTTTACCATGTGAATTTGATATGTGCTATTTCATGATGCAAATGGAATGTTTACCCAGTTTTCACAAAAATCCCTTATCCTACTCCTTCCGTAAGATCTTCCCAATTTGATGGTTGAATTTTTATCTGATATATGAAATAAAAACCTATCATCCTACTCCTTCATGATAGTTGTGAATGATGATAATTAGGCCACTTGAGCATTCTCATTGTCTTAGCTGTCACTAAAATTGTACATCTATACTGGGTCTGAAAGAGAAATGCATACAGAGACCAATAAGCCTAGCATCTGTTAAGTAGCCCTGCCCCTTAGGCATCCCCATATAAGCTGTATTATTGGAAGATTGAGATATTCACACTATCAACTAAAACAGTTACAAAATGGCTTTTGATCCTTCTCAACATTGGATAGCTCCAAAGTTGGTATAAATCTAAGCAAGTATTTTTTACTTAGCAGTGTTCTAATATACTTGAAATGGCTGTGCAATGTGCATTTAAAAATTTCATTAAGTTGTCGTTACTAGCTTCTCAGTTTTAGCTATGTTTTCGCTGCACTCACAAAGAGAGATTTGTGTTGTGAAAATATTTGCAGGTCAAGCAAAAGGGTTGTATAGGGCTTACATTAGTTTGCAACTGGACTTATCCTTATTTGTCATCTCAGGTTGACCAAAATGCAGCGCAGAGAGCGATTGATTTCATGCTCGGATGGTATTACTTGTCTCTAGTTTTGGATCCTTACAATTTAATATAAGATTCTTTTGTGGTCAGTTGTTTTTATGGCTTTTTTTAGGTGCATAAATTTTCTATCATCATATTTGATTATTTGCTTACAGTACTCTGTTCCATTATGGCTTTTTGTATGGTAGGTTTATTGATCTAGTAACGTCAGGGGACTACCCATTTACAATGAGAGATAGGCTCAGTGATCGTTTGCTAAAGTTCACTGAGCAAGAATCTGAACAGTCGAATGGATCCTTCGACTTCCTTGGAATGAATTATTATACAAGTTAGTACACATTTAATTGTTTGGACCCGACCAAGGTGAACTCTGGCTGGAACAGGGACAACGGAGCCAATTTCATCTGTAAGGCCTCGTCATTTACTATCATTCTGTTCACATGTAACAAACTAAGGATCAAATCCAATAGTATATCCAGGAAGTTCTTGCTACTTACTAACATTTGATTTTCATTTGACTTGATTTCTACAGCAGAGCACAGTGGGGTGCCAATAGGAGTCAAGGTATGCTAAAATATTTAGAACAAAACTTACACACAAATATTGATATTCAAGCTTAAAATTGAGCTCAAATTATGTAGTTTAATTTAAAAGCTAAAGCCACAGATGCTGATATATATCTGTAACATTTGCACAGGCATCCTTTTGGCTTTATGTGTATGCACCAGGGCTAAGGGATTTACTAATCTACATAAAACAACGGTATAACAATCCACCTATATTTATAACAGAAAATGGTAAGTAAATCACATTACCGATTTTCATTTCATTTTTGGTTTCAATAGATGGAGACATAACACTAAAATTTGGTTGCAGGAGTGAATGATTTCCCTGTGGAAAACTCTGATCCATCGCTTGATGAAGCACTGAATGATACATGGTCTATAAATCACTGTTCAGAGCATCTGCACTACATACTTCAAGCTATAAGGTACTCATGAAGCACTGTAACATTCATAATCTATTTCATTCCATTATTTTATATACTGTAATCGGACACAAAAGAGCAGATGAGTATAAATCTTTATACAGAAAAAGAGCATATGCGTATAAATCTTTATAGTGCACAATACCTATGGTGCACTATTGGATACAAGTGAAGTTTTAATTATTGCTTTTTCCAAAGCAGAGAAGGGAAAATCCGAAAGCTATAATATGATGTTTTGTGGGGAAGGTGCAGATGTCTGTGGATTCTTTGCTTGGTCGCTTATGGATATATTTGAATGGGGATTTGGTTATACATATCGATTTGGTTTTATTTATATTGATTATAAATATGGTTTGAAGAGATACCCTAAAGCATCTGCACATTGGTATAAAAGGTTCTTGTTGGAATGATCAAAACCTCGTTTCATACGCCATTGAGCTTAGTGATTCAACCAGGGAGAGTCCAGAAAAACATTCAAACCAAATTTATAACTGGTTAAAAAGGATGTGTTTATGGATTGAAATTTAAGGAAAATATGGGTTTACTATAGCATATGAATGGGACGCATCCAAGCATTGAAATTTTAGAAGTTGGGTTTATTGTGCATATGAAATCGCATGTGTTCATGCTTTTGAAATTTTACTTAGAGAAAAGAAAATATGGATTTGGTATTGCATATGAATGAGATGCATTCTTCGTATATGCTTGGCCATCTACAGAGGTTTCTTAATTTTGGGTAATTAACTTAACCTCTTGATTTTGGGTAATTAACTTATTCTAAAATGAAATACGACATTCAATGTGTTCTTTGTAATATAGATATAAACAAAACATCTAAAGAAAAGTAATTGCACAATGATCCATTCCAAGAAAACAAGGTTTTCCACAAACCAATTAACTCTTCTAGAAAAATTCAACAATTCCAATTTAATAATCCTATCGGCCTCTCTTTGTACCTTTTGGGACAATTGCTAGTATAACCACTAACATAATGATGGCATGATCTGGTGAGAAGCCTTCATTAACTGAATTACATTATGTTATATGGAATTTTCTTGATTTACTATCGAGTACTCACATGTTTGTTTAAGGTTAAAAAATTAGTAAACTACATTCAAATGCATGCTAGTCACATTATTTTCTGCTGGACAATTATATTGCAGATAAGTAGGCATTGTGCTGTTGGACAATTGTTCAACTTATGAATAATTACAGGTAACTAAGATATTTGGTTTCTTTGGTAGAGAGCTATTTAGCATAAAATGAAAATAGATTGCTAGTCTTTGCTTTCAGCGAGGACTAACATCCTTTGAGTTTTCTTCGATCTTCAAGACAAACTATTTCCACTGTTAAAACTTAAATAGATATAAGGTAGAGGGTAGGCAATATTTATCTGGCCAGAGGCCAAGACTACTTTATGTAACCCAAAGTGTAATCGTGAACAACTATAGCTTGTATTGAAACACTTGCATATAGGCAATGAAGCACATAAAGTTCCATCATAAGTTTCACATGTACATAATCAAAATGTTTGCTATTAAATAATTTAAGAATCAATACACATTTTAGCCTAGGAGACCATGACCATATACAACGATGAGAATAGAAAAATTATTTCCCAACTTAATATTCAACCTCAGTTTGATTTTCTTGTTTATAATCAAGGAAACCATGGTAAGAAGGCCTGTAGATCTGGAGGAGGAGCTCAGAATGATGGCTCAAGAAGTCCATGGTTATGTGGAAGCTGTTCTGAATAGTCTTGCTGCAAATGTTCCCAAAGTAAGACATCCATGTGGATGAGCACACAATACAACCATACAGAATCTCAGTGTTTATTTAGTTCATGATACTTGAATTGATGATTTGATGATTTGCAGGCTGTGGTGCTTTGTCAAGTTGAGAAAGCCAAGGATGAAATGCTGACCCAACTTTATAGCTCAGTTAGGTAAGGTTTAATGACAAAATGTGGTTAAGTTATGTCAATAATTAGTTTGATTATTTTCCCATTTCTGTATTTTTCTAGACTGATTTTTCTTTTCACTTGAAATCAAGTCTCTTGGGACTTTACGAAAGTAGTGTTTTTTGTCATCCTCTGTAGGTGTAGTAGACACCTGTTGATTGGAGCATTGTACATTTGAGCTTTTGGGGTGCTTTTTCAACTTTTTGTTTAAAAAGGTTCTACATGGATTTAAACTTGGATCAATCCCAAGAGAACTTTTGACTTATCAATTCTATTTTCCCGTGTTGATATGTATGTAGTGTGGGCTCAGTAGCAACACCTTTTAACCTCAATATCAATGAAAATGGAGCAACTATGAGCCATTTTTTGGTTCCTTTTTATCAGCACTCTGTTTTACTCGTTTATGTCTCTTTATTTTGAATTTTAATTTAATTTAATTTTGAATTTATAGATAGACTGTGTTATTGGTTGTTTTGATCAATACTGGTTTGCTTTTCCTGCTTCTGTTGGCATTTTCCTCATTGAATTGGCAAGGGTTCTGTATTTTTCCACTTATATTTATTTGAATTTAATTTAGTTTAATTTTGAATTTATAGACAGACTCTGTTATTGGTTGTTTTGATCAATACTGGTTTTCTTTTCCTATTTCTGTTGGCATTTTCCTGATTGAATTGGCGAGGGTTCCGTGTTTTTCCACTTCTATTTATTTGTTTCCTTCTTATTTACTGATTGGGATTTTGTTTGTTGCAGTATTCATGGGCAATGTGAAGTTATCATGTTTGATGTTACTGCACGATTGACTTACAAGAATGTCCCAACATGGCATAGAGATCTTTGCAGGTATCTCTTTTGCAGAGGGGTTGGATCTCTAAGTAGAAATGAAGGTTCCTTAATTGTGTGGTGGCACAACTGCCTGAACCGATTAGCTAAATATCTTTGTGAATTTCAGGGTGTGTGAGAACATTCCTATTGTTCTTTGTGGAAACAAGGTTGATGTGAAGAATAGGCAACTAAAATCTAAGCAAGTTACTTCTCATAGAAAGAAGAATCTTTAGTACTATGAGATATCTGCAAAAAGTAACTACAACTTTGAGAAGCCATTCCTTTACTTGGCACGGAAGCTCTCAGGGTGAGCCTTTAATCTAGTTTCTGATGCTCCCTAATATGAATGTTATATTAAAAAATTTGCATTGATTCTATAATGGGTTATTTTTATAGGGATCCAAACCTTCATTTTGTGGAGTCACCTGCTCTTACTCCTCCTGAGGTTCAGATAGACCTTGCAACCCAACAAAAGTAAGTAGAATGTTATTTTCTTATTATTTTTTGTTAACTTTTATTGAAATAATTTGTTCCATTTCTAAAAGATTAAAAATTTGGCTTACAGTCTTTTATGTTGTTAGGTATGAGGCAGGACTTGTAGCAGCTGTGGCCCAACCCCTTCCAGATGATGATGATGATGCTTTTGAATAGCTTTGTTAAGATGCTTTTGCATATTTAGGGATTGGCAGATTCAATTAATTTTGTATCATTGGAGTTTGCTCTTGAGTTGCGACATTTAATTCTGATTTGTATTTGGGGCTTAGAATAGCATTATCGCATCTCTCTATATGTGATTTGGGTACTGTGCAGATTTTTTCATCGGTGGAGTTGGCTAAGCTATCTTAGTTCAACTCCATTACAGAGCTATTTTTATATGCTAAGACAGTTTTTTCCGTTATATACTCTTGTACATTTTGCACAAGAAATTTTTGTACTCTTCAAATATTTCAAGAATGCTCAAGTTCCTTTCATTGTGTACTATTGGGGGAAATGCTAGTTGCGATGATTGTTGCTTGTAATACATTATGGTTTGTTAAAACCTTCTCTGAAAATTCTAGCTATGTCTGAGGATTTATTTTAACTCTGAAATTGGTTTACATAGTTGATAATTGTGGCTATCAAGTCTACCTGGATATTCTTGTGGGTATGTTGTCTATCGAACACATAAAGGTATCGCCATTTCATTAATTGGGCTCTCAATTGATTTTTGCATAAAGATTCGCATTGTCTAAATCTAAAGTCGATTCCATTCAACAGCCTACAGATTCTTCTTTAACTATAGTAAAAATGGGAGATGGAACGCTTATCAAAGCTAAGGTACCATCTTAAATCCAAACTTATGACTCCCATTTGAAGTAGATATTAAAGCTTTATAAGATGGCACGCTGTTGAAAAGTTGATAGTAATTAAATATGCTGGCTGGACATTGCATTTATATATGGGTGGCCATGTTAAGCTCACATGGTCTTGGAGGAAAGCATTTTCTACTCTGTATTAATGCTGGCGTGATTTAGATTTTATAGTAGTGTTCTGACATCAATTGTCAGTCCTCACTTTTATATATTTATCACTTATATTCATGCCAATGCTAGGTAACTTTCTCTTTGAAGGAAATAGTTCTATGCCATTTTATTGCTTAAGCATCACATTTTATCTGCTGTTGGTTTGACATGTTGAATGCTTGAGCAATATTTTCTGATGTGTTGCTTGTCTTCATGTCTGTTGGAAGAAAACCACGTCAGGCATGGAATGCTGCATTGTGATGTTAGTAATTACTGGTGTGGAAATGTGAATACTGGACTGAGCGCTTCACACACAGCTTGTTATTATTTAATTGGCAGAGTAAACCTACAGATTTACAGGGGTGCCAGGTTTTGTTGGAACACAAAGTAAAACTTGGGCGTAAATTTAGTAATGAATTGAATCCCCTCTTGCTAAACAAAGGTAATGTTAATAACCCATATGCGCTGGTTTCTATCAGACAGGAATTTCTGTGGTGATTTCTCTCATACACGAGTACTATTTGTGAACTTTGAATGTGAAACTACTTTGAAAGAACATTCAAAATGATTTTATTTATTTTTTTAAAATAATTTTTTATGTTGTCTCTAGAGAGACAATAGTTTGAATTATGGACATTTATTTTTTTTAAATAATTTTTTATATTGTCTCTAGAGAGACAATAGTTTGAATTATGGACATATTGTCTCTATAGAGATAATATGTTTTTAATCTTAGCTATTGTCTCTAAAAAGACAAAAATGTAATTGTCTCTAAAGAGACACAAATGAAGTTGTCTCTAGAGAGACAAATGAAATTGTCTCTAGAGAGACAAATCAAATTGTCTCTTAATAGAAAATAATTCTTGTCTTTATAGAGACAATAATAATATGTGTTCTATATTGTCTTTATAAAGACAAATTTTTGAGACATTATATTTTGAGACACCCACTTAGAGACAATATTTAAGACAATATACAAGTCTCTTTTTGTCTTAAGTTAAGACAATTGACTCAAATATTGTCTTAAAACCCCCTACATGTAGTAGTGGACAGACAAAGATGGAGGGAGAATAGTGGAGGAGAGAGAGGATGAGAGAGGGAGGGAGATAGTGACAAGGTTGGAGGGAAGAGAGAGACAGAGAGAGAGAGATGGGGGGAGAGAGAAGGAGGTAGGAGAGAAAGGGAGAGAGTGGAAGGACCAGAGAGAGGACTTGAGAGGGAGGGATAGAGAGATGTAATTGGAGGGGGAGAGAGGGAGTGAAGAAGAAATACATAGAGAGAGAAAAATGGAGAGAGAGAGAGGGATTGACAAGGGAGATATGAAGAGAGTGTGTGTATGTTTTTGGGTGAGATAGAAAGACAAATAAGGAGAGATGGAAAGAAGGGGGAGAGAAGGAGAGATGGAGGGAGATAGTGTTTGAGTTGGAGGGCGAAGAGAGAGAAAAATATAGAGAGGGAGACAGAGGAGGGGGAGACAAAGGGATGTGGGAGAGAAAGAGAGAGAGGAAGGAAGAGAGAGAGGATGTGAGAGAGAGAAGACGTGAGAGAGAGATAAGGAGAGAGGGAGGAAAGAAGAAAGACATAGAGAGATAAAGGAGGAGAGAGAGAGAGACAGGGGGAGAGAGAGAGAGAGAGAGAGAGAGAGAGAGAGAATGATAAGGGAGATAGAGAGAGAGGGAGAGAGGAGAGCATGAAGGAGGAGACATTTGAAGGGGGAGAGAGGGAGAGAAGGGGAAGAGAGAGTGAGAGGGAGATGAAGAGGGAGGGGGAGGTAGATAGATATGGAGAAAGAGAGTGTATGTTTTGGGTGTGATATAGAGAGACAAAGGAGAGGCAAAGGGAGATAGAGATATAGATGGGAGGTGAAGGAGGAGAATAAGAGAGAGATAGAAAGAGGGAGGGAGAGATAGATGGATAGGTAGAGAGAGAGTGTGTGTTTTTGGGGGGATGGGAAAGAGAGACAAAGAAGGAGAGATGGAGGGATATATATATATATATATATATATATATATATATATATATATAGAGGGGAGAGAGGGAAGAATATTTCTTGCACTAGATGCATTGATTTCATCATAGATGTTGATTTCTAATTATATTTGATTTCTTGTACTAGATGCATGGATTTCAGTGTAGATGTTTATTTCTAGGGATTTTTTATTGCTTGCATTAGATGCACCGATTTCAATGTAAATGTCGTTTTCTAATATTATTTGATTTCTTGCATTAGATGCATTGATTTTAGTGTAGATGTCATTTTCTAATCCTATTTGATTGCTTGCATTAGATGGATTAGATGTTGTTAATATTAAGGCTATCAATTATTATAAAAGAAAAGCAAGATTAGATGGAGAGGGGAGAGATTTAGATCCATCTCCAATGTTAGATTGGATCTATCATGCATCGAGAGGGATCAAATCCCTCAAGGTGAAAACCTTTCCTCAAGTTCTACACTCCAAAAAGAAGGTTTGAACATCTAGGAATTTGATCCCTATCGGCGCATGATAGATCCGGTGTTCAATGGATCTAAGCTGGTTATAAAATAGACCACATCTATATATAATGATCCAGTTTGGTATATGCACATATTCACCATATTGAAGGACTTTCACGTCACGTCACTATAAAACGACATGAAGCTTTGTTTCATTGAATCCATTGTAAGCAAACTTTTACCATTGTGTGTTATATTTTTTTATTGACGCCTTATACTTTTGTGTTGTGTTGAAAACTATTATAGTTTTTTATAATGTTGCATCATCTTAACAATTGGACCTGCATTTAATATGGAATAGATTTTATGATTAAGATTTGAAATTTTATTTTATAATATTAATATCATATGATATTATTATGCCATTTCTTACGTAGTGACATCTATGATTGGTTTGAAGATATTAGTTTATTCCTACTAGAGTAATTTTTCAAATATCTATAGTTAACATTATGTTTTCGATGAAAATTTTGTGTGACGTTAGCATGCCGCCACATCCCCACCTTCAAAATTCAAGGGTCGACATCACCCTGCCATATATGGTAGATCAGATTTAACAATGTAGGTATAGGGAAGGGTGACCCTTGGTATAGTTCATAGATAACTTGGGTTGATTTGAGCTTTGGTGGTGTTAATTTCATTTTAAGGGTGTTGGTGGAGAATTTATTATGATGCTTGATGGATCATAGAGAAGGGGATTTAGTTATTTTTGTTGTTCAAAGTGGCTGTATTATTTTTTTCTTGATGGTATGGCTCTCATTGAGGTTGGATTTGTTGTTTCTTGTTTTACTTCTTATTGTCATGTTTTCCTTATTACTAGGTGAGGTTTTTTTTTACTTCGGGGGGTGCGAGTAGTAAGCATTTTATGCAGAATGTGGAAGTTGTTTGGCTATGTGGTAGGATGCAAGTTTTCCAACTTCCTCCACGATGGTTTGACAAGTGAATGTATGAACATTATTTTTTGGTTTAATGGTCGTGGTGCATAATTTGGAGTTCTAATGGTTCATTGTTTCGTATTATTTTCAGGTGAGACTTTAGAATTTAGATCATAAGAGTAGTTCAGGTAAGTGGATTTCTAGATTCTAGTGATGCAAACCTGGTAAGTTGTTGCGTTCTCTCTGTTAGAAAAGTCTAGTTTAATGGGTCAAAAGAGTTAAATACATTATCAGCGCAACTTTCAATGGTTTGGATGAAATGTTGTAGGAATAAACCAGTATTGACTAACCAAAGCTAGGTCGCAGGTCGACCCATTTTTGCATTTGTAGAAGTCTTATGGATAAGGTGTTGAACCCGATTCTATATGTTCTGGTTTTAAATTGTCTGTTGATCCCGACTCCATGATTTTCTATAGGGGTTATGACGAATATTTCCCAAAATTTACTCTGAAACATGCAAAGTCAAGAGTATAAGGATCTTTGCATTTTCAGAAGGCTCGTGAGCAAGGTGGCAGCTCCGACTACACATCATGTTTTTTTAGATAGTTGAGGGGGTCAGAGTCTGATTAGCATAAACAACTAGCTCAGAAAAAACATAAGTTTGACCTCAGTTGGGAGTGATGCTTTGCGATATGGGAATTTGATGCATGTTTGCATTTTAGCAGACTCTTGTATGCGAGTTTTTTATATGTTTCTTACATTCCGACTCATGTATGTGATTTTTTTATAGGGGCATCAATCTCCATTTCAGTTTTTTCATTTTCTTTGGAGTGAGAGGAAACCCGTAGTTGAGTTCGGGACTGACTTCATGGTCGAACAGTTGATGTCTCTTTAGAGAAGAATCATAAGGAAAATGCTGAGCTTCGAGCCAGCATGGCAAAGGCTAAGGTTCGAGCAGTCTTGAAGTTGCAATTGATGTTTAAGTTTGTTTCTTTTCAGTTTTTTCAATTTATGAACCATATTTAGATTGTTTCATTCTTTAGACAAGGGTTGGAAGGTTCGTATCTTTTAAGCATTTTAATCCTAAATTTATTTTAATTTGTAGGTAGTTTTTGGATTTGTTATCTTAAACTTTTAGATAGGAAGAATAATCATCTTTTTGTAAAATGGATTTAAATAAATATCTTATAAAAATATTTGTTTTGAATTTTTTTGTTTGTTGATAGAAGAATAGGGTATTTTAAATTACATTTATTAAATAATATTTGATGTAGAAAAAACATAATAATAAATTATAGACACATATGTTAATTTTGTGGGGCTTCTTAGAAGAAAGTCGGAGGTCACGCTGAGTATGAGGTCGGAAGTGGTTATTGTAAACACGCGTAACTATATGCATATATCTCTTTTGTGGCTCCTACTAAAAGCAAGTCAGAGGTTGGCTCCTACCATGAGATCAAAGGTCAACATTGTCGCTTGAATGGTCTCTCTAGGAACTCCCGATTACTGACACTCCTTGACCAATTCGACTCAGAATCTAGGTTCAAATTTGTTATTATTATTATTTCTTATAAATGACTTAAATGAGGCATATGATGAAGTTTATCATGAGTTGATATGTTATAAGTTAAATGTTAAACGTCTTATAAAAATGATTATTTGAGTTTGTTTATTTATTGATAAAAGAATAAAGTATTTTAAATCACATTTATTAAATAATATATTATGTGAAAAAAAAACTATAGACACGTATGTTTGTTTTTTGGGTCTTTTTAGAAGCAAGTTGAAGGTTAAGCATACTATGAGGTTACACGTAACTATATGCACATATTGTTTTGTGGCTCCTTTTGAAAGAAAGTTGGTGGTGGTCCCCGACTATGAGATCGAAGGTTGACATTGTGGTTTGAATGGACACTCTCGACTACTGACACTCCCAGGCCAATTCGGCTCCAGCTTCAATATTTCATTTTTCTTTTATATAATGGGATGAATGGTTCCCCTCTTTTAAACATTATATTTTATAAGTATAATTTATTCAATTCATGTTATTATTGATAAAAAAAAATTAATTAATTTAAATTAATTTTATCAAATAATTACGTCGATAGGAGTCCCTCCTATTGGAATTTGGCACTTTAATCATTTTGTTAATCATAGATTCCAATCAGATGGTTGAAAATAAAATATTCTAAAATATTTTCATCATCGCCACTACATCAATGGATGAAATGGATGGAGATAACTTCCTTGCATATCTAAATCAAGTGATTAAACCCTGTTTAAATTAATTTTTTACCAAATTATGATTAAAAATTTATTGTTCCATTAACTATTAACCACATATAGAGATTAATGCAAATTTGATTACTGTGATTGAAACTAGGTGCATAACCTATTTTGAAACACGTATCCATTATTGAAAGGACCATTAGACTATGAAACATCTACTCCAACCACATGTCAATTGTATTTTATAATTAAGCAATTATATTGTAACGTTTCCAACTCAGGTCCACTAAACCTAAAAATGTTGCTCATTCACATTCTCAAGAGAAACTTTTTCATTTCTCATGTTTGGATCGCCCAATTCTCTTCCATGTAAACCTGAAACTGTTGCCCGTTCACATTCTCAAGAGAAACATTTTCATTTCTCATGTTTGAATCACCCAATTTTGATTACTTAACTTTATTTTCAAATTTGGATGTCTGATTTTTTTTTCAAGTTACTCGCCTTTGTAATGATTTTGAGTTTTGCAAGTTTAGTTACATTGGATTCTGGATGAAGCTCCATGGAATTATGATTCTGAAGACAAAATTTTTCATTCTTCATGTTTTGATGGCACAAGTTTGATTACTCAACTTAGGTTTTATATTTGGAGGTTTCATTTTCTTTTCAAATTAATCATCTTTGTATGCATTATGGATTTTGAGTTTTGCAGGTTTAGTTACATTAAAATTTTGATCAAGCTCCTTGGAATTAATCTAATTGAGACTGATTGAGACCCAACTAGACCACAAAACCCAAAGGAGCTGAAGCCACATAGATTTGGTTGCAATCTAAGTTCACTGTAAGTGAAATATTGTTGTATTTACAGGATTGAATACAATTTTTTGAGGTTATATTTCCATTTTTCTTTCCACTCTTGTGCATAGTCTTTTTTCGAAGTGGAAATAACTTTAGAAAACTTTTCCTATCCATGATTTAATAAAGGAGATATTGACTCCATGAAGATGACACTAAGACTGGAATATAAGGATCTGGGCACCTCCTTCATCTTCTTTGCAATGAAGAGGATAACCTAATTGGTACTTTGTGATGGAGTAGGTCGAGACAAGGAAAGGGGAACAAATTATCAATTTATTTGAATGTTCTCTATAAATAATATTTATTTTTGTAATTAACTATTAAATTGTTAGTCAAATAGTAATGGAATCATGGATTTAGTTCAGAATGAAATATAAAGTTTCTGCGCAATTGAGAATCAGAGCTTTAGTTGCTAGGTGCACCTTATTGTTGTGAAATCTGATCACAAAAACTGAGTGCAAAAATGGTTCCAAGGTTCAAAAATTGGAGTGTTGAAATGCTTCAATATACTGGAAGGATGAGAACAAATCGAGGGAGCCCAAATAGATGCAGTAGGTGGAAATCATAATAAAATACAACAACATGAAAACAAATTAGTGAATAAATGAGTGCAAAAATGGTTCAGTATATAGGAAGGAGGGGCCCAAATCGATGCAGCAGGTGGAAGGCATAATCAAATACAACAACATGACAACATTCAAGAGTACAGTGAGAGGGGAAAAGACTATTTCCACAGGCATCTTGCTGCTTGCTTGCATTGCATTGTCTGTGTAAGCAATCCAGACAACTCATACATCACGATCAACATATCATTATCATAGTAAGCCCCATTCTACTCAGCTGATATTTCTATTAATGTAATGTTTAATAGAACAATTAGGCTGATAATAACATATTATCATGTACAATCTTTCATTTTATGCATCAGCTACTAGAGCTTTGATATTTCAGATGTATTCTAAAATTTGGTTGATATCAATTCTATTTCTTCCAAGCACACGATTATTTTGTCAAGGGCTACCTTACTAGCATTTACTCCAAGTCTAAATTTCGCTCCAGCATTCGTAGTTTTTTTTATGCCTTTGGGAAGGAGTTCTTAGTTTTACTGGCCTCTTAAAATCATATAATTCCTTCGTGAAAAGGTTAATGTTTTTTGTAAATTGAATTTTCTAAATTGTTATTCAACAATTTAGAGTATCCTGTACACCTTTTGTATACAATGTTCATACTAGAATCTGTAAAATTCCAAACCCTAACCATTTGAATAAACAATTAAAATCATCTACCCATATTTAAATAAAAAGTTAATACCATCTTCCCAAAATCATTGTTAATTGATTCTACTCATTAAATAAGTGTCACAATTCCTCCATCATACTCACAAAAATATGATATAATGACATCAAGAGGCTCATCATATCTCATGAAAGTATATTATAATGACAATGGTTGCCTTAATTTATTAAGGTTAATAACTACAAATTTTGAGAATTTATCACGCTCATCAAAAGGATTTTGTTATTACACACTACCAATATAGACAACATTGTTTAGCGAATCGTTGAAACATATTAAAAACAAATGATATTATTCAAAGGGCGAATTTGGTAAAGTGAGATTAGCTTTCTTCTGTTCATAGAATCCTTTAAACATATTATGAACCAATGGTATTATTCAATGAGCAAACTTATTCCGGTCATCATTCTAATCAAATGAACTTGGTTTAACCACTTAAGGTTATTGTTTTTCATGTATATATGTTTATTATAAATGGATTTATTAAAAATAAAAACTATATTTTTTTAATATATAAATATTTTTAAATAATAAAATATTATATATAAAGAATAATAGATAATATGAAATCACCTCACGTGACCTAACCAAATTCATTTGATTAGAATGATCACAGGAATAAGTTCGCTCTTTGGTTAATATCATTGTTTCTTAGCATATCTACCACAAATATTGTCAAACGATAAGATTTTATATATATAAAGTAGTTATTTAATACTGGAAATATTTTTAACAATTTTTGTTTAATCAACAAAAAAAAATAGTCTAATATAACTCTGTAATTCCACACAAAAAATCTTGTTGATTTTATCTCTGGAGAGTGGAAACAAATATTCAAATATGACCTCAAAATTGTATTCAATCACTGAAATACAAGGATTTTTCACTTAATTTGGATTACAACTAAATCGATATGTTTTTATGTTTTTGATTCCAAATTTAGTATTTAAATATAAAAATTCTTCCCAGATTATTATACACATTTAGTTTTGTTTTGTTTTAACCGTTATTCAAATTCACGAGACATCATAGGCGATAGTATATAAAAGCAAACCCTTCATCTAACGTCATTTTCTATGAAAATATTTTTTAATCAGGAATGTTTATATTATTTTGAAAAGGATTGTGTAAAATTCTTAAATACCCATGTTTAGGTAAATTGTCTTCTTAATAGAAATATAAAACATTTAGTTAAATTCTTTTTGGATGAAAATTCGAATAGTATTACTCATAAAAATATGATAAATGAATATTTTAAAGGTTTAAAATTTATTAATGGTGTATACTATATTAATAAATGCATTAATGGTTTATAATGCATAAATATTAATCTATTCATAATAATAATGGAGTATATTAAAGTGTTAATGGTTTTTAATGTATTAATATTTTTTAGATTTGTAGTATTTATGTTATGGTTTAATGGGTGATAGTCCATTATAGGATATGGTTTAATAGTATGTTTTAGATTTAACGCGATACTATGTGATTCATTTCACTAGTTTAAATCCCATTTCTTCACCCCTGTGAGTATCACCTGATGCAATGAGTGCTAAGTGAATTATTCAAAAATCATGAGAAATTAGTCAGTTACAACTACCTCTCATGGAAATGGTCATACATGAATGACTTACTTAATGCAGTTGAATCCCAAAAATGATATCTAATATAATGCACTGTGTAAACCCCCTAACACTTAAATTCAAAAAGTGTGAAGGGATCTCTTCTTGAATGGTTCATGAGGCACAATACTTGCTAAGGTTTTGCAAATGGGGTAGCGAGCTAAGTGGGCTTGATTGTGGGGAAAAAATCCACAGTTAAGCGCGCTTGAGCCAGAGGTGATCTGAGATAGGTGACCTCTCGGGAAGTCCTGGTTACCGGATGCAAGCCCCGGAAGTGATGATTGACACCATGTGATTTATTTCACTAGTTTCAATCCTACTTCTTCACCCCTGTGAGCATCACTCGATGCAATGAGTACTAAGTGAACTATTCAAAAATCATGAGAAATTAGTCAGTTACGACTACCTCTCATGGAAATGGTCATACGTGAATGACTTACTTAACGCAACTGAATCCCAAAAATGACATCTAATATAATGCACAGCGTAAACCCCCTAATACTTAAATTCAAAAAGAATGAAGGGTTCTCTTCTTGAATGGTTCATGAGGCACACTACTTGCTAAGGTTTTGCAAATGGGGTAGCTAGCTAAGTGGGCTTGATTGTGGGGAAAAACTCCACAGTTAAGCACGCTTTAGCCAAAGGCGATCTGGGATGGGTGACCTCCCGGGAAGTCCTGGTTACCGAGTGCAAGCCCCGCAAGTGATGATTCATGCTATGTGATTCATTTCACTAGTTTCAATCCCACCTCTTCACCCCTATGAGCATCACCCGATGCAATGAGTGCTAAGTGAACTATTCAAAAATCATGAGAAATTAGTCAGTTACGACTATCTCTCATGGAAATGGTCATACATGAATGACTTACTTAACGCAGTCGAATCCCAAAAATGATATCTAATATAATGCACTGTGTAAACCCCCTAATACTTAAATTCAAGAAGAGTGAAGGGATCTCTTCTTGAATGTTTCATGAGGCACAATACTTGCTAAGGTTTTGCAAATGGGGTAGCAAGCTAAGTGGGCTTGATTGTGGGGAAAAACTCCACAGTTAAGCGCGCTTGAGCCAGAGGCGATTTGGGATGGGTGACCTCTCGAGAATTCTTGGTTACCGAGTGCAAGCCCCGAAAGTGATGATTGACGCTATGTGATTAATTTCACTAGTTTCAATCCTACTTCACCCCTATGAGCATCACCGGATATAATGAGTGCGAAGTGAACTATTCAAAAATCATGAGAAATTAGTCAGTTACGACTATCTCTCATGGAAATGGCCATACATGAATGACTTACATAATGCAGTTGAATCCGAAAAATGATATCTAATATAATGCACTGCGTAAACCCCCTAATACTTAAATTCAAAAAGAGTGAAGGGATCTCTTCTTGAATGGTTCATGAGGCACAATATTTTCTAAGGTTTTGCAAATGGGGTAGTAAGCTAAGTGGGCTTGATTGTGGGGAAAACTCCATAGTTATGTGCGCTTGAGCCAGAGGTGATCTGGGAAGGGTGACCTCCCGGGAAGTCCTAGTTACCGTGTGCAAGCCCCAGAAGTGATGATTGATGCTATGCGATTCATTTCACTAGTTTCAATCCCACTTCTTCACCCCAGTGATCATCACCCGATGCAATGAGTTCTAAGTGAACTATTCAAAAATCATGTTAGTTAGTTATGCCTACCTCCCATGGAAATGGTCATACATGAATGACTTACTTAACGTAGTTAAATCCCAAAAATGATATCTAATATAATGCACTACGTAAACCCCCTAATACTTAAATTCAAAAAGAGTGAAGGGATCTCTTCTTAAATGGTTCATGAGACACAATACTTGCTAAGGTTTTGCAAATGTGGTAGCAAGCTAAGTGGGCTTGTTTGTGGGGAAAAATTCCACAGCTAAGCGCACTTGAGCTAGAGGCGATCTGGGATGGGTGACCTCCGAGGAAGTCCTAGTTATCGGGTGCAAGCCCCGGAAGTGATGATCGATGCTATGTGATTCATTTCACTAGTTTCAATCCAACTTCTTCATCCCTATGAGCATCACTCGATACAATGAGTGCTAAGTGAGCTATTAAAAAATCATGAGAAATTAGTCAGTTACGACTACCTTCCATGGAAATGGTGATACGTGAATGACTTACTTAACACAGTTGAATCCCAAAAATGATATCTAATATAATGCACTGCGTAAACCCCCTAATACTTAAATTCAAAAAGAGTGAAGGGATCTCTTATTGAGTGGTTCATGAGGCACAATACTTGCTAAGGTTTTGCAAATGCGACAACAAGCTAAGTGGGCTTGATTGTGGGGGAAAACTCCACAGTTAAGCGTGCTTGAGCCAGAGGCGATGTGGGATGGGTGACCTCCTGGGAAGTCCTGGTTACCAGGTGCAAGCCCCCGAAGTGATGATTGAGGCTATGTGATCCATTTCACTAGTTTCAGTCTCACTTCTTCACCCCTGTGAGCATCACCCGATGTAATGAGTACTAAGTGAACCATTCAAAAATCATGAGAAATTAGTTATTGATGACTACCTTTCATGGAAATGGTCATACATGAATGATTTACTTAACGCAGTTGAATCCCAAAAATGATATCTAATATAATGCACTATGTAAACCCCCTAATACTTAAATTCAAAAAGAGTGAAGGGATCTCTTATTGAATGGTTCCCGAGGCACAATACTTGCTAAGGTTTTGCAAATGGGGTAGCAAGCTAAGTGGGTTTGATTGTGGGAAAAAAATCCACAGTTAAGCGCGCTTGAGCCAGAGACGATTTGGGATGGGTGACCCCCTGGAAAGTCATGGTTACCGGGTGCATGTCCCAGAAGTGATGATTGACGCTATGTGATGCATTTCATTAGTTTCAATCCCACTTCTTCACCCGTGTGATCGTCACCCGATGCAATGTGTGCTAAGTGAACTATTCAAAAATCATGAGAAATTAGTCAGTTACGACTACCTCTCATGGAAATGGTCATACGTGAATGACTTACTTAACGCAGTTGAATCCCAAAAATGATATCTAATATAATGCACTGCATAAACCCCCTAATACTTAAAAAAGTATCGTTTGACTTAAACAAATATATTAATATTAATTAATAATAATATAAATTCATTAATAGTAATATATTAATAAATAAATATATTAGTATTAATTATTAATAATATAAATTTATTAACATTAATATATTGATATATAACTAAAAAAATTTACTTAATATATAATTATTATAGTCAATGACTTTAGTCAAATATAGCCCAATATAAAGAGATTGAGATTTGGAATTTTACTCAAATATTTTTAATGTTAAAAATTAAGATATTTTCATTGCTAAAACATTGAGATTTGGTCAACCTTATATTTACGGTATTTGACAATAATCAATCTTATTCAATCAAAATAATCCTCATATAATTAATTAGTTAATTAATTAAAACATTAAAATAATAACTAAAATTAATGTTAATTAATAAAAACATTAACATTAAAACTTAAAATTAACACATCAACATTAATTAATTAATTAATTACATAACCTAAAACATTGATAAGATTAATGAAAACATTTGACAATATATTAACTAAAACATTTATATAAAAATGTTTAATAACAATAAACATTAATTGTTAAATTAATATATTAATATTAATTAATAATAATATTGATTAATAAAAACATTAATTAAATGTTTAATAACATTAACGATAATTTTAAAAATTAAAATAAAAATATCAATATTAATTAATATTAATATAAAATTATTAGCATTCATACATTGATATATTAATTAAAGCATTGATACAAAAGTAAAAGAAGTTACTTGATATATAGTTATTATACTCAATCAAATGAGACAAGCATAGCCAAATATGACCAAGTTCAAACTTGGTCAGCCCTATGATAATTGTATTTGACAATAGTCAACATTGTTCACTCAAAACAGTGTTTTATAATTAATTAAATGATTAATTAATTGAAGCATTAAAAAACTTAATAAGTAGATCATAATATTAGTTTGTTAACATTATTACATTTGACATATTAATTAAATCATTCATACACAATTGAAAGAAACTATCTAATGCATAATTATTGTACTTAACCGCATTAGTCAAGCATAACCAAACATGACCACATTCAAACATGGTCAATAATTATTAATTAATAATAATTAAATTTATTAATAATAATAATAATAATAATAATAATAATAATGATGATGATGTAGCATTGGAATTGTAAACAAATGTTTCTAACATCGCAATGCGACATTACAACATTTTTTCAACCACATTTTAGAATGTGGGTGACTCTTCGACCATGTTTGACTATGTTTAATAATCAATAATCTTCAACTTCTGTCAAAAATAATTTCCTATTAATATTGATAATTAAACATGTTGTGATGCTCGAATGGTAATGAAATCTATCAAATGTCGCAATGTTACAAACGTTGTTGCAATATTACACATTTGCAATTTATCCAATGTCACAATGTGACATTACTACATTAGTCAACCACATTTACTAATACAATTGACTATTTTGGAGTATTTTTGGCGGTCAAAACTCCTCAAATTTGTTCAAACATGGTTTATAATATCAATGCCTTAGGTTCAATGATATTTCCTAGGGTTCATAATCCCTTGGGTTTTTAGTATTTATCTCATGGGTGTGTTGCTTTCTTGGTTTATAAAATCAATTTCGTGAGTTTATTAATCTAAGGGTTGAACCATGATTAAGCATTGTCCATTGTCACATTCTGACAAAGATTGTCTCAATATGAAAAACAACCATGGTCAAGCATGGCCAAACATGTTTATTTAACGGTTCTTATTCCTAGGGTTTAATATTATTCATAAGGTTATAATATTAATCCTTGGGTCTAATACATATTTATTTTAGGGTTTATATACCTTAGGATTATAATACCAAAGGGATTAATATGTTGGAGTATGAAAAATATTGATTTCATATGAAAATCATTCATGGTTAACCATGGTGTAATGCCGCATTGTGACAAAGTTTGTTTCAATATGAAATGAACCATGGTCAACCATGATAATTCTAGGGTTTATAGTATTTATCTTGCGGTTTATATACCTTGGGTTTATAATATTTTTTCTTGGGTCTAATCCATGTCTATTTTAGGGTTTATATAACTTAGGTTTAGAATATTAATCCATTAGGTTCAATATTATTTCCTTCGATTTATAATATCAATCCCTTGGGTTTATTAATCTAAAGGTTTGTATTCTAGGGGCATAATATTATTCATAGGGTTTATAATATTAATCTTATGGTTTAATATAAATCTCTTCGATTTATAATCATTGCCAATGATGGTAAACCATGGTCCAATGACACATTGTCACAAAGATTGTCTCAATATGAAAATCAACCATGGTCAACAATGGTCCATTGCATTGTGACAAAGATTGTCTCGATATGAAAATCAACCACGGTAAATAATGGTCAACCACGTTTATTTTAGGGTTTGTAATATCTATCTTAGAGTTTATATAGCTTGGGTTTATAATATTTATCCCTTGGGTATAGTACTAGGTATAGTATTATTTCCTTTGGTTTATAATCCCTTGGGTTTTTAATATTAATCCCTTTGGTTATTATTCCTTTTGGCTTATAATATCAATCCCTTGAGTTTATTAATATAAGGATTCTTATTCTTAGGGTTTAATATTATTAATAGGGTTTATAATATTAATCCTTGATTCTATTATAAATCCGCTTGGTTTATAACAATGGTCAAGCGTGGTTCAATGTCACATTATGACAAAGATTTTCTAAATATGAAAATCAAATATGGTCCAATGTTGCGTTGTGACAAAGATTGTCTTTACATGAAAACCAATCATGGTCAACCATGGTGCAACATCTAATTGTGAGAAATATTCTCAATATGAAAATCAACCTTCATCAACCATGTTCAACCATGATAATTCTAGGGCTAACAATATATTTATCTTTCTATATTTATAAATTGGGTTTATAATATTCATCCATTGGGTGTAATATTATTGCCTTGGGTTCATTGTCCCTTAGTGTCTTAAACCCCAAAGGTATGTGTAGTCAAATATAGTTAACCATGTGTTATTTTAGGGTTTATAATATTTATTTTAGAGTTCATATATCTTAGGTTTATAATATTAAATCCAAAGTATTAATATTAATTCCTTGGATATCATATTATTCCCATGGTTTTATAAAATTTTGGGCTTTTGGGATTTTTAATATTTATCCCTTATTTAATATTATTCCCTTGGGTTTATAATCCATTGGGTTTTTAGTATTAATCCCTTTAGTTTATTACCCCCTCTGGTTTATAATATCAATCCCTTGGGTTTATTATTCTAAAGGTTCTTATTCCTAGGATTTATAATATTAATTCTAGGGTCTAATATAAACCCCCTTCATTTATAATCATGGTCAACCATGGTCCAACGTCACATTGTGACAAATATTTTCTTAGTATGAAAATCAACCATTGTCCAACGTTGCATTATGACAAAGATTGACTACATATGAAAATGAGACATGGTGAACCTTGGTGAAATGTCGCATTGTGACAAAGATTTTCTTAATATGAAAATCAACCATGGTCATCTCAACCATGATAATTATAGGGTTTATAATATTTATCTTGGGGTTTATATACCTTGGGTTTATAATGTTATAACTTTGTGTGTAATATTATTCCCTTCGGTTTATAATCCCTTTTGTTTTTAGTACTAATCCCTTGGGTTTATTATTCATGTGAGTGTAAAATATCAAACCCTTGAGTTTTATATTCCTAGAGTGTAATTTTTTTTAATAGGGTTTATACTATTAATCCTTGGGCTTAATATAAATCCATTGTAACAATTATTTATATAAATAAATAAATAACCATATTTTATATATTTTTAATAAATAATAAAATTTATTAATTAATTAATTAAATGCTATTAATTAAAATTTATTTAAATAATAATAATTATTGTTATTTAATCCATTGTTATTATTATATAATAATGATAATTAATGAATTAATTATTATTAAATTAACAACATTATTTTTATTTTTATTATTAAGAATAAATATTATAAATTATAAAAAAAACCCACGGATTATATTTTTTAATAAGTATAATATTGATCAATTAATTATGGTTAATTAATTAGTATTAATATTTTTTAATTAGTAATTATATTACTTTTAATGAACGATAATAATAATAATAATTATTATTATTATTATTATTATTAAAAATAATAATAAATAATAATATTAGCAATAATAAATAATTAGTAATAACACTAATTAATTTATAAATGTGGTTGAATTTATAATAATAATCATCCCTAGGGTTTATTATTATTCAAGGTTTATAATATTAATATTTGTGTGGGTTTATCAATCCCTAGGGTTTATTATTATTCAGGGTTTATAATACTAATATTTGTGTGGGTTTATCAATCCCTCGAGTTTAAAATATCAACCTCTCAGTTTATAAATCCCTTGTGCTTTTAACATTGATCGCTTGGGTTTGTTGATAGTTTAGGCTTATAATATTTTTTCATTGGGTTTACTAATTCCTTGGGTTTATAATATTAAACCCTTCAGTTTATAATATTAATAATTTATTGTGTTTATAATTTAATCCCTTAGGTTTATAACGTTAATAATCCCTTGGGTTTATTAATGCTTTGAGTTTAAAATATTAATTCCTAGGGTTTATTAATTCCTTATGTCTTTAATATTTATCCCTTAGGTTTGTTGATCCCATTAGGTTTATAATATTTATCCCTTGGGTTTACTAAATTGTTGGGTTTATAATATTAATAATGTCTTGGGTTTATTAATCCCTTGGGTTTGTTCATCCCTTAGGTTTATAATATTTATCCCTTGGGTTTACTAAATTGTTGGGATTATAATATTAATAATCCCTTGCATTTATTAAATTGTTGGGTTTATAATATTAATAATCCCTTGGGTTTAAAATGTTAATTGTTAGGTTTCATTAATCCCATGTGTTTTTAATATTGAATGGGTTTGTTGATCCCTTAGGTTTATAATATTTATCCCTTGGGTTTACAAATTCATTGGGTTTATAATATTAAACCTTTGGTTTTATTAGTTTCTTTGGTTTATAATGTTTATCCCTTGGGTTTGTTGGTCCATTAGATTTGTAATATTTATCCCATGGGTTTACTAATTCTTTAGGTGTATAATATTAAACCATTTTATTTATTAGTCGCTTTGGTTTTAGGATTTATAATATCAATCTCTTGGTTTATAAATCCCTTGTTTTTTTAACATTGGTTGCTTGGGTTTATTGGTAGTTTATGCTTATAATATTTTTTACTTTCGGTTTACTAATTCCTTGGGTTTATAATATTATGCACTTTAGTTTATAATATTAATAATCTACCGGGTTTATAATTTAATCCCTTGGGTTTATAATATTAATAATCTCTTGGGTTTATAATGTTAATAATCCCTTCGGTTTATTAACCCTTTGAGTTTAAAATATTAATTCCTAGGCTTTATTAATTCCTTAGGATTTTAATAGCTATCCCTTGGGTTTGTTGATTCCTTAGGTTTATAATATTTATACCTTGGGTTTACTAATTTTTTGGGTTTATAATATTAATAAACCCATGGGTTTATTAATCCTTTGGGTTTAAAATGTTAATTGTTAGGGTTCATTAATCCCATGTGTTTTTAATATTGACTGGCTTTGTTGATCCCTTAGGTTTACTAATTCATTGGGTTTATAATATTAAACATTTGGTTTTATTAGTTGCTTTGGTTTGTAATGTTTATCCCTTGTGTTTGTTGATCCATTAGATTTATAATATCTATCCCTTGGGTTTACTAATTCTTTGGGTGTATAATATTAAACCCTTGTATTTATTAGTTGCTTTGGTTTTAGCATTTATAATATTTATTTTAGGGTTTATATACCTTAGGTTTATAATATTAATCCATTGTATTTAATATTATTCCCTTGGGTTTATTTAACATTTGGGTTTTAGGGTTTGTAATATTTATGTTAGGATTTATATATCTTGGGTTTATAATATTTATCCCTTATTTAATATTATTCCCTTGGGATTTGAGTATTTATCCCTTTGGTTTATAATATAAATTCCTTTGGTTTATTAATCTAAGGATTCTTATTCCTAGGGTTTACTATTATTCATATGGTTTATAATATTAATCCTTGGGTCTAACATAAATCCCCTTGGTTTATAATCATGGTACAACATGGTCCAATGTCACATCGTGACAAATATTTTCTCAATATGCAAATCTACCATTGTCCAACATTGCTTTATGATGAAGACTAGATCCATATGAAAATCATTTGTAAACCATGGTACAACGTTGCATTGTGACAAAGATTGTCTCAATATGAAAATAAACCATGGTCAACCATGATAATTCTAGGGTTTATAATATTTATCTTGATGTACATTGGGTTTATAATAGTATTCCCTTGGGTGTAATATTATTCCCTTGGGATTTTAGTATTAATCCCTTGGGTTTATTATTCCCATGGGTTTATAATATCAATCCCTTGGATTTATTAATCTAAAGCTTTATATTTCTAGAGTGTAATATTGTTCATAGAGTTTATAATATTAATTCTTGGGTTTAATATAAATCCCTTTGGTTTAATTAATTAACAATAATTAATATAATTTTAAAAAACAAAATGATATTTATATTTTTTAATAAATAATAAAAATAATTAGTTAGTTAATTAATTAATTAATAATAATTAAAAATAAAATAAATTATAATATTTATTATTATTTAATTAATTGCTATTATTATGTAATAATTAATTGATTATTAAATTAACATTATTATTATTATTTCTAACCATAATTAATATAAATATAAAAAATTATATTTATATTTTTTATTAAATAGTATTTATTAATTAATTAATATTAATATTGATTAATTATTAATGATATTAAATTTAATAAATACTAAAAATAATAAATAATTAGTAATAAAACTAATTATTTTTAAATGATTATAATAATCAATTATTTACATTATAATTATTTATTTATATAAAATAATAATGGTTATTATAATAAAGATATTAATAATTATAACAATAATAATAACATTTTTATTGTAATACTTATTTTTTAATATTATTATTTTTATTTTTATATATTTTATTAATATGAATATTAATTTTATATCATTAATGTTGGTTGTGGTTGAGTTTATAATATTAACAATATCTAAGGTTTATTAATCCATTAGGTTTAAAATATTAATTCCGTTAGGTTTATTGACGATGACATAACGGTGACAGATAAATGCATATTACTATTATGTTATATGTGAATTAGATTATAGTTTTAAATATAACTATTAATATATTAACAATATTTTATGTAATAACTAATATTATATTAATTTACAAAATAATGTTAATGTAATAAATGTAATTTTATAAATAAAAAATAATATGGCTATTATTATTTACATATTTGTTAATAATAAAAGTAGTTAGCCTTGATCAAAATATATCTAATAGTTTTTAATGTGGTGGGTGGTGGATATAGGCCTATCGGTGTATATCAACCACATTGGTAAATGTGGTTGTGCTAGTATGTAATATGAAAAAAAAAAACAAAATATGAAATTATAAAGAGGCCAATTAGACATATATATTTCTTTTGTGGGGCCTCAGAAGATATTCGATGGTCGGGGTGGCTATGAGATCAGAGGTCGGCATTGTGTTTCGAATGTTGCCATGACATTCTGCCACTAATTGGCCTCCTTGTAAACATGCCCAACTATGTGTACATATTTCTTTTCTGGTCCCTATTGAAAGCAAGTCGAAAGATGGGTCAGACTATGAGGTCAAAAGTTGGAATTGTGGTTTGAATGATCTCTCTAGACACTCCCAACTGTTGACATTCCCCGAGAAAAATTGGCTCTACCTACAATATTGCATGGAAGCATTCTAAGTCAATGTTGTTTTAAACTTGAAAATTATTTATTCAAATTACAATTTTAGAGAATGGATTCTAATATATATATATATATATATATATATATATATATATATATATATATATATAGAAAGTACAATTTTATCAATTTATATTTAAATAATATGTTATGTGAAAAAACAAAATAATAAATTATAGACACGTATGTTTGTTTTGTGGGCCTTTGTAGAAGCAAGTCGGAGGTCAAGATGACTATGAGGTTACAAATAACTATATGCACATATTTATTTTGTGGCTCGTACTGAAAGCAAGTCATATATATATATGTATATATATATATATATATATATATATATATATATATATATATATATATATATATATATATATATATATATATATATATATATAAAGAAAGTACAATTTTATCAATTTATATTTAAGTAATATGTTCTGTGAAAAAACATAATAATAAATTATAAACACATAAGTTTGTTTTGTGGGTCTTTGTAGAAGCAAGTCGGAGGTCAAGATGACTATGGGTTACATATAACTATATGCACATATTTATTTTGTGGCTCGTACTGAAAGCAAGTCAGATGTTGGCATTGACTATGAGATTAGAGGTCGACATTGTGGTTTGAATGGTCTCTCTAGACATTGCCGACTACTGACACTTCTCCACCAATTCGGCTCCATCTTCAATATTTCATTTTTTTCTTTAGAGAGTGAGATAACGAATTCACGTCTTTTAAACATTTTATCTTATAAGTATAATTTATTCAATTTATGTTTTTATTGATAAAAAAAATAAAATTGTTTAAATTAATTTGATCAAATAATATACAATAATAAATTATGAAGAAGACAATTATAGATATATGTTTCTTTTGTGGGCCCTTCCACAAGAAAGTCGACGGTCGAGTTGGCTATGAGATTGGAGGTTGGCATTGTGTTTTGGACGGTGCTATGACATTCCGTGACCAACTGGCCTCCTTGTAAACACGTCCAACTATATGTACATTTTTTTTGCGGTCCCTACTGAAGGCAAGTGGAAAGATGGGTCTGCCAATGAGGTAAGAAGTGAGATTTTTCATTTGAATTGTCTCTCTAGACACTCCTAACTATTGACAGTCCCCGACCAAATCGACTCAATCTACAATATTACATGGAATCATTCTAAAACAATTTTGTTTAAAGTTTGGAAATTATTTATTTAAAATACAATTTTAGATAATGGATTCTTAAATATTAAGTGTGTGTGTGTGTGTGTGTGTGTGTGTGTGTGTGTGTGTGTGTGTATAGTACTGTTTTATCAATTTATATTTAAAATACAAGTTTGCAATATATCTAACTTTTGTTCTATAGTACATTTTATATCAAGATCTTTTTTACTTCGTTGTTTGAGCATGTTCTTCTTTGTTTTCTTTTGTCCTAATTTTACTTAAAATTGTGGATAGTTGCAAAATGAATTAAACTTTTCATGAATATTTTGTCCTGAAGATGAATCACACTAGTTGGTTAGAAACGTGTCGACCAAAATCTTCAATGTGATTTCTTCCGAAAAATATTTTTATATGAATATTTTGATTATTTTGACTAATTATAAAGTAGAGGAGATTTTGTTTAAATTCACGTGAATGTGAATTTAAATTTTATTTAAATTTATTCATATTTTTTGTAAATTAAGTATTTGGAATATTAAATAAATAATTAAATTTAAAATTATATATATATATATATATATATATATATATATATATATATATATATATATATATATATATATATATATATCATATATAAAAAACATATATTGAAATTTCAATAACGTTGTATTCTTTTAATTGTTTATCTAATGCTAAAATGTTTTATTATCGAACTTTATTGTTTTTATATACAAATAAATAAAGTATTAACTTATTATATTAAGTTATTTTATATTTTCCAATTTTAAATTTCATATATGTTAATATTTTTGGACATCATTGTGATGTGTCATTTATATTGGATTTAATGACATATAAATAAACATGAAAATTACAATAATTTAATAGTTAATAAATACATTGCCTTCTTTTATATATATATATATATATATATATATATATATATATATATATATATATATATATATAATTTTCTGTAAGTTATGATGCATTGCTTGATATTCAATGAACAAATGTTATTGGTAAATAAAAATAAAAATAAAAATAAAGATTGAATTGAGCAATACAATTATGTAGTCATGGATATAAATTACTATTATACATTATTCTTTCTAGGTGTTTTATGTATTTAGATCATGCATTGGTTTAATGCCTTCATAATGTTTATGATGGGCTTTTGAAATATGTATTTTTAGGATCTGATAAAATAATTGTCACTTTTAGCTGAGAAATATTTGTTTCAGTATGTGCTTTTTATTTTATAGGGATGGGATTGTAGTGTTTAGGATGTTCTACACATTTGCGCAATTTTGAAATGTCTTTGAATTTTAAATTGTTTATTAATTTTATCTAGATGGAGCAATATCCAAAGCTTGATATTTTTTTAGAAATTTTAAATGAATGTTACTGTTGTCCATTAATTTGGGATTAAATTACATTTTACTTGTCGTTAGATTTCAAGTTAAGATTTGAAAATATTTTTTGAATTATGGAATAGTATTATTGTTTTATGTAGCAATTATGTGTTTTTTTTTAAAACAAGTGGAAGGCGCTTAAAAAAAAATGGAAACTAGGAGGAATTAAAGAACATTGCAACCTTCATTATTTGTAATTATGATGTTTAATAGCATTTAATGTATAAACACTTAAAGACAACTATAAGGATTTTAAAATACTTTTAGATACTTAGATTTTAATTTTTTGGCCAATTGACATTTGTCCTGATTTGAAGTACAATGTCTAATCATTTATTTGACTTGATGGTAAACTAGATTCAAGTGATTTCGGCTAGTTTGGGTGGAATATGTTATAGAATAGTGCTATGTAGTTTTGAATGATTTTGAGTCATGGAATGTGTAGTTGTGGAATTTTCAAAGTTGTTGCAAGAACTTATAAAAGAGGAGTATGATAATCAGAAATTGCATTTTGCTAATAAATCAGAGAAAAGGAAAAACAATGTGAGGTTTGAATGCAATTTTAGTGGCAGGAGGATTAGTTGCAATTTTAATTGGTGCAAAATTTTATGTTGTTGGATGCAATATCTTTGTTCAAATCCATAATGAATTTCAAAGGCAAACATGCAACATATTATTTTTTGTGATTTAGATGTTAAATTTGTTGATTCGCTATGTCTCAAGTGAGAAAGAATTTCTACATATTGTAATGATTAAATAATGAGATATTAAATGCATCTCTAGATCTCATAGTCATTTTTTTGTGTATAGCTACTTACAATCTATATTGCAAGATGAGTGGCTATGGAAGCTTTAATTGTTGCATTTCTAGAAAATTTTGATGCAATATTTTTTGTTCAATTTGACACATTTAGTAAAGTACATATCCAATTTAATGTTGTTATAGAACTATGATTAATATTCAGTGATGGTTTTTATTTGTAATTACTTTAGCCATGTGTGGTTAGAATGTTATTTATTATTTATGGCATAGTAGATATCAGTTTCAATGTCTAGCAAGAAATATGGTACAAAGTTAGCCTACCCACCTTGGTTTGCAATCTAATGTAGTTATAGTTCTATGATTGCAATTAAGCAATGGTTTCTTATTTGTTATCTTAAATTAGAGTTGTTTATTATAGAATTCTATATTGTAATTTGTTTTCCAAGATAATATTTGGATTCTATTTGGTTTATACATTTTGAAACAAATTCATTGTTGTTCTAAAAAACTCTTTCTGAAAAATTGGAAATTAGATATTGTGATTTGAAATTTGTTAAAATGATAATAATTATTTTGTTGCTATTTATTTTAAATTTCATAAATTTCTGTGGTTTTAAATTATGTTTCAATAGCAAAAAAATATTATCTTCACGAATCCTTATGTAATTTTCATCCACCCTTTTGTCACAATGTTGCATAGTCATTTTCGTAGCATTGTGAAATGAAAAAATATGGAAAGAAGATAATTGAGAGAGAGAGAGAGACGGGGGGAAGAGACAAAGGGAGGTGGGAGAGTGAGGACTTGAGAGGGAGGGATAGAGAGATATGGAGTTGGAAGAGGAGAGAGAGTGAGATAATAAGAAAGACATATATAGAGAGAGGGGTGGAGATGGAGAGAGGGAGTGACGGGGAGATGGAGAGAGAGGGAAAGAGGAGAGTAGGAGGAAATAGAGATAGAAATGAAGATAGAGGAAGAGAATGGGAATAAAGAGAGGGAGAGGGAGAAGGAGAGGGAGGGATATATAGATATATATGGAGAAATAATGAGTATGTTTGTAGGGTGACATAGAGACATGGAAAAGGAGATACAAAGGGAGATAGGGATATAGCTGGAAGGGGGAGACAGAGAAGAATATAGAGATAGACGGAGGAATGGAGAGATAGATAGATTTGAAGAGAGAGAGTGTAGGTGTGTCTGGGGGATGAGATAGAGAGACAAAGAAGGAGAGATGGAGGAATACATCGATATAGATGGAGGGGGGAGAGAAAGGGAAGAAAAATTCCTACACTAGATGCATTGATTTCAATGTACAAATGTTGATTTATAATCATATTTTATTTCATGCATTATTTTTTTTTGTGTAAATGTTAATTTCTAATTCTATTTCATTGATTGAACTAGATGAATTAATTTCATTAAAGATGTTAATTTATGATATTTTTTTATTGAGATTACATTATATGCATTCATTTTAGTGTAGATGTTGATTCCTAATATTATTTGATTACTAGCACTAGATGCATTGATTTTAGTGTCAGTGTTGATTTTTAATCTTATTTGATTGCTTGCAGCATTAGATGCATTGATTTTAGTGTAGATGTTCATTTCTAATCCTATTTGATTGTTTGCATTAGATTCATTGATTTCAGTGTAGATGTTGATTTCTCATCCTATTTCATTTCTTGCATTAGATGTATTGATTTCAGTGACGATGTTGATTTCTGATTCAATGTAACTAGATATATGGTGTACATTAATTTCAAGGTAATTAGTTTAACATTTTACATTGATTTCAGCGCAAGCACAAAAACGTTATTGATGATCTGCATTAGGACTATGCTTTTGTAGATAACCTCAAACAAAATAAAATCGAATAAAACTTGTATTTGTACTTTTTACATCTCCACATCTTTTAAAATTGAATATAACTTATTTCAATCATATTTTTAGTTTTTTTAAATTGAATAAAACTTATTTCAATCATAAGATATTGATTGAAATACTTGGATAACTACTTGTAAATTTAGGAATGTTGATTTAACATTATATAGAATTATAGAAATGTTGTCATATATTATTTTTTGACCTATATATTAAATTTCAATACAATTGACTTACATCATGTTATGACTAAGCTCTTGTAGATAATATCAAAAGAAGTAATAGTGAGTAAAACTTATTTGTTCTTTACATGAAATATTTTGAAATTGAATAAAACTTATTTCAATCCTATTTGTGTTTTTTAATTAAACCTTGAGATAATAAATTGATTGAAATACTCAGAAACATTTTCCATGCAATGGTATATGGGTGGGTCACAAAATAATTCATATATATATATATGGATGACTTTATATGTATATATATATATATATATATATATATATATATATATATATATATATATATATATATATATATATATATATATATATATATATATATATATATATATATATATATATATATATATATATATATATATATATATATATATATATATATATTAAATTGCAATAACATACATGTTGATTGCACTAAGAGACACTTTCTACAAGCCAATATGAAGCATGATTGCAATTCTTTCCATGTTCAATATTAAATTGATACATGCTATATTTTAGTTAATTTTAACTATCAAAGTGACTTGCATAATAACTTAATATTGTACTTATTTTCTTCTAGTCTATGAAACTGGAAATCAAAAATGTTATATTTTGTAATAAATGTTATGGTATATATAAAAACTTTTAAATAAGTGATTTCTTTTTAGTAAATCCATAGACTTAAAAAATTAATGAACATCCATAAACAAGATTAATAAAAGTCCATAAACTAAAATAGTGAATGATCAATAAACCTTAAATATGAATATATATATAGATTATAAATATCACATGAACATCCATAAACTGAAATAATAAGCATCCATAAACTAAAATAATGTTCATGTACATCTATAAATCTTCGACGTATGCAAATATACAAATAATGTATCACATGTGAATGTGCCCTATGAAATTAGCTTAAAAACATACAAACTGTCCACTCTAAGTACCATTAGAACTGTTATGTGAATTTCAATGCACAAACTAAGTGTCCATAAGCTGGAATTACAATATAACACATTCAAATTCGAACTAATTAGATCATTATTTATACAAAATAAAAAATATGGGAATAAATGATTTTGAACCACATTTTTAATTACATATACATGAATCTAATAACCTCATCCAAGTCCAAACCCAAATTAGATAGGACAGGGGTTTGATGAATTTGAGTTTGGTGCTTCCTTGCCTCTGGCTCAATGATTGGGGCCTACATCAATGTAACCACATCATCAATGTCTCTAAACCCAACTTCCCACTCAGGTGTCCACATAATAGGGAAATCAACAACATTTTCCATATGGGCATGTGTACACAATAGCATGGACAAATTATAATTAGTATATAAACTAATTAGCATATAAGTGTAACTGAAAAAAAAATAAAAATTTGTTGAAATCTTGGGAATAAAAATGTTTACCTCAACTGCTAGTCCTGTGGTTGTACATAGTGGATTTCCTCCACATTAGTGTTATGAGGTGGAGGTGGAGTTGGAGGAGAATCCATAGAAAGCTAGGTTCTGCCTACATGTTATCGTGAAATTATTAATATAAATGAAATATAATACAAACTAGAAATTAATATAAATAATTATGCATAATTTGACAATAAGAGTAAAAAAATTTGTATATATATATATATATATATATATATATATATATATATATAGATATATATATATATATATATATATATATATATATATATATATATATATCTATATATATATATATATATATATCTATATATATATATATAGATAGATAGATAGATAGATAGATAGATAGATATATATATATATATCTATATATATATATATATATATATATATATATATATATATATATATATATATATATTATATATATATATATATATATATATATATATACATATATATATATATATACATATATATATATATATCTATCTATCTATCTATCTATCTATATATATATATATATATATATATATATATATATATTATATATATATATATATATATATATATATATATATATATATATGTACCTGGTTTGTGTCACAAGGGTCGTGCACCGTCCAAGTGTCATGAATGACACCACGATACATACATTCATATGTCAAAACTTGGTAAATGGTAAAATCACAAAAAATGAATCATCATATAAGGGAACTGGTGGGTGACGAGGCAATGGTGGTGGTCTCCTAATCTCTCCATCCAATGCAACATGCGCACTGACCAATGACATCCGCATGTTGTATGCAATAGTCTCCCTAGTCTTAGCACTGGGATACAACAACTCCTCTATCTTTTTCAATAATACCAAACTTCAAGGTGTTGATGGCAAGAATCATGGAGGTGGTTGTACATGCCTAGGGTCCTTGCAAGGCCCTTTGTGACCGTAGGTATGTCCCATGTCGAGACCATAATAATGAGGTTTGATATCAGTGTAATATGGCCTCATATGTAACACAAAATCTGTATATAAATTCTTGGAAAAATTAATGTTGACCTAGTCATGGTGGGGGAGCTGGCCCCAAGCTCCAATGAATCTATCATACAGAAAATGGGTTACATCAACATTCCTAAAATATTTCAATGGAATCAGACCTCTATGTCTAGTAGAGAAATCTAAAGGGATGTCGAACAAGTCCCCACAAACATCAATGTTCTTGGTGGCCTCTTTCACTACCTAACAAGTATGTGGGCATCTAACCTCATGCCTCCTAATCCTCTCTATGGACTGTAGGAGGTGGCTTTGTGGGCCCAACCTCTAATATGTCTCGATCAACCTATTGATGCTATCCAACATCAAAGAAAAACTAGGACTAGTCAATGAATTAGTAAGGATGTTGACATATCTCTTATGTGATCCACTTATGGTGGGTCGTAACATCATCCAATGTGATATGAGTTGTAGCATAGTCCCACATAGGGATCGATGCTGCACTTTGATCCTCAACTTTGACTTGCTAAGAGCCTGAAAATCATAAACATAATTTAACATATATAATTAACAAAATAGAAGCATAATAACATATACATTAAGTTCAAACACATTAGCTGAAGATAATTTAAAAACTAAAGACAATTTGAGGACATAAACACATAAAGTTTAAAGAAGATTTGAAAATGTAGGAGGTGCACCTGAAACAGGTGAAGAAGGTCCACTAAAGGTAGCATGATCATCAACAAAGACAAAAACACTTCCTCTGACACTCTGATTGACATCAGAGACATGATCTATGAGTGGAATGTGAACCCTTGGTGGGCTATGTGATATATCATGAGCCCGACCACGTATAATAGATCCCCTTGCACTATGTGGCTTGTCGTTGGGGTGTGGATATGGGATGCCTCTATATATTACATAGAATACATATAAACTAATCCAAGAAAAAAATGTTGACTAAACTATTACATATAATAGATATGAACTAATCCATAAAAAATGTTGACATAGAAAGAATGTTGACAAAAAAAACATTTCTTAATTGAAACAGAATAATCTAGCTTGAATTCATAAACTTTAGAATCAATTTTTTTATAATTTATCAACCAAATTAGTGATGTCAATGTGAACGCAATCGAAAGAAGTGATCAAATCTACATTCACACTTTTTCCCATTTCCAAATAATACATGCTATTCATAGTGTATAAATATGTAAATATATATATGTAAAAAAATAAAATAAACCTATTTACAAAACTAATAAAATTTCACGCCAACCAAATACTCCAATAGACATTAAGTTCTTAATGTTTGACATCGACACATGACATGTAGTAGGTGCAAGTACATGAAGACAATGTTTGTTGTACAACACACTATATAATGAAACAATATGGTACAAATTAAAAAATAGTCTAAATGTTTTTATTCACTCGACCAAATGCACTTTTCATGATGGATTTAATGTATCTATTAATGTTGCATTGTTGAAACATGAACTTTATATATATATATATATATATATATATATATATATATATATATATATTTATTTATTTATTTATTTTTTCTGAGTAAATACTATTTCTATTAAAAAAAGATAAAAATATTTACAGAGAGGTCTAGACCTCTGAGGGGGCCGAAGCAAGCCCTCCACCAAAGAAGCTTAAACATATAGCTTTCTTCAATCACCTTACATAATTGAGAGACTTTGAAGCGAGAATTGAAGAATGCTAGAAGACAAAAAGCTAAGCAGACCTATAGTTGACATAACAGCTCCAGTGGCAACTCTTCGTTTGCTGAGATACAATCTTTTGAAGCCACCATTACAAAAGAATAAAAAACCAGGCTAGCTAGGCCATAAGTGTTTCTGAACTGAAAACTATAGCGATTCGTACTTATACCAAAAGCAATGCCAGAGGCATGATCAGATATAACAAAAACCATAGATGCATAACTTGAGAACGACAGATCATAGACGAGAATGCTGACAGAGCCTTTGAACCAGAATTCTTTAATCGTGAGTATGAGAGTCGGTCGCGTCCTTATTTACCTGGCTAGGAGAGCCAATCCATGTGACCATTTTGTTATCTTCAGCTTCCAGAACACCGCCATCTGGAGGGATTACTAGATTCAGAATGCTTCCTGTAAAATGCACCGGTTCAGAAGCAAGTACTTGATCCTGTAAAGACACTGGCTGGGGTTGAAGGGCTTTCGGGAATCCACCTTCGTTCTGCATATTATCAGCGCTGAGCACTACCCCAACAATCTCACCTTGAAATCCACTTGCATTCTGAGACTGAGACAGAGACATGGAAATGTTGTCTGAACTGCTGGGCGCATCTTCCTCCTCCGTAACAATTACAGTAATATTGGCAGAAATCAAAGGCTTATTGATCCTGCTCCTGAACTTAAAATGGGTGGTTTGAAAGGAACTGTTCAGAGAAGGCCGAGAATGATCAGAAGGTGGGGAGGACAGAGAGGCAGAGGCTAAAGGAGTGATGTTCTATGGAGCAGAACCACCACGACAATGTGAGACTCCACGATTGCCAGTATTACTACCATGACGTGGGACTCCGCGACGTCGAGCCATGGCTGGATGAATAGGGAGCTTAAGAAGGGAAGATGACCAGAGCTGGAGGGGAGAGGACCATGCGCAGGCTGAACAAACCAAACTGAAGAACCAGAGGAGCTTCCAGACAACCTGAACAGAGCAGGGGTGCAGAAAAAATAACGAGCAAAGGAAGAAGGAGCTTAGAATGTCACTTGCAGAAACCAGAGAGTGGGCCATGGTTAAATCACCTTGCCGAATTTCTCGAGCCGAATGCGCATTGAATGCCATTAACAGAGCCATAATGCTGCACCTTTCAACTTTCATATCAGATGTTGCGGGAATGTGTAAGCTGCGTCCACCGTCCAGGTGCCAGGACAGCTGCCATCTCTACATGCGTCTCATTAATTCCTATTAATAACACCCGCATGCAGGTGTGTATCCAAATTCTGGTTCATGTCATTCTTCACAATGGTATGAAAATCTGAGAGTTGATTCTCTGAGGCTATGCTGGAGATTGGGCCATCAAAGAAATCCATTTCAGTATCCACTCCTAGATTAGCAAGAAAGTTAGCCAACTTATTTCCTTCCCGCCTGATATGCTTGAAAGAAATTGTTTGGTGTTGAGAGTGCCATTGGTTTATTAGCTCGAGTCTTTGAGCCATTCTCCAGCTGCTACTAACTTTATGAATTGGGAATTCTTGCATGAGCTTTGTTGCCATGTTTATGATGATTTGTGAGTCCCCTTCAATAATTAATGGAAAAAATCCTCTGTCTTGAGCAAGATTAAGACCTCGCCACAATCCTTCCAATTCCGTTGAATTATTAGAGTCCCAGCCTTTTCAGCGAAGAAATGTTAGTAAAGGAATGCCATGATGGTCTCTGAAGGCTCCTCCATATCCTAATTTTCCAGGATTACCCCTTGAAGCTCCGTTAAAGTTGAGTTGAAACATGTTGATTGGCGGTGGAGTCCAACTTATTGGAATGTTGTAACTCTTAGTGGGTTTGTCATTGATAGTGGACTGATGATCTAAGTGAAACTTCCAATTGGCCCAGATAGTTTGTTCCTGCGGGAGTGATGGATAATCTTCTTGGGACCAGGCTTTGATAGATAGGGTTTCTTTAATGTTCTGGTTTAGCCCAGTCAATATCTGCTCAATAGACATTGATTGATTTTTGAAGATTCTCCTATTCCTCTCTTTCCAGATGTTCCACATCAGTAGACCAGGAATAAGCTGCCACAATGTATTTAAGAGTTTGCTTTGATATGGATCTTGACTCCAATTGCGAAGAGTGCCTTTAATATCCCCATGCACTCTGCCTTCTTTTTGACAACGGAATGTAACCTTTTCCCACAGTTTCCGTCCTAGTTGACAGGTTTGCATTAGATCTAACACTAATTCCTCTGACTTCTTGCAGTTAGGACATATAGATGGTCCAAAGAAACTTCTTTTTCTGAGGTTATCCCAAGTGAGAATCTTGTTATGACATAAAAGCCACAAAAAAGTAGACACCTTCGGCCAATAAGATGAATTCCAGATCTTATCCCATAAAATATCTTTGGTTATCCTTTCCTTAATAATTACTTTATATGCTTCCCTAGTGGTGAAAATACCTTTCTCTTCATATCCCCATCTGAGAACATCCATTCTTGCTGAGGAGAGGATTTTCCGCTTTTGTAATTCCGAGGAGAGAGAGAGCTAAATTTTATCTGTGCTGTGCGGAAGAATCTGATTGGCTTTCTTCCATTGTCTGTATTCTTGTGTGGAAGAAGAATCCCAGAATTGATTCACCTTATCAAACTGATTTATATCTTGTTCTGGAAGGTTGGAGAGAGTGTCTTTGATTTTTGGGAGCTGCTGCCAGGAGTCTTCCCAGAACCGTGTTGTGTTACCATTCTTAACTTCCCAGAAGCTATGCTGTTGTATTAGGTTTCTATGTTGAATGGCCGAATTCCAGATAACTGAACCTGTGCTTACTTCTGACATTCTGATTCTTTCTTCAATGGGGGTATTGTTCGCATATTTTGCCGTCCATAGGGAGGCCCAAGGAGTGCTAGGATTTGAGAGCCATCTCCACCAAATTTTAGCGCCCATTACCGCATTACTGTGCCCTGGGTCTCTTAGCCCAATACCTCCAGCTTTCTTTGGAAGACAGACATTGTCCCATTTGACCAGAGCCCACTTTCGATTGGGGCCTGAATTACCCCATAAGAAATTGCGCTGAAGCTTCTTTATTTCTTTTAGAACCCATTTAGGAGCTGCGAGAATTGAGAAAAGGTAAAGGGGCATGGAATGAAGAACAGATTTAATGAGCACAAGTCTGCTGGCCATGTTGAGAGCTCTCTGAGTCCATAGGAACAGTCTTGCTTCTAGCTTTTCTAATAGGTCTTTCCAGGAGGAATGCTTGAGAGCCGAGGCAATTAAGGGGGCCCCCAGGTATTTAGAAGGAAGAGACGCAATGGTAAAACCAAGAATGCGGGCTATGGCTCTTTGGGTGGGAGGAGGGGTATTGAAGAAAAAAATTTGTGACTTGACTCTGTTAATAAGGGCCCCAAAAGCATCAAAGAAATTTGAAAGGATGGATTTGAAGATACGAGCTTCTTGAATAGAGGGATGACCAAATAGCATATTATCATCCATGAATTGCTGATGAGAGTAGGAGGGAGAATGGTAAAAAGAAAGGCCTTTGAGGCTTTGGGATAGAAGAGCAGATTTAATGCTGCGACCCAGTCCTTCTGCTAAAATGACAAAAAGAAAAGGTGAGAGCGGGTCTCCCTGTCTGATACCTCTGGAGGGACGGAACGTGGGCGATGGGATACCATTGATGAGAACAGAGAAGAACAAGGAGGATAATAGATTAATAACCCATCTAACCCAAGAAGGGGCAAATCCAAAGGTAGTTAGAATTTTTTGTATGTAAACCCAGCTTAGACTATCAAAAGCTTTAGACAAGTCAATTTTGAGCAACATACCTGGTTTTTTTTAGTGCTTCAGGGAGTGGATTATTTCATGAGTTAAAATAATGCCATCCGTGATCTGCCGTCCTTCCACATATCCAGATTGTTCTAGAGAGATAATAAAAGTGAGCAGAGGTTTCAATCTGGAAGCTATAACCTTGGAGACAATCTTGTATATGATGTTACAAAGAGCAATCGGTCTGTATTTGTCTGGAGTATTAGATTCCTCTGCTTTGGGTATTAATGCAATGAAGGTTGCATTCAGTCCTGGGTACATCCATCTCAAAGTGCGTGGTTCTTCAACAACTTGCCAAACTTCCAATTTGATTAGATCCCAGAAATTGTGAAAAAAGTTGGAAGTGAATCCATCCGGACCCGAAGCTTTCCCTGCTTTCAGCTGATGCACAACAATCTCAACCTCCTGAAGGCTTGTGGGCTTGAGGAGGAGAATATTATGTTCTTCAGTGATTAATTTGGGAATGTGTCTCGTAACTTTATCAATAGCCTATGTTCGATCTATGCTGAGTTCTTGATGAGCCTGTTTGAAGTACCTGAGGAACTCCTCTTCAATACATTCATGAGTTTCAATTCTGATTCCTTGATCATTTTTGATGTGGGAAATATGATTATTCATTCTTCATTGCACTGTAGTTTTGTGAAAGAATTTTGTATTCTTTTCCCCATCCTTCAGCCATTTAACCCTTGATTTTTGCCTCCAAAGAGTTTCCTCCTGTAAAGCCCTATCAAGGATTTGGTTTTCTATATATTGCTCCTTCTTTACTAGATCTTCAGAATGCCCTTCTGTGATGATCCTTTGCTGAATAATCTTCATTTCTTGATTGAGGGTTGCCTAAGCTTTGAAGATGTTACCAAAAGTAGAATGGTTTCAATGTTTAATTTCTCTTTTGAGATAATTAAGCTTCCGCTGGAATATAGACATTTTGGTGCCATCAGAGGGATTGAATTTGAGCCAGGTTGCTCTAACAAATTCATTAAACTCAGGATGAGTTAACCAAAAAGCCTCAAACTGGAAGGGGCGCCGAATACTGTTGCCGGGGCGATTCCAATGGAGAGCTATTGGCCAGTGATCAGAGCCCGAAACAGGAAGGATAGAGGCAATGAATTCTCCACCTAGGTGAGTTGCATTATCTGATATAAGAAATCTATCGAGACGAGAGGCTATTTGGTGTGGTTCTTCCCTTTTGTTGTTCCAAGTGAATAGGCCATTATTTGAAGGGAGATCAATCAACCAGTTATTATGAATAAAATCTTTTAATATGGTCCCATCTCTATTGCCTCTGCTTCTGCCTCCCTTTTTTTCCTCCATTCTTGCTATCATATTAAAGTCACCTCCAGATATCCATAGCGGGTGCAGCCTTTCTGAGTTCAGCTGCGATAAGGTGTCCAGTATTTCAGCTTTGTGCATGGTTTCCTGAGGGAAGTACACATTTGTCATATGGCCGTTGATGTTGGTGCCGATTATGTGAAATATTGCTTGAATGAAGTTCTTATTTGCATGTATATTATCAAGTTGAATTACTCGTGCATCCCAGAGAACTGCCAGTCCTCCCGACGCGCCCTGAGCATCAACAGCTGTTACTAGCCCTTCCGGCCAGGCCTTTGCTGCTATTTTTTCCAAGACTGTCGAGTTACATTTTGTTTCTTGCAGAAAGAGAATGGTTGGTTTTTCCTGCATGAGCATGTTTTTTAGAAGTCTGCCTTTCCTTGGGCTATTGAGCCCCCTAATATTCCATGATATCAACTTCATTGAGAAGGTTTGGGGTTGACATTGAAGTACTTGGTTAACTTGGCATATCGGCCTGATTCAACTAACACTTCTCCTATCTTGATAGTTCTTTCCAGAGTGGTTTTCCTTCCTCTCTTTTTACTGTCTTTGGTGATAAATTTCCCATCCCATTGACTGCCAATCTGAACTCCTAGAGAGTACTTCTTTTGAGTGCGATTGAGGACTTCCACCAAATTATCCACTTGTCTATCAGGTATTTTGTCGAAGTTTCTTGTTTTACAGGCTTGTTCTAGGCCTAAAATGTCCAGCTCACCAATATCAATAGACTCAGTGTCTTCCTCCATGAGCTGGGGTTCTTGAAAGTTCCCATCACTTTCCTTCTCTTCCACTACACTGGGATTCGTATCATCGATTTCCATTCCAAGGAAGCTCCAAGTCTGGGTTGTAGATTTGGGGAGAGGAGCCGATTCATATACTACTTTTTCCCCTGGCTGCGGTGGAGTTCCATTTTTCTTTTCTTTGCTGGATTCCTTTTCATTTGAGGGTGTATTATCAGGATCTTGGATATCATCACTGGCTAGGGCTGCGAAGCTATTGCTTGTTGAGGGTTTTGACAGATCAACCGGATTGGTCTTGGTGGTGGCTGATGATTTTTTATGTCCCCTTCTGTGATTCAACACTTTGGTAAATCCATCAGGCGTTGGATTATCTGAATCCATTTGAGGTGGGGGTTTCCTGTTCAGCGGACAGTCTCTGTAGAGGTGGCCTAAATCATGGCATTTCCTGCATCTAAAAGGTACATGCTCATAATCTATCAACTGTATCCATTCAACATCTTCATGAAAGAGACTTACCGTATTTGGCAGAGCTTGTTTGAGGTCCATGTAAACACAGATCCGGGCATATGAAGTGTATCTGCATAACTTTGTTTCCTCTGCTACCTTGATGAACTCGCCTAGAGCATTACCAATTGCCTTGAGGGACTCCTCTTCCCAGTACTCCCACGGTAGCGAATACAACCTTATCCACACAGGTGCATAGCTTAAGTCTTCCTTATCCGGATTGAAACGTTCAATCCATCCTTTGAGAAAAAGTCCTGCAGAGTTAAAGAAGTATGGACCTCCATCCAAAACCCTGTTTCGGTCTTCCAGGCAGTTAAAGACTGCAGTAAAAAACCCCTTTGGCCCTAGGTGCAGAGTGATGTGTCCTTTTGGATTCCATTTGGAATTGATCCAGCTTCTTAACGCTTTCTCATTTGGCCATATTCCAATAAACTTGCCAATCAGAGCGTGATCCCTCATAAACTATATTCTGGCATTGATTCGATGGCTGGGTAGTTCCACTTTTGGCCTGTGAGTGGCTACTGGTTTGCAGGTGGAAGAACTCGCTTTAGGCTTGTCTTTCTGTGCTTGTTTAGAGTTTAACTGCTTACTACTTTCAGCATTGCTATCATTGTGATTGTCTTCGCTGTCAGTATCTTCGATCCGGCTCTTTTGGTTGTCGTTTTTTGGGGGAGGCGCGTCTCCCTCCCCCTGAGGGGGCTGCATGTTTTCCTTCAATCAAAAACAAAAGATGAGAACCTAAAGTTCTTCCTGTTCCTGCCAAAACTGAGCGCTGTCAGGAGAGCCTGCCGTAGCAGGGATTGCTGAAACCCTAATGCGAGTTGCAGAGTGCCCTCGTCCTCCCATCTATACTCTCACCCTACATTCTATATTTTCTTAATTACTCATATATGTTATGTTATATTAAATAACAAGTTATGTTATGTTAAATACTTATAGAACTATGTTATGTTATAAACAATATATAGAGAACTATAATATTAGCTATGTGATGTTATAACTTTATAATAGTTAAATATATATAGTTATATTTAAATAATAATATAGTTGTGTAGTTATGGAATTGTTATAGTTTTGTTACATGCTATGATATGATATATATGTTGAATAATTTTATGTTATACATTTTAAAAAATTAGAGAGTTTTATGTTATGTTAAATAACCTTAGGTTATGAACTATGTTATATAACAAACAATATATATAGAACTACAATATATAGCTATGTGATGTTATAGTTAAATAATAGTTATATATATATATATATATATATATATAGATATATATATATATATATATATATATATATATATATATATATATATATATATATAGATATATATATATATATAAAACAAAATTTGATGTTTTTAGATTTTTAATTTTAAAGATTGATATTTTAGTTTTAAAACTAATCGTACTATATTTATTATTAAAAAAATATTTAAATTATAAATTAATTTAAATTTAAAATAATAAAACAAACCAAAATTTCTTATTTTATAAATAGAGGTTCACCATGAGAAACCATATAAATCATGAAAATCTCAAGTTCTTAATTTATTTATTTATTGGTTATAGTTTCATTGTGTTCTGATTTGGAGTTTTTTGGGGTATATTTTCAGTTGAATTTGTTAGAAAATTAAAATGCATTTTAAATAACAAAAAATAAAAGAAATTGAAAATTTATTTCACGAAATTCCTAAAGAAAAACTTTAAAACCTAAGATAATTAGTAAATAACGCTTTTACCATTCAAAATCAGAAAAAATGCATTTAATAAACAAGACATTGCAAAGAAGAAAAAAAATTAAAACCTAATTTATAATTTTTTTGGTTGTTTCAAAGTGTTTTCTAGGTTGTTTTATGTGGTTTTCTAAGTCGTTTTGAAGGGTTTTTTGTGGATTTCTAGATTGGTTTTGTGGTTTTCTAAGTTCTTTTGAAGGTTTTCTTTTTGTAGTTTTCATGGTTTTTGTATGTTAAGTTATTTTATCAAATTAATTTGTTTAATTTAAAAAAAAAAAAAGACAAAAAAAAATAGAATACATACCTTCATTTGAGCCTCTGGGACATTGTTGGGGTTGTTGGCGATATTGATTTGAACACTCCATGATCCAATTGTCTGATCGAGCTCCAATACTCTCGGTCGAGCTATTCACACACTCGTTCGAGCTCTAAATTGTCCCACAGTCTGTGCAAATGGCACGCAAAGACCGTGGGCAAGAAAATTAATAGGAAATAATGACTCGATCAAGCTATAAATCTTGATTGAGCCATAATTCCTGATCAAGCCCTAAATTTCCATCAAGGGTTTGTTTTTAACCCTCAATCAAGGTATTTTTTTAGCGCTCAAAGAGCTCAATCGAACATTTAAAAAAGGGTTGATCAAGCACTTAAATTTCTTGATTAAGCCATGATTTTTCCACCTAAACGCCACCTCTCTTGGAAAAAAGTGTAACCCTACTCCATGTTATCATCCTGATGTGTAGAAGCAATATCATATTGATAAAATTGTCTAACAACAAATAGAAATAACTCAGGAGAAAGGAAAAACTGTCAAAAATCCCATAAAATATAAACTTTCAATATCATTTTATTAAAGGGGACTTATTACAAGCATTGGGTTATGCAAAAAATTCTTTCAACAAAAATGCTCGACATAAGATGCAAGAAGTCTAGAAAACCACCCCACCACAAACTTCTATACAAGATGGAAATTCCTCTCAAACTTCTAATCAACCACAATCAAGACCAATAACAAGGCAAAATTTTAGATCCTTGAGATTGACTTAACCTCGGAGTCACCTCGCTTATCTTTGACACATGTCGAAGAAGAATAGGAATAGACTGATAAGACCTAATCATATCAATTCGACATACAAGAAATATCATTAGAACAAACAAAGTTGAATTAAATAATAAGAAAGGATAGTTCATAGACACAAGACACATCGGCTACACTGACGATTCAAGAACAAGCGTCTCCAATCTAATCAACCTCAACTAGCATGCCCATGATTGAGGTTAAGAAAAAAATTATAGATATTCCAAGTAAGTTTCCTAACTTGAGGCTTGCTAGTGGTAGACAAATTTTAGAAATTTTAGAAAATTATGTAAAAGAAACAAAAATAAGGATGAAGAAAAGAAATAAATGCACTAATAAGCTTCAGTAGAAAGAAGATAAAGAAAGGGAGATATGGTTGGACTAGTAGCACCAAGAAGTAGAAAAACTAAATATTGGCATTCCTACCAAGGTTGATGATCATCTTTCTACTATTCGCAAATTAGTGCTTCAATTCATTGGCCACAATGAGCAGCTCAATGCCTAGATAAGTGAATTGCAGTTGAAAACAATAGTTCTAAGAAGTCATAAACTATCAGAAGTAATCTAGAGTTCACATCAATAATTTCTAGAAGCTAAGCACTCATTTAAACACACAGTTGATCATGGGACCACATTGAGCATAATCTTAAATAATTTTCCTACATACTTGTCATCAACCTGAAGTCATATCAGAATGAAGGACATGCTCATTCATGACTTAAGCTCTAGGAAAGTCACAGAGTCGAGGGAAAAATTAAAATTTAATAAAAGGATGGTTCACGAAAATAAACTTCAATCCCAACTTATGCAGGAAGAACTTGAATGGCTAAGAGAAGGAAATAAAGCTCAAATGGAACTAGCTAATGCTTCAAAATTATTACAGGGGATCCTTAATCGAGTGCAATAGCTGGAATAACGAGGTACTATCGACGAGAGGATATTAGAGCAAAATTCATTTGAAGACATAGTACAATATCTTGCAAAAATAAAGGAAATAGATGCACAAGCAAGGACAGTAGTTTCTGAATGGTTGATCTTCTACGATCATCTTCGACTACTTGCTCTAGTTATACACTCAATTTTGTTCTCTGGCATGCCACCACTGGCACCAGATCTACCACAACCTACCAATACTCTCTTTGAACCTAGCATCTTGACATGTAGAGCGACATTATAACAACAATCTCATGAAGTTGAAGTCATCCAAGCAACTCAGCATTTAGCAGAACCAACCCAAGAAATGTCGACCTACCATCCTGTAGAACATGTTGAAGAGCCAGTAAGTGTACAAGAAACCACATAATTTAATGTTCTTTTCTTCTATATTGTATTTATTTTTGTACAATTTCTTTTTGTAACACTCCAGATCTCCCCTTGTTTGGGAAGAGGAAGGCTTTGAGGGTGGGGGAGACGTTGGAGGGGTCAGTTGAAAACTTTGTTAAATTGACGACGAAGTTAGTTTAAGTTGTGTTAGTTCAGACAATTAAACTACTGTAATTGTCCTAACAAGGTATATATATGTGTAAATGTATCAATGTATGTGTTATATTCGTATTTAAGAGATATATAATAAAAGTGTGCTTCTATTGCTTCTCCACTACTTTGTTTCTCTTTGTTATTTTCTTATGTGCTTTGCTATGTAATACTTGTTGTCCTTACTACTAGTAATCATGCTTACTTTTCCCTAGATAACATCAATATATATTGGTAAATGTGCATGTATATGTGTGATCATTTACTTGCTTAAAAAAATTAATTTTTTGCTCAGTATTGTCCGCAACGAATTTTTTGTTTCCTCTGTAACTATTTAATGACTATTGTTTTATATAATTGGTAAATTTATCCACTCACCTTCTAAAAACTTGTTAATATACTTAATTCTTTACAACGCTATGGGTGAGACCTTTTTCCCTTGCAAAAGATTGAAAATGCCAACACAAAGCTAGACTACAATGAAATCCTTTTGCTGGCCCTTGAAGAGAACCCTAGCCTTTGCAATATTTTTTTCTAACATGTAGTGTTATGCATTTAAATTTTAGATGTATAGATGCATGAATTAAGTTAGAAATTTAAAAGGAAGATTTTGTGGTGTATTAAGAGTGACATAAAACATTAACTACCATACAAGGAAATCAATAAGATGAAGAAATTCAAACACTAAACATGGATCTCCATAAAATATTAATAATGAAATTATATAAAAACATGATTTTCAATCAATTTCAAGGTATATTATACATTGTTCCATTTACGAAACTATTTTTTTTCTCAAATTACATTTTTTTGAGTCTTGAGCTTGTGATGATTATGATTTGCTTATATCTCATAATTTATGATATGGATCGATAAAAATTTTGGTAGCACAAATTATTCCATTACAATAAACACATACATAATATCTCAAATACTTGGATCAAAATTTAAAAGCAATTGACAATTTATCATATCTATAACACATTTTGAATTAATGAATTATTTAAAAATTGGGTTAGGATAGTGGTATTTTGAATGAATAAATAAAAGAATTTAGTAAAAAATATTTCTAATACACATGATCTTAAGAGTCTAATTATTTTTCCAACTTGAATCACTTCACTTCAATATTCAATGAAGAAAATATGCTTTAAACAAGAGAAGTTGCGTAGCAGCTAGTCCCTGCAAAGCACATGGAATGGGTCCAATGTCTAGATGTGGCGCTGATACCAACCAAATTGTTTGCTCGCTTGCGGGGGCGGATACTTGGATACATAAAACTTAGATTCAAAGGATAGATGAGTTGGGAGACTTCGTACCACTCTGTTCATGGTGCTCGGAGGAGGACGATAGCTCCGACGCATACTAGCACATGCATGAGATAAACGTGTCCACAACGATACTTGATCTATTAGGTTAATAACAAAATGATCACCGCTCAAATGACCAATATCGAGTCAAAGTGATCAAACTGTGGGCAGGAGGTGATTGGCAAAATGATGCCACTCATTGCAAATACAAAACAAATAATTTATATTTAATGATTTATAGCCACTACTTGAGAAAGTGGCACATCCAAATGAAAAGAGCCTGTTCTCGAGATAAGTACTGATTAATTAGAGTCCATAAAGTAACACGTCACGAGTAAGGGCAATACTATATTTAGTTCAGGACTTCCAGCTCATTACTTAAATATCAAATTACGCACTACATGGAGTGAGTGAGGCACAACCATAAGGACATTCCCGATAGCCAATACTGAGTAGTCTACACAAAAGGATTGATAGGACTTGAACCAGTCATTGCTTATAGACCCAGGTAGTGACAATCATTCCCCATTGTGTTGTGCATCATTAACTAGAAAACAATGATTTGTTACTACGCTCTGAAACCATATTATATAGTGATAAGCACATGAACTAGACTATCAATAATCCTACGCCATACAACATAATCCATAATCCCGTGCATAGATAAAATACAACATACACCATAATCCTGTGCATGGAAGACCCAATCTAGGTCAATTAAGAGATCATGTAAATGTGGCTATAGTTTAATATGGGTAAATTGGGTTTCGATCTCATGAATCAGCTAAAATTATAAGTTATTCTAGATACCATTAATTTTATTTTGTGTTGCGGGGTGCACACAGATTAGAGCATGAGAATAACTGATCTTCTTCCAAATACCATTGATTTTATTTTTGGGGATGCGCACAGAATACAACATAGGTGATAGCCTCAAAGGTGAATGAAATCTAATCTAGGCTGTGGAACCAAATCTGAAACAGAGCATATACCACTTTGATTTTTATTGCAAGCTTGCAATTAAGGTGGCATTACAAAGACAACAATCTGCAACATAGAATATGCCACTTCGATTTTTCTGTAAGCTTGCAATTAAGGTGGTATTACAAAGACAACAACCCGAGAACTTGCATCTAGAAACCATCTTCCAGATTGTCACTGGCAGAGAAGACATAATTGTGATTATAGTTTGAAACCAAAAAAATAATGCAAGTAAAAAAAAAAATTAAACCATACCTGTAACACAACAAATTTGAAAATATCAGTATATCTGACAGCCAAGTTGAGAAACATGGATATGGCCGGAGCAAAGCATACTCGCTTTCCATTGCCATGTTCAAGCCTCGGATTCCCAGCACAATGTCACAATTTTCATGATCCAAGTAGAAAACATAAGGAGGAGCTCGGCCCCTAGTCTGCTCGTAAGTTACTTTCTTGAGGATCCACTCTAGATTGATCCCATAACCTATTGGAGGAGCCCACTTGGGTTTCTTTATGTCATCTTCATATACGGAAATGATGAAGAAGTAGAGACGGGGCACATGTTTGAACTCCTCCCACCTTGCATAGCCCCATCACTCCCTGTCTTGTTCGCCGATATGCAGGCACTGCTTCCATACCCATAGCGCACTCGCTAGGCAATACTCACATTCCAGCAAGGGGATTCCACACACCAATGAGATCACCCAGTATTTGTTCTCATCTGACTCTGCATCTCTTCTTCATCAATAAGAAAAAGAATATTGATGGTGATGCATGAAGAAGAAAATGGGAAAAGCTAAAGCATCCATCTTCATCTTCCAGTCAAATGAATTTACACACATGGCTTTGCAAGCTGAATAGGACAAAAGGCTGAAGTTGTGAAATTGGTATTGAATTGGGAGGTAATGAGGCCCGAGACACAATAGAGGATATGATATTTTTCCCACACATAAGAGGACAGGTCAATGTGAAATTTCTTGCTAATTTAATAGGCATTACCAATCATATGTAGTACATTTAGTTTACCGTTTGTACAAAGTTACATTCACGTGACAATAGATTTATTATGAGTGCACAAATTGGCATATTTGGTCGGAATTAACAATATGTGCCCGAGCCATGTTTCACTTATCTAAGATGATTTCTTTCAATGAGTTTTTGCATGGAGGGTTAATGATCCAGGTTGACGAAGGATCCAAACACACTGTTCCCACATATTCTAGATACACAATATACGGTTCATGATGTATCATAAAGTCATAACAACCTCAAAATATTTGGATTTTCGAGGTGCATGATGGCCATGCAGTTAAACCCTACACGATATTCATGCATATTCATGCAGTTCTTGCATGCCACCCACTTGTCATGTACCATTTGCCATTTTAATCATTTCTACATAGCTCCTTGTCTGGTTAGGAACTCTGTTGGAGGCTTTGGAGAGGAATGGTGCTACCTGTGCAACTCCAGCAGAACAAACACTACTTCAGCCAGCAGAGCAAACACCATATAATCACAAGTAGCACCAATAATTGTAGTTTACCTAGTCATTGACATGGGGATAGTAGCTCTCCTTTCATGCCAGACCTGCGTGCATTGCAAAGGGCAAATGTTCTTTTGTTGGGCAAGACTTGCAACTATCTATCTCTAGGAATAGGAGAGGATGGCTACTATTCCCTGCACCGAAAGGAGGACTCAGAGAAAAAGTCATTTCCATAAACATCCAGAACAAAGGAAGAGCTCGGCGATAAGTTATTTCCCGAGGTTTCTTACTTCAAAAGCATGACAAAGGAAAACTTGTGGGATGGCATGGTCCGCAAGAGATGCAACAGTGGTAAGAATGGTTTACCTATAGTCAATATCTGTAAGAATGGTTACCTAGTCAAGAGAGTTGTAAAGAGAAGGTCTTTCAAGCTTTCGATGATGGCATCTATGAGAGAATTCAATTTAGCATCTGGTTGAAGATTCAATTTCCCCCCTTTTCAAATGGGGGAGGCCTAGGCTTACTGCTATCAAAGAAAGTTGATTGGGTATTTTCTACAGTGACAAGCTTTATTTCAGCATTGATGGAGTTCTATCCCAAAACAAAGGGACGCTCTTTATGAGAACCTGAGTTAGCTATTCTACTAGGCAATGCTTTTACTGTGTGAGAAACTGCCTTACTCAATGAGGAAGTGCCTACACTCTTCAGGGATATGGGTGGAGAAGTTGCAGATCAAGTGACAAGCATATTTGTAAGTTCTTTTTTATTTTCTATTTAATAAGATCAATATTCATTGATCACTGACCATTTTTTAGTTTTTCTAGAGTTTTTTTTCTTTGTTATGATTTCCAAAGCCTAGAAATTCTGTGACATTTTCCCTGTTATGATTTCCAAAGCCTAGAAATCCTGTGTATTTTCTATAATGGTAGTCGGTGCAGGCAACATCCTTGATTTTCATCAACAAAGCCCTCGGGAAGCTCCAATCTCTGCAGCTAACAAAAAAGGGAGCTCTATTCAATAACCATTATTTTTGAGCAATTTCTTGACAGTTTGAATTACTTATGGCCAAAATTGACAGCTTGAATTACTTATTACTATAATTATAAGAAATTGTTGTTTAAATTAGTTTCAGAATTGCAAGTAAGAAAAAATTGGAGCTCTATTCAGTAACTGCCGATTTCTGAGCAATTTCCTAAAAACTTGAATTATTGTTGTTTAAATTAATTTCAAAAATTTGCAAGCAAGAAAAATTTGGAGCTCTATTCAATAACCATCATTTTCTAAGGAATTTCTTAATAGCTTGAATTACTTATTGCTACTTATTGCTTATTGTAATTTAAATTTATTTCAGAATTTCTAATTTATATTAATTTCATAATTGTACCTCTAAGAGAAGAGAAGTATTGGGTGAAGCGGTCGATCGGTGGATCGATGAAGTTGTGCAGGTTTATTGATGAAGCTATGCAACTGGTTTGGGTCGGCCTTCCCATATGAAACTATGCAACTGGATAGCTAAGCACTCTATGCAACTAGTTAGCTAAGAACATGGTTGCACCAGGTTCAGGCTAGTTTCTATCCTTCCAATCTTTGCTTCTGGCTTATTATGCAAATTGAATGCTTCTAGGCTCTCTAATGCAAATTGAATGCTTCTAGGCTCTCTAATGCAAATCGAATAAAATTGAGTGCAACTTAATGAAAAGAGAATTGAGCTCAAGAGAAAATAATAAACAAAACTGAAAAGAGAAAAGATAATTGAATAAGCAGTGAAATTCAAAATGTACCAAACTAAGCCTAGATAAGCAAGAAAGTACCAGTTTCTTCAAGAAAAAATCAGAGTCAATTTCTTCTGGATATCAAAATGGGATCCCGAGCCATGTGCTTGCCACTGTAGAAAACATTCTGCTTCTTCGAGATGCAAAACCCTTGTTTTCCTCTATTCTTGGGGAGTGAAGCAGGATGTTGCAGTTGTGGTTGCTGTGTGAAGCGAGTTGTTAAAGTGGCAATAAGAAGGGGCAATGCCCAGTTCAATCGATAGCTAGATGTTCCCATTCAGAGGCATTTGTGAGCCATGTGTTTAAGCCCTACAACTTTGGCAGCCATGTGTTTAAAGACTACAACTTTGGCAACCATGTAATCGAAGATATGTTTTTAATTCCTAAGCATGAAATGTTATTCAAACTAATGTTAGCATTAGTTTAATGCCTTCCTTAAACTTCAAAATGCAAAGGAAATGGCATGGACTATAATATATAGTTTAGCATCTCCGCCTCGGGAAGAGGCTAAATAAGAAGGCAAAAAGATTTCATATATTGTTAGCTTAAATACTCTGGTTACTTGTCGCAGTCACGAGTAAACAACTAAAAAAATAGTTGAAATTAATGTAAAGCCCGCCATATCAATTACTATAGTCCATGCCATTTTCCAAATAGCAAGGACTAATAAGAACCATTTATATCGAAAAATATTACTTTCACATTTCTACATTTTAACTATTCTTGAGAATATTTGAAATATCAATCCATAGTATTTTTAAAACCTTTCTCTATTAGAGATATGTATATGAACTTGTTATCATCTCCCATTAGATTCATGTCCATATAACACAAATAGAAATGTTATGCTTAAAATAGAAATAGTGATCGTTGATCTAAAATAGGAACTTGAAAAAGATTATATTATGCAGAACCATACAAAGTATATTTGATATATTATTTTAAATTATTTTTAAACTATTTTTTTTTTAATATAGATATTAGTATCTATTACAATCGGGCTAAATATTTCCAATTAAACATCCAAAAACAAATATTTATCATCAAAATTCTAGCTAAAGGAACATTCAAAAAGCTAAATATTTCCAATTAAACATCCAAAAACAAATATTTATCATCAAAATTCTAGCTAAAGGAACATTCAAAAATTTAAAGAAACTGACACAATAGTCAATTTTGAAGGAAAAACAAGTCTTTATCCTCAAAATTCTAGCTAAAGGAACATTCAAAATTTAAAGAAACTGACACAATAGTCAATTTTTAAGGAAAAACAAGTAGAAACTTAAATAATATTTATATTCAAGATAACCCCTGAAACATTTTTTAATTTGAATACTTTAATTTTGACAACGAATGAAAATGTTATTGCCAAACCAATAACTCATGGTGTAATTCGAAATTGGGAAGACCATTTATGCACCAACTCGATTTCTCAATAATTTTGAAGAAGATAATAAATGAATTGATAAAAACTATTTATATTGTAAATATATACATGCATATGATTTTCAATGCAATTGGAATCATCTAGTTTAAATTTTAAATAATAAAATAGTGAGTACTTGTTGGAAAAAAGAAAATTACAATTTATGCTATCATATATATAATTACTAATTATGATTGTAGCAGTGTTTCTCTAAGCAAGTGTTTTAATCGTTATGAACCTAATCGTTGCTACAAATATATTATAGATATTTTTTTGGATTTAAAATGATCACATATTTATTAAGGGAAATAGGAGAAACCTATACTATATCAAAGTCATTTAAATAGGCATTGCTTCCCTTTTTTAAGATTTCACTATATTCTATACAAATTAGATATTTTAAGTAATGATAAGATATTTGCATTTTCTCATTCTTAATATTTTTTTGAGAATATTGTTACATATTTATTAGTTAGTTGATGCAAAAATGATTGTAAAAAACTACGTTTCTCACATTTTCATAAGAAAATAAATGGATGAGGATAAAAGAATATCGATGTTAAAATCACAGTGTTAAAGAGCTTATGATGTAGTGCATGAAATTTCAAAATTGCAATTACTATAGAAAGTTGCCATAAAAATAGACAAGTTAAAACATGTTTCATATTGTTTGGCATAATATAGGAATATGAGATTATATAAAGACAAAATTTTACTATGATTAGGTACAAAATCTATACACATTCTCACTACAATTTAGCTACAAATTCATCTTCTTAATGCTAAAAAATGTGACATAATTTTCACATAACTCATTTGTATGATGTTTGTTGGCCATGAAATTTCAATAATTGGTATATGAGAGCCACATTAATACACTCACAAAAAATTCATCATCAAACTCATCCATTTTGTGTCCTATAAGGTGAAAACATAGTTTGTTATAAAGAATATATTAAAAACATATGTTAGCGAATTTTCTAAATAATCTACTATATATTTTGTTACAAAACATATTACTAGCTAACGAAGTTTCAATTCATATGTGTATAAGTTGATTGGGACAAATTCATGTTATGAAGTAATGCGACATGATAAAAGAAGAGTTGGACCTAAATATCAAGTAAAGAAACAATGCTATGGAAGGAAGGTACAACATACTATGGAAGTAGTGATTCATCAACCTCATAATGATGTATTTCAAAGAGAATTCATGATCATTACTTTAGAACCATGGTATATCAATGCATTTCTTATTCCTTAGCTGAAATCTTATTATAAGCAAGTGCATATTTAATTCAATATGGTTTAAATGAATTATTTTAGTCAATCACACTTAACTCACTGCTCATCCACACAATAAAATAACTAAAACTAATTATAATGTTGATCTATTCGTATATCCTACTTCTTTCATTAAAAAAAGGGAAAAAAAGGAAAAAATAAATGAGGTTTAGAGACATAATTAGACCAATATTATTTGAAATATAATTTGATGATAGACCATATTTGTATGTTTCTTCTTAAAATACTTGCATGAATCTCTTTTGCTCCCGTTACAAAAATAAAAATAAAAATTGCTACATAATGTTTCTATCACAATCTACGATAAAAGCTGTTATAAAAATATGTTGTACAAACTTGATAAAAAAATCAACTATAAAACTTTGCCACAAATAATTACTATAGAAACTGTCGTAAATTTCTACTATAAATTTAAAATACATATTCATAATTCTTATTATGCAAATAGTAAATATTAAATCTTTATTTTCTAATAATTTATTACAATCACCATTCCTATTATAGTATGATTTTTGCTTAAGAATTCATAATATAAAATATGCATGAGATGTTGACTGACATGATAAAATAAAGTAAAAATTTAATAATAAAATATTAATTGATTCACATTCAACAAACAAAAAGTAAAATGTAACATCCATGTCTTTGTTGGACCAATAATGATAACCATTTTTGCTTGAGAATTCATAGTATGAAATATGCATGAGATGTTAACTTCCATGATAAAATAAGTGAAAATTTAATAATAAAATATTAATTGATTATATTCAACCATCACAGAGTAAAATGTAACATCCCTATGTCTTTTTGGGACCAATAATGATAACTTAATTTGGGGATGATACAAAAGTCCTATCATTTACTTTTATCTTTGACATTATATCTATTTTATATTGCATTTTTTTTTTTCACAAAAAATATCTTTTAGTACATTAAAGATGGTTCGTGGGATTTATATTTTGGAGAATATTTTAGCTTTTCCTTAATCTAATAAGTTGATTACTAAATAAATTGTTGTAAATTTCTACTATAAATATAAAATACATATTCATAATTCTTGTTATACAAATAGTAAATATTAGTTGTAAATCTTTATTTTTTAATAATTTATTGCAATCACCATGGTTTTTATACTATGATTTTTGCTTAATAATTCATAATATAAAATATGCATGACATGTTAAATTACATGATAAAATAAAGTAAAAATGTAATGATAAAATATTAATTAATTCATATTCAATAATTAAATAGTAAAATGTAACATCCTTATGTCTTTGTTGTACCAATAATGATTACGATTTTTGCTTGAGAATTCATAATATGAAATATGCATGAGATGTTAACTTACCTGATAAAATAAGTAAGAATTTAATAATAAAATATTAACTAATTATATTTAATAACTAAAGAGTAAAATGTAACATCCCTATGTCTATGTGAGACCAATAATGGTAACTTAATTTGGAAGATGAAACAAAAGGCTTATTATTTACTTTTGCCTTCGACATTATATCTATTTTTATATTACATATCTTTTTCACACTAGAAATATTTTTTAGTACTTTAAAGATGGTTTGTGAGATTTATATTTTAGAGAATATTTTAGTTTTTCCTTAATCTAATAAGTTTCCCCTCTACTTCAATAATAATTTCTCCTTTTGCTTCAAAAGTTCATAGGGTGATATTTTCTCTAGTTATAGTGTTGGTAATATCAATGAGAATAAATGATCCGTCTGTGATAGTTATTTCTCATGAAAGTTTGAAATAAAAATCTAATGAAGCACCTAATTTAAAAACATATAAAAAGTATTCAAAATAATGAAAGAATATATTTACAGAGAATGGTAAGTATTACATCAAGTCAACACAATCAAGTCAACACAATTGGAATTGATACTAGATTCATGGAGTACTATGTATGAAGTACTATGTAAGAATCGAGTATCACTAATTTGTGAAGTATTATTTCAAGTGAGCATAATTCTTTTTTGAAGTATTATAGGAAATGAACATGAATGTTAAAGTACTAAATAAAATGAATATAGTTAATTGTTATATAATTAAAATTATCTTTGTTTGAGTACTATGTATCAAGTACTATGTAAGAATCGAGTATCACTAATTTTTGAAGTATTATTTCAAGTGAGCATAATTCATTTTTTAAGTATTATAGGAAATGAACATGAATGTTAAAGTACTAAATAAAATGAATATAGTTAATTGTTATATAATTAAAATTATCTTTGTTTGAGTACTATGTATGAAGTACTATGTAAGAATCGAGTATCACTAATTTGTGAAGTATTATTTCAAGTGAGCATAATTCATTTTTGAAGTATTATAGGAAATGAACATGAATTTTAAAGTACTAAATAAAATGAATATAGTTAATTGTTATATAATTAAAATTATCTTTGTTTAAATGAAGATTATGAGTCCGAAATAAAAATATTTTTGTTTGAAGAAAGATTATGAGTCTAAAATATAGTGTATTTTTGACAATATTATGAAGCAAAAATATATGTTTTGGTGGTGCTATATATATATATATATATATATATATAATTTATTGAAATTATCATCTAATTTGTGAATATTTTATAACATATAAAAGACTTCATATTTTGAATAAAAAAATCATAAATGAGAAAACAAGTAATTATATTAGATGGAATTATTCTTTAAACTTATTAGTAGAATATGAAATAACATTTAAAATTGAGATTAGATACAAACTAATTATATAAATTCATCTATAAGAATATTTTGGAAATGTAATATAGTCTAATTAGTTGGGATCCATTCTAATTAATAGTGAACTAAATCTTACTTTCGTTCATCATGTTGATAGTATAAGTTCTATTTAGCTAGGATTCCTTCTCTATAAATTGGAACCAGATTCTACTTCCAATCTTAAATTTTATTTTTACTCTAAATAACAATGGATTTTATTTATGTTAGTCTCTCTATGGGTTTTATTTATGTTAGTCTCTCTATAAAAGAAAAAGACTTAGTGTATTGTGAAAGAGGCTTAGGGAAGAGAAAATTGGAGTTCAAATTGGTGAAAAGGATCAAGTTGAAGATTTAAGATAATATTAATGGATATGTATTGAAGACACTCTTATAATAATAAAATTATTTCTCATTTAAATTTTTATTATTATTCATTTTTAGTCTAGTGTAACTTATTTTAATTATTTTAACTACTCTTTGCTTTAGCTTATGTAATTTACAAGTTAAGGATGACTTCATGACATTCCTGATATGAATAAAAAAAATCCCCCTTCTTGCTTAAAAATGAGTCATAAATGAGGCATTACAAGTTAAGGATGACTTCATGATATTCCTCATATGCCTAGAAGAAAGGCTTCCTTCTTGCTTAAAAATGAGGGATAAATGACGAGCATAATAAGGTTCATTTAATTTTTTTTTATAATTTTAATTATTGTACTTCAACTTTTATCATCAAATTGTTTTTTGTGCAACATTATTTTCTTTTCCAAAACATATTTTTTATGTAACATTATTTTCTTTCTTAAAATATATTTTTTTTCAATTCATTTTATTGATTTATTGTGTGTGAGATTTCCATTTTTACAAATATATTTTATTTTTTATAAATTAATACACATCCATTTAGTTACTATTTCCATGATTGAATAGGCGTGTCACAAAATTCAATCAAAAATCACTAATAAAATATGATCACTAAATAATAAATGATTATTGAGAAATATATGACTACCTAATTAAATATGATCATTAAAATAATAATATAAATGTATTACTGAATGTATAAGACTTATTGTACTATCGATTTTCTGGAAGAAGATTGAATACATTAAAATAATAATATAAATGTATTATTGAATCTATAAGATTTATAGACTTATTGTACTATCAATTTGCTGGAAGAAGATTGAATACATTAGGGTGTAGAATGGTGATCAAATGAACTATGGTATTTTGCGAAAGGAAGTTCTAAATTATATAATTTTAATAATATGTATTACAATTTTATATTAATATGGTTATTTTTATCTTTATTTTTATTTTAAGTTATGTGTAGTGTTTTTTTATTATTTAATTTTTAAAATTTATTTAAAATTATCATAAATTATTAATTAATATTTTCAAATATATAATAATAAGTTCAAAATACAATATTACTATTAATATTTATTATTTTATCCATTAAACTTAAACTTATATAACATTTCCAGAAAATATTAGTTAATATTTTTAAATCTATAACAAAATATTATACAATATAATATTAATATTTATACTTCACAATTTTGTTTACCTTTCTATATAAAAGTAACATGCTATATTCATGAATCTTACTTGATTGAAATGATTAGAAGACTATTCATGCTTTAGAAATTGAACTAATATAAAAAATAATTATAAAAGAATAAGACAACCCTTTCCCTTGACAATTACCTGTGCCAGTGAAGTATTTTCATGCCTTAAACACTTTTTTCATGTTCACTTCCTCAAACATATCCATTGATGAGGGATTTCAAGCATTACGGCTTTCAAAGTGAGGAAATAATGTTTTCAAAATGAGGATATTATTTCCCCTTTCTAGGGATAAGCAACATTAAATCATTGTCAGAGAAAATAGCCCCCAATCACAACTCCGTATGACATTGTAATTTAAATATATTATAGCACAACTCCATATCGAACTATAATTTAAACATTAAATCACTGTCAGAGAAAATAGCTCCCAATGACAACTCTATATCGGATTGTAAAAACATTAAATCATTGTCTGAGAAAATAGCTCCCCATCACAACTCTATATCAGATTGTAATTTAAATATATTATATCATAACTCCATATCCAACTATATAATTTAAAGCTGAATACAAAATATCCCGAAATTTCGGTTAAAAGTCATAGATTATAAGGAGACTCCCTTTATATGTCAGCTATGCATCCATCTATACTAAATATTTCTTTGGTCCCATATGTCATTTATGATACAATGATCATGGAGAAGAAGGCTTATGTGTTATACATTGAATGGAAGGGTAATAAATAAATCTTCAATAGAAGAGTTATCATGAAAAAGTCACATAGTCTTAGTTGGGTGGAGATAGAGTGGCAGTGGTTCAATGAAACACTCTCTGATGTATTCTTTGATTTTTGTTTTAGAGATGCTGTACCCATCTTCTTCCTTGAATATCACCATGGTCACTCTAGTCTCTTCCATCACCATCTTCTTGCATTGGAATGGGATGTCCACATCCGACGTGTCCTCCGGCTTAAGAAACTCCCACGTCAGCTCCTTCACTGCCGGCTCCAGGAGGCTGTACATGTAATTCACAGCCACTTCCTCTGTACTTCCAGGATGTTCTTTCATATAACATTCAATACTGGATGCCAATTCTCCACGAGCCTTCTCAGCTTTATATGTCTGTATGTCGTCCGCTAGGCGGGTAATGATGCAGTTGAGCTCTGTGAGAACACGTCTTCCGGGATAATCTAACTGCTCTAGTGCCTCTCGCGAAAGGATTTGCCCCTTCATCAATAATACTCCACTCACCAGAAGTGTCCTTTGACCGATGGAAATGATTCCGTTCTTTATGTACTCCTCCAAGCTTGGCACGTACTGAGAAGCTAACCATTCCGCTTCTTCGTAATACCCCAGAATATAATCTTCCCACTGATAAATGCAATGGATCCACATTCAGACAGCAGCAAAAACTTATCAATTCTCAAGTGCGTTAATTCTTGAGTGAATAACACAATTTACAAATTCATCATTACTACTTACTGCCTTTCGGAAAAAGCTCAGCAATTCGCGCCCCTGTTCCTTCTCTGCCTCGCGAACCACTTCGTGAACAATGTCGTAAAAGATTTTGTAGCAGAGCTTCATATAGTCTGGAAGTTTTTCTGTGAGGGAGAGGTCCCATCTGAACAGCCAATATGATATAATTAGCCACGCAATGATATAGATCAGGGTGTGCAAGATCATGTTGGCGATTGTAGCAATGACCTACCTTCTCACAGCCTCAGTGAATTGCTTCAATTCATCGAGAGTTCCATATGTGTCATACATGTCGTCCAGAAGAGTATTCAAGCACGCCACTTTTGAAAAGAGGAATCTGCATTTGGCATACTGAGGCTCATACGTGCCCGCCGCTACAATGAAGAAACATTCCACTGGCCTCTGCCGACCGAAGGTTAATAGAGGGAACTCCGAATCTTTAAACCAGCTGTGATGCAGAAACAATTAAGACGGAATTAGGGCAACTTTGAGCAACATTGAATTCAAGTAATTAGTTTCTGTTGATGGAGACGTACAGTGGATTCTAAAATAATATGTCAAATAATACAGGGTTGGTTAATTACGTGGTGACATTCTTCATCTCTTTTTGGTGGATGGCCTGGATGATGTTGAAATCCAATTTTGCTAGCTCTAAAATCTTTTGGTTGTGCACGTTGGGCAGCCTGATATTAGACAAAATGTAGCACCCAGTCAGTTCCATTGCTATTATCAACAAGGAATTAAAAGGACGTGCAAATTATGCTAGACTTTAAAGGAGGAAGGTAATGGGAGTGGAATTAAATATGGGGTCTGACTTACTGGTAAACGCTTTTGGCTATGCGCGCATAATCTGAGCGATAAACTTGGCAATATCTCTTTGCTTCCACTCTAGGGACACTGGCATGCCAAGAATTCTCCAGCGCGTATTTAATCTGGCAATGGCTAACAAAATTAGAAACTCAGCCAATCCAATCCCTTGCATGGAGAAAATAAGTTGCGACATATTTCCATTGGCATTGGGCAGAATGTTTTCCTACCTCTTCCCTTAAGTTCTGTTTGTTGTTCCATGCACTGAAAGTTTCACTTTTCTCAAGGGCTTCTTTTAAATATTTACTAGTAAAGCTTTTAGTTTCATCCAAAATGTTTTCACCAGGAAATGCCAGCTGAGAAGCTCTATAAAGGCTCAGCATGCCCGCTACATCTTTGTTGAAATGAGCAGACGAGCAAAAAAAGTGTCCGTTTGAGTCTTTGAAGTTCTCGAAAACCGCTGATAACGCGATATCCAGAGATCAGAACAGAACAGTTAATGATATATTGTCTGAAAAACAAGGGTAGGGCATGCTTTCTGGTAATATTTTATCATGATAGCAGAATGACTTCAATATAAAACACACCTGGAGTTACGTTGTACCTATGCAACCGAAGGAGTTGAAATCCCAAAGCAGTGATCTCAAGATCTGCTATGGGATTCACTCTGCCCCACCCAATTCCCCTTACATTCCAATGCCTGAATGCAACATATTTTATCAATGGATTTTACAGAGGAATTAATCTTGAATATTGGAATCCTCGCAAAATCGAAATTTCCAATTATACCTGTAAACATAATCGAGAGCTTCCTTGATTTCCTTTTCGAAGTGCCGATCAATTCCAAGGCGTACAATATTATCCACTATCAACAGTCGTTCCAGCAGATCCACTGGATAGAGGCAGGGAACTGCAGGATGCGAGGAATTGATTAAACTGATATATGAACAGAAAAACGGAGGGAAGGTAAAGGCACTCCATGACCATACATACCAAAACTGCCAAACTTTGCGAGCACGTTTTTCAAGAATTGAAGGCATTTCATGTCTCCAGTGTGCATGAAGACGCAGGCAGTCGAAGCAGGTGAGCCTACGAAAGACCCATCCTCGCTTTGAACATCCATTATTCTTTCCCACTCCACCATTTCTTGTATGCCCTCCAAAGAATACAACATTGCAGACGGAACGCCATGAATTTCCTCCTTTGACAGACTGCGAATCATATTTAACATTGATTAGAAATTGCAACAAGAACTAATGTGCTCTAATTAAATTAACAAGGAATTAACATGGAAGTGAATTTGATGATTTACAACGAGCAACTCTTACTTTGCTAATCTTTCCTTCTGTTTAGTCTCTAGTAGGCATACATAAGGCAGGTTGTAGGGAAGTCCGAGGTTGAGAGACTGAGCTTCTCTTAACAAGGAAGGGAAGATGATCTCAAAGTCTGTGACCAAGCTGTCTTGGTCGTTTTCGTCCTTTATTCCTTCTAGATTGCTCTTTATGAATTCAATGCCTATAAACATGCATGCAGATTCCGGCCAAGATCAATGGCACTAGCAAAGACCATTAGTACAAAAAAAAAGGTTATGTGATCTGATATTCCTAAATACACCCCACTTACCCTTCTGTACTTGCAGGTCCCCAACTTTCCATTTAAGGAGCGCAAGAACACAAGAAAGAGTTGCAAGCAGGCGATCTGACAAAAGAAAGTGCGACGCATTACCCCATGAACCATCCTTTAACTGGTTTTTCAAAATCCATTCAACTGTTTGAGGAAATTGCGGACGAGCAACGCCATCAATGGAGGGCACTCTCGCTACCCATGCCGTGTCATAAGCAGATGGGGTGATCACCAACTCTCCTTCACCACTAAGCATCACCTTAATCTCACCAATAAGCTTCTCTGTGCGTTCTATGTAACAGGGATCCTGTTCAGTTAAGACAAATAATACAGACCATGATCAGTAGTAATATTTGACAAATAATATAGACCATGATCAGTAGTAATATTTGATTTGACAGAAGAGAGTGGCTTTGAAATGAAGAAATTACTCACAGTGTACGGCGATTGAAGAGATTGTACAACATCATAATCCCACACATTAGGATGCCGATTAGCCGTCCTCCTGATCACGCTGCTACAAGGCAGAGTAGAGGAAGCAACAGAAGCGCTAGCCATTAGATCAAATTCTTCCAACTATCAGCAAATATTAACTGCAACTTGGAATGGAAATAGCAAACAAATTTCGCATTTGATTTTTTGCTTTGCTTCGTATTATTGCAGTGAGTGTGCGACAGCGGGGTCGAATTGTAAAGACTGACACATTGTATATCTGCTAAATTATCTTTTCCATATGACACAGAAATAGAGTAGGAGTCTCAAATTATTCATGCTAAACGAACGAGGACATCATTCCAAAATCCAATTCCCACGTTATCCGGCACGGCACAGCACACCAGGTACCGCCAAAACCAGATAACCCGCACGTTATTTGTGTTTTGATGCTTATCATGAATTGATGTGTATCAATATTTACCAACCATTCAATTTATATGGTTGTGGTTTAGAAACATAAAATGCATGATGAATTACTTTGTGTTTTGATGCTTATCATGAATTGATGTGTATCAACATTTACAGACCATTTGATTTATATGATTGTGATGATATAAACATATAAGACAAATCAATTGAAATATTTTCCATAAAATTGTCCACTAAATACTTCTTAAATGACAATGCCAGAAATTAACTACTTAATGACTAATTATAACATATATTTGAAGAAATAAACTACTCAATTATTGAAACGAATTGTTCGCCATGCCACTCAAACTAAAATACTTAAAATATTTTACATTAACAAATATAAACCAATCATAAACGTTTATAATTTTAAAATAAAAATCTAAAATCTCTACTGCCACAAATAAAAAATCCATAACAAACAAACCTTTACCATCGTATAGCATGCCTTTCTTTGCATCATCTTAACCGTGTTTAGAGATAGCGACAATTGGACATGCATTTAATGTAGCATTTTTTAATGGTTAAAATTTTATTTAATAATATTTATATAATGTTTAGTCTAATTAATAGAAGAAATAGTTGTATTTTTTTTTAATTTTTTAAAATTTAGCAAAAAAATTTTAAAATTTAATTGGTTTAATTTGTAAAATTTAAATATTTTAAAATATTAAATTTATTTATATGTTTAAAAATATATTTTAAACCACAAAAAAAATAATGTTTAGTTTAATTAATAGAAGAAATAGTTGTATTTTTTTTTAATTTTTTTAAAATTTAGCAAAAAAATTTTAAAAATTAAAAATTTAATTGGTTTAATTTGTAAAATTTAAATATTTTAAAATATTAAATTTATTTATAGGTTTAAAAATATATTTTAAACAACAAAAAAAATCATAAATTCACTAATAGTATATTGCTATATTCTTAACACTTTTACATTAAACATTATATATCTAACTACTTTGTCCAAAAATTACATATCATCGTCCCAGAAATTACATATCATGGTAGCAACGTCAGCGATTACATATTTACCGATATTTACTTTTACGTCGCTATAAAATCACATGAAGCTTGGGTTGCATCGAATCCAAATACAAACAAAATTTTAGCATCCTATGTTGTAACCATTAGCATAATTTTTGGGTCGCCATAAAATCACGTGAAACTTGGGTTGCATCGAATCCAAAAAAAAGAAAATTTTAGCATCGTATATTGTAACCACCACGATATTTTTGTGGTGTGCTTATAATTATTATTATGTTTTGCGTTAATGTTGTTATCTTAATTATGTGGAGTAATGTTGGTGATCTATTTAGTTGTTACAGTGATAATAGTTGGAATTATTATGTATTATACGAGTATACTTAATTTAGTTATGAATTTATTTAATCAAAACAAGTGTCATTGAATTATTATTGCTTATTGTTTATTTATTATGTTTTTCTTGTTATATGGTTTTTTAAATGTAAATATTTTTTTAACTCATAAACTAATTCATTTTATAATTAATAATAATAAAAATTAAAATAAAGTTATATTTTAGTTATATATTTTGATTTTTGATTTTTTTGATTTTTTTTTTTTTTTTTTTAATTTTGGCATCGTGAGATGTGTTATGAATTAAGTGTTTTGATGCCTACTATGGATTGATATTTATTGAAGTTTACCACCCATTTAATTTATATGAATGTGCTAATATCTATATAACATTGTATTAGCATTATATAAAGATATTAGGAATAACAATAACAATAATGGGAATACACGAGTATTATAAGGGCATAACAACAATTAATATAATTAAGATTTAGTGGTTTCCATCATATAACATTGTATTAGCATTATATAAAGCTATAATATTGTATTAACATTACATAAAGCTATTAGGAACTAGTTATGTATATGATGGAAACCACCAAATCCTAATTGTATTAATTGTTGTTATGCCCCTATAATACTAGTGTATTCCACTTATTGTTATTGTTAGTGTAGCCCCCCATTGTTATTTTTGTGCCCCATAGAATCCCACTATTGTTATTGTTGTACCCTTAAATCATTATTGTTATGTAGGCTCTAATTATATTGTGACCCCTTAGACTCCTATATATACCAAGGAGGTATTATCATTTGAATCATCCAAGAATTGTTCATTTATGTGATGTCAAAGAGGTTTCCCCCTCGAAGAAGCTATTTCTCAAAATAAGTGTCATTGAATTCTTATTGCTTATTGTTTCTTTACTATGTTTTTCTTGTTATATGGATTTCTAAATGTAAATATCTTTAACTCATAAACTAATTAATTTTATAATTAATAATAATAATAATTAAAATAAAGTTTTATTTTTTTTAATTTTTTTTTAAATTTTGGCACCGTGAGATGTGTTACGAGTTAAGTGTTTTGATGCCTACTATGGATTGATATCTATTAAGGTGTGCCACCCATTTAATTTATATGACTACGCTAATATCTATATAACATTGTATTAGCATTATATAAAGATATTAGGAATAACAATAACAATAATGGGAATACATGAGTATTATAGCAGCATAACAACAATTAATACAATTAGGATTTAGTGGTTTCCATCATATAACATTGTATTAACATTATATAAAGCTATTAGGAGCTAGTTATGTATATGATGGAAACCACTAAATCCTAATTGTATTAATTGTCGCTATGCCCCTATAATGCTAGTGTATTTCCCTTATTGTTATTGTTAGTGTAGCCCCCCATTGTTATTGTTGTGCCCCATAGAATCCCACTATTGTTATTGTTGTACCCTTAAATGATCATTGTTATGTAAGCTCTAATTATATTGTGACCCCTTAGACTCCTATATATACCAAGGAGGTATTATCGTTTGAATCGTCCAAGAATTGTTCATTTATGTGATGTAAAAGAGGTTTCCTCCTCGAAGAAACTATTTCTCAAGTGATTGGTCTATTTTTTCTTCTATTTTGTGAGTTTGTTGCATAACATTTGGTATTACAGATTTTGATTCTAAGGTTTTGCTTCTTCAAATTGGCCATCTTGGCATTTTCGCTATGATTTTTTCTACAAGGATTCAGAAAATAAAATTGCAACCACGTGGAGTTGAAGTATTGGTGAACTTCGTGTAAGAATTTAAGATCTTAGTTCAATATTTTTTCAGAGATATGATCTGAAGAAGTTAGGGTTTTTGCAGGCTCCATAATTTCATCTCAAACAGGTGACCTAGGGAAAATCGTTATAACTAGATCTCCTAGCATCGAATTTGAATTTCGAAAAAGTGACTGAAAGTGCACAGACTAGTGTGTTTCATGTATCATTTTCAGCGCCGAAAGTCAAAACAGTGAGAAGTGGCACTCCTACAAGTTCCCTCTACTAAACCAGTCTATAATCAAGTACTCATCGTGGGAGATTGGTCATAGCTCATTCTTTAAGAATCCAATATTAGTATGAATTATTGGGTTGGCAAGAAGACTCAGAGGGATACCACAGGGAAAAATTTTAGACCTTGGAGATATGAAATTATAGAGATACAACAATTTCAATATCAAGCTCCTAAAAAGTAAGAAAAATGTGTGTATTTTTAAAAATTTGCATAAATTTTGTTTGAAAAATTAGTTTGAAGTGATTCAAAGCGCATAGTGAAGCATAAATATCATTGTTGATTCCAAAATTCCTCAAAACAAAAAAATGGACAGACCTAGTAAGCAACCAGAATGCTCTACCATGACACATGAAGAAGAGGAAGAAACACAAGATGATATATCAAAATTATGCGACCAAGTGCAACAAATTTTTCTCTCACAAAGAGTAACCAAGGACGAAATGGAAGCTAAGGTGGGTGGTTTGAAGAATGATTTAAAATCATACATGGAAGGTTTGAAGGATAGATTAAAAGCAGACATGGAAGGTTTGAAGGAAGGTTTGACAAAGTTGTTACAAGAGATGCTTCCTAATGGTGAAAAGGCATTCCATGAAACTCATGATGACAATAAAAGGAATGTTAATCATGATTTTAGAGACTATAACTTTAGATTAAAGACCCACCACATTCGAAAGATCGATATGAGGAAGTTTGATGACAAGGATACGGTAACACGGTTACTACAAATGAAGCAATATTTTGATCTACATGATGTGCAACACACACAAAAGGTACGCATTACATCTTTATATTTGGAACCCAATCCATTTGTATGGTATTGATGCCCTTATTCTTGTAAACCACTTGTCACTTGGTCAATTTTTATGTAGGAAATGACATCACATTATGAGGATACAAAGAACAACTCCTTCTTTAGCCAACTAATAAATCTCAAACAAAAGGGTTCAATGGCAGTGACATTGAGGACTTCCAAAAATTGAATATCAGGGTTGTTGATATTCCAAAGGAGCATAAGAATGATGTCTTCATAGGGAATTTGAAGGATAACATCCAACATAAGGTTCGCCTTTCAGAACCTGATTCATTGGAGAAGGCATTGAGGGTGGAAAGAAAAGTTGAAAGAAAAATTATGGCAACAAGGAAATTTACCACTCACAACTATAAAGATGGAAGTGTTGGTTCTCCTAGCCTTCGACAAGTTACAAGGTTGACACCACAACAATTTCTGGAAAAAAGAGAAAAAGGGCTTTGTTATATTTGTGATAGAAAAATACACTAAAGGTCATAACTATGCTGAGAAGAACTTATTCTACATATACTATGAAGAGGAGGAAGAAAAGGAACAAGAAAAATCAAAAGAGGAGGATATACACTAGAAACCAACCCTAAAGAAAGAAGAAATGAATCTGATCATATCTTGTAATCCATTGATAGGAATTACCACTCCTCAAGCTCTCAAGATAGAAGGATATATGAAGACGAAAAATGTAATAATTTTGATTGATTTGGGTAGTACCCATAATTTTATTCAATGTAAGATAGCCAAGGAATTGAATTGCTTCCTATATCCAACACCAGAGTGTCAAGTGATGGTTGCAAATGGATGAACTATAAATTTATCTGAAAAGTGCCATAATATCAAGCTAACTATGGGTGAATATGTATTGAATAACAAAAATGCTTTCAATTCCAATGGGTTGTATTGATGCTATATTAGGAGTCAAATGGTTACAATATTTGGGGATGATAGCTTTTAATTTTCAAGAACTTTTCTTGAATTTTTTTCAAGAAGGAAAGGAAGTTGAATTAGTGGGTACGACTGATCTGAATAGAAAATGGCATCAACCTATGGTATTCATCCACCCATGGTATTCATTCACCCATGAAATTGAACCATGGTATTGTAACTAAAAAAAATTATAAGTAACAAGTCACATTTTGTAAAAGGACAGTTTGTCTGCCATAATGTAGCTTTTACAGTTATTCTCCATTTTAATAAAAAAGTTATTTGTGGTTTTATTTATTTGACATTCTCCCCTTTTTCTTCTGGCATTTCAAATTTTCAGATCTTGGGGGCCTCTCCCCCAAAATCCATTTCAATCTTGTTGATCTTGGGGGCCTCCCCCCAAGATTTGGATCAGTGGTATCAGAGCAGGTTATGATTCCATGGGAATGAGGGTTTAATGCATATTTCATTTTCAAATTTCTTAGCAATATTCAACAAAATTTAGGCATGTGCTACATCCTCCACAGAGCATTTTCTTGTGCCATGTAGGAAGAATTTTTATTTTTTCATTTTTTTACAGGAATATTTTTGGGCAGTCAGTTTGTAGAACAGATCTAAAATATTTGGTGCAACAGTTACAAAAACCAATAACATATCTAGATTCCTTACGAAAAATACCAAAAGAAAAAAAAATCGGCCGAATCGGAGTCCGGATGGGGGAGATATCGCTGACTTAAAATCCATTATGTTGCATAAATGTTTCTGACGAAAATTCATGGATGTGTCTCTCCTATATTGTTTCTCAATTTTGGTGCATAATTTCAGAGAAGTGACTGTAGATTTGATCTCCTCTCAAAAATAGATCAATTTCAAAAAATAAATGGGTCGAATCAGAGTTCGGATGTGGGAGATATCACTGATTAAAACCAACTATTTTTTTAGAACTTTTACGATGACAGAAAAGTTGCAGTGCAAACATGAGATTCTAGAGTGTCCATATAAGGATTTCCAACACATGGGAAGATTCAAAATGGTCATCCTGTTTCCAAAAACAGATTATAATAATTATTCTGAGTTATATTGACTGAGTTATGTCCATTTTAATTCTGGAGCAACATTCAAAGTGGGTTCCCTTTGGAGACATGCCCTCCCAGCCCTCTTTAGTAGCCACTTGCTTCACATTCATCAGTTTCAGCACAACAGGATTCAGCTTTGGTTCTTTGGAGACGTTCCCTCCCACCCGAGGCTATGTAGGCACTTGCTACTTCATCAACAACCAACATCATGGTTATGGGTCAACCGCACAAAATCCTTGTCATCGAAGTTAGGCCGCACACTGTTAGCATCACAGTTGATCATATAAGCATTACAAAGTATCTCTATCATTGGATTTTTGTTTGTAATGGTTATGAGTCATCCACAAACCCACACTTCATCGAATTCCACTTGCTAGGTCGCACATTGTCAGTATGACAATTGGTCACAATCATTACAGGGTATCTCTATCCTCGGATCTTCGTTCATCATGATTATGGGTCATCCACAAATCCACACTTCATCAAAGTCCATTTGCTATGCCGCACACTGTCAGTATTACAGTTGGTCACAAGCATTATAGGGTATCTCTATCCTTAGATCTTCGTTCATCATGGATACCAGTTAACCACATAAAACCCTTCTCTTTAGTGGCTCTTCATATTCAAAAAAGGCTTCATAGGAGGGAACTTCACGCAATGAGGATCATTGCTTCTTAAGGAGGGAGGAATGATCAGAATAGAAAATGGCATTAACCCATGGTATTTATCTACCCATGTTATTCATCCACCCTTGGAATTTACCCATGGTATTGTAAGTGACATTCACCCATGGTATTCATTCACCCATGTTATTTGCCTATGGTATTGTGACATCCACCCATGGTAATAATTCACCCATGGAATTGACCCGTGGTATTGTGACATCCACCCATGCAATTGACCCATGGTATTGCAACTGAAAAAGACTATAAGTAACAAGTCGCATTTTGTAAAAGGACGGTTTGTCTACCAGCAGGGAAAATTTTAAGAACCACCCTAGATTTATATGTATAATAAATGGGCGAATCCCCATGACACATAGAAAAAATGGGAGGTGATTTTATCATATATATATATATAGATATATCTTGGCGAATCTCTCACCAGATTATATTATCTTTAAAGTAATGGTGAATCTTTCACTGAATTATAAAATCTTGTAAGATCTTGGAAAATCTTTCATTGAATAATAAAACATTGTGAAGTCTTGGCGAATGTTTTGTTAAAATATGAAACCATATATGATAATAATAAAACATATTCATTAAACTGTAATATACTAACATACATGTTTGGAAAAAAGAAACATAATTTTCACTTCCTATAAACAATGTTGCAAGTTTTAGTGGCCATGTTTGTCATGGTAGGAGAGATTAATGTTTTCGCTACCACTTTTGTCAAGCTACCACTTTTTCCAAGCTATCAAATTATTTATTTAAAATACAATTTTAGAGAATGGATTCTTAAATATTAAGTGTGTGTGTGTGTGTGTGTGTGTCTATATATATATATATATATATATATATATATATATATATATATATATATATATATATATATATATTACTGTTTTATCAATTTATATTTAAAATACAAGTTTGCAATATATCTAACTTTTATTCTATAGTACATTTTATATCAAGATCTTTTTTACTTCGTTGTTTGAGCATGTTCTTCTTTGTTTTCTTTTGTCCTAATTTTACTTAAAATTGTGGATGGTTGCAAAATGAATTAGACTTTTCTTGAGTATTTTGTCTTGAAGATGAAACACACTAGTTGGTTAGAAACGTCTCGACCAAAATCTTCAATGTGATTTCTTCCAATAAATATTTTTATATGAATATTTTGATTATTTTGACTAATTATAAAGTAGAGGAGATTTTGTTTAAAATCACGTGAATGTGAATTTAAATTTTATTTAAATTTATTCATATCTTTTGTAAATTAAGTATTTGGAATATTAAGTAAATAATTAAATTTAAAATTATATATATATATATATATATATATATATATATATATATATATATATATATAAAGCCATATATTGAAATTTCAATAATGTTGTATACTTTTAATTGTTTATCTAACGCTAAAATGTTTTATTATCAAACTTTATTGTTTTTATATACAAATAAATAAAGTATTAAGTTATTATATTAAGTTGTTTTATATTTTCCAATTTTAAATTCCATAGATGTTAATATTTTTGGACATCATTGTGATGTGTCATTTATATTGGATTTAATGACATGTAAATAAACATGAAAATTACAATAATTTAATAGTTAATAAATACATTGCCTTCTTTTATATATATATATATATATATATATATATATATATATATATATATATATATATATATATATATATATATATATATATATATATATATATTATTATTAATTTTCTGTATGTTATGATGCATTGCTTGATATTCAATGAACAAATGTTATTGGTAAATAAAAGTAAAAATAAAAATAAAGATTGAATTGAGCAATACAATTATGTAGTCATGGATATAAATTACTATTATACATTATTCTTTCTAGGTGTTTTATGTATTTAGCTCACACATTGGTTTAATGCCTTCATAATGTTTATGATGGGCTTTTGAAATATGTATTTTTAGGATATGATAAAATAATTGCCATTTTTAGCTGAGAAATATTTGTTTTAGTATGTGCTTTTTATTTTATAGGGATGGGATTGTAGTGTTTAGGATGTTCTAGACATTTGCGCAATTTTGAAATGTCTTTGAATTTTAAATTGTTTATTAATTTTATCTAGATGGAGCAATATCCAAAGCTTGATATTTTTTTAGAAATTTTAAACGAACGTTATTGTTGTCCATTAATTTGGGATTAAATTACATTTTACTTGTCGTTAGATTGCAAGTTAAGCTTTGAAAATATTTTTTGAATTATGGAATAGTATTATTGTTTTATGTAGCAATTATGTGTTTTTTTTTCAAAACAAGTGGAAGCCCTTTAAAAAAAAAATGGAAACTAGGAGGAATTAAAGAACATTACAACCTTCGTTATTTGTAATTATGATGTTTAATAGCATTTAATGTATAAACACTTAAAGACAACTATAAGGATTTTAAAATACTTTTAGATACTTAGATTTTAATTTTTTGGCCAATTGACATTTGTCCTTATTTGAAGTACAATGTCTAATCACTTATTTGACTTTATGGTAAACTAGATTCAAGTGATTTCTGCTAGTTTGGGTGGAATATGTTATAGAATAGTGCTATGCAGTTTTGAATGATTCTGAGTCATGGAATGTGTAGTTGTGGAATTGTCAAAGTTGTTGCAAGAACTTATAAAAGAGGAGGAGTTTGATAATCAGAAATTGCATTTTGCTAATAAATCAGAGAAAAGGAAAAACAATGTGAGGTTTGAATGCAATTTTAGTGGCAAGAGGATTAGTTGCAATTTTAATTGGTGCAAAATTTTATGTTGTTGGATGCAATATCTTTGTTCAAATCCATAATGATTTTCAAAGGAAAACATGCAACATATTATTTTGTGTGATTTAGATGTTAAATTTGTTGATTCGCTATGTCTCAAGTGAGAAAGAATTTCTACATATTGTAATGATTAAATAATGAGATATTAAATGCATCTCTAGATCTCATAGTCATTTTTTTGTGTATAGCTACTTACAATCTGTATTTCAAGATGAGTGGCTATGGAAGCTTTAATTGTTGCATTTCTAGAAAATTTTGATGCAATATTTTTTGTTCAATTTGACACATTTAGTAAAGTACATATCCAATTATGTTGTTATAGAACTATGATTAAAATTGAGTGATGGTTTTTATTTGTAATTGCTTTAGCCATGTTTGGTTAGAATGTTATTTATTATTTATGGCATAGTAGACATCAGTTTCAATGTCTAGCAAGCAATATGGTACAAAGTTAGCCTACCCACCTTGGTTTGCAATCTAATGTAGTTATAATTCTACGATTGCAGTTAAGCAATGGTTTCTTATTTGTTATCTTAAATTAGAGTTGTTTATTATATAATTCTATATTGTAATTTGTTTTCCAAGATAATAATTGGATTCTATTTGGTTTATACATTTTGAAACAAATTCACTGTTGTTCTAAAAAATTCTTTATGAAAATTTGGAAATTAGATATTGTGATTTGAAATTTGTTAAAATGATAATAATTATTTTGTTGCTATTTATTTTAAATTTCATAAATTTCTGTAGTTTTAAATTATGTTTCAATAGCAAAAAAATATTATCTTCAGGATTCCTTATGTCATTTTCATCCACTCTTTTGTCACAATGTTGCATACTCATTTTCATAGTATTGTGAAATGAAACAATATGGAGAGAAGATAATTGAGAGAGAGAGAGAGAGACGAGGGAGAGAGACAAGGGAGGTGGGAGAGAGAGGAAGAGAGAGAGGACTTGAGAGGGAGGGATAGAGAGATATGGAGTTGGAAGAGGAGAGAGAGTGAGATAATAAGAAAGTCATATATATAGAGAGAGGGGTGGAGATGGAGAGAGGGAGTGACGGGGAGATGGAGAGAGAGGGAAAGAGGAGAGTAGGAGGAAATAGAGATAAAAATGAAGATAGAGGAAGAGAAGGGGAAGAAAGAGAGGGAGAGGGAGGAGAGGGAGGGATATATAGATATATATGGAGAAATAATGAGTATGTTTGTAGGGTGACATAGAGACATGGAAAAGGAGATACAAAGGGAGATAGGGATATAGCTGGAAGGGGGAGACAGAGAAGAATATAGAGATAGAGGGAGGAATGGAGAGATAGATAGATTTGAAGAGAGAGAGTGTATGTGTGTCTGGGGGGTGAGATAGAGAGACAAAGAAGGAGAGATGGAGGAATACATCAATATAGATGGAGGGGGGAGAGAAAGGGAAGAAAAATTCCTACACTAGATGCATTGATTTCAATGTACAAATGTTGATTTATAATCATATTTTATTTCATGCATTATTGTTTTTGGTGTAAATGTTAATTTCTAATTCTATTTCATTGATTGCACTAGATGAATTAATTTCATTAAAGATGTTAATTTATGATATTTTTTTATTGAGATTACGCTATATGCATTCATTTTAGTGTAGATGTTGATTCCTAATCTTATTTGATTACTAGCACTAGATGCATTGATTTTAGTGTCGGTGTTGATTTTTAATCTTATTTGATTGCTTGCAGAATTAGATGCATTGATTTTAGTGTAGATGTTGATTTCTAATCCTATTTGATTGTTTGCATTAGATTCATTGGTTTCAGTGTAGATGTTGGTTTCTCATTCTATTTCATTGCTTGCATTAGATGTATTGATTTCAGTGACGATGTTGATTTCTGATTCGATGTAACTAGATATATGGTGTACATTAATTTCAAGGTAATTAGTTTAACATTTTACATTGATTTCAGTGTAAGCACTAAAACATTATTGATGATCTGCATTAGGACTAAGCTTTTGTAGATAACCTCAAGCAAAATAAAATCGAATAAAACTTGTATTTGTACTTTTTACATCTCCACATCTTTTAAAATTGAATATAACTTATTTCAATCATATTTTTAGTTTTTTAAAATTGAATAAAACTTATTTCAATCATAAGATATTGATTGAAATACTTGGATAACTACTTGTAAATTTAGGAATGTTGATTTAACATTATATAGAATTATAGAAATGTTGTCATATATTATTTTTTGACCTATATATTAAATTTCAATACGGTTGACTTACATCATGTTATGACTAAGCTCTTGTAGATAATCTCAAAAGAAGTAATAGTGAGTAAAACTTATTTGTTCTTTACATGACATATTTTGAAATTGAATAAAACTTATTTCAATCCTATTTGTGTTTTTTTAATTAAACCTTGAGATAATAAATTGATTGAAATACTCAGAAACGTTTTCCATGCAATGGTATATGGGTGGGTCACAAAATAATTCATATATATATATATATATAAATTAAATTGCAATAACATACATGTTGATTGCACTAAGAGACACTTTCTACAAGCCAATATGAAGCATGCTTGCAATTCTTTCCATGTTCAATATTAAATTGATACATGCTATATTTTAGTTAATTTTAACTATCAAAGTGACTTGCATAATAACTTAATATTGTACTTATTTTCTTCTAGTCTATGAAACTCGAAATCAAAATTGTTATATTTTGTAATAAATGTTATGGTATATATAAAAAGTTTTAAATAAGTGATTTTTTTTAGTAAATCCATAGACTTAAAAAATTGATGAACATCCATAAACAAGATTAATAAAAGTTCATAAACTAGAATAGTGAATGTATCAATAAACCTTAAATATGAATATATATATATATATATATATATATATATATATATATATATATATATAGATAGATAGATAGATAGATTATAAATATCACATGAACATCCATAAACTGAAATAGAAGCATCCATAAACTAAAATAATGTTCATGTACATCCATAAATCGTCGACGCATGAAAATATACGAATAATGTATCACATGTGAATGTGCCCTATGAAATTAGCTTTAAAACATACAAACTATCCACTCTAAGTACCATTAGAACTACTATGTGAATTTCAATGCACAAACTAAGTGTCCATAAGCTGGAATTACAATATAACACATTCAGGTTCGAACTAATTAGATCATTATTTGTACAAAATAAAAAATATGGGAATAAATGATTTTGAACCACATTTTTAATTACATATACATGAATCTAATAACCTCATCCAAGTCAAAACCCAAATTAGATAGGACAGGGGTTTGATGAATTTGAGTTTGGTGCTTCCTTGACTCTGGCTCAATGATTGGGGCCTACATCAATGTAACCACATCATCAATGTCTCTAAACCCAACTTTCCACTCAGGTGTCCACATAATAGGGACATCAACAACATTTTCCATATGGGCTTGTGTACACAATAGCATGGAAAAATTATAATTAGTATATAAACTAATTAGCATATAAGTGTAACTGAAAAAAAAAATTGTTGAAATCATGGGAATAAAAATGTTTACCTCAACTGCTAGTCCATGTGGTTGTACATAGTGGATTTCCTCCACATTAGTGTTATGAGGTGGAGGCGGAGGTGGAGGAGAATCCATAGAAAGCTAGGTTCTACCTACATATTATCGTGAAATTATTAATATAAATGAAATATAATACGAACTAGAAATTAATATAAATAATTATGCATAATTTGACAATAAGAGTCAAAATTTGTGTATATATATATATATATATATATAGATATATATATATATATATATATGTACCTAGTTTGTGTCACAAGGGTTATGTATAATTTGACAATAAGAGTCAAAAATTTTGTATATATATATATATATATATATATATATATATATATATATATATATATATATATATATATATATATATATATATATATATATATATAATATATATATATATATATATATATATATATATATATATATATATATATATGTACCTAGTTTGTGTCACAAGGGTCGTGCACCCTCCAAGTGTCATGAATGACACCACGATACATACATTCATATGTCAAAAGTTGGTAAATGGTAAAATCACAATAAATGAATCATCATATAAGGGAACTGGTAGGTGACGAGGCAATGGTGGTGGTCTCCTAATCTCTCCATCCAATGCAACATGCGCACTTACCAATGACATCTGCATGTTGTATGCAATAGTCTCCCTAGTCTTATCACTGGGATACAACAACTCCTCTATCTTTTTCAGTAATACCAAACTTCGAGGTGTTGATGGCAAGAATCACGGAGGTGGTTGTACATGCCTAGGGTCCTTGCAAGACCCTTTGTGACCGTAGGTATGTCCCATGTTGAGACCATAGTAATGAGGTTTGATATCAATGTAATATGGCCTCATATGTAACACAAAATCTGTATATAAATTCTTGTAAAAATAAATGTTGACCTGGTCATGGTGGGGGAGCTGGCCCCAAGCTCCAATGAATCTATCATACAGAAAATGGGCTACATCAATGTTCCTAAAATATTTCAATGGAATCAGACCTCTATGTCTAGTAGAGAAATCTAAAGGGATGTCGAAAAAGTCCCCACAAACATCAATGTTCTTGGTGGCCTCTTTCACTACCTAACAAGTATGTGGGCCTCTAACCTCATGCCTCCTAATCCTCTCTATGGACTGTAGGAGGTGGCTTTGTGGGCCCAACCTCTAGTATGTCTCGATCAACCTATTGATGCTATCCAACATCAAAGAAAAACTAGGACTAGTCAATGAATTAGTAAGGATGTTACATATCTCTTATGTGATCCACTTATGACGGGTCGTAACATCATCCAATGTGATATGAGTTGTAGCATAGTCCCACAGAGGGATCGATGTTGCACTTTGATCTGTGAGTGGAATGTGAACCCTTGGTGGGCTACGTGATATATCATGAGCCTGACCACGTATAATAGATCCCCTTGCACTATGTGGCTTGTAGGTGGGGTGTGGATATGGGATGCCTCTGTATATTACATAGAATACATATAAACTAATCCAAGAAAAAAATGTTGACTAAACTATTACATATAATAGATATGAACTAATCCATAAAAAATGTTGACATAGAAAGAATGTTGACAAAAAAAACATTTCTTCATTGAAGCAGAATAATCGAGCTTGAATTCCTAAACTTTAGAATCAATTTTTTGATAATTTATCAACCAAATTAGTGATTTCAATGTGAACGCAATCGAAAAAAGTGATCAAATCTACGTTCACACTTTTTCCCATTTCCAAATAATACATGCTATTCATAGCGTATAAATATGTAAATATATATATGTAAAAAAATAAAATAAACTAATTTACAGAACTAATAAAATTTCACGGCAACCAAATACTCCAATAGACATTAAGTTCTTAATGTTTGACATTGACACATGACATGTAGTAGGTGCAGGTACATGAAGACAATGTTTGTTGTACAACACACTATATAATGAAACAATATGGTACAAATTAAAAAATAGTCTAAATTTTTTTATTCACTCGACCAAATGCACTTTTCATGATGGATTTAATGTATCAATTAATGTTGCATTGTTGAAACATGAACTTTATATATATATATATATATATATATATATATATATATATATATATATATATATATATATGTTATGTTATATTAAATAACAAATTATGTTATGTTAAATACTTATAGAACTATGTTATGTTATAAACAATATATAGAGAACTATAATATTAGCTATGTGATGTTATAACTTTATAATAGTTAAATATATATAGTTATATTTAAATAATAATATAGTTGTGTAGTTATGGAATTGTTATAGTTTTGTTACATGCTATGATATGATATATATGTTGAATAATTTTATGTTATACATTTTAAAAAATTAGAGAGTTTTATGTTATGTTAAATAACCTTAGGTTATGAACTAAATAGTTATAGAACTATTTTAGATAACAAACAATATATATAGAACTACAATATATAGCTATGTGATGTTATAGTTAAATAATAGTTATATATATATATATATATATATATATATATATATATATATATATATATATATATATATATATATATATATATATATAGATAACAAAATTTGATGTTTTTAGATTTTTAATTTTAAAGATTGATATTTTAGTTTTAAAACTAATCGTACTATATTTATTATTAAAAAAATATTTAAAATATAAATTAATTTAAATTTAAAATAATAAAACAAAATAAAATTTCTTATTTTATAAATAGAGGTTCACCATGAGAAACCATATAAATCATGTGAATCTCAAGTTCTTAATTTAGTTATTTATTGGTTATAGTTTCATTGTGTTCTGATTTGGAGTTTTTTGGGGTATATTTTCGGTTGAATTTGTTAGAAAATTAAAATGCATTTTAAATAACAAAAAAATAAAATAAATTGAAAATTTATTTCACGAAATTCCTAAAGAAAAACTTTAAAATCTATGATAATTAGAAAATAACGCTTTTACCATTCAAAATCAGAAAAAAATGCATTTAGTAAACACGACATTGCAAAGAAGAAAAAAATTTAAAACCTAATTTATAATTTTTTTGGTTGTTTCGAAGTGTTTTCTAGGTTGTTTTATGTGGTTTTCTAAGTTGTTTTGAAGGGTTTTTTGTGGATTTCTAGATTGGTTTTTTGGTTTTCTAAGTTCTTTGGAAGGTTTTCTTTTTGTAGTTTTCATGGTTTTTGTATGTTAAGTTATTTTATCAAATTAATTTGTTTAATTTTACAAAAGAAGACAAAAAAAAATAGAATACATACCTTCATTTGAGCCTCTGGGACATTGGTGGGGTTGTTGGAGATATTGGTTTGAACGCTCCATGATCCAATTGTTTGATCAAGCTCCAATACTCTTGGTCGAGCTATTCACACACTCGTTCGAGCTCTAAAATGTCCCACAATTTGTGCAAATGGCACGCAAATACCGTGGGCAGGAAAATTAATAGGAAATAATGACTCGATCAAGCTATAAATCTTGATCGAGCCATAATTCCTGATCAAGCCCTAAATTTCCATCGAGGGTTTGTTTTTAACCCTCAATCAAGCTATTTGTTTAGCGCTCAAGGAGCTCAATCGAACATTTAAAAAAGGGTTGATCAAGCACTTAAATTTCTTGATTAAGCCATCGTTTTTCCACCTAAATGCCACCTCTCAGGGAAAAAAGTGTAACCCTGCTCCATGTTATCATCCTGATGTGTACAAGCAATATCATATTGATAAAATTGTCTAACAACAAATAGAAATAACTCAGGAGAAAGGAAAAACCATCAAAAAGCTCATAAAATATAAACTTTCAATATCATTTATTGAAGGGGACTTATTACAAGCATTTGGTTATGCAAAAAATTCTTTCAACAAAAATGTTCGACATAAGATGCAAGAAGTCTAGAAAACCACCCCACCACAAACTTCTATACAAAATGGAAATTCCACTCAAACTTGTAATCAACCACAATCAAGACCAATAACAAGGCAAAATTTTAGATCCTTGAGATCCACTTAACCTCAGAGTCACCTCTCTTATCTTTGACACATGTCGAAGAAGAATAGGAATAGACTGATAAGACCTAATCATATCAGTTCGACATACAAGAATATCGTTAGAACAAACAAAGTTGAATTAAATAATAAGAAAGGATAGTTCATAGACACAAGACACATCGGCTACACTGACGATTCAAGAACAAGCATCTCCAATCTAATCAACCTCAACTAGCATGCCCATGATTGAGGTTAAGAAAAAAATTATAGATATTCCAAGTAAGTTTCCTAACTTGAGGCTTGCTAGTGGTAAACAAATTTTAGAAATTTTAGAAAATTATGTAAAAGAAACAAAAATAAGGATGAAGAAAAGAAATAAATGCACTAATAAGCTTCAGTAGAAAGAAGATAAAGAAAGCGAGATATGGTTGGACTAGTAGCACCAAGAAGTAGAAAAACTAAATATTGGCATTCCTACCGAGGTTGATGATCATCTTTCTACTATTCGAAAATTAGTGCTTCAATTCATTGGCCACAATGAGCATCTCAATGCCCAGATAAGTGAATTGCAGTTGAAAACAATAGTTCTAAGAAGTCATAAACTATTAGAAGTAATCTAGAGTTCACATCAATAATTTATAGAAGCTAAGCACTCATTTAAACACAGTTGATCATGGGACCACATTGAGCATAATGTTAAATAATTTTCCTACATACTTGTCATCAACCTGAAGTCATATCAGAATGAAGGACATGCTCATTCATGACTTAAGCTCTAGGAAAGTCACAGAGTTGAGGGAAAAATTAAAACTTAATAAAAAGATGGTTCACGAAAAGAAACTTCAATCCCAACTTATGCAGGAAGAATTTGAATGGCTAAGAGAAGGAAATAAAGCTCAAATGGAACTAGCTAATGCTGCAGAATTATTACAGGGGATCCTTAATCGAGTGCAATAGCTAGAATAACGAGGTACTATCCACGAGAGGATATTAGAGCAAAATTCATTTGAAGACATAGTACAATATCTTGCAAAAATAAAGGAAATAGATGCACAAGCAAGGATAGTAGTTTGTGAATGGTCGATCTTCTACGATCATCTTCCACTACTTGCTCTAGTTATACACTCGATTGTGTTCTCGGGTATGCCACCACTAGCACCAGATCTACCACAACCTACCCATACTCTCTTTGAACCTAGCATCTTGACATGTAGAGCGACATTATAACAACAATCTCATGAAGTTGAAGTTGTCCAAGCAACTCAACATTTAGCAGAACCAACCAAAGAAATGTCGACCTACCATCCTGTAGAACATGTTGAAGAGCTAGTAAGTGTACAAGAAACCACATAATTTAATGTTTTTTTCTTCTATATTGTAATTATTTTTGTGCAATTTTTTTTGTAACACTCGAGATCTCCCCTTGTTTGGGAAGAGGAAGGCTTTGAGGGTGGGGGAGATGTTGGAGGGGTCAGTCGAAAACTTTGTTAAATTGACGACCAAGTCAGTTTAAGTTGTGTTAGTTCAGATAATTAAACTACTGTAATTGTCCTAACAAGGTATATATATGTATAAATGTATCAATGTATGGGTTATATTCGTATTTAAGAGATATATAATAAAAGTGTGCTTCTATTGCTTCTCCACTACTTTGTTTCTCTTTGTTATTTTCTTATGTGCTTTGCTATGTAATACTTTTTGTCCTTAATACTAGTAATCATGCTTACTTTTCCCTAGATAACATCAATATCTATTGGGAAATGTGCATGTATATGTGTGATCATTTACCTACTTAAATAATTTAAATTTTTGTTCAATATTATCGGTAATGAATTTTTTGCTTCCTCTATAATGATTTAATGGCTATTGTTTTATATAATTGGTAAATTTATCCACTCGTCTTCTAAAAACTTGTTAATATACTTAATTCTTTACAGCGCTTTGGGTGAGACCTTTTTCCCTTGCAAAAGATTGAAAATGCGAATGCAAAGCTAGACTACAATGAAATCATTTTGCTAGCCCTTGAAGAGAACCCTAGCCTTTGCAATATTTTTTTTCTAACATGTGCTGTTATGCATTTAAATTTTAGACGTATAGATGCATGAATTAAGTTAGAAATTTAAAAGGAAGATTTTGTGGTGTATTAAGAGTGACATAAAGCATTAACTACCATACAGGGAAATCAATAAGATGAAGAAATTCAAACACTAAACATGGATCTCAATAAAATATTAATAATGAAATTATATAAAAACATGATTTTCAATCAATTTCAAGGTATATTATACATTGTTCCATTTACGAAACTATGTTTTTTTCTCGAACTACATTTTTTTTTGAGTCTTGAGCTTGTGATGAGTATGATTTGTTTGTATCTCATAATTTACGATATGGATCGATAAAAGTTTTGGTAGCACAAATTATTGCATTACAATAAACACATACATAATATCTCAAATACTTGGATCAAAATTTAAAAGAAATGGACAATTTATCATATCTATAACACATTTTGAATTAATGAATTATTTAAAAATTGGGTTAGGATAGTGGTATTTTGAATGAATAAATAAAATAATTTAGTAAAAAATATTTCTAATACACATGATCTTAAGAGTCTAATTATTTTTCCAGCTTGAATCACTTCACTTCAATATTCAATGAAGAAAATATGCTTTAAACAAGAGAAGTTGCGTAGCAGCTAGTCCCTGCAAAGCACATGGAATGGGTCCAATGTCTAGATGTGGCGCTGATACCAACCAACTTGCTTGCTCGCTTGTGGGGGTGGATACTTGGATACATAGAACTTAGATTCAAAGGTAGATGAGTTGGGAGACTTCGTACCACTCTGTTCACGGTGCTCGGAGGAGGACGATAGCTCTGACGCATACTAGCACATGCATGAGATAAACATGTCCACAACTATACTTGATCTATTAGGTTAATAACAAAATGATCACTGCTCAAATGACCAATATCGAGTCAAAGTGATCAAACTGTGGGCAGGAGGCGATTGGAAAAATGATGCCACTCATTGAAAATACAAAACAAATAATTTATATTTAATGATTTATAGCTACTACTTGAGAAAGTGGCACATCCAAATGAAAAGAGCTTGTTCTCGAGATAAGTACTGATTAATTAGAGTCCATAAAGTAACACATCACGAGTAAGGGAAATACTATATTTAGTTGAGGACTTCCAGCTCATTACTTAAATATCAAATTACGCACTACATGGAGTGAGTAAGGCACAACCATAAGGACATTCCCGATAGCCAATACTGACTAGTCTACACAGGAGGATTGAGAGGAGTTGATCCAGTCATTGCTTATAGACCGAGGTAGTGACAATCATTCCCCATTGCGTCGTGCATCATTAACTAGAAAACAACGATTTGTTACTACGCTCTGAAATCATATTATATAGTGATAAGCACATGAACTAGACTATCAATAATCCTACGCCATACAACATATGACATAATCCTGTGCATAGATAAAATACAACATACACCATAATCTCGTGCATGGAAGACCTAATCTAGGTCGATTAAGAGATCATGTAAATGTGGCTATAGTTTAATATGGGTAAATTTGGTTTCGATCTCATGAATCAGCTAAACTTATATGTTATTCTAGATACCATTAATTTTATTTTGTGTTGCGGGGTGCACACAGATTAGAGCATGAGAATAACTAATCTTCTTCCAAATACCATTGATTTTATTTTTGGGGATGCGCATAGAATACAACATAGGCGATAGCATCAAAGATGAATGAAATCTAATCTAGGCTGTGGAACCAAATCTGAAACAGAGCATATACCACTTTGATTTTTATTGCAATCTTGCAATTAAGGTGGCATTACAAAGACAACAATCTGCAACATAGAATATGCCACTTCGATTTTTCTGTAAGCTTCCAATTAAGGTGGTATTACAAAGACAACAACCTTAGAACTTGCATCTAGAAACCATCTTCTAGATTGTCACTGGCAGAGAAGACATAATTGTGATTATAGCTTGAAACCAAAAAATTAATGCAAGTAAAAAAAGAAAATTGAACCATACCTGTAACACAACAAAGTTGAAAATGTCAGTATATCTGATAGCCAAGTTGAGAGACATGGATCTGGCTGGAGCAAAGCATAATTACTTTCCATTGCATGTTCAAGACTCGAATTGCCAGCACAATGTCACAATTTTCATGATCCAAGTAGAAAACATAAGGAGGAGCTCAGCCTCCGGTCTGCTCGTAAGTGAATTTCTTGAGGATCCACTCGAGATTGATCCCGTAACCTACTGGAGGAGCCCACTTGGGTTTCTTTATGTCATCTTCATATACAGAAAGGATGAGGTAGTAGAGATGGGGCACATGTTTGAACTCCTCCCACCTTGCATAGCCCCATCACTCCCTGTCTTGTTTGCCGATATGCAGGCACTGCTTCCACGCCCATCGCACACTCGCTAGGCAATACTCACATTCCAGCAAGGGGATTCCACACACCAATGACATCACCCAGTTTTTGTTCTCATCTGACTCTGTATCTCTTCTTCATCAATAAGAAAAAGAATATTGATGGTGATGCATGAAGAAGAAAATGGGAAAAGCTAAAGCATCCATCTTCATCTTCCAGTCAAATGAATTTACACACGTGGCTTTGCAAGCTGAATAGGACAAAATGCTAAAGTTATGAAATTGGTATTGAATTGGGAGGTAATGAGGCCCGAGACACAATAGAGGATATGATATTTTTCCCACACATAAGAGGACAGGTCAATGTGAAATTTCCTGCTAATTTAATAGGCATTACCAATAATATGTAGTACATTTATTTTACCATTTGTACGAAGTTACATTCACGTGACAACAGATTTATTATGAGTGAACCAATTGGCATATTTGGTTAGAAGCTCCCATGATTCAGCATAAATGGTTAACAATATGTGGGGCCATGTTTCACTTATATAAGATGATTTCTTTCAATGAGTTTTTGCATGGAGGGTTAATGATCCAGGTTGACCAAGGATCCAAACACACTGTTCCCACATATTCTAGATACACAACATACGGTTCATGATGTATCATAAAGACATAACAACCTCAAAATATTTGGATTTTCGAGGTGCATGATGGCCATGCAGTTAAACCCTACACGATATTCATTCATATTCATGCATATTCATGCAGTTCTTGCATGCCACCCACTTGTCGTGTACCCTTTGCCATTTTAAGCATTTCTACATAGCTCCTTGTCTGGTTAGGAACTCTGTTGGAGGCTTCGGAGAGGAATGGTGCTACCTATGCAACTCTAGCAGAAAAAACACTACTTCAGCCAACATAACAAACACCATATAATCATAAATAGCCCCAATAATTGTAGTTTACCTAGTCATTGACATGGGGATAGTAGCTCTCCTTTCATGCCAGACCTGCGTGCATTTGTAAAGGGAAAATGTTCTTTTGTTGGGCAAGACTTGCAACTATCTATCTCTAGGAATAGGAGAGGATGGCTACTGTTCCCTGCACCAAAAGGAGGACTCAGAGAAAAAGTCATTTCCGTAGACATCCAGAACAAAGGAAGAGCTCGGTGATAAGTTATTTCCCGAGGTTTCTTACTTAAAAAGCATGAAAAAGGAAAAGTTGTGGGATGGCATCATCCGCAAGAGATGCAACAGTGGTAAGAATGGTTTACCTATAGTCAATATCTGTAAGAATGGTTACCTAGTCAAGAGAGTTGTAAAGAGAAGGTCTTTCAAGCTTTCGATGATGGCATCTATGTGAGAATTCAATTTAGCATCTGGTTGAAGATTCAATTTCCCCCCTTTTCAAATGGGGGAGGCCTAGGCTTACTGCTATCAAAGAAATCCGATTGGGTATTTTCTACAGTGACAAGCTTTCTTTCAGCATTGATGGAGTTCTAGCCCAAAACACAGGGACGCTCTTTATGCAAACTTGAGTTAGCTGTTCTGCTGGGCAATGCTTTTACTGTGTGAGAAACTACCTTACTCAATGAGGAGGCGCCTACACTCTTTGGGGATATGGGTGGAGAAGTTGTAGATCAAGTGACAAGCATTTTTGTAAGTGCTTTTTTATTTTCTATTTAATAAGATCAATATTCATTGATCACTGACCATTTTTTAGTTTTTCTAGAGTTTTTTTTCTTTGTTATGATTTCCAAAGCCTAGAAATCCTATGACATTTTCCCTGTTATGATTTCCAAAGCCTATAAATCCTGTGTATTTTCTGTAATGGTAGTCGGTGCAGGCAGCATCCTTGATTTTCATCAACAAAGCCCTCGGGAAGCTCCAACCTCTGCAGTTAACAAAAAAAGGGAGCTCTATTCAATAACCATTATTTTTGAGCAATTTCTTCATAGTTTGAATTACTTATGGCCAAAAATGACAGCTTGAATTACTTATTACTATAATTATAAGAAATTGTTGTTTAAATTAGTTTCAGAATTGCAAGTAAGAAAAAATTGGAGCTCTATTCAGTAATCGCCAATTTCTGAGCAATTTCTTAAAAACTTGAATTATTGTTGTTTAAATTAATTTCAAAAATTTGCAAGTAAGAAAAAATTGGAGCTCTATTCAATAACCACCATTTTCTGAGCAATTTCTTAACAGCTTGAATTACGTATTGCTACTTATTGCTTATTGTAGTTTAAATTTATTTCAAAATTTGTAATTTATATTAATTTCAGAATTGTACCTCTAAGAGAAGAGAAGTATTGGGTGAAGCGGTCGATCGGTGGATCGATGAAGCTGTGCAGGTTGATTGATGAAGCTATGCAACTGGTTTGGGTTGGCCTTCCCAAATGAAGCTATGCAACTGGATAGCTAAGCACTCTATGCAACTGTTTAGCTAAGAACATGGTTGCACCAGGTTCAGGCTAGTTTCTATCGTTCCAATCTTTGCTTCTGGGTTATTATGAAAATTGAATGCTTCTAGGCTCTCTAATGCAAATCGAATAGAATTGAGTGCAACTTAATGAAAAGAGAATTGAGCTCAAGAGAAAATAATAAACAAAACTGAAAAGAGAAAAGATAATTGAATAAGCAGTGAAATTCAAAATGTACCAAACTAAGCCTAGATAAGCAAGATAGTACCAGTTTCTTCAAGAAAAAATCAGAGTCAATTTCTTCTGGATATCAAAATGGGATCGTGAGCCAGGTGCTTGCCACTATAGAGAACATTCTGCTTCTTCGAGATGCAAAACCCTTGTTTTCCTCTGTTCTTGGGGAGTGAAGCGGGATGCTGCAGTTGTGGTTGCTGTGTGAAGCGAGTTGTTAAAGTAGCAATAAGAAGGGGCAATGCCTAGTTCAATCGATAGCTGGATGTTCTCGTTCAGAGGCATTTGTGAGCCATGTGTTTAAACCCTACAACTTTGGCAGCCATGTGTTTAAAGACTACAACTTTGGCAGCCATGTAATCAAAGATATGTTTTTAATTCATAAGCATGAAATGTTATTCAAACTAATGTTAGCATTAGATTAACGCCTTCCTTAAACTTCAAAATGCAAAGGAAATGGCATGGACTATAATATATGGTTTAGCCTCTCTGCCTTGGGAAGAGGCTAAATAAGAAGGCAAAAAGATTTCATATATTGTTAGCTTAAATACTTTGGTTACTTGCCACAGTCACAAGTAAACAGCTAAAAAAGAAGCTGAAATTAATGTCAAGCCCGCCATATTGATTACTATAGTCCATGCCATCTACCAAATAGCAGGGACTAATAAGAACCATTTATATCGAAAAATATTACTTTCACATTTCTACATTTTAACTATTCTTGAGAATATTTGAAATATCAATCCATAGTATTTTTAAAACCTTTCTCTATTGGAGATATGTAAATGAACTTGTTATCATCTCCCATTACATTCATGTCAATATAACACAAATAGAAATGTATAACACAAATAGAAATGTTAGGCTTAAAATAGTGTTTGTTGATCTAAAATAGGAACTTGAAAAAGATTATATTATGCAGAACCATACAAAGTATATTTGATATATTATTTTAAATTATTATTTTTTAATATAGATACTAGTATAATCTATTACAATCGGGCTAAATATTTCCAATTAAACATCCAAAAAAAATATTTATCATCAAAATTCTAGCTAAAGGAACATTCAAAAATTTAAAGAAACTGACACAATAGTCAATTTTGAAGGAAAAACAAGTCTTTATCATCAAAAGTCTAGCTAAAGGAACATTCAAAATTTAAAGAAACTGACACGATAATCAATTTTGAAGGAAAAACGAGTAGAAACTTAAATAATATTTATATTCAAGATAACCCCTAAAACATTTTTTGATTTGAATACTTTAATTTTGACAACGAATGAAAATGTTATTTCCAAACCAATAACTCATGGTGTAATTCGAAATTGGGAAGACCACTTATGCACCAACTCGATTTCTCAATAATCTTGAAGAAGATAATAAATGAATTGATAAAAACTATTTATATTGTAAATATATACATGCATATGATTTTCAATGCAATTGGAATCATCTAGTTTAAATTTTAAATAATAAAATAGTGAGTACTTGTTGGAAAAAAGAAAATTACATTTTATGCTATCATATATATAAAATTGGGATGAATCCTGGTGTCATTCATTGGATTATGGGTTGTATAGAAAATGTCAACTATGCTATTTTGATCAATGCTGGCCTTCTCCTTTCTTTCAGGCGGAAAGGGGCCTCCGGCAGGGATGCCCGCTGTCGCCTCTCCTTTTTATCTTGGCCATTGATGCTTTGAGCCTTCACATCAACCATGAAGTGGAGTTAAAAGAATATTCTCCGGTCAGGATCTGCAAGCATATCTATATTTCACATAACCTGTCTGTTGACGATATACTCTTATTTGTTATGTTATCCAAGGCAACATGGCTGTGCATAAAATCTATTTTGGACCGTTTTCATAAAGCCTCAGGCCTTGCCATCAATAAAGCCAAATCGATTCTCTTTCACAATGGTTCCGATGACACTCTGATTTCTTGGATATCTCAGCTTCTTGGAATTGAATCCAGACTTCTGTCTGATGGAATCAAGTACCTTGGTTTTTGCCTAAAAGCAAAGGCCTACAGGACGTCAGACTGGCGATGGCTTATTGAACACTTCTTCAGCAAGATCACGCTGTGGGAATTTAGATCCCTTTCTCTGGGCGACAGGATTGTTCTTGTCAAATCGGTTTTGTCGTAGCTTTCAGTTTACTGGGGCCACCTTTTTCTTCTCCCGACTCACATCATTCAATCCATCAATAGGATTACAGCCAATTTTATATGGGGAGAAAAAGCTGAGAGGCGAAAAATCCATCTTGCGAAGCTGAAATTCTTATCTTTGCCAAAAAAGCTAGGCGGATGGGGCCCGCTGGACATAAAGCTCTTTGGGACCGCTCTTCTCTGTAAATCCCTCTGGAGGGGAATTTTTGGCACCAATCCCTGGAGTGATATTATTCGCCAAAAATATCGAAAAGGTAGAGGCATAGAATTCTGGTTCAGGTTTGATTCCATTGGTTTGCAGCAAGGGTCTACTATTTGGCTCAGATTCAGGCGGATCCAGCATTATTTTCTCAGCAATCTCAAATGGAAAATATTCTCAGGCCGGAAGATTCTCATTGGCATCGATTCCTTTGTAGGTTTCAAGGGCAATCTTCATGTTCCTTCTCCTATCCTTTTTCACCTCCACAGATCTGGCATTTTCTCATGGGATAAAATTATCAAGGATTGGAGAGGCCCTTCTCCCTCGCTTATGGACGCTCGCGACATCGGCATTCCTCAGGATTTGTCCCTTCAATGGGATAATCTCAATAACTCTCTCCTTCAGGGTGGGATAGTGCGCTCTGCTGATGAAGACCATTTGGTTTGGTCCTTATCACTCTCTTCCACTCAAGCAAATGTCAAGGACATTTATCTGGACCTCATATCAAAATCAAACAGACTGAATAGACAGTGTTTTCCAGCACTCTGGTGGAAACTTGGCTGCCCCCTCAAAGTGACTTTATTCTCTTGGCTGGTGTTCTTCAACAAAAATTTGACATGGGATTCCTTAAGGAAGCGCTCTTGGCATGGGCCCAGTAGATGCGCCCTCTGCAAATTGGAGGAGGAAACTAATTTTCATCTGTTTTTCAAATGTCCGGTCTCCCAACAAATCTGGTACGAATTAGCACTGCTTTTCTCCTTTCCGCATCTTAACTTCATTTCTGTTGATGCAGCTTTTGCATGGTGGGGAAGACAGGATGCTGCCCTTCGTCCAATCCTTCCCATCGCTATATGGAGCCTCTGGAAATGGAGGAACTTAAAAATTTTTGAGGACTCAAATCTCTCCTCCATATATGTTCTATCTCTTTTCTCTGCTCTCTATTCTCCTAATCGCTGAAGCAAACCCTCTGGGGTTTTATTTTTGTCTCTATAATCATGTTGTTTCTGAAGGCAATCTCTTTTTGGTATTATGCTCATCCTTTGAAGCTTCTGTATTCTGACCATCAGTCTTTCTCTCAGGCAATCTTTTAACAGATCCATCAGAACTATTTTGTATATATTGCCTCTCAGATGATCTTTTAACAGATCCATCAGAACTATTTTGTATATATTGCCTCAATATAATATAATGCTTTTCTTTCTGAAAAAAAAAATAATTACTAATTATGATTGTAGCAGTGTTTCTCTAAGGAAGTGTTTTAATCGTTATGAACCTAATCGTTGCTACAAATAGATATTTTTTTGGATTTAAAATGATCACATATTTATTAAGGGAAATAGGAGAAACATATACTATATTAATAGTAATTATCAAAGTCACTTAAATAGGCATTTCTTTTTCTTTTTTTTTAAGATTTCACTATATGGTATAAAAATTAGATATTTTAAGTAATGATAAGATATTTACATTTTCTCATTCTTAATATTTTTCGAGAATATTGTTACATATTTATTAGTTAGTTGATGCAAAAATAATTGTAAAAAACTATGTTTCTCACATTTTCATAGGAAAAGAAATGGATGAGGATAAAATAATATTGATTTCAAAATCACAGCGTTAAAGAGCTTATGATGTAGTGCATGAAATTTCAAAATTGCAATTACTACAGAAAGTTGCCATAAAAATAGACAAGTTAAAACATGTTTCATATTGTTTGGCATAATATAGGAATATGAGATTATATAAAGACAAAATTTTACTATGGTTAGCTACAAAATCTATACACATTCTCACTACAATTTAGCTACAAATTCATCTTCTTAACCCTAAAAAATGTGACATAATTTTCACATAACTCATTTGTATGATGTTTGTTGGCCATGAAATTTCAATAATTGGTATATGAGAGCCACATTAATACACTCACAAAAAATTCATCATCAAACTCATCCATTTTGTGTCCTATAAGGTGAAAACATAGTTTGTTATAAAGAATCTATTAAAAACATATGTTAGCGAATTTTCTAAACAATCTACTATATATTTTGTTACAAAACATATTACTAGCTAAAGAAGTTTCAATTCATATGTGTATAAGTTGATTGGGAGAAATTCATGTTATGAAGTAATGCGACATGATAAAAGAAGAGTTGGACCTAAATATCCAGTAAAGAAACAATGCTATGGAAGGAAGGTACAACATACTATGGAAGTAATGATTCATCAACCTCATAATGATGTATTTCAAAGAGAATTCACGATCTCTACTTTAGAACCATGGTATATCAATGCATTTCTTATTCCTTAGCTGAAATCTTATTATAAGCAAGTTCATATTTAATTCAATATGGTTTACATGAATTATTTTAGTCAATCACACTTAACTCACTGCTAATCTACACAATAAAATAATTAAAACTAATTATAATGTTGATCTATTGGTATATCCTACTTCTTTCATTAAAAAAAAGGGGAAAAAAAGGAAAAAATAAATGAGGTTTGGAGACATAATTAGACCAATATTATTTGAAATCTAATTTGATGGTAGAGCATATTTGTATGTTTCTTCTTAAAATACTTGCATGAATCTCTTTTGCTCCCGTTACAAAAAAAAATGCTACATAACTTTTCTATCACAATCTACGATAAAAGTTGTTATAAAAATATGTTGTACAAATTTGATAAAAAAATCAACTATAAAACTTTGCCGCAAATAATTACTATAGAAACTGTCGTAAATTTCTACTATAAATTTAAAATATATATTCATAATTCTTATTATGCAAATAGTAAATATTAATTGTAAACCTTTATGTTCTAATAATTTATTACAATCACCATTCCTATTATAGTATGATTTTTACCTAAGAACTCATAATATAAAATATGCATGAGATGTTGACTTACATGATAAAATAAAGTAAAAATTTAATAATAAAATATTAATTGATTCACATTCAACAAACAAAGAGTAAAATGTAACATCCCTGTCTTTGTTGGACCAATAATGATAACCATTTTTGCTTGAGAATTCATAGTATGAAATATGCATGAGATGTTAACTTCCATGATAAAATAAGTGAAAATTTAATAATAAAATATTAATTATTATATTCGACCATCACAGAGTAAATGTAACATCTCTATGTCTTTTTGGGACCAATAATGATAACTTTGTGGGACCAAAAATGATAACTTAATTTGGGGATGATACAAAAGTCTTATCATTTACTTTTATCTTTGACATTATATCTATTTTATATTGCATATTTTTTTTCACAAAAAATATCTTTTAGTACATTAAAGATGGTTTGTGGGATTTATATTTTGGAGAATATTTTAGCTTTTCCTTAATCTAATAAGTTGATTACTAAATAAACCGTTGTAAATTTCTACTATAAATATGAAATACATATTCATAATTCTTGTTATACAAATAGTAAATATTAGTTGTAAATCTTTATTTTTTAATAATTTATTGCAATCACCATTGTTGTTATACTATGATTTTTGCTTAATAACTCATAATATAAAATATGCATGACATGTTAAATTACATGATAAAATAAAGTAAAAATGTAATGATAAAATATTAATTAATTCATATTCAATAATTAAATAGTAAAATGTAACATCCTTGTGTCTTTGTTGTACCAATAATGATAACGATTTTTTCTTGAGAATTCATAATATGAAATATGCATGAGATGTTAACTTACATGATAAAATAAGTAAGAATTTAATAATGAAATATTAACTAATTATGTTTAATAATTATATTTAATAACTAAAGAGTAACATCCCTATGTCTATGTGAGACCAATAATGGTAACTTAATTTGGAAGATGAAACAAAAGGCTTATTATTTACTTTTACCTTTGACATTATATCTATTTTTATATTACATATCTTTTTCACACTAGAAATATTTTTTAGTACTTTAAAGATGGTTTGTGAGATTTATAGTTTAGAGAATATTTTAGTTTTTCCTTAATCTAATAGGTTTCCCCTCTACTTCAATAATGATTTCTCCTTCTGCTTCAAAAGTTCATATGGTGATATTTTCTCTAGTTATAGTGTTGGTAACATCAATGAGAATAGATGATGCGTGTGTGATGTTATTTCTCATGAAAGTTTGAAATAAAAATCTAATGAAGCACTTAAGTTAAAAACATATAAAAATTATTCAAAATAATGAAAGAATATATTTACAGACAATAGTAATCACTACATCAAGTCAACACAATCAAGTCAACACAATTGGAATTGATACTAGATTTATGAAGTACTATGTATCAATCGAGTATCACTCATTTGTGAAGTATTATTTCAAGTGAGCATGATTCATTTTTGAATTATTATAGGAAATGAACATGAATGTTAAAGTACTAAATAAAATGAATATAGTTAATTGTTATATAATTAAAATTATTTTTGTTTAAATGAAGATTATGAGTCCGAAATAAAAATATTTTTGTTTGAAGAAAGATTATGAGTCTAAAATATAGTGTATTTTGGACAATATTATGAAGCAAAAATATATGTTTTGGTGGTGCTCTATATATATAATTTATTGAAATTATCATCTCATTTGTGAATATTTTATAACATATAAAAGACTTCATATTTTGAATAAAAAAATCATAAATGAGAAAACAAGTAATTATATTAGATGGAATTATTCTTTAAACTTATTAGTATAATATGAAATAACATTTAAAATTGAGATTAGATACAAAGTAATTAGATAAATTCATCTATAAGAATATTTTGGCGATGTAATATAGTCTAATTAGTTGGGATCCATTCTAATTAATAGTGAACTAAATCTTACTTTCGTTCATCATGTTGATAGTATAAGTTCTATTTAGCTAGGATTCTTTCTCTATAAATTGGAACTAGATTCTACTTCCACTCTTAAATTTTATTTTTACTCTAAATAACAATGGATTTTATTTATGTTAGTCTCTCTATAAAAGAAAAAGACTTAGTGTATTGTGAAAGAGGCTTAGGGAAGAGAAAATTGGAGTTGTGAAAAAGATCAAGTTGAAGATTTAAGATAATATTAATGGGTATGTATTGAAGACACTCTTATAATAATAAAATTATTTCTCATTTAAATTTTTATTATTATTCATTTTTAGTCTAGTGTAACTCATTTTAATTATTTTAACTATTTTTTACTTTAGCTTATGTAATTTACAAGCTAAGGATGACTTCATGATATTCCTAATATGCATAAAAAAATCCCCCTTTCTTGCTTAAAAATGAGTGATAAATGAGGCATTACAAGTTAAGGATGACTTCATGATATTCCTCATATGCCTAAAAGAAAGGCTTCCTTCTTGCTTAAAAATGAGGGATAAATGACGAGCATAATAAGGTTCATTTAATTTTTATTTTTATTTTTTTTTATGATTTTAATTATTGTACTTCAATTTTTATCATCAAGTTGTCTTTTGTGCAACATTATTTTCTTTCCCAAAACATATTTTTTCATGTAACATTATTTTCTTTTTTAAAATATATTTTTTTCAATTCATTTTATTTATTTATTGTGTGTGAGATTTCCATTTTTACAAGTATATTTTATTTTTTACAAATTAATACACATCCATTTAATTACTATTTCCATGATTGAATAGACGTGTCACAAAATTCAATCAAAAATAACTAATAAAATATGATCACTAAAGTAATAAATGATTATTGAGAAATATATGACTACCGAATTAAATATGATTATTAAAATAATAATATAAATGTATTAGTGAATGTATAAGACTTGTTGTACTATCAATTTTCTGGAAGAAGATTGAATACATTAAAATAATAATATAAATGTATTATTGAATCTATAAGATTTATAGACTTATTGTACTATCAATTTGCTGGAAGAAGATTGAATACATTAGGGTGTAGAATGATGATCAAATGAACTATGATCTTTTGTGAAAGGAAGTTCTAAGTTACATAATTTTAATAATATATATTACAATTTTATATTAATATAGTTATTTTTATCTTTATTTTTATTTTATTTTAAGTTATGTGGAGTGTTTTTTTATTATTTAATTTTTAAAATTTATTTAAAATTATCATAAATTATTAATTAAGATTTTCAAACTTATAATAATAAGTTCAAGATACAATATTACTATTAATATTTATTATTTTATCCATTAAACTTATATAACATTTCCTGAAAATATTAGTTAATATTTTTAAATCTATAACAAAATATTATACAATATAATATTAATATTTATACTTCACAATTTTGTTTACCTTTCTATATAAAAGTAACATGCTATATTCATGAATATTACTTGATTGAAATTATTAGAATACTATTCATGCCTTAGAAATTGAACTAATATAAAAAATAATTACAAAAGAATAAGACAACCCTTTCCCTTGACAATTACCTGTGCCAGTGAAGTATTTTCATTGCCAGTGAAGTATTTTCATGCCTTAAACACTTTTTTCATGTTCACTTCCTCAAACATATCCATTGCTGAGGGATTTCAAGCATTACGGCGTTCAAAGTGAGGAAATAATGTTTTCAAAATGAGGATATTATTTCCCCTTTCTAGGGATAAGCAACATTAAATCATTGTCAGAGAAAATAGCCCCCAATCACAACTCCATATGACATTGTAATTTAAATATATTATACCACAACTCCATATCGAACTATAATTTAAACATTAAATCAATCACTGTCAGAGAAAATAGCTCCCAATGACAACTCTATATCGTATTGTTTCGCATTGTAAAAACATTAAATCATTGTCCGAGAAAATAGCTCCCAATCACAACTCTATATCAGATTGTAATTTAAATATATTATATCATAACTCCATATCCAACTATATGATTTCTTTCAGCCCATATGTCATTTATGATACTATTATCATGGATAAGAAGGCTTATGTGTTATACATTGAAAGGAAGGGTAATAAATAAATCTTCAATAGAAGAGTTATCAAGAAAAAGTCACATAGTCTTAGTTGGGTGGAGATAGAGTGGCAGTGGTTCAATGAAACACTCTCTGATGTATTCTTTGATTTTTGTTTTAGAGACGCTGTACCCATCTTCTTCCTTGAATATAACCATGGTCACTCTAGTCTCTTCCATCACCATCTTCTTGCATGAGTGCCAATCTCTTTCTTGCACTGAACGATAGTGTTCTTAGAAAACCAGTAAAACTAAACATAAAAAAGCATAGGCTACAAAATTAAACATCTTAGAATCTATAAAACCAAACCTCAGAAAACCTAAAATCTATGAAGTTGAATCTTGGAAAACCTAAATTTTTCCAAAAGGAAATTGAATTTGGCCAAATTGAAATCGAACTTGGTCAAAGCAAAATCAATTTAATTGATTTGAACAAAATCTTATCTTTTTGAGAGATAAGAAATCCAGAGTGAAGAAGCAACATATTACATTACATACAATATCTATACAAGGTCAGGCGAAACAGCCAAGTGAAATAATTACAATAAGCTGCAGAGCAGTGCTTTCATGCAACTAGAGTCCAACCCAAGTGGGGAGGCTATAAGCCAGCAGTCCCAACCACGTGGGAGAAGCAACCACGTGCAAACAAAATCTTACCTTAGGTATATCAAATTCAAACTCAAATTTAGGCACATGGAACCTGATTTAAATGAAATCGAGCGTGGGAGCATTGAACCTGCAAATTCGCACCTCTCAGAATCAGTAAAAATTGATCATCCTAGAATCGGCAAAACTGAATGTCAAAAAACCTAGAACCCACATAACCGAACCTTACAAAACCGAGAACCTAAACGAAATTAATTTAATTTGATTTAAACAAAATCAATCCTGTGCACATCAAAATTGAACTCAAACTTAGGGCACAAAGAACTTGATTTAAATAAAATTGATCCTCGGTGAATCGAACCTGCAAAATTGAAATTCAACCTATAATAAAATGAAATTAAAACTCAATGAAATCGAAATATATTTGGATAACGCAATTTATACATTCTGTGAATCCTTTTAGTTATAAGTGCTTTGTGCCAAATGAGGTACAACAATTACAACAGGTATAATAAAACAAATTAACATGAATTCTCTCCTTCTAATCCACAAAAAAAATTCAACGATTACACATATCAATGATACATATGTGAATTAATAGCTATATATAGATAAAAAGAAATAGATCTTACATTTAAAAAATAAATTTTAAAGTTTATAAATATAAAATTTAAAAAATATTTACATCTAATGTGTGACATCTAACACTTACAGATTTCTCTCTATACTATGTTGTAGAGTGTCTCTCAATATAGTTAGTTTAAAACAATGTCATATGAAATGAGTTATTGTTTCTTGGGCATGTTATTTCTTGGACATGTCCTATTGATAAGTCATCGTATTATAACAAAGTATATAAAGAAATTAAAAATCTCCAGAGTAAAGTGGAGGTGAATCTCCATGATTAAGAATCTTGTTTCATGTTTTTTCAAATGTATAAGGATATCATCTTGAAGAATAAGGATAATATTAAAAACATTTTTACTTCCAAATTTAAGAATAAGTTTTGGGACGATAAGGAGTTAGAGTGAAAAATGAAGCTAAGGTATTATAAGAAGGTGATCAACCCCAATCTTGAAAATCGGAATTATCTTTCTGTCTTGACAAGTGCTAAGAAGAAAATGAACATTATCAAAATAAGAACAAGACAAGTGCTAAGAAGAAAATGAACATTATCAAGATAAGAACTAATTCTCATGAGCTTCAAAGTGAAATCAGACATTGGTATATTCCCAAAACATCTTAGGACAAAAGAGTTTGTCACCTTTGTGATATTAAGAGGGTTGAAGATGAAATTAACTTTCTCTTGGATTGCCCAACTCCTACTCACATCCATTCTAATTTTCATAATCTTTGCCACACTACCAAATTTCTTCTTGACTTGTTAAGTCAAAAAAACTATGGGGGATCTAGGAATGCTTCCCTCCCTTCTTTTTGATCAAGAAATAAAATGTTAAAGAATCTCAATTAATCTCCTATTTTCTTAAGGTATGATAGACCATATTGGTCTTGTTGGACAATAATCATCATCACCATGGCCATCCTATATGTTTAACATATATATTAATTCTCTTTACAATTAATAATAATGATTAAAATTTAAGTTATAAGAAATTAATTTTTGTGATTTTTGTGACGAGAGGACAGTTCACACATTGCCCTTTTAAAATAAAAGTAAAATGTTCTTTAAACTCAAGACATTAGCAACTATAATCAAAATAAATAAAAAACAAATATACATATCTGGTTACCTTTACTTCAAAGTATTATAAAACATAGTCCCACTCTAATTGTGCTTTGTTGTTGAGCTCAGAGATTCAGTCTCACTCTAGTTCAAAATAAAATATTTCCATGTGCATGTGAAATAACATAATTTTATATCAACTTTTAAAATTCTTTTAAAGTAATTAAAAAAACAAAAAGAGTTGATATTATTTATATTTTCATATTTTAATTGAATACATAAATAAACCATTTGAATATCTATGTTAATTAATTTATTTTAATATCAACTTTAGAGAAAACATAAGACTATATATGAACCATAATAAAATATTGCAATGTTCAAAGAGAACGAGTAATTGAAAGTAAAAATATTCCTTTCTAATAATAATACTAAGAGGGAGATGTGTAATTCATTCAATTCTTAATATAAAATCAATATGTGTCATTTAAAAATATTAATAGTAATTAAAAAATACAGTGTGCAAGATAGATAAATTATTTCAGTAAGTAAATTTAAGTAATATTGAAATGTATTTAAAAATGTATTAATAAAAAAAACTTTAATGTGGAATGTAATCCATAAATAAAATATCGCAATGCCCATGTTAACTAAACTATTTAAACGTTAAAATTTTATATATTATATATAGTTTGAAATAATAATAATATCATGTATATATTAATAAAGTAATTGAAATTTGACTTCTTATTGTTACAACATTTCAAGTATCATTATTTTACATTTTGGTCCTTTTTAAAAATTAATTTTGAATAGAACAAATATTTGTTGGAATTGCATGTTTAAGTTCAAGGGGTTTTTAAGAGGTTGAATCTATTTATGCATGAGAGAGAGAGAGAGAGAGTATTCATCTTAAGAATGATATATCAAGTCCCCGTAGAGGGATCGAATATTTGGAGGTACAAATCTTTTAAGTTTTTCACTATACAAAAGAGTTTGCACATCAAGAGATTTCATTCCTCTCGGGGCTTTCTAGATCTGTAGTTAAGATGGAGCTATATTGGTTTTAATTTTAGCAACATGAAATGTATGATGAATTAGTTTGTGTTTTGATGTTTATCGTAGTTAAGATATATCTATACTGGTTTTAATTTTAGCAACATGAAATGTATGATGAATTAATTTGTGTTTTGATGCTTATCATGGATTGATGTGTATCAAGATTTACCAACCATTCAATTTATATGATTGTGGTTTAGAAACATAAAATGTATGATGAATTAGTTTGTGTTTTGATGCTTATCATGAATTGATGTGTATCAACATTTACCAACCATTTGATTTATATGATTGTGGTGGTATAAACATATGAGACAAATCAATTGGAATATTTTCCATAAGATTATCCACTAAATACTTCTGAAATGACAATACCAGAAATTAACTAATTAATGACTAATTACAACATATATTTGAAGAAATAAACTACTCAATTATTGAAACGAATTGTTGGCCATGCCACTCAAACTAAAATACTTAAAATATTTTTACATTAACAAATATAAACCAATCATAAACGTTTATAATTTTAAAATAAAAACCTAAAATCTCTACTGCCACAAATAACAAATCCATAACAAACAAACCTTTACCATCGTATAGCATGCCTTTCTTTGCATCATCTTAACCGTGTTTAGAGATAGTGACAATTGGACATGCATTTAATGTAGCATTTTTTAATGGTTAAAATTTTATTTAATAATATTTATATAATGTTTAGTTTAATTAATAGAAGAAATAGTTGTATTTTTTTATTTTTATTTTTAAATTTAGCAAAAAAAATTTAAAAATTAAAAATTTAATTGGTTTAATTTGTAAAATTTAAATATTTTAAAATATTAAATTTATTTATATGTTTAAAAATATATTTTAAACCACAAAAAAATCATAAATTCACTAATAGTATATTGCTATATTCTTACGCTTTTACATAAAAATCACACATTATATATCTAACTACTCAGTCAAATTTTTTACAAATTACATATCATCGTCCCAGAAATTACATATCATGGTAGCAACGTCAGCGATTACATATTTACCGATATTTACTTTCTCTATACGTCGCTATAAAATCACATGAAGCTTGGGTTGCATCGAATCCAAATACAAACAAAATTTTAGCATCCTATGTTGTAACCATTAGCATAATTTTTGGGTCGCCATAAAATCACGTGAAACTTGGGTTGCATCGAATCCAAAAAAGAAAATTTTAGCATCGTATATTGTAACCACTACGATATTTTTGTGGTGTGCTTATAATTATTATTATGTTTTGCGTTAATGTTGTTATCTTAATTATGTGTAGTAATGTTGGTGATTTATTTAGTTGTTACAGTGATAATAGTTGGAATTATTATGTATTATACGAGTATACTTAATTTAGTTATCAATTTATTTAATCAAAACAAGTGTCATTGAATTTTTATTGTTTATTATTTATTTATTATATATTTTTTTTATATGGTTTTTTAAATGTAAATATTTTTTAACTCATGAACAAATTTATTTTATAATTAATAATAATAAAAATTAAAATAAAGTTATATTTTAGTTATATATTTTGATTTTATTTAATTTATTAATTAATTAATTTATTTTTTAATTTTGGCATCGTGAGATGTGTTATGAGTTAAGTGTTTTGATACCTACTATGGATTGATATCTATTGAGGTTTACCACCTATTTAATTTATATGAATGCGCTAATATCTATATAACATTGTATTAGTATGAACTATTGTGTGAATTATGGCGGTTCTTCGGTGACTGCGGTTCTTCGGTGACTTCGTCTGCGGTGATTTTTCTTCGGTGATTGCGGTTCTTCGGTGACTTCGTCTGCGATTCTTCGGTGACTTCGTCTGCGGTTATTCCTCTCTTCTGAACGCAGCTTTTTCTCACGAGAGATTTTTCTGAACGCAGCTTCTGGCTGCGATAGGTTTCTTCTGGCTGGTTATCTCGCCGTGAACGCAGCTTCACATAGATCTAGATTTATTTCTGAACGCAGATCTAGATTTATTTCTGAACGCAGCTTCTGAACGCAGATCTAGATATATACATAGATCTAGATTTATTTCTGAACGCAGCTTCTGGCTGCGATAGGTTTCTTCGGAAGGCAATAATCCCTTTCTGAACGCAGCTTCTGGCTGCGATAGGTTTCTTCTGGCTGCGATAGATTTAATATTCTGGGTTATCTCTTTGCGGCTGGGTTCTAATCCTCTATAGCTAGATCTAGATCTAATCTTTTCCGACTAGATCTAGATCTAATCTTTTGTCTTTTTCCTCTACGGCTGGGTTCTACAAGGAAGTAAAAAATGGCTCCCAGCTTCGCGAAAATAGCAGCTGGCTCAGTGTCGTCAGCTCCTGGAGGGCAAGCTCCTGCCCATATTGTCAGTGAAGCCCCAGCACCCACTGTCCAGGTGGTCCAAACCTCACTCGATGAGGCTTTGAAGTTTTCTGAAAGTGCCCTAATTTGTCGGTTCAATAGTTTTTGGCCGCGACTAACAGCTCTCCACAATTGGATCTCCGAGGTATGGAAGCCTGTAATTTCTGATGACATTAATATCTACCCCTTTGCTAGGGGTTTCTTTATAGTAGATTTTGAAAATCCTGAAAGCAGACAATGTATTATGGATTCCGGCCCTTGGTTTTGGGAAAAATCAGGCTTATTCATGAAGCCATGGAACCCATCATTCGATCCCTCAACAGCAGTGATAACCTCAGCACCAGTTTGGGTGAGATTGCCAAGCCTACCCTTGCATCTCTGGAATCTCTCCTCGCTAAAAGCCATTGGAAATGCAATTGTGTCCAGAAACAGAGGAATATGCCAGAACCACCTATGCACGCATTTGTGTGGAAATGGACTTCAGTGCCGGATTCCCAGCGGAAATAAACCTAACAAGTAAAGATTATGTGTGGAACCAGAAACTCGATTATGAAAGTGTCCTCTTCCGATGTCAATCCTGCTTTGAGACAGGCCATCTAGCCAAAAATTGCCCAAAAGCCTCCCAGAAAAATCCTGGTAAAAAAAGCCACCACAGATCTACTTGGTGGGAAGGAGCACAAAAAGAACACTACATTGTCATCAAAGAAGAATACTCTAGAGAAAACTCCGAATCACAAGAAATTGGGCAAGACAGAAACAACTCTCAAGACAAGCATGGAGAAAACCCTGCCCAACAACAACAAAGTGCACTCGACAACCCCTCAAGTGTCAACAGTTATGAGGATTCGATTATCGTGCAAAATAAATCTTCATTTGACAACAAAGCAGATCTCCTAGACCAAACCTCTTCTCCGACTATCTTCAAAAGGACGAACACAATTGATCGTGAAGCTAAGACACCATTGTTTCAAGAACTAGAAGAGATGAAGGAGATGCAAGATACAGGAAATTGGAAGACCATAGAGAAATAAAAGAGAGCTACAACACCAATCTCGCCAAGAAAGACAAGGAGCCAGACAATTAAAAATTAAAAATATTATAGGTCCGATAGACCAATCTGGTCTCAGTGGACGGTAACCACCATCATCATCATCATCATCATCATAAAGATATTAGGAATAACAATAACAATAACAATAATGGGAATACACGAGTATTATAAGGGCATAACAACAATTAATATAATTAGGATTTAGTGGTTTCCATCATATAACATTGTATTAGCATTATATAAAGCTATAACATTGTATTAATATTACATAAAGCTATTAGGAATTAGTTATGTATATGATGGAAACCACTAAATCCTAATTGAATTAATTGTTGTTATGCCCCTACAATACTAGTGTATTCCCCTTATTGTTATTGTTAGTGTAGCCCCCCATTGTTATTGTTGTGCCCCATAGAATCCCACTATTGTTATTGTTGTACCCTTAAATCATTATTGTTATGTAGGCTCTAATTATTTTGTGACCCCTTAGACTCCTATATATACCCAGGAGGTATTATCATTTGAATCATCCAAGAATTGTTCATCTATGTGATGTCAAAGAGGTTTCCCCCTCGAAGAAGCTATTTCTCAAAATAAGTGTCATTGAATTCTTATTGCTTATTGTTTCTTTACTATGTTTTTCTTGTTATATGGCTTTTTAAATGTAAATATCTTTAACTCATAAACTAATTCATTTTATAATTAATAATAATAAAAATTAAAATAAAGTTATATTTTAGTTATATTTTTTAATATCTTTTTTAAATTTTGGCACCGTGAGATGTGTTACGAGTTAAGTGTTTTGATGTCTATTATGGATTGATATCTATTAAGGTTTGCCATCCATTTAATTTATATGACTACACTAATATCTATATAACATTGTATTAGCATTATATAAAGATATTAGGAATAACAATAACAATAATGGGAAAACATGAGTATTATAGGGACATAATAACAATTAATACAATTAGGATTTAGTGGTTTCCATCATATAACATTGTATTAGCATTATATAAAGCTATTAGGAACTAGTTATTTATATGATGGAAACCACTAAATCCTAATTGTATTAATTGTTGCTATGCCCCTATAATACTAGTGTATTGCCCTTATTGCTATTGTTAGTGTAGTCCCCCATTGTTATTGTTGTGCCCCATAGAATCCCACTATTGTTATTGTTGTACCCTTAAATCATTACTGTTATGTAGGCTCTAATTATATTGTGACCCCTTAGACTCCTATATATACCAAGGAGGTATTATCATTTGAATCATCCAAGAATTGTTCATTTATGTGATGTAAAAGAGGTTTCCTCCTCGAAGAAGCTATTTCTCAAGTCATTGGTCTATTTTTTCTTCTATTTTTTGAGTTTGTTGCATAACATTTGGTATTACAAATTTTGATTCTAGGGTTTCTCTTCTTCAAATTGGCCATCTTGGCATTTTCGCGATGATTTTTTCTATGAGGATTCAGAAGCTAAAATTGCAACCACGTGGAGTTGAAGTATTGGTGAACTTCGTGTAAGAATTTAAGATCTTAGTTCAATATTTTTTCAGAGATATGATCTGAAGAAGTTAGGGTTTTTGTAGGCTCCAGAATTTCATCTCAAATAGGTGACCTAGGGAAAATCGTTATAACTAGATCTCCTAGCATCGAATTTGAATTTCGCAAAAGTGACTGAAAGTACATAGACTAGTGTGTTTCATGTATCATTTTCAGTGCCAAAAGTCAAAACAGTGAGAAGTGGCACTCCTACAAGTTCCCTCTACTAAACCAGTCTATAATCAAGTACTCATCGTGGGAGATTGGTCATAACTCATTCTTGAAGAATCCAATATCAGTATGAATTATTGGGTTGGCAAGAAGACTCAAAGGGCTACCACAGGACAAAATTTTAGACCTTGGAGATATGAAATTATAGAGATACAACAATTTCAATATCAAGCTCCTAAAAAGTAAGAAAAATGTGTGTGTTTTTAAAAATTCGCATAACTTTTGTTTGAAAAATTAGTTTGAAGTGATTCAAAGCGCATAATGAAGCATAAATATCATTGTTGATTTCAAAATATCTGGAAACAGAAAAATGGACACACCTGGTAAGCAACCAGAATGCTCTACCATGACACATGAAGAAGAGGAAGAAACACAAGATGATATATCAAAATTATGCGACCAAGTGCAACAAATTTTGCTCTTACAAAGAGTAACAAACAACGAAATGGAGGCTAAGGTGGGTGGTTTGAAGAATGATTTAAAATCATACGTGGAAGGTTTGAAGGATAGATTAAAAGCAGACATGGAAGGTTTGAAGGAAGGTTTGACAAAGTCGTTACAAGAGATGCTTCCTAATGGTGAAAAGGCATTCCATGAAACTCATGATGAGAATAAAAGGAATGTTAATCATGAGTTTAGAGGCTCTAACTTAGGATTAAAGACCCACCACATTCAAAACATCGATATGAGGAAGTTTGATGACAAGGATACAATAACACGGTTACTACAAATGAAGCAATATTTTGATCTACATGATGTGCAACACACACAAAAGGTACGCATTGCATCTTTATATTTGGAACCCAATCCGTATGGTATTATGTAGGAAATGACATCACATTATGAGGATACAAAGAACAACTCCTTCTTTAGCCAACTAATAAATCTCAAACAAAAGGGTTCAATGGCAGTGACATTGAGGACTTCCAAAAATTGAATATCAGGGTAGCTGATATTCCAAAGGAGCATAAGATTGATGTCTTCATAGGGAATTTGAAGGATAACATCCAACATAAGGTTCGCCTTTCGGAACCTGATTCATTGGAGAAGGCATTGAGGGTGGCAAGAAAAGTTGAAAGAAAAATTATGGCAACAAGGAAGTCTACCACTCACAACTATAAAGATGGAAGTGTTGTTTCTCCTAGCCTTCCACAACTTACAAGGTTGACACCACAACAATTTCCGAAAAAAGAGAAAAAGGGCTTTGTTACATTTGTGATAGAAAAATACACTAAAGGTCATAACTATGCTGAGAAGAAATTATTCTACATATACTGTGAAGAGGAGGAAGAAAAGGAACAAGAAAAATCAAAAGAGGAGGATATACACCAGAAACCAACCCTAAAGAAAGAAGAAATGAATATGATCATATCTTGTAATCCATTGACAGGAATTACCACTCCTCAAACTCTCAAGATAGAAGGATATATGAAGAAGAAAAATGTAATAATGTTGATTGATTTGGGTAGTACCCATAATTTTATTCAATGTAAGATAGCCAAGGAATTGAATTGCTTCCTATATCCAACACCAGAGTGTCAAGTGATGGTTGCAAATGGATGAACTATAAATTTATCTGAAAAGTGCCATAATATCAAGCTAACTATGGGTGAATATGTATTGAATAACAAAAATGCTTTCAATTCCAATGGGTGGTATTGATGCTATATTAGGAGTCAAATGGTTACAATCTTTGGGGATGATAGCTTTTAATTTTCAAGAACTTTTCTTGAAATTTTTTCAGGAAGGAAAGGAAGTTGAATTAGTGGGTATGATTGATCCGAATAGAAAATGGCATCAACCTATGGTATTCATCCACCCATGTTATTCATCCACGCATGTAATTTACCCATGGTATTCTAAGTGACATCCTTCCATGGTATTCATTCACCCATGGTATTTGCTCATGGTATTGTGACATCCACCCATGGTATTCATTCACCCATGGAATTGACCCATGGTATTGTGACATCCACCCATGGTATTCATTCACCCATGAAATTGACCCGTGGTATTGTAACTGAAAAAAATTATAAGTAACAAGTCACATTTGGTAAAAGGATAGTTTGTCCACCATAATGTAGCTTTTACAATTATTCTTTGTTTTAATAAAAGAGGTTCTTTTTGGTTTTATTTATTTGACATTCTCCTCCTTTTCTTCTGGCATTTCAAATTTTCAGATCTTGGGGGCCTCTCCCCCAGAATCCATTTCAATCTTGTAGATCTTGGGGGCCTCCCCCCAAGATTCGGATCAGTGGTATCAAAGCAGGTTATGATTCCATGGGAATGAGGGTTTAATGCATATTTAATTTTCAAAGTTCTTAGAAATATTCAACAAAATTTAGGCATGTGCTACATCCTCCACAGAGCATTTTCTTGTGCCAAGTAGGAAGAAATTTTATTTTTTCATTTTTTTGCAGGAATATTTTTGGGCGGTGAGTTTGTAGATCAGATCTGAAATTTTTGGTGCAACAGTTACAAAAACCAATAACATATCTAGATTCCTTGCGAAAAAATACTGAAAGAAAAAAAAATCGGCTGAATCGGAGTCCAGATGAGGGAGATATCGCTGACTTAAAATCCGCTATGTTGCATAAATGTTTCTGACGGCAATTCGTGGACGCGTCTCTCCTATCTTTTTTCTCAATTTTGGTGCATAATTTCATAAAAGTGATTGTAGATCTGATCTCCTCTCAAAAAATAGATCAATTTCAAAAAATAAATGGGTCGAATCAGAGTTTGGATGTGGGAGATATCACTGATTTAAAATCAGCTATTTTTTCAAAACTTTTGTGACGACAGAAAAGTTGCAGTGCGAACATGAGATTCTAGAGTGTCCAGATAAGGATTTCCAACACATGGGAAGATGCAAAATGGTCATCCTGTTTCCAAAAATAGATTATAATAATTATTCTGAGTTATATTGACTGAGTTATGTCCATTTTAATTCTGGAGCAACATTCGAAGTGGGTTCCCTTTGGAGACGTGCCCTCCCAGCCCGCTTTAGTAGCCACTTGCTTCACATTCATCAGTTTCAGCACAACAGGATTCGGCTTTAGTTCTTTGGAGACATTCCCTCCCACCCCAGGCTATGTAGGCACTTGCTACTTCATCAACAACCAACATCATGGTTATGGGTCAACCGCACAAAATCCTTGTCATCGAAGTCCATTTGTTAGGCCGCACACTGTTAGCATCACAGTTGGTCATATAAGCATTACAGGGTATCTCTATCCTCAGATTTTTGTTTGTAATGGTTATGGGTCATCCACAAACCCACACTTCATCGAATTCCATTTGCTAGTTTGCACATTGTCAGTATGACAATTGGTCACAATCATTATAGGGTATCTCTATCCTCAGATCTTCGTTCATCATGATTATGGGTCATCTACAAATCCACACTTCATCAAAGTCCATTTACTATGCCACGCACTGTTAGTATTACAGTTGGTCACAAGCATTACAGGGTATCTCTATCCTTAGATCTTCGTTCATCATGGATAACAGTTAACCACATAAAACCCTTCTCTTTAGTGGCTCTTCATATTCAACAAAGGCTTCGCAAGAGGGAACTTCACGCAATGAGGATCATTGCTTCTTAAGGAGGGAGGAATGATCCAAATAGAAAATGGCATTAACCCATGGTATTCATCCACCCATGTTATTCATCCACACATGGAATTTACCCATGGTATTGTAAGTGACATTCAACCATGACATTCATTCACCCATGGTATTCATTCACCCATGTATTTGCCTACGGTATTGTGACATCCACCCATGGTATTCATTCACCCTTAGAATTGACCTGTGGTATTGTAACTAAAAAAGACTATAAGTAACAAGTTGCATTTTGTAAAAAGACAGTTTGTTTGCCACTAGGGAAAATTTTAAGAACCACCCTAAATTTATATGTATAATAAATGGGTGAATCCCCATGACACATAGGAAAAATGGGAGGTGATTTTATCACTAATATAATATGTATATAAGGCGAATGTCGCGCATTGCTCAGAATGAAAAAAACCTATCCCTGCACACTTCTGGTTTTCATAGCTCGCGCCACAGTGCACCTACTGACCTCTTTCCCATGGATGCGCCCTCAGGAGGGGTGGGATCCACCCCCCTCCTTTCAATGCTTCCGCCTCTGTCATTTTAAAGCCTGCAGCACCTCTGTCCCCTCCTGGTGGTTTCTTAGAAATAGATCAGGGATCCAAACCTGTCAACAATGAAGTTGACCCCTCAGCAGCAAGTGAAGTGGATGACAAAGACAAAGGCGTGAACCAAAAGTCTCCAACGTCACAGCTAAAGGCGACCTCGGCAACATGCATCCAAAAGCAGCAGAACGAATCAAATTCGACCTCCCCAGTCATCGAATCAACAACGAAATCCAATTTATGCAGTACCACATGCTCATAGGCAAATTCCTAGGATTTTGGCCAACTAAAAAAGGCTCTGCAGGGCTGGATAGCTTCAAAATGGAAGCCCAAAGGACAAGTCACTCTGCAGCTGGGCCCCAAAGGCTTCTTCACGGCCATTTTCCACTGCGTGGAGGACAAATCTCGCATATTTGAAGGCGGCCCGTACTTCTTTAACTCCTCAGGTCTATACCTTTGGGACTGGAAAGCTAGGTTTAACCCAGATAAGGAAGATTTCAGTTGGGCTCCAGTATGGATACGTATGTACTCCCTTCCTGTGGAATACTAGAAAGAGGAAACGCTAGCAGACATCGGCAACAAATTGGGGGTCTTCATCAAAGTTGTTGAGGAAACCAAAACCTGTCGATACACCTCATATGCCAAGATCTGTGTCCAAATGCACTTGTCCAAGGCTCTTGTAGACTCGGTAAGTCTCTTTCATGATGATTTTGAATGGATCCAACCATTAGACTACAAGCATATCCCTTTTCGTTGTCGGAAATGCCATGAACACGGCCATCTCTTCCGGGATTGTCCTCTGAATTCCCAGCCCAAAACCTCTGCTAATGAATCTAGCAAAGACTCTGAAGGATTCATTAAAGTCCCTAATCGCCGGAGGCATGCAAAGAAAAATCCTGCAGCCCCAGAAAGCCCCAAAAAGCCTGAGTCCCAGAACAAATTCATTTTACTCTCCTCTCAAGATCCCTCAGAGAATCAAAGCTCCGATCCTCAGGCGATCCCCTCCCCACCCTCATCCTCCCAGATTATCAAAGCTTCTCGGCCATCCTCCGCCTCCGATCCCTCCAGCTTATTAATATCCTCTGACTCGGAGAAATCTGTTCCAGATTCTGGCCTAAATCCCTCTACCTTGGAGAAAACTGTTGCAGAGTCAGGCCAACAGTCTTCTTCAATGGAGCTAGATGCTGCTCTAGCTCTTAGTCTGCATGACACCACATATGTGGAAGATCAGAATACTCCCACAATAATGGATGAGGATCCAAAGAATGTTAGCTTGGATGGTCTGGACATCCTCAAATTGGAAACGGCATGCAAGAAGAAAGAATACAATTCAATACCCCCATGGCAGATCGACATGCTGGAAGGAGTTCTCACCAAAGCTCAGCACAATAAATGTCTAGGTATACAAGTAGGAAGCCCCTGGGATGGAAAAAAAATTCTAAAAGAAACGAAGAAAATAGGGCGCAAAACATATCTGCAAAGGACCATTATCATAGGAGAAATACTTATGGAATCCGGGCGATTCCCTAAGTTGACAAAGTTCTACAAACCCAAACCCCACTGTTTCTCATGAAGCTCATCTCTTGGAATGTGAGAGGGCTCAATAGCCCCTCAAAACATAGAATGTTAAAAAACTTGATCCAGCAAGAAAAACCATCACTAGTTTTTCTTCAAGAAACGAAAAGTAATAATACTGCTATAGAAAGAATCCTCAATAAGGTTTGGTCAGGCAGCTGCTCAGTTTCAGTAGATGCCTCTAGGGCTTCCGGAGGACTGGAAATTATGTGGAACCCACAGGTTCTTACTCTTCAAGACTTTCATGCTACCCATTTCCTCATCCAAGCGTCCTTCCATCTCATAGGAACAAACATTCACGAGCATCTCTCTAATGTATATTTTCCGCAAAATTTACAGCAAAAACTGGAACTATTGGATACTCTCACCATTCTAAATTCCAATAGGCAATTCCCCCTCTAGATTGGTGGTGGCGATTTCAACATCATAACGTCGCTGGAGGAGAAACACAGCGGCAGATTAATGTTAGAAGGTGATAGCAGCAGCTTCAAAGAAACTATTCAAAGTAACCAATTAATGGATATTCAGACTTCCAATGGTGTATATACCTGGACCAATAAGCGGAGGGGTACTCAACATATTGCTTCCAGGCTAGATCGGTTCCTCATCTCGGACAATGCCATACACCTGGGAGGGGACTTTCATGCTTCCATATTGCCCCAAGGAGGATCCGATCACTGGCCCATTATGTTACAATGGTCACGGCCAGGTACAAGATGCAACAGACCTTTTCGATTTGAAGCCTTCTGGTTCTCAAATCCTAACTTCAAAATAGTGGTCAATGAGGCCTGGAAATCCTTTATCCCACCTGAAGGAGCCAAAATGTTTCAATTCCAACAAAAACTAAAAAACCTGAAACAATTTCTCAAAGCTTGGAACCGCACTCAGTTTGGCAACATTTTCGAGAATCGAAAAAGGTTGGAACAGAAAATGAGCTCACTTCAACAGACTATCATTCTGGAGGGCAGGACAGAAGAGCAGGCGCATCAGGAGCAGAACCTTTGGACTAAAATTGAGGCTTGTAGGCAGCAAGAAGAAATCCTGTGGCGACAAAAGTCCAGAATCCGGTTGCTCAAGGAAGGGGACAAGAATACAAAATTCTTCTATAGATCGGCCATCCAAAGAAGAATGCACAACAATATTGCATTCATCAACAACAAACAAGGGGAACGATTAGAAGTGCACGAAGACATGGAAAAGGAATTTAAAGATTACTTTCAGGAAATTCTCAGGGAGCCTCCAGGAAGTAGAGATCAAGCCATTAGAACCATCATGTAGCACATCCCTAAAATCATAACGGAGGATCATAACAATAAATTGCTCCAATCTATTTCACTGCAGGAAGTAGAAGTTGCAATGACCCAACTCAAGGATGGTAAGGCACCTGGACTTGATGGTTTTACAGCCAATTTCTTTCACGAGTTTTGGGAGCTCATCAAGACAGAGGTTTGGGAATTAGTGGAGGAATCAAGATCTATGCATTGGATTCTCCCCTCCCTAAATGCCACTTTCTTAGCACTAGTACCTAAAGGGGATGAACCAAATACGCCCGACAAATACAGGCTGATTGCATTATGCAACGTCATCTACAAGCTCATCTCTAAAGTACTGGTGAATAGGCTCAAACCTCTCCTCCCTCTTCTCATCTCGCCGGACCAGACTGGACACGTAGAAGGGCATCAGATAATGGACGACATCATTCTTTCAAATGAAGTAATCCATTCCCTGAAGATTCTGAAAATGCTATGTATTATTCTAAAGCTTGATTTATCTAAAGCTTTTGACAAACTCAGCTGGAACTATATTCAACAGATGTTATTGGCATTTGGCTTCAATTCCACTTGGACAAGATGGATCATGAACCTCATCTCCTCTCCCTGTTTCTCGGTCTTGCTCAATGGCACCCGCTCATCGCCCTTCCGCCCCTCACGTGGCATTCATCAAGGGGATCCCCTATCCCCTTTCCTTTTTTTCCTCATGGCAGAAGGGTTCAGTCGCTTTCTCTCAAGCTCTTAAAGGCATTTCTCTCCATGGTCTTCATCCCTTACCCGACCAGCAGTTTGTAGACGATACTATGCTTTTTGGCCACCCCTCCTCTCAAGAGGCTAAAGCCTTCAAAAATCTTCTCTCTCTCTTCTCTGAAGCCTTAGGTACCTCTATCAATGCCTCCAAATCCCAACTCTTCTTTTTTAACACCCCAACCTCCACTCAAAGGAACATCGCTCGTATACTGGGATACTCCACAGCAGCGCTGCCCTCAAAATACCTGGGAGCTCCTTTATTGGACTCAGCCATAAAACACGCCTCATGGAGGACTCTTCTCGACAAATTGTATTCAAGGCTCTCATCCTGGACTTACCGCTCTCTCAATATAGCTGGCAGACTCATTTTAATCAAATCTGTTCTCTAGGCCATGCCTCTGTATCTCTTCTCTATCCTGGCAACGCCAAAATGGGTCCTTAAGGCTATTCACAATCTATAGAGAAACTCTCTGTGGGGATCTTCTGGTCTCAATAGGAAATGGGCTCTTGTCAATTGGAAGGAGGTCTGCCAGCCAAAATTAGAGGGAGGGCTTGGATTAAGGGATCCTCCCCAAAGCAACAATACAATGGGTGCCCACATTTGGTGGAATTGGATCTCCAAACCACAAATACCTTGGGCGCGGCTATGGCAAGCAAAATATGCACCAGGAAGCCAAGGGAACGACCTCACAAGAATTATCACTACAACCCCAGGCTCTTTGATCTGGACTGGTGCCAAGCTCCACAACACCTTCATTCAATAGCATAGCTTCTGGGAAACTCATTCAAGCACCACAGCTACGTTCTGGGAGGACTCCTGGCAACAGCTCCCAAAACTAGCCTCGCTCTTCCACAAGCCTATCTGGCAGGTTTCAATGCAGCAAGAAAATCTCACCCATGTCCATCAATTATGGCAGCAGCAAGCACCCCAAGACTTTCACCTTTGGAAACCCGCCAGTATGTGGCAAGCCAATTGGCAGGGGGAAACCTTCACTGAGATCGATCAAGAGCTAAACCATAGAAGAATCAAATGCTTAGATCAGCAGGACAAACTGAGATGGGGAAATACACCAAGGGGGATGTTCACCACCAAGGAAGCTTACCAGCTTCGCTACTCAGCCATTCAGACAGACAAGGATCAGCTCTGGGAACGGGTTTGGCAACCAGGAATATGGCCTAAGATCTCCACCTTTCTTTGGCTCTTAAGAAAGAGGCATATCCTCACTTGGGACAACTTGCAAAAAAGGGGATTCATTGGCCCATCGAGATGTCCCAACAACAATCTCAACTCTGAATCCATTACGCATCTCATGGAGACCTGTCCTCTAGCTACTCAGTTATGGGAGAAAACTGACCAATGCAATCAAAGATCGGGAGAATGGATGGGAGATATAACAGATACCATCAGAAAATGGCCAAAGCACCCTTTTCAAAGCCCTCTTTTAAACTCTCTGTGGGCTCTAATACCGGGCTTTCTCTATTGGATTCTCTGGAAGGAAAGGAATAGCCGAATTTTTAACAATATCAGCAGGCCTATTGATACTCTATGGCTTCTTCTGAAGCAAAATCTCCAAGAAACTCTAGCTATCAGACATTGGCATGACACGGATCTGCCAGAATCACCTCAGGAACGCCTCATCATGAACGCCTGGAATTTGGATCTGTCTTTTCTGGCCCATGTCAAAGCTCGTCCTCCAATTAGCTCTGCCTCTCCTCTCACTTGGTCTCCTCCAGCATCCAACTCCTTCAAATTGAATTTCGATGGGGCAGCCAAGGGCAATCCTGGGACGACGGGCTTTGGGGGGGTCTTTAGGAACGATGTGGGCGCAACATTGCATGTCTACTATGGAACCATTGGCAAAGATACCAACAACGCTGCTGAATTGGAAGGACTGTGGAAAGGGATTTGCATAGCAGATCAAAAAAACTTCTTCCCATTAGAGGTCGAGGGAGACTCCCTTATCCTAATAACAATAGCTATCAAGATTCAAGCAGGCACCTCGGCAGCCAAGATAGCCTCTATCTGGAGGCTACTCAGCAGATTGGAACTATTGGAGGATTGGCTTCGGAACCCCCAAAGCATCCCCTTCAAGCATGTAAGACGCAGTGCCAACAAAGTAGCAGATAGACTGGCCAATCAAGGGGTTAACCAGTAGATCCCTTACTTCTCAGGTCCTCTCGGCCACTCAGATGATGAACAACTTAAACATGAATGCACTTCTTTGGTGCAACAAGACTACTCTCTCCCGGATGCGGGTGATTGATAGCTACAAGGGTACGTCAGAGGCGCGCATGATAGGCAAGTGGCAGCCCATCTGCGTGAAGCGTATGACTCTTGGCATGGTCGACAGGCCTCGCACATATGCATTTAAGGCAACATTAACTCTGCCCACCCGGTTTTTGGTCATAGGCACGATGGCGCTCCGTCTCATTCTCATTGTTGTTGTTCTTTGGTTTGCTTTTGGCTTAGTCCAAGTCGCGGTCTTGGGTTTCTCTCCAAGTGAAAGTCTGCTTGCCTGCTCTCTTTCGGCACTGGTGAATGCCGAGAATTCTTCCCGGTTGGTCTTGCTTTGCAGAGCTTTTTACGCCTTCATATTCTCTGGTCTCCCTTCAGCTCCAATTCCTAAAGCCTTCTGCTTTTCACGGGCTCAGTTTCCTGCTCTCACAGTGATTTCATCCCTCAGTCGATCATCTGCCTTCCCTCCTCCGTTTAATTGTTCCCATCCCATAATCATGCTGAAAGAAAGGTTGAGAATGATCAGCAGGCGCGGCGGTTCACGTGGTCGAGCCACCGCCCAGCATACCTCCACCTCTCTGGACCCCTCTGAAGATGCGTCGGTCTACCCAGCAACCAGAAGTGGCAGAGGCCGAGGACGAGGGCGGGATAGAGGTGAAGCTTTTCTGCATCATGTGCATCCTACTGCTCGCTATCGCATTCACTGTTCACTAGAAAGTTCCTCTTTCATCGTTTCTGTGACTATCGAAAGATGTGAGCACAACTTGGGTTCGGGTGCTATTCATGAGAGGGCTACGGAGGAACAGAAGGTGGCAGGTCAAACTGCCACCCCACGCCAAGGCACCTGAAGCATGCCCACCACGCACTCTGACGCCAACGTCGGCCCAAGCATGAGAGGAGAGCCTTCCAGCTCTGCAATCTACTCCTCTGACTCCAATCTGCTCCTCTGACTCCATGGACTCCGGTCAATTTGGATGCAGAGTTTTAGAGGAACAGCCATCCACTTCAGATGAAGATTGAGACAGTCAGCGCCTCTGGTTCTATGGTTTTGCCTCCGAAGTTAAAGCTCTCCTCCTTTTTGATCCACAGGGTTCATGCCTGTCTCAGGCTTTTGTTTATGACACAGGTCAGGGTCTTTTTATGCTTATATCTATGTAAAAATTGATCCTTGAAACAACAGTGTTTCACTCAGTCCGATATCGCTGTTTGGGTCAGTTTTTTGTGTCTGTTTGGTATGTTCAATGTTCCTGGAAATTATTCTCACTGATGTAAGTCATTTTGACGGTTCTACAGTCATGATGTCAAGTCTTTTTGCTATATGCCAACCTCATGGCATGAAATCTCGAGGCCAGCCTCGCTATAACTTTTTTGTATGAATATAGGAGTAGACTAATTGATTATATTTGGCGAATCTCTCACCAGATTATATTATCTTGTAAATTCATGGTGAATCTTTCACTGAATTATAAAATATGGTAAGATCTTGGAAAATCTTTCATTGAATAATAAAACATTGTGAAGTCTTGGTGAATGTTTTGTTAAAGTATGAAACCATATATGATAATAATAAAATATATTCATTAAACTGTAATATACTACCATACATGTTTGGAAAAAAGAAACACAATTTTCACTTCCTACAAACAATGTTGCAAGTTTTAGTGGCCATGTTTGTCATGGTAGGAGAGAATAATTTTTTCTCTAACACTTTTGTCAAGCTACCACTTTTTCCAAGCTATCAAATTTCTTTCTTATTCCATAGACTCCAACTGCGAGATAAAAAAAAAAACACATCAAGTTTGTTTGCCCCAACATGCCAACAAGTAGCAAGCCCCAACTACATAATATAATGAAGTAGTAGGTATCCCAAATGCTTGAAGGGGATCTAATGGAAAGAAGTGACCATTGTCAAAAGCCTTCCAATCAATATATAAATATATAAATGTAGATTTATTATTATTTTAATTGGAAATCTTCAATTAAATAATAAAATTTAATTACGTCTCTCCCAATCTAAATTTCTTATTAGCATAATTCACTACCTTCATACCATTTTTAACAGCGTTGTAACATGTGAATTAATTTCCTTTTTGGTGCACAATCTTCGCATTTTAGGACAATATGGTGCAGTGACCCAAACCCTACAGATCATTATGACAAACTAAGAATCGCAGAGAAGATGAAAGGTTGTACAAACCAACATATTTTTCAAACAACTAATCCAAGATCAGTACCTTAACTTTTTCATGAAGATATCATATTGAGAATGTTGAAAAATGGTGGGAAATCTGGGCAGCGACTATCTCTCTTTTGCGAGGGTGATGCGGAAAGAGTTAGGATTTCATTGTTTTGATTTTTTTTTTGTTAAATAAAAAAAAACCAATATTAATGGAGATATCGGTATTTTTTACTAAATTTTGTGAAGTGAATAAATGTAGCTTTAACCATTCACCTTAAGACTTTTTTTACAATATAATTTCCTAAGTCTATTTAATATCTTCATTATCATAAAAACCAACCTATATCCATCTTAACTCCACATCTACCACTCTTAGAGGGATGAAATCTATTCATCCCTCCCAGCACTTGGTAGACCCCGAATTAAGATGGATCTAAGCTGATAGAATTTCCCCTTTAAATAGTCTATGCTCACATGAATACCATGGTATTACCATGGGTCAATACCATGGGTTATCATAAACCTGGAGCTTAAAAACTACTATTAGTAATTTATAAAAATTAATAAAATTAATAATTGATTTTTATTTTATTTTTTTATTTTAACCAAGTTAAAATGTTTAAGTGACATTAAATTACAAGATCCATTTTTACTCTTGATCTACCAAGCCCGAGAGGGATCAAATATTTTTTCACTCTATGTTAGTTTGCATATCACGATATTTGATCTAGAGTAAAGATGGATCTATGCTAGTTTAATTCCCCCCTTTAAATAGGTTGCATTCCATGTGAATACCATGGGTCAATACCATGTGCCATCTTTATCTTTATTAATACTAATATTAGGGTTAATAATGTTTTTTTGCATGGTATTAATAATAATTTGGCCCATGGTATTTGGCCGATAGGCTTCACCTAAATATAACACATTTTTTGAGTGTTCATAAATATAAGGTGGCTTATGGAGTAAATATAAAAAATGTTTTATTTATTTACCATACCTCGTTTATTTATATTTTAATTAATTTACCATACCTTTTTTATAAATATGGTATTTGGCCCATAGGATTCAATTAAATAAAACCTCTTTTTTGAACCTTGTTAAATAGAAAGAGGGTTATAGACTAAATATAGAAAGAGGTTTTATTTATTTACCATACCTCCACTTTATTTATATTTTTATTTATTTACATGCTTGCGTGTTCATAAAGATAAGGTGACATACGAAGTAAATATAAAAAAATGTTTTATTTATTTACCATACTTCTCGTTTATTTATATTTTTATTAATTTACCATACCTCTTTTATAAACATGGTATTTGGACCATAGGATTCACTTAAATGAAAACTCATTTTTGAGCCTTCTTAAATAGAAAGAGGGTTATGGACTAAAAATAAAAATAGGTTTTATTTATTTACCATACCTCTAGTTTATTTGTATTTTTATTTATTTACCATACCTTTGGAGTAAGTGTAAAAAGAGCTCTTATTTATTTACCATACCTCCACTGTATTTATATTTTTATTTATAACTATCATAAATACATTTTCTTGAGGGCGAATGGAAGATTGTAACTCCTAATTTCAAGGGCTAGATTTAATTTTTGTACCCTCTCCCTTAAAATAAAGTGGGCTAACCTCCATAACTAATTTTTTTTATAAAATAAATTTGAGGTGATTTGTAACAATGTACTATGATACTAAATATTTGCCCATTAAAAATATAAAACCCCTTAATTTAGCCCAAGGGTGAAAAATCGCCCCTAAAATTTTCCATGTCTGCCACAATGTAGCGTTTACAGTTATTCTTCATTTTAATAAAAAATTTCTTTGTGGTTTTCTTTATTGGACATTCTCCTCTTTTTCTTTTGGCATTTCAATTTTTTAGATCTTGGGGGCCTCTCCCCCAAAATCCATTTCAATCTTTTAGATCTTGGGGGCCTCCCCCCCAAGATTCAGATCAATGACAGGGAAACCATGAAAGATAATAAGCTCTATTGGCATGACAAAGCTTCCAAAGAAAGAAAAACAGGGCATAATTGCACAATTATGCTCACTATAGGTTCAAATATCAAAATCATCTATTCATCTAGATCTCCAAAAAGTATTGGACAATCATTCCAATGTATTTGAGACTCCCAAAGGAATCCCACATATTCGTGATCATGTTCAATGGTATTCATTTGATTCTAGGAAGTCTTCCTCCAAACATCAGAACTTATAGATATCCCTATGCCCAAAAGAGTGAAATTGAACGTACGGTTGTAGAAATGTTAGAGGCTCGTATAATTCAACCTATTCAAAGTTTTTTCTATGCTCTAGTAGTATTGGCACATAAAAAGGATGGATCATGGCATGTGTTTGGATTATAGGGAGCTCAACAAGCTCACTATTAAAGATAAAATTTCCATTCATATCATTGATGAATTGTTGGATGAATTACGTGGAGCAATTTACTTCACCAAGCTAGATCTTCGTTCAACTTTGATCCGGATCTTGGTGGTGGCCAATATTTGTGTAATTTCCATGCCAAGAAGCGAAAGAAGAAACCTACAGAGTAAACCAACCCAGAAAATAATAAAAAAACTAATTTTTTTATTAGATGAGAATGATGATTGCAACTACATTGTGTTGGACAATTTGTCCTCTTACAAATTGAGGCTGGTTGTTCATAGTCTTTTTTAATTACACTACCATGTGTGGGAAAATATCATGGGTGGATAATACCATGGTTAAATTTCCATTCATATCGTTCCTCCCCCCTTAGGAAGAAATGGTCCCCATTGCATGAAGTTCCCTCTCAAGAAGCCTTTGTTGAAGATGAGTTGTGGATGACCAAGTGCTATTGAAGACAAGGTTTTTTGTGGTTGACCCATAACTAAGGGTTTGTGGATGACCCATAACCATGATGCACAAATATCCGAGGATAGAGATACCATGTAATGCTTGTGAGCCAATAGTGATATTGACAACATGTGGCCAAGGAAATGGATTTCAAGGGAAAGGGTTTTGTGTGGTTAACCCATAACCATGATGAATGAAGAGTCGAGGATAGAGATACCTTATATTTTCGGTGGTCTAACTATGATGTGGAGAGTTTGTGGCCAAGAAAATGGACTTCGTTTGCAAAGGGTTTTGTGTGGCTGACCCCTAACCTTGGGTTTGTGGGTGACCCATAACCATGATGAACAAGGGTCCGAGGATAGAGGTATCTTGTAATGCTTGTGTGCCAACTATGAGGGTGATAGTGCATGGCCTAGAAAATGGACTTCGAGGTAGTTCTCTTGCTGGTTTTCTTGGTAGAAATCTGACAACTTATTTGGTGGCTTATCTTGGTAAATTCTCATCATCCAATGAGATGTTGTAAAGGCTTCCTTCAAGTACTCAAGTTTCACAGTTGTGATTTCCATTTTTGTGGTTTAATAGACACACCATGACATTACCTTGGCATCATTAGGGGTATTTTGTCGTAGCCAAAAGTATGCTTTGAGATAGACAACAAATATAGTCCAATCACCATGGGCACCCCTGATTGTTAAATGCATGGTTATAAGGGCATATAAAACTTCACCATGCATTGTGTGGCTTACAAACATGTACAACATCTGGAAACATAAGGCCTGAAGAACCTTTACCAGACTTCCTACAAAGACCAATGGCACAAATAGTCCCAACCATAAAAGGACCAAAGCAAACATAGTTGTAAAAGGATTTTCACAAGATGTGAGAATAACAAATGATGCCTTCAATGTGTTCCTCTTCCATTCAGTGTCATTGAACATCTTATATAGACTTGTTGATGCATACTCAATAGAAAAACCCTTAAACACCCATAGAAACATAGATCTCATTAAAGCTTCAGCCTTTTTAAACTTTCCATTCATGGGAGTAAGATAAAAATATTTTGCAAATTTTGTTGATGCATGCAAATCCATGCGCCCCCCACCTCTTCCATGACCCCTATGATTATTACCAGAACTCCCATGGGAAACATTAACTTGTTGAGGTCTTATCAGTTGAGTTGATGTTGTTGCAAGTGGGAATTGGTAAATTGAAATATAAGCTTCCCTTTAAATGTTTTTCTTGTGGAAGATTAGGTCACTATGCATCCAAATGTACATATAAAGAAAATCATAACAAGAAAGAGAAGTAAAAGGATGTTTACAAGAAAAATGCCAAAAGGAAGTTTTCTATCAAGAATTTTTTTTATTCAAATGAAGATAGTCATAGCACATCTGATGATCAGGAAGATTCATTGTCAAATTCTAACACTAGTTACAAAGTACTTAATGCTCTTGAAGATCAATCAACTAGTGAATCAGATGGTTGTGAAGAAAATGAATTAATGAAAGCACTAAAAGAAATTGATAGACTAAAGAATGAAAACAAAGAGTTGAAAACAAGAGAAAGTTGTATTGTCAAAGAAATGAACTTGCTAAAGTCTCAATTAGAAGTTTCCAATAGAAAAATAGAAGACTTAGCAAAACAAATTCAAGAAAAAGAAAGGCATTGTGAAAAGTTAGAAACATAAATTGTGAATTTAAGGGAAGATTATGAGAAAACAAAAAAATGGGTAAAGGCATATGAATCACTATAAAATATTATTAATGAATAACACTCTCCTCTAATAAAGAAATGCATTGGATACAACCACAAGGTTTCAGATCCAGAAGATGATAAGGACCCACAAAAGTTTGAATCAAGTCACTCATCATATATGAAAACATCAAGATCAAGGAAAATTGTATCAAGTCCTTCAAGAACAATACCTAGGTATAAAATATGGTTTTATGGATATTGTTTGACTTGTAACTCATTTAGGCACAAGGCCACTAATTACAAGTCAAGCAGTTGGAATGGAAGCTCACAAGCCTCTTACTACATGAGATGGTTTAAAAATCAAAATCTCGAACACATGATTAGAAATTACAGACAAATTTGGATGAACAAGGAGCAATAGTCAAAGACATAAGGAAGATTGTCCCTACTGCAATCCATTGGACCTAATGTATGCTTCTAATAGTCACTGTAGAAGTAAATGTGGACTAAATAGCCTTATGGAAAGAATATGATGACTATCAGGTCCACATGATCAATAGTGTATGATCGCAGGGGGAGTTATGCATGTGTATCTTGATGATGATTCTCGATGTCATTTTGATATTCTTTTAGGGAATTTTGTGGGGTTTGTCTTATATTCTTTCCATGACTAGTCGCATGTGTGGGGAGGTGTTATCCCCTCCTATTCGTTGCATGGGCTACATCAGGGGGTCATGGGGGGTAGTAATCCCCCTTGTCGAGGGGTTGACAGGGGGGTGGTAACCCCCCTATACGGGGTCTGGGGCGACACCCCGAGATTTTTCTTTTCCTATATATATGTGGACCCATGGGTGGCGAGCAGACCCAAAGATGGTAGGAATACCTACCCATGGTTTTGTGCATGGGTTTTGTTAGCTTTGCTAGCACTAGGCCCAAAAATTGATCCATATGGGCTCTAACAGTCTCCCAATTTTCTTGAAAACATGCCAATCGATCCATTAATGCCCTTGAAATCTTCAATTTTTTCTCAAAAATCATCAAATGATCGAAATCCGCACAAGAGGAGAGCCTTTGGAAGGGTGGAAATACATTATCGGGAGGCAAAAATGCTTAAAAACCATGAAAAAACCCACAAACGTAGGCTTAAATAGTGAATGAATAGCTGTCGTCAGATCTGGCTGATCAATGGCTCAGATCCAGGTGGTTAATCACAATTGACCGAGCAGAGGGGACAGTCCAAGGGCAAGCGCATGACACCGCCGATCAGTGATCGCCGATGATCAGATCGACGAGTCGCGACGGTGTAGAACATATGTTATGGCCCAGGCATTGAGTGATTAGAGATTGCAATTTATCACATCGCTATGTCGCATCGACAACATACCATGGGCGGGGCCTATGCGCATATATACGAGTGGCCCGATGGGCCGGACCCGATGGCATCATAGTGGGGAATTCATAAATTTTGAGATCCGCGCCCAAGAATTTTTCAACGTTTTTGTGTATTTTCATTGTTTCAACAAAATACAAAGGGAACGGGGGACAGCGCCGATGCAATAAAGCCCGGACCTGAGAGGGTTTCGGGATAAAAATATATATTTTTTCAAATCTGTGGAAGGCCCATTTTTAATATATTTCATGTATTTCCATTGTATAAATGAAATACGATGGAACCTTGGCCAGTGCCAATTGCGATGAAGCTCGGACCCAAAAGGGTTCGGGAAGTGGAATATATGAAATTTGAAGTCTGCCCAAAGTATTTTTCATGCATTTTTCAGTGTTTTCTCATATTTCATTATATAAGCGAAATACACATGCCAGACCAAATGTGACTTGCGATGGCAAAGAGGGCGGACCTGATGGATAATTAAACTATATTTTAGGACTTCTGAAGTCCAAAACACACAGTGATGGGCAGGATTTAGTAGTGTTATAGCGTTTTCGCTGTATACAACCAAAACAGTCACTGTCTGCAGTTTAAAGGGAAACACAAAGGCCCCAAGACCCAGTTCATCATTTAACAGCGCCCAGGAGACAGTTTGCTGGGAAACAGAGCCCAGAAAGGGAAAGACAAGGGCCACAGCATGCTGCATCCCGAAACAGAAAGTTCAGGGAGCTCAGACAACGCAACAGCCACCCCCAACAAACGTTATGGAGCATCTCTGGCACGGAAAAACTCCCAGACAGCGCATCAAGCCACCAAAAATATCTGAAATCGGTTACTCTACTATCAAAAGCAGAAAAATATGATCCCATGCTTGCCTAGAGGGCATCAAACCAGTTAACAATGAATATCAGGCAGATTAAGACTTCGAGCCTTCTAGAGAGCTCAGGAGCATTGTAAACAGGCTATAAATAGTTGAAACAAAGATGTAATAGGGGTTCAACCTTTGGAGATTATTCCTCCTCTGCTCATTCAAGCTTCTCATCTTCACTCTAACAATATAAGCTTCTTTTTCCATTATATGTTCAATGTCCATTCTATTTGTTGTTCTATGCTTGCACTTGAACAATTTGTTCATGTTCTCTTTATGTCTAAGGCCAGATAACTGTCATCTTATCTCTTCTTTGATATATTAGATTTGCAAGCTTCTTTGTTGCCTGTAACTAGCCATCCATATGTGGTCATATATCCATTTACCAGTACTGTTAGTATTCTCTTTTTCTGCTTGTAGCTAGCTATTGATGTATGTTTATATATGCAATATGCTGGTATAGTTAGTATTCTCCATCTATCCACTGAATTTATAACTTACTGAGAATTAGTGGTCTAAAGCCTTGTATTGGTGAGAGTGTTCATGCATGAATTGAGTGAAAACAAAGCTGAAATGGTTGTCTAACTTGATCCAAACCATCATTTATTCCAATAGTTCAGAGAACTATATTGAAGATTATATGTACCAGGCATCTCCTAGCTACAACCTAGGAGAGTTTCTTGGAGTGATAACAAGTTTTACACATGGCTTTTGGCATGATGGTTTTTTGTCCAAGGTATTTTGTAGGTTCAGTCAAGGGAACTATGGTTATGTTCTAATCCAGTGTTAATGGATTGGGGTTTATGAATGCTTCGACATGTATATATATGTATTGTAACCTTGAAAGGAACATAATGAAAAATCAATCTGGTAGTCCCAATTTTGGGATGAAGGGGAAAATCTTTGTGTATTTTTTTTATGTTCTCACCATTGTATATTTTATGTTTTAAGAATTTGTTTGTAAGTAATTGTTGTACAATGTTAAAACCTACATTTGGTATCATATTTATTTCAGCTTCAAGGGGACACCTTTACTGCTGAGGGGTTTTTCTCGGCCATATTCAGTGGGAGATCTGTGAGATCGATTCTTGCAGTGAAAGAAGATGGCGAGTAGTAGAAAGATAGAGATCGAGGAATTTAATGGTATAAGTTTTGAGCTGTGGAAGCTCAAGATGGAGGATCTACTGGTGGATAAAGATCAGTGGACCATGCTAGATCCAGGTAATAAACTAACATAAATGTCAGCAAAAGATTGGACGGAGTTGGATTAGAAGGCAAAGAGCACAATAAGATTGTGTATCTTAGATTCAGGATTGTTGAATGTATTAGGGCAAGGTACGACAAAGGATTTGTGGGTCAAGTTAGGGACTTTGTACCAGTCTAAGTCTCTGGTGAACAAATTGTTCCCATGGAAAAATATGTATAACTTGAGGATGAAGGATGGACACTCAGTGACAAAGCATATAAATTCCTTTAATACTATGGTAAGCTAGTTGTTATTTGGAAGGAAAAAACTGGAAAAACTTGGAGATATGGCCACCGTTGAGGGTTCTTTCTGCGCAGGTAATGAAACCTCTGGTTCTGCGGTCTCTGGTGGAGGCGATGCAGGGCTAGCCAAAGCCACGATCCTCCACTGTACTGGCCACAAGAGCGTACGCTCTAATGATTACCGGACTGCCGGCATGGGCTTGGCAAAGCGGCCCAACGTCTGGGAAATATCTGAAGGCTCTGAGACAGCAGAAAATCGCCCAAATCATGTATCAGAGGTGGATTTGGAAGTGAAGAGATATGAGATCAGAAAACTGCACACGAAAACGGCCTTTTGGTTCAAAATCTACAGAAGAGAAGGGAAATCGTCAGGGTTTGGTCTTATTGCTCGCGCCAACATTGTCCCTCCACTCGCGACCTTTGCATGCAAGGATGGAGGACCGAGGGAAGCAGATCTGATCCACTACAAATCTGCATGGCCCAAACTCAGCCGAACTAGGACGGATCTACCCGATCTGAGCCCTAATCGTTGCAGATCTAGAACGGATCAATCTGCCCAAGTACCCAGGCGGCATATCGGAGGACATTGGTATCATTACAACAGAGGGTTAGCAGAATGCGCAGTGCAATTGGGAGATCGCCCCAACAGGAGCCCTGATTTGATCAATAGCCCATCAGATCGGGCCAAATATCGTAGATCCGGAGTAGCTCTATCAGATCTGTCCAGATCCAGGTAGAAGACAGACGGAAGACAGACACAGAAGGTAGATCGACCCAATAAGAGGCAAGATCTGGAAAAAGGCACACAGCTTGACCATCCGACAACCAGCATATACACTGTTTCAGGCAGAGCTCAGCCAGAATACAGAAAACAGGTAACCAAAAATAGCTTCCAGATTTTTATTAAAACCCCTGAGAATAAATCTCTCTTAGTATGGGTAAGTGGAAATAGCACTGTATTACTGTTAAAGTAGCAAATTACTGCTTTGACTGGCTACCCTGTCCAGATCTAGCACCTAGTCAGTGGAAGATGGTCTCTCCAGGACCAAAAAACCCTGGGGAGCTACGAGATCAGGCCAGGAGAAACCATTGCCGTGAATCTTAGGCTGAGAGGAGGGGCACCTTTTCAGGGACAGCCAAGCAGTTCAGGAGGGGAAAAGGGGAAAACAGCACCCCAACACAAACCTAAGGGAGCTCCATCTTATAAAAACATTCTTCAAGGCAATAGAGAGTCAGGACCTCCACCAGAGCAAGGTGGATATACACCTCAGCCATACATAGTAGAACAGCTAGGGCAAACTCCAACCCTTCATCTTGATTCCACAGGGATGGATGACTATGTTAAGTCATATGAATCGCAGGCCATAATATGTCGATTCAACAGTTTCTGGCCAACACCATCGAACCTTTTCCACTGGATCTTCAAAAACTGGACCATGGAATGTGATATACACCTGTGCTCCAAAGGGTTTTTCATAGTCAGATTTGCATCCATGGAGGTCAGAGATACAATCATCAACGCCGGGCCTTGGTTTTGGGGAACGGCGGGGCTGTTTATAACCTGTTTAGTCAATTTAGTGTTGTCTAAATTGCCAGTATTAATTGTCAACCCGGGGCTCGTAAGCTGATGAAGTGAAGGTGTACTATATGTACTTAAGTAACCTCTTAGAGTTTTTTTTTTTATCGTTGGGGGTGTTGTTGCGGTTAATTATATTCCTAAGATGATTTATGAAAAAGTGAGTGATGGTGTGTGTGTAGTGTGAATCCTAAATGAGTGAGAGTGTGTGATTAGTGATTTCTAACTACTTGCTTGAAAGGAAATGCTTGAAAGAAATAAATGACTTGAAAGATCTTGAAATAACTTTGAAAGCAAATGACCACTTCCAATGGCACTAGACACCATTCATGCAGCTGCAAATAAAAGAAAAGAAAGTCACTTTTAAAACCAAAGATAAAGATTATCTCTCTCTAACTCGCTGCTTCAAACACATGTACTGTGTAAAGCACGGAAAGAAAGTAGCTTAAGTTGAATTAGAAAAGTGATTAAAAATGGAAAAAATCTACTTTAAAGACTAGTGATAACGTTTTGCTCTTTCTAACTCTCTACTTCAGCCATATGTACTACGCAAAGTATGATTAGAAAGTAGTGAAAGAATAGTCTAGAAAGCTCTTAAAACCAAAAATCTACTTTAAAGACTAGTGATAACGTTTTGCTCTTTCTAACTCTCTACTTCAGCCATATGTACTATGCAAAGTATGATTAGAAAGTAGTGAAAGAATAGTCTAAAAAGCACTCAAAGCCAGCTGCAAGTTAGTGGTATTCTGATCTTAAAAGATAACAATTTATGATAGAAGATCATTCATGTGTTAGCAGCTCCTTGAGAAATAAGATTAAAAATCAGCTATAAAAACAAAGGCAGCAACTTGAATCTGTCAACTTCAAATACCATTAGTTTGTAAAGCAAACACACACACATAAAAACAAATCCCGGGCTAAAAGAAACCTGCAAAGAAGTAATACTGATCAGCGTGAAAGAAAAGAAAGCAAATAAATGAAACTATACATGCTTAAAGGAATGCTGAATGAGAAAATAAGTAAATACTGAACATAAAATTCTTTACAGAGGCTAAGATGAACAAGGGCCCTCTATTCATTCAACCACAAGAAAACTCAGAGATCTGGAAACTTCAAAACAGTACTATGTCTATTCCTCCATTTGCAAAAGTGTACAAAACAGAGTGCTAGAATAGCACTAAAAAAACAGAGTTCACAACGCTCTTAAAATTAACACAAGTTCAGAAATTACAACTGATAAAAAGTCTATTGAGCGTACGCAGACGCAGCTATTTATAGACATTTCTAGGATAGCCTAACACGTACAGCTACTAACTGAAAAACAACTAACTGTAATGCGTAATTATGGTTCCTGGACACATCATACGGCTGCGTGGATGAGCTGGTGCTTCTGTCGTCATGGGCAGTGAATCCCATGTTGGATCATGTCCCCTACCATCTGCAAAACGTGGACAAGTCACCGTTTAAGCTGACGTGACCTAGCAGCTCACAATCACCGTTAAACAACCTTTAGTTGACCGTATCTTGACCAGCTTTGACCATGGGTAAAGACGACGTGGATGGCTGGAAAAATGGGACAGGAACCTCGAGCACGTTGATACCTAAGTGCCCATGTGGCTCATCTGGCAAACTGACACGTGGAACATTGCGTTTAACAAAAAGGCTGCAGGATCATCAGATAGCTGCGGGATTCCTGCAAGTAAGTCAAAATCTAAACAAATAGTCATCCATTAGCAAAACTTGCTTGATCATGCTTAATGACACCTAATGTAATGATCTGGGTGGTTTTATAGTGAAAATGAGGCAAAAGTGAAGAAAAGATGAGGAAAAACTGAGGAAAATGGTAGACAAGTAGGTGTAGAGTAGAGGCTCTACATACCCCCACTACGAGGGTATTGCATGTCCTCATGCAATGAAAACACAACTCAATCCACCTGCTGGGATGCCTCTGCTAAGACATCCAATCTCCTCTTCTTCCTTTGTGTGGAAACATTAACTTTTGGTCTCTTGAACATGCATCTGAATTTCAAATTGATTAAGGCTCTGTTTAGCCTTCTACATTTCTTCTTGAGTCTGCTGTTTTTCTTCTGCCACATGCCCATGTGAAGCAAGGTGTTATCTTGGATTGCTTTGGCAATATCAGCTTGCTGCTTCATTTCTTCATTTCTCTGCTTAATGTGATGGTTTAGCACTTCAAGTTCATAGATCTCTTGTTTGAGTATGTCTATTTGCTGCTCATGAGGTATGACATTACTTGGGCCAGCAGTGTTCTGCTCCAATGTTTCAAAATAGTTGTACACCTCTTGTTGAACTAGGTCAACAATTGGTGACTTCCTTGGACTGTATTCATGCTCAATTTCAGTTTCAAACTCCGGCTGAAATGGACTGTCCTCCCTTGGAGGAGTAGCTGCCTCACGTTGTGGACTATCCTCAAGGTCTGTTTTTATAGCACCCTTCTCAGGTGTGCTTAGATCAATGAAAAGTGTCCTTGTGGTCTTCCCTTTATTCTGCAATCTGCTACTCCTTCTTACAGTGGCAACACTCTGTGTTTCTTTTTGTGCCTTTTTCCTTGGTTTTTGTACTTTTACTTTCTTGGAGAGGGCAATTTTCTCATGGAGTTTAGCTAACCTTTGTGCTAAGGGCTGGCTATCTCTTTCTTCATCACTAGAATGTTCTGGAGTCTGATAAGTTTCTTGAATTATGGATTTTCCCTTGTCTTGCTTTTGTTTCTTTTTATCTTCTCTTCTCTTTTTGGCAGCTTCTTTGGCAAGTTCAGAGAGGGTTTCTGAGATAATCTCTTGAGCACTGTCCTCAGTAGGTTCAAGCTCAATCTCAGGTTCAGGATGATGTACTTCTATTTCCTCTACAGTTTGTCCTTGAACAGTTCCCTCTAAGATATCAGTTTCAGAGGTACTTTCTTTTCTTTTCCTTCTGCTTTTCCTAGGTATAGAAGTTTCTCCAGGTTCTTCAAAATGATTCCTTACAAGAAATTTCTCCCATGTGTCTTGTTTTGCTTTTAATTGTTCCTCCACTAACAACTTAGCAAGACTATGATGACAGAGGTATGCTTCAATGTTTCGTGGATTCCGCTGGGCCATGGAACACATTTTCCTAAGGCTTTGGAATAGAAAGTAGGGAAGATTTATATCATGTTCTCCTTGAAATTGCAGCATAATTTTACCATGATAAACGTATAATACCCCAAATCTCCCTTCGCACGTGAAAATTTTTTGCACTAACAACAGTAGAATTTTCCATTCTTCCTTAACATGAGAGATAGGAATTCCTTTTGTGAAAACACTTGTATCCATACCTGGGTTTTTAAAAATCCGCTTCCATTGTTGATCCTGGACTGCCCGGTTTTTAAACCAACGTTCCCCGGTTTGTGGAAGAGATGTAGCCTTTGCTATGCTTCCCTCACTGACTGCAAATGTTAAATCACCCACCTCTACTTGACTATCTTTATCTTTGAATGACCTTGCAAAGGCTTTTGTTACTTCTTTGTGGTAGCCTTTAAACTTCTTGATGCACTGTAGCCAATTGACTTTTTGCAATGCCTCCTCAACTTGAGGGTATGCCTCCAAGAATTTCGAACCTTCTGGTTCAGCCCTTAAAAGTTTTCCCATTGACTCCTCAGCTCTGTTTAAAACACGACTTTGATGGTGGCTTTACACAGTAAATCCTCAATTCTTGTTCAGACTTTGTGGAACAGAGGATATATGGGTTTAGCAATAGCCTTAGACACAGAGAATTCACGGCTTGAACAGAGTTAAATGGTGGATAAACAGCGTTAACACAGTGAAACGGTGGCTGGCGGTCGTAATACAACCGTAACATACGTTTACTGGCTATACGTGTTCACTGTTTCTCAGAATGAGCAGAGAGGAAAAACAGAGTATGGTTTATGGAGGCAATCGTAGTGAGTGAAACGGAATGAGGGAGATGGGAGAATGGAACAGCGTGAAAATGAGCGTAGAGGGTTTCGAAATAATGAGTGAAACGGCTAGATTCTCAGACTTTGGTTGTCGGTTAACACATGGCTGCGGGATGAGGACTGAGAGAGTCGTAATACGGTAGGTTACGTCATTAGGGTACAAAAACCTTAATGACAAAAACAGCCATATGTGATTTCAAAAATCGTGGGTATCATGAACTGATAGACGTGGAGGATTCGTGGATATGTGGTCGCGTGGTAGAGAAAATGGGTAATCATTACAATTAGTGGCCAAAAAGACATAACCCAGAAAATTCTGCGTAATGAAATAACTATAGGTTTAAGATTTTAAAACATACCTCAGATCCGCTTTTGATTTTCCTTCTAATAATTTGCCACTAACCCTTTGTCAACTTTATTCATGACTCTTTCCTCCTTGTTATTGGTGGTTTCTGAACTGTGAAAAATTTCTCAAACAGACTGTATTTCTTTGTGCAGGTGCAGAGGGGCTGCAGAAAGGCTAAACGGCTGCAGAATTGCCAAATAGCTGTGGGAACTGCAATAGTGTCCTCCAGCTGCATAAAATAACCTTAGTTGTCTGAAAAAACTTTTATTAATGAAATAAGATGGAATGAATGAATGGATGAATGGGTGGAAAACAGTGAGGTGAAGTGAGGATGGTGAGATGGAATGAGATGGTGAGATGGAATGGCGAAGTGAGATGAAAGAGAGAGAGAGAGAGAGATTTTTTTTTTTTGGAAAACATGAGGTGTCAGGTGACCCTGATTTTCACCTCATGTTTTCTGCATGAGACTGCCAATCAGAGATTGGTTTTCAGGCTCATACATTCATTATTTTTTCTTTTATTTTTTCTCTTTTTTTTTCTTTTTTTTTTTCTCTTTTTTTTTTTTTTAATTTATTGAACTGAAATTGAAAGAAATAGAGATTAGGCTAATGGAGGAGAAGAATTCTTCTCCACCAGCCTCATTTCAGAATCGCCTTGGAACAACTTAACAAACTCCTCTTTTGAAAGTGGCTTGTGGTAGACTTTCAACCGGTGGCCATTCACAATAAAGGGAGTTTGAAGTTCGTCAATAGTCTTCACTCTAACTGCTCCATTATTAAAGATTTCATCAATCTCATATGGCCCAAGCCAATGAGTTTGAAATTTTCCTTTGAAGTCCTTAAATTTTGAATCAAACAAGAGTGCCAATCACCCTTTTGAAACTTCTTTTCTTTGATATGTCGATCATGCCATTTGATTCTTTGGTGCTGAACTAGATCGGTCCTTAGAATTGCATCTTGTCTCATTTCATCTAGTTCATTTAACTGGTCCATTCTGTGCTTTTGGGCTTCTGATAAGCTCATCCCCAATTGGACTGCTGTCTTGAAGGTCTTGATTTGGAACTCAATGGGGAACAGGACTTCCTTCCCATAAACAAGTTCATAGGGAGAATATCCTGTGGTGTTCCTCCACGTAGTTCTATAGGCCCATAAGGCTTCAGGAAGCCTTTCTGCCCAATCTCTTCTATGAAGATGAACAGTCTTTGTGATGATGCTTTCAAGAACTTTATTTGTAGATTCTACTTGACCATTCGCTTGCGGATGGTATGGAGTAAATGTTCTATGCTTGATCTTATACTCCTCCATCAGCTTCTCCATCATCCTTGATGTAAATTGGCTCCCCTGATCTGTTACAATTTCTCTTGGGACACCAAAATGAGTGAAAATATCCTTAAAAATAAATTGAACAACTGAATTTTCAGTAGCAGAAGTCAATGCTATAGCTTCTACCCACTTAGTAACATAATCAGTACAAACCAATATATATCTGTTTTGCTTGGATGGTGGATTAATTGGTCCAACAAAATCTAGAGCCCATTTCTCGAAGGGTTCGATACATACCTGTGGCTGTAGTGGCATTTCATTTGAAAGAGTTGGTCTCCCAACTCTCTGACAACTGTCACACCTTTTAACATATTGCTTTGCATCCTTAAAGAGAGAAGGCCAATAATATCCTAATGAAAGGATTTTATAAGCAGTCCTCTTATCAGCAAAGTGTCCGCCACAAGGTTCGTCATGACATGCCTTAAGGATGTCAGGCATTTCATCCTCCCGTACACATCTTCTGATCATCAAATCTGGCCCTGTTCTGAACAATTCATTAGAAATCCAAGAATAATGTGAACTATCCTGAATGATTTTCCTTTTCTCATTAGGAAATAAATGTAAAGGTAACTTTCCAGTAACTAAATAATTAGCAATATCAGCATACCAAGGGGTTTTGGTAGTTACTGCAAACAAATACTCATCTAGAAATTTATCCTCTACAAGAGAGTCCTCATTAGTGTTTTGGATTCTAGACAAGAAATCAGCTACTGTGTTCTGTTTACCTGGTCGATCTAACACAGTTATGTTGAATTCTTGTAAAAGCAAAAGCCATCTTGTAACTCTACCATTAGTGACTGGTTTGTTCATGAGGTATCTAATGGCAGAGTGATCAGTGTGGACAAAGGTTTCATAGCCGGTTATATAGTGTCTAAACTTGTTTATAGCATGAACAACGGCTAGAAATTCCTTTTCAGTAACAGTGTAATTTAACTCAGTAGGAGTCAAATTCTTACTTGTGTAATAAATGGCATAAGGGATCAAATCCTTTTGTCCCAAAACAGCTCCTAAAGCTGTATCTGAAGCATCAGTAGAAATGTGGAAAGGGAGTTTCCAATTTGGACCCCTTAGAATGGGTGCTTCAGATATTCTAGTCTTTAAAGCTTCAAAGGCAGATTGACATTCAGGATCCCACTTAAATTCACAATCTTTAGTAAGTAGTTTGAAAAGAGGGGATGCTATCTTAGTGAAGTTTTCAATAAATCTTCTGTAATAACCAGTAAACCCAAGAAAACTTCTAACATCTCTTTGGCAATTTGGAACAGGTAACTTAGAGATGACTTCGACTTTAGATCTATCAACTTTGATTCCATCTCCTGAAATATGATGTCCTAAAACAATCCCTTCAGTAAACATCATAAAACACTTTTCATGACTTAAAGAAAGATTTGTTTCCTTACATCTTACCAGTACTTTTTCCAAATTTGCCAAAGCTTCTTCAAATGTGTTACCATAAACTGTGAAATCGTCCATGTATACCTCTACACAATCATGAATCAGATCTGAGAAGATTCCTAGTACAGCCCTTTGAAATGTAGCGGGTGCATTGCACAATCCAAAAGGGAGTACTCGGTAGGCAAAAGTTCCCCAAGGACAAGTAAAGGTGGTTTTGTCTTGATCTTCAGGTGCTACCTGAATCTGATTGTAACCACTAAAACCATCAAAGAATGAGAAATAATTTTTACCTGCTAAAGTTTCTAGTACCTGATCAATAAAAGGTAGAGGAAAATGATCCTTTAAGGTTGCCTTGTTCAATTCTCGATAGTCAATGCAAACTCTCCATTTACCATTCTTTTTGGGCACTATAACCAAGGGAGAAACCCATTGGCTATCTGAAATGGGGTAAATGAAGTTTACCTTGAGCAATTTCTGAAGTTCTTCTTTCACAATTTCCTTAAGATTTGGATTCATCCGTCTTTGTGGCTGCCTAATAGGTCTGCTGCTTTCTTCAATATAAATGTGATGAATACAAGTCTTAGGGTCGATTCCTTTCATGTCAGTATATTCCCATGCAAAGGCAGTGGAATGTTTTTGCAACAGTTTAGTTAATTCTTCTTGTTGTAGTCTTTCCAAGTTCTTGTTAATGTTTAATGTTTTTTCTGGAAAGATTTCAACTGTAGAACTACCAAACTCTTCCATTGAGAAGAGAGACATCTGTCTAGAGGAGAGATATTCAATGTCTGCATCTAACTGAAACTATGAAGAGTCATATTCTAAAGGTATCTCAAAATTTTCTAATGTATTTAGAATTTGACTGTCCTCACTAATCTCAGAGATGGTTAGAATAGGTTGAAGAGTATCCTCATCATCAATCCACTCATCTTCTCCTATTTCTGTTATTGCCTTTGCGGGAGGATACAAGTTGAATTTCTTGGTAGAATTACCATCTGATATATACATGTCTCCAGACCTACAACTTATGAAAGAATCAGCTGTGGCCAGCCAAGGTCTTCCTAAAATAAGAGGATGTCCTCCTAGATTGTTCTTGGGAGTTAAAATCATAAAATCAACTGGATATTCCCAAGAGTCTAGTGAGACTAGAATATCTTCCAATGCACCATCAGGTTTGATGATTGATCTATCTGCAAGTTGCAACAAAGTAGGTGTAAAGAGAAGGTTAGGAAGTTTTAACTGATCCATGGTCTGTCTACTCATGATGTTGATAGCGGCTCCTAAGTCAATCAAGGTATTTGGGATTTCAACCCCATTAATATGAGTTTTAACAATAGGGCTACCGGGATCCACATATTTTTGCATGGTAATCTTACCCATCATAATGTCTGCAATTTTTCCAACTAGATGTATCCTTTTGGTATCTCTGGTTCTTTTTATTGTTTTTTTCAAACTCAACTCCTTTATCGTCTTTGCTAGAATGGGAATCTCCTTAATGGCTGTTAACAAGGGAATCTTGATACAAACATTTTTCAATTCATCTAGAAAGCTATAGTCAGGCAACCAAATCTGCTTCTCCACTCCTTTGTCAATTTGTAATCTTTCAGGAAAAGGAGGAGTAGCTGTAGATGTGGGTTGCTCTACTAAGGGAGTTGATTCTTTTTCTTTTTCTTGAATGCTTGGGTTTTGAAGGGATGCTTCAGAACCCTTATTGACTTTGAGAGATTCTTCCTCGAAAATGCTTGGTTGTTGAGCACTTGTAGAAGGTTGGTCTAGGATTCTACCTGATCTGAGTTGTACCTCATTGAGAGGAACAACCATATAGGTAGGGAATGGTTGACCTTCCATGAGTGGTTGACCTTCCATCACATAAGCACTTTGAGGATTCCTATTATTGGGGTTTGGTTGAGGTTGAGAAGGAAGTTGATTTGGCCTCTGTTGAGATTGTAGCAAGAGTTGAGAATTTTGATTTTGTGGAGGAGGTTGTTGTTGTTGAGGGAATGGCAATGACAATTGTTGACCTTGATTTGGAAGTTGGGAAGCTTGCTGATTTTGAAAGGATTGAGGATATTGATAGAATTGGGCAAATCTCCCATAAGGATTTTGCATTTGCATGCTTTGCAACCATGCTTGGAAAGGATTTTGTGGTTGTGACCAAGGTTGTTGCCAAGGATTCCAATTTGGTGGGGGTTGGAAATTCATAGAGTTGTTAAACCCTTGATTTTGCTGCCCCTGCCAAGGTCTTCTTGCAACAAAACAAAGAGATTCAAGCGTACTTGGATCTTCTTGAAAGACTGCTTTGAGGCCAGGGATTGAAGGACATTCCTTGGTCTCATGGGTTTCTGAGCAAATTACACAGGTTTCCACAACTTGTGCTTCCAAGGGACATTCCCTTAAAGCATGCTTCTTTCTACACTTCGGGCAAAAGATAGTCATAGCCTCGGCTTCTGCTTTTTGTTTATTTTGAATCTTAAGGGTATCAATTTGTTCACTAAGACTCCCTAAGATGTCAGTTTTAAATTCATCTAGCATATTACCGATTTCAGCCCTACTCACTGATCCTGTTGCAGATTTATTTGCCCTAAGGAGAGAAGGATCTCTAGGCCCTTTTTGAGTTTTTGATTTGCCCCTTGAGAGATGGATACAAAGTTCTGCTATATCATTGAGAGAAAGTTGAGAAATATCCCCCTTCCCCATCATGTTTAAGATATCTATCCATTCATCCCTAATGGCTTTTAATAAGAGGGCTTTTAAGGTCTCTTCATCCAAGGTACTCATTTTTGCTCTTTTTAAATTATATTGAAATCTCTCAAGTAAATCTTCTAAGCTCTCATCTTCTTTTTGCATCATTTTAAAAACCTCGTCCTTGTGATTAGTAGGCATACATAGTCCAAATACCTATCCAAAAAGGTTTTTTTCATTTCATCCCAGGTCCTAATGGATTGAGTAAGTAACCCCATGAACCATTTCAAAGCTTGATCTTTTAGTGTTGATGGGAACAGTTTGAGTTTCTGAGTATCATCCAGATAGTCATAGGTTCGACACACAACTTCAAATTCAAACAAGAATGTTTCAGGGTCCTCAGTTCTTAACCCATGAAAATTTGGGAGGACGGATGGTGATATGTTTTTCATGGTGGCTCGGGAGTCCTCATTAACAATGGGAAACCCAAATGAGTTATCCCCATCTCTATTTCCTCCAATGGGACCTCTACCTCCTCCATTGTTATTTTTATTTCCTCCTCCTCCTCTACTGATCCGGATTTAGACAGGAACGCAATAGATTACAGAGATAATCATAAACACAGAGATGCGATAACCATAAACACATAGATGCAGCGGAAATAATGCTTCATTTCATTACTGTAAAATACTGAAATATGCTTACAAATAGAAATGGAGAGAAACTAGCTAGGGCGATGGTAGCTTATCTCTGAGAAGAGATGTGGCGGCTACATGCCTCTGAACTGTTCCGAACTGTATTACAATGAGGCTCGAAGGCCTATTTATTGTTGAGAAACAATGAAAAACCCTTCACATCCCGAAACCTAACCCTAGAAGATGAAGCGCCAAATTGTGGGCCCCGTTTGGGTAAATAGGTACATCGATTTCCCGGGGTCGTAACTTTGGCATACGATCTCCGTTTGACGCGTACAATAGCTCGTTAGAAAGATCTATCCGAGCACTACCACTTTGGGAAGGGCAACATCGGTCTATAGACCCATGTTGCCCCCAGATTCCCAAAAAAACGTCGTTTAGGGCCTCAAAACGGCTCCGGAAGTTCAGGACCCGAAAAACTGCTAAAAATAGTAAGTTGTGCTACAATTAAGGAAACTGAAAAGACTGAAAGAGACAGTTGTGGGGGTCCAAATGGGTTGGTGGGTGGCCACCAACATCCACCTGGATCATTCCTCCCCCCTTAGGAAGCAATGGTCCCCATTGCGTTGAGTTCCTCCATCTGCTGAACTTGTCCTGCAATCTCTGATGTGTCCAGTGATGGTGGGAAGCATGGTCGACGATGGTCCACATTGAACATTTGGTGCAGGCGAAGGAATGGAGGAATGATGTGCTCCAAAGCATTGTTCCCCATAGCCTTGGTACTGCTGTAAGGACCATGTCGGAGTGGTCTGAGCTTCTGATGGGTTCTGGTAAGGCGTTCTCTCTGCAGATGCAACCAGACTTTGTTGCCCACTTGAAGCTTATGTGGTATCCCTGTGGATGAGGAGAAGTTGTTCCTGTGTTCTGTCATGACCGTATTCCTTTGCTGCTGCTGCTGTGTAGAGGAACCCTTTGCAGGGGTCATGGATGTAGCAACGATCTTCCCCTTACTTTGGGAGTGAACCAGACAGATGAATTTCCTGGTCTGTGATATGAGCTTGCTTCCTTTCTTGGTAGTGATCAAAGATGTGGCAGTAGGTGGGGCTACCTCTGGTATCCTGTATAATGAATCACTCAAAGAAATAATGACAGCACGAGGCCTTGACTCATACACAGCATGTCGCTTCCACAAGTATGGTTGGCCTAATAGTACATCACAAACATCCAGAGGTGTAACATCACACAATACCTCGTCTGTGAAGGGCTTGATGCTGTAGGGAAGGCGGCACTGCTGGCGAACTTTCAGATCTCGTCCTTCATGAAGCCACCCGATACTGTACGGCTGCGGGTGCGGTGTAGTCGGTAGGCCCAACCGCTTCACGACCTCTGCTGAAACCAGGTTCTTTTGGCTGCCACTGTCAACAATGAATTGTAGCGGCGAGCCCTTCACCCACATCTGTGAGTGGAAAAGGCGCTCCCCCTCTTCTGGATTTTCGAGCTCATCTTTCTGGATCTTGGCGGTGGCGACAGTGGCGCTGGGATCCGCATCGATGATCTGCTTCCCTTTGCCATTCCCCTTGTCGAGTTCTGGCTCAGGGTCGGAACATGCATCTGATTCGGAAGCCTTCAACTCAGCCACCAGCGACTGCTTGGTCCAACACTCACTTGTGTTATGAGTGGGACTCTTGTGGAACTCACACCACTTTCCTGTGTCCTTCTTCGGCTTCGTGGTGTTGTTCTTTTCTTGCGGCTTCGACGGGTTGTCTTGGGTCACCCCGCCTTGGCTTTGTCCTTTGGGCTTCAGATTTGCAGATCCAAAGTCTCGCTTCTTCTGTTTGAACTTTTGCTCGATTTTGACAGCGTATCGGTATGCTGTGCCAAGTGAGGAGATGTTCAAGAACACCATCTCTTCCTGGATGTACTTGTGCAGGCAGCCACGGTATTTGAGTACCAGATGCAGCTCAGAATCTTTGATACCCAACTGTGTGCGAAGGGTATGAAAAATATTTGTGAACTCCGGCACATCTTGGTCTCATCCTTGCCGCAGTGTGGTCCATTTGATGTATTTGTCCTCATAGGTTCCGACAGGGTAGTATTGTTCCTTGATGGCATCCCGAAAGTCATTCCAAGTGGGTGCGGCTGAAAATAGTGAGCCTGTACTTTCATCCTTCTGCTCGCAGTACGTTTCCCACCAGTCCTTGACGTGGGGGGCTGCTTTGAGAAGAGCGAAAACAATCTTTTCCCGACTTGAAAATTTGTGAACAGAAAAATACCCATCTAGCAGATTTAACCATTTATCTACGGCATCTGCGTCTATTTGTCCCTCGAAGATGGGGATTTCAAAATTAACTTGTACCTTAAACGGTGTGGCGTTTCCAGAGTCGCTGTTGGAAGTCGATGCGTCGCCTCTGGGTAGCCGCTGAAGGATCTGCGCAAAGCTATCCATCATCGCGTTCCTTTGCCGCTCGAGTGCTTCTTTGAGCAAGATTTTGATAGGATCTCCTGCTCCCTCGTCTTTCTTCTCATCCGCCATGGGAGGCCGTCGGGATTTGCGAGGCTGGTCTTGCAAAGGTTCGACCAGTTCAAGCCCTAACTCCTTATATCCCGACCTCGTTGGGGACATGCAAAGAAAAACAGAGAAAAAGCAGACTGCTCTGATACCACTGATCCGGATTTAGACAGGAACGCAATAGATTACAGAGATAATCATAAACACAGAGATGCGATAACCATAAACACATAGATGCAGCAGAAATAATGCTTCATTTCATTACTGTAAAATACTGAAATATGCTTACAAATAGAAATGGAGAGAAACTAGCTAGGGCGATGGTAGCTTATCTCTGAGAAGAGATGTGGCGGCTACATGCCTCTGAACTGTTCCGAACTGTATTACAATGAGGCTCGAAGGCCTATTTATTGTTGAGAAACAATGAAAAACCCTTCACATCCCGAAACCTAACCCTAGAAGATGAAGCGCCAAATTGTGGGCCCCGTTTGGGTAAATTGGTACATCAATTTCCCGGGGTCGTAACTTTGGCATACGATCTCCGTTTGACGCGTACAATAGCTCGTTAGAAAGATCTATCCGAGCACTACCACTTTGGGAAGGGTAACATCGGTCTATAGACCCATGTTGCCCCCAGATTCCCAAAAAAACGTCGTTTAGGGCCTCAAAACGGCTCCGGAAGTTCAGGACCCGAAAAACTGCTAAAAATAGTAAGTTGTGCTACAATTAAGGAAACTGAAAAGACTGAAAGAGACAGTTGTGGGGGTCCAAATGGGTTGGTGGGTGGCCACCAACATCCACCTGGATCATCTACCTCTACCTATACCACCTCCTTCTTCCTCTGCCATGATGATTCTCCTAGGGATTTCAAAATCTTCTGGTTCTTCTACAAAGGGTGAATGAGAAGAGATTTCTCCTTCCTCTTCAGGTGAGTCTATTTCCTCAATTACAATTGGTTTTCTTGTAGGAGAAAGAGAAGAGTCTCTTCCTAGTTCAAACTCAATAGAAGTTGTAGGAGAGTCAACTCTTGGCTCTTGAATTTCAGGAATTCTGGGACTAGGAGTTTCGGTTGGAGATAAGGGAGGTGTCTCTTGTCTATCTCTTGAAGCAGATGGACTTGTAAAAATTGAACTTCGAGCTCTAGCTAAAAACCTTCCCCTAGAATCTCTAGCTCTATGCATGTCATTTTTATTTTATCTTCAAGTCAAGTTAAATAGTTCTTTTTCTGATCTTCCAGTTCACTCTAGGTGCAAGAAGAGAGCATACTCAAGAAACTATTAAGTCAATAACTTTCTCCTTTCTGATCCTCCAGATCACTTCAAAGTGCAAGAGGAGAGCATACTTAGATAGGCTATTAACTTCTTTTCTTGAAATTTTATGTTTTTTTTTTCTTCTAAGAATATGGCTACTTAATTTCACTTCCCCGGCAACGGCGCCAAAATGTTTAGTCAATTTAGTGTTGTCTAAATTGCCAGTATTAATTGTCAACCTGGGGCTCGTAAGTTGATGAAGTGAAGGTGTACTATATGTACTTAAGTAACCTCTTAGAGTTTTTTTTTTTATCGTTGGGGGTGTTGTTGCGGTTAATTATATTCCTAAGATGATTTATGAACAAGTGAGTGATGGTGTGTGTGTAGTGTGAATCCTAAATGAGTGAGAGTGTGTGATTAGTGATTTCTAACTACTTGCTTGAAAGGAAATGCTTGAAAGAAATAAATGACTTGAAAGATCTTGAAATAACTTTGAAAGCAAATGACCACTTCCAATGGCACTAGACACCATTCATGCAGCTGCAAATAAAAGAAAAGAAAGTCACTTTTAAAACCAAAGATAAAGATTATCTCTCTCTAACTCGCTGCTTCAAACACATGTACTGTGTAAAGCACGGAAAGAAAGTAGCTTAAGTTGAATTAGAAAAGTGATTAAAAATGGAAAAAATCTGCTTTAAAGACTAGTGATAACGTTTTCCTCTTTCTAACTCTCTACTTCAGCCATATGTACTACGCAAAGTATGATTAGAAAGTAGTGAAAGAATAGTCTAGAAAGCTCTTAAAACCAAAAATCTACTTTAAAGACTAGTGATAACGTTTTTCTCTTTCTAACTCTCTACTTCAGCCATATGTACTATGCAAAGTATGATTAGAAAGTAGTGAAAGAATAGTCTAAAAAGCACTCAAAGCCAGCTGCAAGTTAGTGGTATTCTGATCTTAAAAGATAACAATTTATGATATAAGATCATTCATGTGTTAGCAGCTCCTTGAGAAATAAGATTAAAAATCAGCTATAAAAACAAAGGCAGCAACTTGAATCTGTCAACTTCAAATACCATTAGTTTGTAAAGCAAACACACACACATAAAAACAAATCCCGGGCTAAAAGAAACCTGCAAAGAAGTAATACTGAGCAGCGTGAAAGAAAAGAAAGCAAATAAATGAAACTATACATGCTTAAAGGAATGCTGAATGAGAAAATAAGTAAATACTGAACATAAAATACTTTACAGAGGCTAAGATGAACAGGGGCCCTCTATTCATTCAGCCACAAGAAAACTCAGAGATCTGGAAACTTCAAAACAGTACTATGTCTATTCCTCCATTTGCAAAAGTGTACAAAACAGAGTGCTAGAATAGCACTAAAAAAATAGAGTTCACAACGCTCTTAAAATTAACACAAGTTCAGAAATTACAACTGATAAAAAGTCTATTGAGCGTACGCAGACGCAGCTATTTATAGACATTTCTAGGATAGCCTAACACGTACAGCTACTAACTGAAAAACAACTAACTGTAATGCGTAATTATGGTTCCTGGACACATCATACGGCTGCGTGGATGAGCTGGTGCTTCTGTCGTCATGGGCAGTGAATCCCATGTTGGATCATGTCCCCTACCATCTGCAAAACGTGGACAAGTCACCGTTTAAGCTGACGTGACCTAGGAGCTCACAATCACCGTTAAACAGCCTTTAGTTGACCGTATCTTGACCAGCTTTGACCATGGGTAAAGACGACGTGGATGGCTGGAAAAATGGGACAGGAACCTTGAGCACGTTGATACATAAGTGCCCATGTGGCTCATCTGGCAAACTGACACGTGGAACATTGCGTTTAACAAAAAGGCTGCAGGATCATCAGATAGCTGCAGGATCATCAGATAGCTGCGGGATTCCTGCAAGTAAGTCAAAATCTATAAAAAAAGTCATCCATTAGCAAAACTTGCTTGATCATGCTTAATGACACCTAATGTAATGATTTGGGTGGTTTTATAGTGAAAATGAAGCAAAAGTGAAGAAAAGATGAGGAAAAACTGAGGAAAATGGTAGACAAGTAGGTGTAGAGTAGAGGCTCTACATAACCCCATGGTTTACAGACTTCGATCCAAACAAAATGACAGTCACCAAGGTGCCGGTATGGGTTCGTCTTCACAACCTCCCCGTGCATGTCTGGAGCGAACGAGTCTTGGAAGGAATCGGGAACAACATCGGGAAATACATCAAAACAGATATGGAAAGGATTGATGAAAGGATCTTCACTTTCGCACGAATTTGTGTGGAAGTGGATTTAAGCAAAGGGCTGCCTGACAATATAAGGCTGATATACAAACAACAAATTTGGTTGCAATCACTCGACTATGAAAATACTGCCTTTAGATGTAGGCTCCACAGACAAACAGGACACTTGCAAAGTACATGTACAGAAGCCAAAAAAGTGAACAACAAAAGAAAGCAGAAAGGGAAGCAGAAGAAAGGTTGGTTCTTTTCCCCTCCGGTCTCAGAAGATGAAGAATCAGAAGCTGAAGAGGAAGACACTACCATAGAGAAAACCGAGGCTCACCAGGAATCGAGGAACCAGAAAGAAACCAAAACAGATACCAAGGTTGTACAGCATCACCCAAATCAGGCAGAGAAGACAAATGATGAACAGAACATGGGATGGATAAAGCGGCTCCACCAATCAGATACATCAGACTCAGATAAGAAATTAGGCACGCAGGAAGCAGAAACACAGTTAGTTATTGCCTTGGTTGAGCCCACTCAAGGAGTATGGCGCAAGGTCGAAAAGAAAAAAGGAAGAAAAACCTGAAACGTGAGTCTTACTCACAAATGCATTTCAGTTTTTTTTCTTGCTCTCACCTCTCTTCCTCTCTCTCTCCCTCATTTCTCTCTCTCTCGTTCTCTTGTTCTTTCTCTTTTTTTAGCACGTTAGTCCTGTAATGTTGCGGAGGGTGCCATGGCACCCGAGCCCACCTGGGCAGCTATGGAAATGCATCAGCATATGCAATTGTAACCTTTCATTTTTTAAATAAAAGGTTACAGATTTTTTCTTTGGGAAAAAGCTAGTTGTTATTTGCTGATATAAAAATTTCAGAAGAAGATAAGTAAATCACTTTGTCGTGTTCTCTACTAGATTCATGGTATAGTCTAGTTGTTTCAATAGGTAGCAATACAACTACCTTGAACTTTGATGAAATAGTCTCATCCTTGTTGTTGGAGGCGATGGAAAAATATTGAGAGCCAGAATGGAGATGCCTTGTTTGTGAGAGGACAGTCCCAAAACGTAAATCAAAATAAGTCCTCAAGTGGGAGATCTAAATCGAGAGGGAGATCTAAATCTCTAGGAAAACCTGTAAAGGTATGTTGGAAATGCGGAAAGGAAGGACACTACAAAAAGAACTGTAGATCTAAAGCTCCTGAGAAAGCAAAGGGATTTGATGATGCTCCTTCTGTAGAGACGAAAACCACATTAGATGAAGGTGGCGATGTCTACTTGCCTTCTTCTTCAAGTACACATGTAAATAATGAGGCATAGTTGATTGACTCAGCTGCATCCTTTCACTTCACTCCCCATAGGGAGTGGTTCTGCAAGTATGAGAAATACGATGGTGGTGATGTCTTCTTAGGGGATGATAGGAAGTCTAGAATCATCAGACGCATAAAAGTCAAGCTAAAGTTGCAAGGTGGAAAGATTATAACACTTCCTGGTGTTCTGCAAATCCCTGCATTGACCAAAAATCTTATTTCTGTAAGCAAGATGGATGATGCAGGTGTAAAAATAGTGTTCGAGAAAGATACATGCAAGATGGTTCAGGGAGCACTTCTATTTATGCGAGGAGTTTGGATTGTAACTCTGTACAATATTTTGGTAGCACTATTATTGATGGGTGCAATAATTATGTGGTTCTTGAAAGTGGAGCAGAAAACCTAGTGGTCTATGGAGAAAATACCATGTTATGGCATCAAAGGCTTGGACATATTGGATAAAAGGGCCTTTGAATAATGCATGGTAATTGAATGGTAGAAGGTATTTCCAATTTCTCTCTATATTTTTATTTCTGTGAACATTGTGTATATGGGAAGCAGAATCGCGTGAGTTTCCCCTCTAGTGCTAAGAGGGCGAAAGGGATATTAGAGCTTGTGCACAGTGATGCATTTGGACCTGTGTCAGTTCCATCACTAAGTAAGTTTGTGTACTATGTATCCTTTATAGATGAATTCTCAAGGAATACATGGATATATTTCCTCAAGAAGAAATTTGATGTTTTTGACAAGTTTAAATAATTTAAGGCTCTGGTGGAAAATCAGACATAGAAGAAGATCAAGGTGTTGAGGACAGATAATGGTGGAGAGTTTTGCAAGAAGGAATTTGAAGAGTTATTTAAGAAGTGTGGTATAGCACAACAAAATAATACTCCATACACACCTCAGAAAAATGGAGTTAGATAAAGAATGAACAAGATGTTGATGGAAAAGGAAAGAAGCATGCTTAGTGGTGTCGGGTTAGGACAAGAATTCTGGGTAGAGGAAGTGGAGACTACATGTTACTTGGTTAACAAATCACCTTCATCAACATTGGAGGATAAGACTCCACATGAGGTATGGACTGGTAAGAAACCCTCTCTTTCACATCTGAGGGTATTTTCCTATGATGGATATGTACATGTTCCAAAGGAGAAAAGAACCAAGTTGGATAGTAAATGTGAAAGGTGCATCTTTATTGGGTATAAGGATGGTTTAAAAGGTTATAAGATTTGGAACCTAGAAACAAGGAAGGTTGTGTACAACTAAAATGTGGTGTTTATAGAGGTGAAATATGTTATTAAACATGAATTCTTACCAAAGGAAGCTAAGAAGATAGAGTTTGAGCTAAAGGAGGAAGAATCAGACTCTACAATAGAACAAGAATCAAAAGATGAAGATCTACAAACTCCAACTTTGAGAAGATCAATTCGAGAGAGAAGGAAACCATAAAGGTAGAGTCCATCTCCTTTTTGTTCAGATTTTTCCCTTTTTAATACTGATGATGCTCCCAAAACTATCAATGATCCAGGTGGCTCCAGAGACACACACAGGACAAAGAGGGCTTATGAAAGCTTGAAAATGAAAGTGATCAGAATGATTTCAAACTAGGACCTGAGCGAAGATATCATCATCCTGATCGTGATGATGTGAACGGTTCATCAAACTGAGTCCGTATGGGAAAGTTAGAAACTAGAGGAATCAAGAAAGCATTATTATCATGTAAAAAAGGAAAGGATAGATCCAATTTTTTTTGAAGAGGAGCGAAAATGGATGCTCAATTTTAAGGGTCTTGAAATAATCTCATAAATCCATGCTTTAAATTTGTGAACATTTATATAAAAGGACCAATCTCTATCAGTGATAGAAAATCCAACCTAAAATGATAAGAATAATCTATATTTTATAAGACAAACATGATAGTTAGCCAAACTTGAATATGACAACAACCTTGGAAGTTATCTTGCATGGGTAATATCAATGTATTGACAACAATATATTTAGGAAAGTATAACATCAATGTATTGCTAGTTGATATTGTGATACATAACTACAAATAGGACACACAACAATGATACATTTAGATCCATATGACAGTTGTCACCATAAGGTCTATGTTATCCTGAGGAGATCTTGATCTTGACATAGTTGTAATATCCATGGCATCTTTAATAAACCATTGCAACAAACTTATTATGATCATGTGGGACTAAGGTAAGTAGTCCTTTAGGTAAGTATAATTGTTTTTAGATCATGGGTTTGAAATCTCAGTTTTGGTTCTATGGTTTGTAATGTTGGATGTTGTTGGAATTTAAGGTTTTGTAAACCCTAGTTGACAAACCCTACCCTATTACATTTTTTCCCTCATAAAAGCCCTAGCGATTGGGTTTGTAGTTAGCCTAAGTTGAAATTAGAAACCTTAGTAAGTATAGAATTGGATTTGAAACCCTAGAATTGATATTTTGAAAGATAACTTAGGGCTTGGATCTGAGATCCCTACTTTGTAATCATACTCTTGTAATTGTATACTTTTGGTAGTACTTGTGAGTAAATATTGCAGGTACATATAGAAATAAGGATGTTGATACTTCATGGTGAGAGGGAGCCCTTCCAAAGGGAGCTTCCACCTTCTCAGGAAAGATAAGTATTATTTTTTATTTCATATATATATCTATATTTTTCCTTGTTGCTTGATTATTATCCTTTCTCTTGTATTTTCCTTGGAAGGAATAAGTTGGCAAGTATATTATAAAGAATAAGGATTGTGACTAGATTCAGAGGGAGTTTTCAAAGGGAGGATTTTAAGAAACTTATTTGCAGATGGAGTCCTTCAATAGGAAACCCTACAAGGTTTGTGAAATAATCAATGCAAGGTATTTATAAATAGTTGTAGCAGGTCTTCTCCATATAAGAAGGTACAATCTTTTTGTTTTTAAAAGTTTGCTTTATATTTCTAACTCTCTCATGTCAACATTTTTGCTATAAAATCATGAAAGATTCTCATAGTGTTAGGGTGATTGATCTCTATATTAAATCAACCCTCACATTACTATATTTTCTTATTTTGATAAAACCTTAACCTTTGAGGTTCACTATAAAAACCCTAGCCTTTTGATGTTTTGGGTTTTTTGATGAAGCCCTAGCTTTTTAGGGTTTGATGAATCAGTGTTTATGATAAAACCCTTGTAATAGTTAATGTAAGATCCTAGTAATGAGACCCTAGGTATATATGCTTCTATATGATTGAAACCATAGCTTGGTCAAGTTGTTAAATTTTTTATGTTTGTATCTAAATTTTAATGACAAAACCCTAGTAGAATTTTCTATAAGATTCTAGGGTATGACAATGAAACCCTAGATGTAAAATGTTTTTGCTATGATTGAAATATTAACTTGATTTAGTTTTTGAATATAAGGTTCAGTTTTGATGATGGAACCTGTGGTTTGTGACAAAACTCTCGTAGATAGTTTTGTAACAGTCTAGGGTATGAAAGGTGTAACCCTTCTTGATTGTAAACCTAACCAGTTTTAGGTTTTGGATATCTAAAAGTTTGACTTATTATTAAAATATTTGATAACTCTAGATTCTCCCATTTTGATGACATGCTAACTCTATATTGATAAAGATAACTTCATGCTCATGTATTTTTTGCTTGGTTGTACTTTTTGTTCAATATTTGCAGGTACATAGTCTTCAAGATGTTGAAGATGCTTACCTATCACATAATTGATGATGACTTGATAATGATAATGAGCATAATGAAAAGAGGGAGTTGTAAGAATATTGATGGAATTGAATTTTACATTTTCAATTAATTGATTACTTATTTCCATGTGAAGATAGAAGGAACAATGTTCTAGAAGGTTGAATTTCTATGATGATATGATGATGCAAAAGAAAGAGCCTGTGTGACTGAGTTGTTTGGATAAAGAAAGTGTATATCTCCCCAGTTAAGAGGGAAGGCATACTCTAAAAACTATAGTAAATACCTTAATAAATAATAATATTAAATAAAGGCTAAAGCATTATAGATGGTTATTCTTGATTGATGATGTTATGAACAAGAATTGGATGTTTTGGAAAGTGTTAAGGCTGAGTTTGGTGTTATTAGAGAAGTTGAATAAGGAAGATTTCATCGAGATGTGTTTGGATATTGTGATGTCCTAAGAAACATTAGAGTTGTTGAAGACCCCAGAGTTTTGTGCTAGCATACAAGAAAATATACATTGGAAGTTTGATACTAGTTGGGGTTGCAAAGTTACTAAATGTTTTAATAGTTGAACATGTAGATGATGTGTGGATCTCTTCTTGAGAAGCTTGAATAATTAATAAGCATGTTTAAGTTGGAGGATGTATATGATTTGATTGAGAGGGAGATATGAGTTCCATAAAAACTTCCTATATGATGCTACTCGGGAGGACACCTTGGCCTGGTTGGTATTGAGATCTCATGTTATGGTTAGGCCTTGATAATGTCTGGATCCTAGTGTGGGAGGGTATCTTGATCATATAGAGCTCTTTTTGTCTTGACCTTGTTGAGGGAGATGGATCCTTAAGGGTTGCTATCAGAGCATGGAGGCCTAAATGGTATACATATTGATACTAGGGTTGTAGCCTAGTGGTACCTATAGTGGCATGTGGCCTTGATGACACTTTAGTCCTTGACAATGTCTTATATCATTGTATTAGTGTCTTGGAAATAAAACTTGGATCCTTAAAATAGTGTCATTCACACTTGGATCCTTATTTCTTTTGATACTTTGGTGGTTATGGTATCCCTAGCATTGCGTATGTTGTTGTACTCTTCTTGGAAAATTTCAAATTGAGATCAACCTTGCACCGGTTGAAAAATTATGAATACCTCACTAGTTAAGAGGGATTGTTGATAAATGTAACTAGTATCAGTCTTCATAATTGTATTTGAGTCACGATGTAATGTACTTATCAAAAAAGGGAAAAGAAAAATTATTTATAAGCATGGGTTGCATGCTCTATTTATTTATTTTCTATGTCAAACCACCCATTGAGTGCTTCTAGGGTTTATGTCATGAATTATAGTCCTTATCATTATGATCTAGACCCTTCTTGGGCTAATTATGTCAAAGAAAGAAAATTATTTTTACGTAATTTGGTCTTCTATACCTCTTCCACCATGTCGTCCTACCATTATCCTCATGTCATCCTCATAAAGGAGTTTCAAACCACTATAAATAGTTTTGCTATTCAACCTATTTGTTGATCTATCCTAAGAAAGTTTGATTTGCAGTAGAAGAGGAAGTGTGAATGCTAGAAAAGAGATTACAAAGGCTTAAACAAGGAGAAGAAACCCTACAAAAGGAATGAAGAAGCCTAACTAAGGAAAGAAGCAATTTTTTTTCTTGATTTCAGCTCACATGTATGATTTTTTGAGGTGCAGGAAGCGACTGAAGTTGCAATTCTGTAGTACGGCTGAAATTCTTAATGCAGGAGGCCAAAATTTATGACTGATGTAACTGTATTGAAGAAGTTTGACCTAAGTTGACTTATGGAGTTTGGATAATCATCCTGGGAGGTTAACTTGGTGGATTAGAGGAGGTATTTGTTATAGTATAAGCATCTTGATTATCTTCCCTGAGGAAGGTTTTTTTTCCCTGGCTAAGAGCCTACATCCTATGTCCTTGATCTTCATGTTTATGTTTTTTTTGTTTCTTGATGATAACAAGATAAAATAAGACATAAATAAATTGAAGAATAGCTAAAAGAAGATAAATAAATATCATAAGTAATTATCAAGATAAGAAAATATTTTTTCCTTTATGAATTTCTAAAACTATGGAATCCTAAGAGGGGGCTACCTCTAACTATATGTTAATTTAAAAAGTCCAATTGAACCAAGTTTTTTCCCATCCAAGTATTGATTTGAATTTTATGGTGAGTTGCAACTAACTTCCTAGATCTATTTAATGGCATATTGTAAATAGTTGCAACTAACTTCCTAGATCGATTCAATGGCATCTTGTAAATGGTTCTCGAATTTCTGATTTTTGGACTAGTAATTTTCCATTATTTAATAAATCTTTCCCATGTATAGAGAAATTTGTGGATAGATTTAGAAAATAATGTGTGATGTTGTGGGAGATTCTACATTGCAAGGAGACCTCATCTCACCTCATCCACCCATGTCGCCAAAATCCACTAAAGTCTCAATCCGAATTCTTATCTTATAAGCAAAAAATTGCCATGTCCATTGAGAAAATCTACCCATCTTGAAGTCCTTGCTTGAGTTCCGGGTAGTGTCCACCACCTCCATGCCTTATTCTTCTGTTATCCACCTTTTTCAAGCTCCATTCCACCTTCTAGACCACTTCCTAAGCTTTCATTCAGCTTTTTGTAATAAAACAGGGGATCTTGTAGACATCGTGCAGGAACTAGTACTTCCTGTAGACATCCTGTAGGAAAACCTGTAGTGGTCTGTTTTGAGCCCGAATTGAGAGAAATCATCACTAGAAGCTAGGATTAGGCCCCTACTTGCCCTCCAAGTCATCTGAACCATTTTACTCCTTTTTCTCCACTCTTGTCTCCCCTGCCAAAGAACCAAGCAAGATTAGCATTTACATTTTTCAAGTAAAATAATAAAAAGGAAAAAGTTATTTTATATTTATTCATGCACACACCAGTTAGCACTCTCTAGATCAGATTCCATTCTCAATTAGTTTAAATCATCACATGTAATAAATAGGGTTAACTTAGGTTTCTTTTACATTTAGTTCAAGATCTCCTTGTACTTTATTTCTTGCAATGGGTTAGGGTTTCCATTTCAGTTCATTTTCTGCAATTAGTTGAGTGTTTGATTTAAGTACATGCACTCCATTACATCATCATATCAAAAGGAAGGCCACATTGTATGTTGCACATATAGTGCCAATACTTCTTAAGTTTGTACGAACCTCAGGTTGATAATTTAAAGTCGGTAGCCTTGGGAGTTGCATCATTCTTGTTGCAATACTAAGGCTCATTAGCGACAATGGAGGAAGAAATAGAATCAATAGAAAAGAATGACACATGGGAGTTAGTGAACCTTCTGCAAGGAAAAGAAGTCATTGGAGTGAAGTGGGTCTATAAGACCAAGAGCAATGTCGACGGAAATATTGAATGGCATAAAGCAAGGCTAGTTTTCAAAGGATACAAGCAGCAACGTGGAAGAGATTATGTAGAGACGGTTGCACCAGTCATGAGGATGGAGACAATGCATATATTTGTGGTGATTTTCATGCAACATAACGGAAAGTGTATCAAATGGACGTAAAATCAACATTCTTGAATTGGAGTGTTGAAAGAGGAAGTTTATGTTGTGCAACTACCTGATTATGAGATAGAAGGCCAAGAAGAAAAAGTGTATCAGTTGAGGAAAGCTCTTTATGGGTTGAAGCAAGCATCACATGCATGGTATAGAAGGATAGATGCTTACTTGTTGGAAAATGGTTTCGACAAATGTGACAGTGAGCCTACTCTCTACATCAAAGAGAGTGATGGTAAGATTCCTATTATTGTTTTATATGTAGATGATTCGATTCTTATAGGTAGTTATGATTTCCCTCATCGCTGATTTCAAAGAAGTCATGAAGAGTGAATTTGAAATGATTGACATGGGGTTGTTAAGATCTTTTTTTGGCATAGAAGTGAAGAACATAGAAAATTTAATTTTTATTTCTCAAGAAAAGTATGTAGCAAACGTTTGGAGACGTTTAATATGCAGAGAAACAAGATCGCACCAACTCCACCTGTCATGGGGTTGAAGTTGAGCAAAGAATATTGCAGCAACAATGTCAATCTGACATTATACAAAATCATGATAGGCAGCTTGATGTATTTCACCACCACTAGGCCGGATATAATGTATGCAATGATTTTGGTGTCGAGGTTCATGGAGACACCCAAGGAGACACATTGGTAAATGACCAAAAGAATTATAAGGTATGTCAATGGGACAAAACAATATGTTATTTTGTACACCACAAAATATGATTTCAGGCTGGTTGGTTACACTGATAGTGATTGGGCAGGAAGTGTCGATGATAGAAAGAGCACCTTAGGATATGTTTTTCATTTGGGTTCTCGAGCCATTTCATGGGCCCCCAAGAAGAAACCAATAGTGTCACTATCAAAAGCAGAAGCTGAATATGTCGCCGCAATAGCAAAAATGTGTCAAGTAGTTTGGATGAGAAGGATGTTGAGGGATCTTCACCATGACCAAGAGGGAACTACAACTATTTTCTGTGACAACACTTCTGCAATTGCATTGTAAAAGAATTCTATCTTTCACAAGAGGACCAAGCATATCAATGTTAAATATCATTTTATTAGAGATTTGATTAACAATGATGAAATTGTGTTAGATCTAAGACTTTTGTGATCCATAATGTAGAATAAAGTCTTTCACATTAATCACATTGTTAGGATTTCGTCGATGTTTCAAACCAACTAATGTTGTTCATCCTCAGGACTAGGTGATGAAACACATTAGTTGGTTCAAAACATCAACCAAATCCTAACAATGTGATTAATCCGAAAGACTTTCTTCTAAATGATGAAATTGTGTTGCAGCACTATAGGTCACAAAAACAATTTGCTGATATTTTCACAAAGACTTTGCCACGTGATTTTTTTTTTTAATCTCAGAGACTATTTGGGAATCGTCAATGGTGGTAGTTTTTATTAAGGGGGAGTGTTGGAAATATTAATCCCAACCACCACCTTAAACACATTGGAAACCACCATGCTTGCCTAGTGAACTACTGTAGGGTCGCAATTTTGTTTGCAGGCCGAAGGACTAAAGTTTGAGCAGAAGTACATCGTTGACCATTTTGAAACACAACATAGAGTTTAAGGAACTTAATGGATTTTGGTAAATATGTATGGGAAAGAATTCAGTCTGTGACTTTTACTCACACTCCACAACACCTACAAGTTTAGAAAAACATTTATTATATAAAATTACCCATACTGTATATTAATGATTTTCTCTGTCATGAATTAATGAGTCAAAATGTATGTTTTGGATAAATATGGATGTAAAAGTTATTTGCAAGGTTGGGCGAGAGAGAGGGTGAAAAGTCTGAGAGGTAAAGAGAAAATCGTGGATCAAATTTTGGTGGGCACGTGAAAACAACAATTATTTTGTTTTAGTGTGTGTTACTCCACAACCCCTATTGAAGTGTAAATCATGGTAAGCCTTGTTTTTTACTTGGTGAATGAGACACAGTCTCATATGAATGTATTTTCATGAATTATAACTTAATCCAAAGTCTTATTTAGTTTCTCCAAGATTTTATTCTATTTTTCTCTATTTTTCTATGTGTTTGATTTCTGTTTCAATTAAGCCTCTGTGTAGTTGTGATGTTCTTGCCGCAACTATAGTTTTGACTTGCCACAATTGATTTCTGAGCCAGAAACCTCTTCTTTGCTCTTGCAAAATTTTTCTAACAAATTCTCCTCATTAATCTACTCTGTGAGGGAATACGATATCCATCTGCATATCTCATTAAGAAAGTAATTTTTGATCCTTTATTGATCCAAAATTGACAAATGAAAATTATGAGTCATAGGAAAAGAGTTTCAAGCTAGAAAGTCACATTTTTTCAATGAATTTGTTTGGCTAGTTTCACTGGGTTGCATATATCAATTTTCAGGTATTTGTTGCTTGGAAATAGCTTCTTTGGCTTGTTCTTTCTAGGAGGACTGTATCACTTTTCCCTCTTATATTTGTTTTATGTGTGGTGATAATCAAAGATGGGTGTGAGGATTGGCACTGGCATCATTCTCATAGGAAAGAAAATAACAAGTTGGTAAAAGTGTTGCAAGGAAGTGAGTTTCAATAGCGGAAGTAGAATGATGTCAGGTGATTGCATAGGAAATAATGCTAACCATGAAACAACTTGATAAGGTTGTATTATGCTTTGGCTTAGGCGATATGAGTGAAGTGTTGGCTCGTGACCTCAATAGTGTGTCTATGGTGTTGATGAAAGTGTGGAACTGTAAGTGGTTATATCAAGTTTCATGGTTGTGGGACATGCACATTATGGGTTGTACATTGAGGCCTTGAATTTATTTTGGAAAATGAAACATAACAAGAGCTTACAACCAGACTTGTTCTTGAGGACTTCCATGACTGCAAATTATTCATAGAAGGGTAATTACAGTAAAGCCTTGAGAATTAGTGAAAGAATTAAAACATAGAACAAATCATTATAATAACGTTAGAAAATATTTTTCTAGTCTCACAGTTTATATGTGTTGGTTACAGCCCATTCATCAATTACACGTTCACCTTGTGAATGGTTTTCCAACAGAGGATTGTGTAATTAATGTTCTAGCTTTGGAAGTTTTGTATGGCTTCCTTTCTTACTAATTAAATGTGTCTATAGAGAATGCAAAATAAATTGAAAAGTTGGTGTTGTTGCTATATATATATATATATATATATATATATATATATATATATATATATATATATATATATATATATATATATATATATATATATATATAGATATATATATATATATATATATATATATATATATATATATATATATATATATATATATATATATATATTAAACTAGTTACTATGCAAGTATGAAACTCAAATAAGAAACAACATTGTCGATTAATATCATAATGCAAAGGATTCAATAATCCCTTCGAACTCATACAACTTTCTACATAAATCATTTCACTGTAATGTTTCTGAAAATCATGCCCAACCTAAAACTTGGGAAACTTGGGATATATATTATCATAGTAGTGTATTTCCCAAGTTTTAGATTGGGCATGATTTTCAGAAACATTACAGTGAAATGATTCAAGCAGAAAGTTGTATGAGTTCGAAGGGATTATTGAATACTTTGCATTATGATATTAATCGACAATGTTGTTTCTTATTTGAGTTTCATACTTGCATAGTAACTAGTTTAATAAATCTTATTTCAAGATGACTACACCAACAAATATAATCTAATTACAATGAAGCTATCACACCCTAGACAAGTGATAGATATGTTGATCTATTTGAAGAAGTAAAACCTACCCATATTGTATTTCAAACAAGCTTGTGAAAGTACCCTAAATCTATAGATTATTGTATGAATCGTTTTGAGCACAATGGTATTTGGATTGGTTGCAAATCCTTGATTAGACTAATGTTGCATCAAATTTTGAATCCATGATTACCATACAAGGATTTCATATCCTATTTCCATGAAATTGTGAGATACAGGATGTTAAAATTGTTGAGACTCTATCAAGTTAACTGTAGAGATAGAGATTTGTTCCTTAAGCTAGGTCAAGTAGGAAATTGTGCTTTTGCCAATAGTTTGCAAGGTTGGAATAGTTGTGATCATGAATGTATGGGTTTTTGGCTTTCATTTTCTAATTTACAGGAAGTAATAGAAATTACAGAAAAATATTGAAAGGGACCCAAAAAAGTAGCATACTTTGTTATAAAACAAGTTATAACATGTTTATAATAGGTATATAACAAGCCTATGTTAAGTCTATAACAGGATATAACCAGTTTATCATAGGATTGTGACAAGTTTGTGACAAGTTTAGGATAGGATATAATATGTTTTTCATAGGTTTGTGACAAGTTTAATATAGGTTATAATATGTTGTCACAGGTGGTGGAAAGTGTGTGATAGGTTGTAATAGGTTATAATAGGTTTATAACAGGTTTTCAACATATTTGTGACAGGTTATGATAGTATTTATGAGAATTCATAACATGTATATAATAAGGATATAATTCGACTGTAACAGGTTATGATAGGGCTATAATAGCCTTACAATAGGGATATAGAAAATTTATAGTAGATAATGGGATGATGACTTGTATAATAAAAGAATCCACTGTGTGGATTGGATAAGTGTGAGGGGTTGCTTGTAAAATTCATAAAGAATTGCATAAAATGGAAGCTAGTAAAACATGATAGGATGTGGGTGGCTGGTAAGACAAAAATGAATAATGGGAATGACCATGAGGATAACCATGTTATTGATTCCATAATATGTAGGGAATTGAGCAAGAGAATCTCTTTAACCTTTCTCTTGTTGATTTGTTATAAGATATTATTTGTGATGTATTTGAGGCACACTAATGTTGAAAATGATGGATATTACTATAGCTGAAATAAGTATGCACTTTTAGGCATATTGAAAATATGTGATCTGTGTGCATATAGTTTAGTGAGCATGTGTGTGATGATTGCATCCTTATTCATAGTGACTAATGATTGCGTGTGGTCTCTTCGAAGTCTATGATATGAATACTAATCATGGTTTTTGCTTTACTGATGATGCACCTGCTCTAGACAACAATCTTATGGAGAACATTCCTTATAGGTATGCACTCTTCCTTCATGTGAAGGCCTTGGTAAGATGGATTACCTGAGGGACTGTTAACCAATGAAGTGGTTTCCTGAGCTTGGAAGGGAAAGTGCAGAAAAAATAGATTATTTAATTGAATCTTATATGTTCTTGAATGAAAAGTGGGTTTCTTGAGGATCTGAAGGGTACCTAGAGACCCCAGAAAAGTAGCAGGAACTCCTAGAGCAACAAACTCTGGGAACATACCCTTCCAAAAATAGGTCACCATAAAGGTGATGGCACAAAACCAAAGGGACTACTAAGGGAACTAAAGAGGTGCACCACTTGGGCATGGGCTTATGGGGACATGAGTCTGTAGGTTGGAGGTTGTTGGGGTTTGGTACCTTGGTTAGTGGAGGGTATTGGGTATGTACCTAGTGATGGAAAAGTCAATTCCCCATGAAGTCAACATTCCATATACTCATGTAGATAACTATTAATTCAGTTTGCATGCCTTCTCTTATGTTATGAATATATGAATTATCAATTATGAATTAAAATTTTAGGAATAGAATATTTATTGATAGAATAATTTTTTTTATAGACATGGCTATTATGTTCTTGTTTACTTTTTGATGTTGTAGGTGTATCTTGAGAAACTATGACTATTGGGAGGAATCTCATAGCAATGTAAGAAATTATTGGCCATGAAGAGAAGACCAGGTACCTAATAATTGGTTTTTACTACTAAAGGAAAAGGAGCATCGAGGATGGTGTTATTCTAAGGGGGAGGTGGATGTAACACCCCTAGTTTCACCCTTGAATGACTAATGTAATAATCATGCAATAATATGTGCATAAGGCTGGAGTGCCTATGTAATAGGTCAAAAGATCGTAATATTTAGGTTGTTGAGCTAGAGGCATATTTATTAGGCTTATTAGTTGAGGTTTATTTTGGGTCCCGTGTTCCCATATAAAGAAGTTAAATATATTTTTGGTGCCAACATACCCAGGAAAATATGCTTTTAAAGCCTGTGAGGCCAAAGAGCCTATATTTTTAATTATGATGTAATTACACATATATTAACAAAATAATGGTTGGATGCACACAAAATCCATGGAAAATAGTATGGGGGTGTTCGACTCTAGGAAAAGGGGTCTCAAGGCTTGATGTAGTGTTTGGGGGTGAAAAGTCACTAGGGCCCACATGTCCTTGGAGGGTTCCACATGGAAATATAAATCTATGCATATATAAACTGAGTGTTTTGTCTGTAATTGGTGAAGGAAATCATTCAGGAGTTATTTGGTTATGTGTTAGTCTATGAGTCTTGGGATTGGACTTTATAAATGACTGATGAATGGTTATTCAATTAAACATGCTATAGGATACATCATGGTGAGAGACTTGGTGGATTTTTTTTATGGCTCTAGAAACCATGTAGTTCTAGTGGAACTCATTTCTTAATGACCAGTCGATGAGCCTTGTGGTTTGACTCTATAGCTGACTAGGAGTTGTTTTGGTTTCGGTTTCCAAATGGTGAGTCCTATGCTTGGGTTTTGTAACTGACTAGGACATCTTTTGGTTTTTCTCGGGACAGTTGTTAGAAGCCTTGGATGCTATAAAAACTCCTTAAGTTGTAAGTTGAGATCATCTGTGGCTACCTATAAGGTGCCCTTGAAGGTGGCTCCTTCTCAGAGACGGCTCGATGCAAAGAAGGGTCGGTCCACTTGGGTGTAGGCCCTAGGGAGTGTGAGACTATGGTTGGAGACTAAGGATTCTAGTGTTGGTACCTTGGCTAGGTTTGTGCTTGGTATTCGATGAATAGACTATTTCCCTTCCAATTTATGCCCCAGCTCAAGGGTGACACATAGTTGAGAGTTTATGAATCGTCTAGTCTATGGTTGGGTAGAATGTGGAAGGCCTTCTATTATAGATAGGCGTTCATGTGATGTGTATTGATTTATGTTTATGTGTTATTTTGTCTTGTAAACCCTGGTATAGGTTCCATATTTATGATCATTAGGTTGTGCAATAAATAACTAATGTATAATTGTTGATGTAATGTGTGGTTAAGTGTTGAATTAATAAATGGTACATGGTTATGCTCAGAATGGGCTCCAGGGATTTAATTGCTTTAAATTGGTTATATGCATGTTGAATGTACTATTAGGGTTTCATTCATTTAGGGTTTGACCCTGCTCTAATTATGTCTAATTATTGCATACTAGTTAAGCTGCCTAGGGTTTGCACAAATTGTGTTGGACCTTGGTTTGTTTATGTTTATTATGGACAAATATTTATATGTATATTTACCTACGTTTGCATTGTGCCCAAATTTTACACATTCGGGTTAATTAGAAAGTATTATACTATATAACTCAAGGATATTATGCATTATGGCCTCATTTTATGCATCAATGAGGTGTCTTAGTTAAATTGGGTGAATTTTTGGAAAAACCTAGAAATGCTCAGGTTGCGTAAGTAACTTCTACCCATGTACAAGTATAGTCATGGAATTGAATGGAAAATAAAAAGGAAATCATGTATAGTTACTGATCACAATCGACCACAGTTCACACTTATATCCAGTGGGTAATAGAATTTAGCCAGAGTTTGACAACTAGAATAAGAAATTATGTGCTTCTGCGGGAATTTGCAGGTGAATTTGTGGTGCTAGGTCAATCGCGTCACTTGGCTGGGGCGATGGGACATTATAGGGAAGGGGTGAGGAATAGTGAGAGAGGATGATGGGGGAGTGAGATAGAGATAAAGATATAGGGAAAAGAGAGTGTGAGAGATGGGGGAAGAGAGAAAGAGGGAGTAAGCGGGGGACATATAAGGAGAGATAAAGGGATATAAAGACAAATCTAGTAGTGGGAGAGAGAAGGGAAGATAGATAGATGGAGATAGAGACAAGGATGGAGGTGGGGGAGAGAAGGGGAGAGAAAGGTAATAAGAGAGACATAGGGGTGAGAGAGGGAATAAGAAGGAGAGGGGGGAGAGAGAAGGAGAGAGGGAAGGCGATAGAGTTAGAGTCGGAGGGGGGGATGGAGGAAGAGAGAGGCATGGAAGAGAGAGATATAGATAGAGAGAGGTAGAGAGATATAAAGAGAGAGATATTGGAGTTGAGGTGGGGAGATATATTGATATGGAGAGTGAGGGAGGGAGATAGAGGAAAATATATATGGGGAGAGAGAGAGTCACAGGGGGTGAGATATAGAGATAGAGAAGGAGAGAGTGAGGGAGATATAGATAAATCAAAACAAGGCTGGAGATAGGGAAGAAGAGAGAGATATGTGGGAGATGTGGAGAGAGAAAGTGAGCGAGTGAGGGAGAGAGAAAAGGAGAGAGGAAAGGATATGGGGATAGAGAGTGTGGGGGCAAGAGAAATAGAGAGAGATATATAGAGAGGGAAGGAGGATAGGAGGGGGATAATGAGATAAAGAAGAATGATAGAGGGAGAAAGAGAGAGAGAGAGAAATATTAATTTGCACATGAGTTTTTGCGAAGAAGGGACTATGGGAGTGAGGGGAGAGGAGGAGAAGCAAGGAAGAGTGAGAGATAGAAAGAGTGACAAGAAAGGGAAGAGAATGAAAGAGGAGAGATAGAGGTGGAGAGTGGATAAAGAGGGAGAGAGAGGGAGGAAGAGAGAGAGGGAGTCATATAAAGATATATTTGGAGAGGGAGAAAGAGGGGGAAGAAAAGAGAGACAAAGATTGAAAATTTATATATATATAGAGAGAGAGGTAGCGAGAGAGTGAGGGATTGAGGAGATGAAGTGAGAGATATAGGAGAAAGTGAGGTAAGAGAGAGATAGGGAGACAAGGAGAGAGGGTGAGAGAGAGATCGGGGCAGAGAGAGAGGGAGTGAGGGGAGGAAGGAGGGCGAGAGAGATAGATATGTATGTCCAAAGAGAGAGTGGGAGAGTGAAACATATAAGAAGATAAGGAGAGAGGGAAGGAGATAGAGAAGGAAGAAGGGTGATATAGAGTGATAGGGAGAGGTGGAGTAAGAGAGAGTGATGGGGTGAGAGAGAGATATATATATATATTAAGAGAGTAAGAGAGAGATAGAGAAAGAGAGAAAATGAGAGAGGTAGGGAGAGAGAGGTAGAGATGGAGTGGGGAGAGAGAGGGAGGGAGAGGGTGAAAAGGAAAGATACCTGTCCAAAAGAGTCCAAGTCAAGGGTTTTCTCTAAATCTTTCATAGCTTTTTCCATCTTGTCTTGTTCAATAATTTCTTCTACTAATGTAACCTCTACCCACTCATCTTGATTAGCAAATTGTTCAATTTCAGGGATCCTGTGATGTATATATGCCGACAACCTATTGCTTACTTTTCTATCACTTATAAAGCTATTTGGGTCATATGGCACCCACCAGAAACGTTTCTTCAATTTAAGGTCTTCCCCTAATATCTTATTAGCATCTTCCCATGCCTCCCTCTTATTGATGATAAAAGGGCCTAACTGGGTTTTTATTCTCAGCTGAGCCTTTTTCTTTACATTGCAAAAGTGGGTTAAATCTGCATTGATAAGCTGCTGGAAATACTCTAGTGTAAATAGCCTCATGGGCACATACCTAGGCAACTTGTAAGGGCACTGTTCACAGCCATATATTCTGATTTCCGTGTGATTCTAGTAGAGGTACCAATCACCTATCCTGTACTGTTTGGAAAACTGTAAAAATTTTCCTCATATCACCAGAAATTGTAGGAGGAGGAGCTCCTATCAACAGGGTAGAGGTTGGATGTACAAACAAATCAATAAATTCTCAGTAGGTATAAGGGGATTCACAAACATTGTGGAAGACTGTGGTCCAAAAGATCACCGACCTCCTCTCTCCTTTGGAATCCACTTTCCTGATGGGAAATGAAACGCTGTCTGGCTGATAATATAGCAGAAGGTGGTATATGAATGAGGTGTACTTGAAGAATCCTTCTTTTTCCAGATTTATGAATTTCTCATTGATTTTCTTGGAAATGAAAGAGGCATAATCATATTTGTTAGCAGGGGGCTGTCCTGGAGTAAACATTGACAACATAACTAAGATGGTCTTATCAACAAATTCACTGGTTTTGAATCCCAAGATAAAGGATATCATGTCAAGAATAAACCTGCCAGTTTCAGTAAACCAGGAATGCACGTAGGGAGGTGGGCCTTGGGGTTGGCAATCTGGTTTCATGAATAATTGAGCAATCTGGGTCATTTCTGCATTGGGCAATTAAGAGCCTTTCTCAAGCAAAAACCCCATGGAAAGAGGAGCAAGGGGCTGAGCTGGATGGAAGTGTAACATCTCATTGATAGATTCAAAAATTATGTAGAAGAGAACAATTTCGGATGGGGTCATAACTGCTTTATTGATAGGGTCATAGTTGGCACAACATTGATGAATAATACCTAGGAACACATTGACTGAGGGAAGGTAATACCTGGGGATATTGGATTCCCATATTCCATAGATATCAGAGTTATTGAGATGACTATTCCTAATTCGGCAAAATGCCTGGAGATGGTTCATATCACCAGATAACTATTTTATTTGAAATCCCTGTCAGCCAAGGGTAACCATCCCTGGTCTTTATGAGGTGCATTGAGGGGCACCACGTTGAGGGCCACAGGAGCTTCCATATGTGGTTCTTGTATTTTTAAACTGAAGGTCGGGCTTTTGTAGGAAAATGGGCAAAACAGCAGTGGTTCTGGTGTCCTTGTATGGCAACTGTGAACTGTTTTCAGCTTGAATTCGGATTTTATAGGTAAAATTCACAAACGAAAAATGAAATTATAGGTTTGGGAAGTGAAAACGGGGTAAATACCTATGTTTAGGTGAAAAACAGTGCGATTGGTAGGTGGACCGATGAGTTGCAGAGCACGACACTGTAATTTCTTGGTCGGGTGGCAGAGTGGGTCCTTGAGCAATGAACTGGATGTAATTTGCATGAAAGTAGTTTGTAGAGAGAAATGGGTGAAAATGACAATTCCTCGACTATTTAACAAAATTTGGCTTTCGCAGAGCTTTTTGGCGCTTTTTGGTCAGATGACGTCATTGGGATGTGACGTCTTGTCGTGTAGCAGAGGGTACGGAAGGATGATGTGGTGGTGACATCAGCAGGGAGGTCAGCGGGAGGGTGGTAAGCGGTTTCACCCCACACCGCTTATCGGCCATAGTGGTTTGGGGTGGGGAGGCAGCGACCACGGCGGGAAGGTGACGCATGTCCCCAGTACGGCGGCAATAGCGCCAGCCCCTTGGGAGTTAACGATCGGATGGAAGGGGGGCGCGATATAAGCGTGGACCGTCCAATGAGCGGGCCCGGATCCAATGGTGGACTGGCGTCGGAGAGGGCTTAGGGTTACGGCGTGGGGCCCATTAAATATTCTAAAGTTTTATAACGTGTCGGGGTCATTTACCATTGGTTCGCGAGGTTGCAGGCTTGGTTATTAATTAACCAAACGTTAATTAATCCCATGGTTGCACTTGAAGGCTATTATAAGGTTTCTGATAAATCCTTAATTCCCATTTTCATAGTAATATGGTTTATATTTAAACCGGGGCAGGATATTAGAATATAGGGATTTTTTAGCATATTAATAATATACGGGAAAGGGCCTTTTATGCAAGGGATTTGCTATGTAATGTTAAGGGTTAATATGAAAGATACGTTGAGAAAAGAGCACTAAGTATAGTATTATGAAACCTAGGCTAAGGGAATGAAAAGGGTTTTACACAAGAAATGCGGCTTCTTTGCCTAAAGTAAGAATGTGGTTTTACTCAACCTTTTTCATGAAATGAGATGGAGTGATTTAGTGATATTAAGCAGATCTTACTATCCTTGGGGGGAGGTTAGTAAGTGATTGGGGAAAAGTGTGAGGGGAAGTTAGTCATGCCTCACTTGATTTGTAAACAAACAGTTGCCATGGTACTTATGATAACAATAAGATGAACATCTTGAGAGACAAAATTAATCATAAGCATGCTTCTGCAACACTAAACTGCCTACCCAGCCTATTATACCTAACATTTTTTCTTTTTTTTTCTTTGGGTGCATTTGAACTGGAAAACCCTCAACAATCTTCTTTTCTCTACATGATAAGCCTATCTAAATCAACACTTGTAACTTCCAAGGGCTCAGATTTAGCTGTTGAGATCCTTTGCTTCTCTACCTATCTACTTATCTGCCAAGTTTAAACAGTTTGGACAGATTTTTATTCTCTATCACTAAAACAAGAAATTGAAACATGAACTAGCCAAGATTAAGCTATTTGGCCATTCATCAACTGCAACATAAAGTTCAACAAACTGCACATGATACTTTATGTACAAGAATTGAAGTGGTAGTGGCATTTGGACTTACACACTTTCCTGGTCCTTTTATTTGGGGTTCATTTCTTTCATTTTTTCTTTTTGACCACTTATCTTTTCACCCTTTGATTTTTCTTTTAGGGTATACCCTCTTTGCATTTTTTAATTTTTTGATTTTTTTTTTTTTAAATATGGAAAACCTTTGCAGCAGGGAAAGGATGAACACATTGGGGATTTTATCCAGTCAATCATGAAATATGAAATATATTGGTATAGGAGCATAACACTCTCAAAAAGAGGAATTAAATGAAATCATAATAGAAATAAAATGATTTTTCCAAAGTGGAATTTTATTGTAGTTTCGTATTTTAACACTCCCTCATAACTAGGGAGAATTCCACTTGCATCATGTCATGAGTATCCTGTTAAAAAATTATATCCAACCACAAGTATTTCATCATCAAGTATTGTGATTGTTCATCGCAAATCATATCTTTCTTATTCCTGCTTATCTCTTGATTGACTCTTCTTATATGTTGAACATTACCAAATCTAAAAAAGGAATAATTTGACATTGAAGGGGAGCTCAATATACCACCCTATATCCATGGGGGAGCCACTACTACCACATGAAATCTCTTCCAGCAGGGAGCCCAATGCTACCATGCATGAAACATTAGTGGGGAGACAAATATATAGCATGCATCATCATCAGAGAGCATATCATTAGGGAGCACATCTCAACCTGGAACCACATCAGGGAGCATATATCAACCCAAACTCTCATGGGGGAGCTAAACATCTACGATCCCATATTGAGCAATAGGTGATATAGGGGAGCTACTACTCAACCCATGTTATTTCCTACCAATATTCCCAACAATGACCCTCAATAGTCATGTGGTAGAGCACTTGCATCATAATCATCTTGGGTTGTACACCCACAAGTACACTATCAACCATTTGGCCAGACAAGGAGTGGTATTCCTAACAAGCCTAACTTGTGGGTATGGTGTTAACTGGGTTATTTTATGGAAAGACCAAGATAGGGGAGAAACATCTCCAACCCTATGGGTAACAAAGAGGGGAGAAACATCTACGACCCTATTTTCCAGAGATCCCTTAACCCAAGGATCCCTCTATCTCAGTTCCTCACCCTAGGAGTTCAAACAGGGGGGAAGAGTTGGTTGAGTGTTCTCAATTAACGATGCTCTCTATAGATCAACAACATATCATCGTGATAACATATCATAATTCTCATGTCTCAATAGTAGCTGTCACACATTCATATAGTACATAAAATCAAATATCATATTAGAACAAAATATACATATCATAAAAAAGATACCATAGTCATCCTCCCTCTCAAGGAGGTGCCAACTACAAGCCTAAGCTTGTCTCATATAAAAACACTATCTCAATGAAGGTGTCTCTTTCCCAACTTTATGCATGATTATCTTTGATTTGGTTCCCATTATTTTTCATCATAATGTATCCATGTCATATCCAGAACTTGCTCAAACTTCTCTCCAAAGAACTGCTTCATCTTGCCTCTCAACTAGTCATGTTAGCAACTTTGTACTCAACCTTGGTCATGCTTAAAGCTACATGCCTCTCATCCAAAACATCATGGAAGTTATCATACTAAGGCAACACTTAGATGTTATCATCTCATCAGTAATGATCTTAATCATCATCAGTACATCCAAGTAGTTACATATCATAGGAAGAATGTCTTAGACAAAAAACGAATCATCCCATGCAAATATCTCGAAGAGAGATTGATGGAAACTCAATGTGTATGAAGTGGCTCAATCATGAGTTCACTCAGGTTCTATGCAAAACATATATGTATATGGATGGGTGTCCATATGGAACATTAATGCTTCAATCAAAAGTCAGGTTCAACAATGTCTCTTCATAACTTCTTGAAATTCAATCAGAGTGTCGAAGGATTTGAATTTCCACTTTCCAACACATACTCAATAGCTTCACAATGTATATTTTCTTTTCCCAATTTCATAAATTGATTCATGCCATGGTTCATTATTTCAAGATTCAGAAGCCATCTCCCTCTTACTTAGATCATCAGAGGCTCATTACCTATCAAGAGTAGATCATGAGTATATAAAACCAAAACCAAAATCAAAGTCATACCTTGGAGCACTTCTGAAGTATAGGTTTGGATTGACACATCATCTTGGCTTTAGCAGGTAACTGTCAATGCAAACATATCAAGATCGAGGAGCTTGATTCATAAAATGGTCTCTGCAAACATAACACTTTACCAAACCAATATGTTCAGTCATACATAAATCAATATTGTACAATCAAATCAACTGAGTCAACTTATCGAATTTTAGATGCTAGATCAGAACTAATATCAAAATCATAAATATAACAATATCATATTCTTTAGATCAGGTGATAGGTAGAGCTCTCATCAAGTCTTGACTTCATCTATTATCATGCCAAGAAGTTGTCATTTAATTATTAAAGAAATATTCATCAATTCATCCTCATGATCACAATATAGGTCACTAGATGCAAATACATATACTAAGAATAGGTTCCATCCATTTATTGTGAGATTACTTCACACTGAATCATAACTATCCTTACTTCAACCATTGTGCTAAGAACAAGAAGGGAAATAAAAAACCATTATCAAATACCAATATTAGACATTGAAAGTCACTATGCCCATATATCATTGTTATCAACGTAATTCATCAATCATCAAATCAAATCATTAGTCATCAGGTCAAATCCCAAATTTGTTGTCATAGTGAAAACTATAGTCCAAAACATATCTCAATCATCAAGTCAAACTCTTGCAACACAAACTTATATGGCTAAGTCATGATGTCATATATATATGCATATCTCGATCACCTGCAATCACAAGTTCAGTCTACATATTCATATTATAGTAAAAAATAAAATTTCCTTGCTCATATAATTTTCTATTGTCTACTTCATGTCTGTAGGATAGACATCCTTTAGATGAAAATCTAATTTCATGCACAAACTTCACTTTTGTGTCCTACAAATATAACTATATCCATAGGCCTTCTTCTGTGAAATTGGGAGACTACAGTCACACCCTTGACCTTACTTCCGTGTGGCTCAGAAGCTGTAGTCGCACCCTTAGGATTTCTTCCATGCGACTGTGGCTTAGAGTAAGGAAAAACTCTCTCTTCTCAGGTCAAAACTTTACTGCATATCAACAATGTCATATATTTGTCTATTCATTCCCATAAATCTTATTTTAACAATAAATAATATACATATAATGCCAATGGTAATAGGAGTAAGTAGTTTATGGAGATATTCTCCCTCTGAATGAGAATCTAGTTTATTCATCTTTATTCAAGTCATCAACCTGTCTATAAGTGTGTCATGCATCAACATAACTATTAGATCATAAATTCAAACTATATCACATATTCATCATGGTTATATCATGTTATAATTAGCTACTTCATCATGAAAACAATCTATCATCAAGGATTAGTGTCAAATAGCTAGTAGGAGTAAGCTTCAAGAATCATGATCACAACATTACCTCTTTTTAACGTAAGTCAATCAATCAAGTCAGGGTATTCTATTTTACCACATGCCATAATTAATAAGCACATCAAAACATGATCATTGTCAATATCAATCTCAATGTTATACTTTTATAATCATGCTTTTCACAAAAATATCAATAGTATCTAGTTTCTTTATGAGATCAAGATATTCAAAATGATAGATGTTAGTCAAACATCAAGTATACCGCTATATCAAGGATCAATAGTAAGTAGCTTCATAGAATTAAGAAATTCATCACGTTTAAGAAGTAAGATACTTTTTCAATACCAAGTGCACCATTTCATCATAAGAATCATGAATCCAAATCATTTTCATATGCATGAATGAGCCATTTGAGAAGGAGACATTTTCATCATACCTTGGGACTTACCTTATCATTAATATTGTAGCTACAACATAACTTTAAAACAATATACCATGCATACCTTGTAGCATTCAAATACCCATCCACCTTCTTATTTTACATAGGCATATTGTAATGCTTTGTCGCCTTTTTATCAGATGACTCTTCTTGCACTATCCATGATACTCAAGAAGGATCCACTTATCGTATCTCATCAAGAAGTTAGAAGCATCAAAATACTCAAATATATATGTAGGAAGCATAAGTAATAATCAAAACAATAATTAGATCCATAAGTATAAACAAAATTGAAGATATAAAGAAGCATCATCAATAGAAAAGTACTTATCTTCAATGAGAGGTGATCATCTCCTTCTTGAACCTGCCTTCAAGAGACATAACTATCCATTGTCCATATAACAATGTTGCCTTCAATATTTCAACCAACTCTATCAGCAACCAGGCCTAATAAAGGATATCTCATCTATGGATTCATAAAATTTGACACAAGTTATTGGACATCTTCACTTTGACCATACTAGGGTTTCTATATTTCATATCTCAAATATTTTCCATAAAATAGGGTTTCTCTCAAACCCTAACGTCATAATATCCATCAAACCATAATAACAAAATTGCCTAGGGTTTCATTCAAACCCTAGAATTATTTTAGGTCTCCTCGATTCTTTCTTACTTCCATCAATGGTTTCATAATAAGGGTGATCTTCATGACTTCTCTTTACCTAATTCTCATACCATGTTAATTTTCCTTAGGGATATATTGTTATTTTATTTGATAGTTTCATTTCTTCATTAACACATTAAGTTCACCCCATAACATCATAACATTATTCACATTTACTTCATTATTCAACAACATATGCAACTATATAGAAATAAAAATATCATCATCATCAATGCAGTGTAGCATAAAGGGAGAATAGAAGAAAAGCATTCACACCTAGAGACACGAGGATTGGTGAGAGACCAGGCAAAAACCCACAATGGGGAAAACCATTTCAAATTATTATTCTTAATAGATTGTTAATGAATGATTCAGTAAATGAGAGTACAATAGTCCATATATTCATCTATACAACTGTCCAGCAAAAACAACTACACGATATCCATGAAATGAACCCAAGAATGCTTATACTCAAAATTTTGATTGAAGCCTACAATGAATTGTATTTGTCTGCGGTAAACTATTGAACATTGCGGTCGCTGAGAGAAATATTTAGATGACTAAAATTCCATCATTTAGGTCTTTGTCTCATGAAGGAGGAGATATGCGAGCGACTAGGAAGCTTCCAGTTGATCTTTGGAGCCTACAAGTGAGTGACTGCAATTTGCAACAAAGATTTAAAACCTTAGATGTTGTTCAAATGGAGGTTGAGTTGTGCATGCGAATAAGATTCTTCGGTCACATGGATGAGCTTGTTAGTGAGTAACTACAGTCAAGATATCCTTGTCTTGTGCCTGTGATTGAGGACCAAAACCCGAAAATAGAAATGCGAGCTTCAGACCGTGCAATTTCATCTTCGAGTGAACCTATTCCTCCGCAGACAAGCCTCAGACCTATGTGAGCCGAAAACAAAGATAGATGAATGTCTCATGATAATTTACAAATGAGGTAGAGTTTACTTGTATTTATAGCCTTCCAAGGGTGTCCACTTTGCTTTAGGGTCGACATTATCAAATGTGCACATGTGGGATTTTCTTCATAACTACACGTTCCCTTATCCATTTTGAGTGATATTTAGGTTGATTTTGGTCCTCTCAAAAGGAGGTATTGAACGCAATCATCATATCCATAAAATGAGCGATTAAAATTCGAATTTTATTGTAGTTGCATACTTTAACATGGGATTATGCGGGCTTGTTGTGATTGACATACACGCAAGGCGAGTGTTATTCTCATTAGAGGGAGGAGGACCCATAGCTAGGTCATCCTGATACTACGACCCCATAGAAATTAAGAGGTAAATCAATAGAGGACGTTGGGTTCATATGAACAAGATGACGCAAGCCAAAAATGATGAAAATTGGAGGGAAAACTTTGGGCGTATGAGGAGATAGTAGAGGACCCTATTGCCGAGGTAAGCCCGAAATAAAGAAATTGATGGTAAGTAAATGTGTAGATTAGGAAGAACCGGGAGAGGGTAAGAGGTATAGCATAAATGGGGTGGTGTGTCCAATGGGACCCACCTGAAAGGCTTAAGGCGCTATGTTTAAAGGTGAAATGTTAACTCAACAGTTAAAAAAAATGATTACGTCATTCCTTTAAATGTACTAGAGTGGATGGCTGACGTTACGTAGTGGTATCAAAGCATCCAAGTTCAACACTAGGCCTGGATGAGCTTATCACAATATGGAAGTTAGAGCCATCATTAGACTCTCTCATGATCAAGCAGAAGTAGTGGCTCCCCAAGGTGAGGGCCTCATAATGATTCTTTTGAAAAATTAATAAAGCACATGTTTAGATTTTAAAAGCTAGTTGTGAATAATTATGAACTACATGATTGATGCATACTTACATGGTGCACTAGTTATGTGACATGGTTGAGTATATGATTGTTTTAGTGTACCATCATTAGTGGTCATATGATGAGCCTTTGTATGCTTGGTAGAATATGTATGATACTATTAATATGATGCAAGGAACCTTAGGAAAATCTCCCTATGTTGTTTGCATCATGTATATTTATGAAATTTTGTATTTAAGTGTATGTTAGATAATCAATATGTCTGTGCATGTGAATGCTTGCATGATTATGTTATTGCTTATGTTTCTTGGCAGGGTTGCTATTATTGACCTTATGAGCATATATATGTATTGATATTCCAATTGGATAAGTGTATCCAATGACCTGTATATGATATAGTTCCTCAAAATATTAGACGTATGACGTTGTATAGCTTTTAGAAATGTAACAACCATGGTGAAAATTCTATGTAATAAAAGTTAATAAAGGAAAAATAATAGCCATAGTTATGGGACACTTATTTCAAGTTGAATTTTGGGCAAGACATCCCAATGTAGGTGTTCATTTCAGTTATTATGGCTAAGAAAATTGGAAAAGGCAATAGAAAACAATTTCGAAAGGCATGAGGCATTATTTGGCATTTATTTATGAAAATAATGGAAAATAAGAGAAAAGGAAGGTGAAAGGTCACTAGTTTCATGTGAGGAGGAAATTGAAGGAAAATAATGGAAAATTGAAGAAAATAGAGGCCTCATTAATAAAAATACTTTAGAGGATCAGTTCATGGACTTTTATCAGTTTAGTTTTGGAGCTCTCTCTCACACACACTCTTTGACACTTAGAGTTTTCTTGGAGTACTTCAGCATTGGATGAAGAAAAGTAAATAAGGGGAAGAAAAGATCAAGAAAGGAAGAGCAGGATCTAGCAGTTACAACGATATTATTTACAAGTATTGATTTTCATGTGTGATTTCCTTGCTAGGTTTGACATGCATGGTACATGCATGTGTGTATTTGGTTCTCTTGCTATCATGGGCATGGGTTTTTACAGGTGTGACAATGTTTTTCAGCTTAGCCTTTCCATTTCCAGATACCCATGGTGTGGAGGATTCTTTTGTATGCGGTTGAGATAAATTGCTAGATGGACTCGATGTTGAGTGGGGTGGTCCCAGGATTATTCACAAGGCCTAGGAATCCCGAGATGGGATACATGGTAAAGATTGAATGTGAACATCTCAATTGAGCCGAGGAATCCCTTAATCGATAATGGATGGATGCATGGTAAAGGTCAATGGTGAGTACCCTTGATTGGGCCTAGGAACACCGGGATGGGATACACAGTAAAGCCCAGAGGGTGGAGACCTCATAGGCATAGGAATATATTGACCAATAATGGCAGGATACACAGTAAAAATGAGAGGTTTGGATGTAAAACTTCCTCACAGTGTAGGTGGAGCGATTCAGTGGCATCCATGTTTGTTTTTTCCTAGTGATCTAGTGAGGATTGCAATAAAGCCTGGTATTGTATGTTTATTGTTTATGGCCTAATTATTTGGTGGGGATCGCAGTAAAGACTGGTTCTATTGTTGAGAGTGAGGTGGTGTAGCCTCGGGAATCCTTGGTTGATTTTGGTGATAAGTCCCACATTCATGCTTGGAATATGGCATGGGGGTGATTGGTTGAAGAAACACTTGGCTCAGCCAATCTACGCTCAGGTGGAATGTGGTAGTCCCATACTAGGTTGGCTTTTGCATTCATTAATGAGGAATTTTTCTCCTTGATATTTTATGAGCAAATTTACTGGTTCATATGAGACATTTATGGCTAATGTAACCTTGATATTTCTATTGGTTATATCATGGTTATTAGCATGTTTTATGACAGTGATGATTTATGTATCTCATCATGTTTTAATTTATAAATGAATGTACAATAAATATATGATATAATATATGATAATTCAACTAATGTGATAAGGCATCAATTCTTCTTAGTGATTCTCAGATAAGTATGAGACCCCTATACTCAGATCTATTGTTATGACTTGTAGAATGCATATTTGTGACCTGTTTGAAAAAATGTTTTTCATGGCTATTAGGGGTCCAGTAAAGTATTTTTTCAAGTATTTGCATTTGTATCATTTGTTTGATGTTACTTTTCATTTTTGAAAGTTTCATGGAGGTCTGGGAAGTGGCCTTGAAAAAGTGGCACACAATCTGAGGTCGTAGGCTCATAACTAGCTGAAAAGGACCCCAGTCTCTTGCATGCCCATGTTGTGAGGGCAACTGGAGGGCCCCAGTTAAATGCGTGCGCATGTCATGGGAGTGACTAAGGCTTTAGGGTAGTAAAGTGTCAATTTGTTGCAGGGGTTGATCACCTGGAAGGGTTGGTTGGTTCATGTACGTTCTATGGTATGTGTAGAAGGTCAGATTGGTTTTGTTGTTTCAATTCCACTTCCTTAAGGTGACCTAGGACGTTGAATCATATTGTAGTAGCATGTTGTCACATGTTTACCTTAGCGAACCGGTTAACTTGGGTAAATGCGGGAGGAAGGCATTACAGAGTGGTTTCAGAGAATCGTTCAATACTTGGACTGGATAGGCAGAATGTGTTTGCCATGCATGCATGCCGGATGTATATGTGCTTGTTATGTATGCATGGTAGTGGTGATTTTTATATTTGTGTTTTAATGTAAAAGTTGATGGTGTTGTTGTTGGTATGTGTTTGTCCTCAATGCATGTCAGTTATATATGCATTTGTTATGCATGTCAATGTCTCTATGTCATTATACATGCATTGTCATGGTTATAGTTATGCATGTATAGTAGGTTGAAAATGCATTGTTAGTTAATTGTATGCATGTTATGTCATCGCAATGCTATTGGTATTTTATCATGCTAATGTGTTGGATAAGATAGGGAAGGAGATGCAGATCATCGGAGTGAGGATGCAACACTAGACTTCAGGGTAAGAGGAGGTCGTCATATATATTTGTATGTTGGTAATGTAGGGATGTCGTTAATGGTTGTTATAAAAAATAGAGTTACTTATATACTTGTCATTCTATGGTTGTTGTGGTTACATGCATGGTAGATGCTAGTTAAGTGCGGTCATATGCATGTGCATTAAATAGTCATGTAGGATAGTAAATTATTATTATATGCATTTTTCTTGATGTTATATGTTAGTTAACTTGATGAGTATGTCATATGTTAAAATTTTGTTGTTATATGTTAGTTAACTTGATGATTAGGGTTATTGCATTTAATATCTTGATGTTACATGTATTGTGTTAACTTGGATTGGCCTATGCATATGGTTATGGTTACAATATTCAAGTATGAGATGACATATTTGTGATATCATGTTGTACTAATCTAGACTGACTATGCATATGTGATTGTTATTCATGAATGGAAATTGTTTATGAGTTTATGATGTGGACATGTTCGTTAGTTACTGTTATGGATATCATCACATTATTTATGTTGATTTGATGTGTTGTGAAGCTATATCATGTTAAAATGGATTTACTGTGTGGACAAGATAGCATCCCCTAAGATACATCATGGTATGAATTTGATTATGTCATCTATTTGATGGCTGAGCATTTGATTATGTCATCCAGTTCATATATTTTACATGGTATGTTTGCAAGTTGTTTGAATGTTTGATTAATTGCATGATATGAGTATGTGCCTGAAAGATTATATGAATGAATGATATTGTTTTAAGATGGTTGTACTAACACATTATGTGCTGAGACAACTAATTTTACTTGATTGTAATTGTGTGCTAGTTATAGTATTGTGATTTTGACTACTAGTTGATTACGAAATGGTAGTTAGTCTTGGAAAAGGTTGATTTCAATTAATAGACATGATGTTTTGATCCTTGGAACGTGTGACTAACATGTGTGAACAGTTGCAGGGAAACATGCTTGGTATTAGCATGATAAGGTAATAGTTTAATTGTTTATATAACTAACAATCGGGTGATGTGATAGTACATAGTAAGATTTGATTTGAACAAGGTAAAAAGGTAAAAGAAAGGAATTAGACAAGAATGCCTTTGGCTATGTTTGGAAACTGTAATTCCAAACGAATGATTTCTTTTCATACAGGAAGTCTTCTTAACCTTGATTTTGTTTGACATTATGTGGATATGTGTTATATTATTGAACATGTATTTGATAGGTATAACAACTAGTTTCTAGTCATGGATGGATTCATCAAGGGAATTGCAGTCCCTTGAGAGATGACATGGACGTGTTCAGTTACAAGACAACGTTCTTGGCACATCAAGGTAAGATAATTGGTATATTTACTTATACACTAATAGTTGTGTGGTTATGGAAGTGTGATTCAGGGGATTTCATAGAAAAAGAGACTACCATGAAATCTTAGAGAAGGATCAGGTTGAGATTCCTTTGGAAGCACTGGGAATGGATGGGGATTTAGTCATTGTGTTTGTTGCTAGACTTGTGATTTTGGTCTTTTGTGAATTGTTGTGCTTGATTTGTGGTCTTGATTATGTCTAGTGCATGGCCATGCCACTTTGTTTGTGGTGTCTTGTTGCTATTGGTTTTCATGGTTTTATTCTTGTTTTATTTTTTTCTTAACTTTTGTGTTTTGAGGGTCTTGGGAGTTAGTTTGGGAAGGACAGAGTTAATGAAGTTCGAGAAGTGCTGAATGAAACTCAACAAGTAATGTAAGGCCTAGATGAAGCTCAGTGCATGAGTATGGGTAGTTGAAGGTAAGAATATGACAGTCGGTTGAACTGGTTGGGTCCATTTTGGTAAATGGATGATGGTAGTACAAACATGAGAAAGTTAACTGGAAAGATAAAGTAAATTGATTTGAGGCATCAGATGCCTTGGTTAAGTTGGGAATTGTTGTTCTCAATGTTGTGCATGTTACGAACGGACAAAGGGAGTTCTCTTAACCTTGACCTTGCTATTTTGTAATTATGTTGTGATCATGATTATGCTAATGTCTATATATGTATACATGTATGTATATATGTATGTCATGTCTAATAAGGTCATCATGGATAATGACAATTTTTATGCTAATGTTTATATATATGTAGGTATGTATGTCATTGTTTGACATGATCATGATTGTTTTATGGTAATGTTTATATATATGTATGTATCTATGTATCTATGTCACTGTATAATAGGGTCATTAGGGATCTTTCTTATAGAGGAATGATTCCTTATGCAAGTGAATGACATGAAAGGGCTCCTGGTCTTACAAGGAATCAATTGGGAAGAGTATTCTTGACAAATATGCGAGGTCAGCATCATGTGGATATGAATTGATATTATGTGATTATATTATGTCTATGTTATGGAAGGTAATGCTGAGGGGTATATCAGTGGAATGAAAGTAGTGTGATATGTGGCATGCTGGGATAAGCATGGATGATGTATAGACACTTGAAACAAGGTTTCCTTATAGAGCCAGTGTGGTCTCTGGATGTTTGGTACTACTATTGTGCATAGGTTTCATATGTTGTACATGTTGCATCTGTGATGTTTTTCACATGCGGTGTTGTGTATATATAGTGTGTGTATGTGTTATTTATGCAATGTTATGTACAGGGTGATACCGATAGTGTTGTGTGCATATTGCATATGTACTATTCGATATAGATGGTGCTATGTACATGTTGGATATGTGGTGTTGTGTACATATGGTGCTATGTACATGTTGTATATGCAGTGCTATGTAGATATGGTGTTGTGTGCATGTTGTACATGTGGTGATATGTACATATGGTGTTATGTGCATGATTCTACATGTGGTGTTGTGTGCATGTGGCTTTGTGTACATGTTGTACATGTGGTGTTATGTAGATGTTGTGCATGTGGTGCTATGTACATGTGGTGTCGTATACATGTCATGGATGTAGTGTTGTTTACAGGTGGTATTGTGTACATGTCACACTGTGTACACGTTGTGAAGGTGGTGCCATGTACATATGATTTTGTACACACATTGTTTAGGTGATGTTGTGTACATGTTGTACAAATGGTATTGGTGTACATGTGGTATTATGTGCATGTCGTACATGCTGTGTTGTGGGCATATGGTACTACTTATGTGCATCATGTATTCATGGTGTCGTGACATGTGTATTCACTGTGTTGAACTCTGTGTATGCATTTTGTTATGTTGTACACCAAGTATTGGTATATGTATTGTGTTGTGTTGTACACTAGATGTAGGTGTATGTACTGTGTTGTGTCATACAATGGGCGTAGGTGTAGGTGTTTTTTCATACAATGGATGCAGGTGTTTGTGTTGTGTTATGTTGTATGTTACGTGTAGGTGCACATATTATATGATTTTGTTTGTCATGTGTGGTTTTATGCGTGTGGTGTACACTTTGCATATGTATGTGTGATTGAAGAGAAGGAAGGGCATCGAGTGTTTGCTAGGTGTGGAAAACAATCTTGTGTGTGTGATGAGCCTCAATATTGTAGCAAGGGTGTTGTAACTCCTAGGGCTACCAACTATACTTGATCAACCTGGGGTTTCATACAAATGTAGAGCTGACAATGTTATATGCATAGTAGATGCAACAATCTACTCTTGTCACTTTTCAACTGGGGCAATAGACCACTAGGGTTTTCAAACTAGTCTTCTATTGACTAGAAGGAGTTTAACTACTAACAGTGAATGTACAACTAATATTTAATGCAAGAAAGTAAATTCTTTCCTATTTAGGAAATGAAAGTGCTGAATGGAAAGTGTTATGAAATGCCATGAAATAATCTAGCTAAGAAATGACACACATTACTTGTAGAAAAGAACTAATCTAACCTTGCATTCTATCATCTAGATATTTGGACTAAGTGGACATGGGAAGTTATCCTATCACTCTATGACTGATGTATGCATGCACTATCTATCTCATGTTGAAATGGTAGAAAAAGAGTCTTTTGATTTTTTATTTAAAAATGTAAATGATAAGTTAAACAATTTGATCTTTGCATGGGAGAAAGGCATGGAAGAGCTGGTCTTAAATTGCACTGAGAGTCATGGAAATAAAGTGGAATGCCTACCCTATGCATAGAATATCATTTCTGCTCAAAATATGTTTAAGCAGGTTGCTACAGGGGATCCTGTAGCTGATACAAGAACTACTAAATGATGTCCTAGTTTACTTCAGGATGTCCTAGTTTTCAACAGGAAGTTAGTTGGACACCACAAGAAGGTAAGGAAGGTGAAATGAAGTGCTGGAAATATGTATAATGGTGAAATAGGGTGTAGGGAAGGTGTAGATTACCCAAGGTTCAACCCAAAACTTCAAGATGGTTGAATTTGCCCAAGGTGGATACAAAACATAAATTTGTATTAAGGGTTGGTAGGCCTTGCCAGAAGCTGGAGAAGACTTAGATAAGGCTAGTGGGATGAGTTCCTCCATCTAGATCAACAATACCTGAAAAAACATGTTATTCTCTTCATTTATGAATAACTTCATATAAATACGGAAAGGATGAGTTGAATTTGAGAAAACTGATTTATTGATGGCTAATGACTAGATCTATGAAATGGAATGACTTCTTAAACTATATAAAACTCAAGAAACAAAATGACAACTACAGGTGCTTCCAAAAAATCATAAACAATGATCTATTCGACAATGAACCCTAAGTTATGGAATGATCAAAAGATAAATCTATTTTTTGGGTGGTGAGAGTGGGGCCCTCAAACCATGATCCCATGAGGGGGATGAGGAAGAGGCCACTGTCACAAGATTTTCTGAGGTATTATTTCTCACTATTGTACAACTGATCTACTTCCTCAACTATTGGAAACAAGACTAAACAATCATTCAAATACTTGTTAAACTAAACAAATCAAAAATAACTTTAACAAATAACTATGACTTTAATCTAAGAATACATGTACAAAAAAGAGGAATGTCTGCTGCTAGGGTTGGGCCGTAACCCAAGAGCTTCATCCCTCTAAGTCAACTCAGTGCTGGATCAAGGTAAACCTTCTCATTAACATCAAAATGTCGAGTACAACATAAGATTAACAGTCACAATGTTTTAGTTCTAAATTATCTCTTGGATACAACAAGAAATTGTGTCTTAATGAGGGCCTTGGCCTTCTTATTTATACCAACTAAAGATACCAAAAACTTCCTGAAAAATTAGGGAGACTTGGATTCCAAACTCGAGAATGACTTGTCTTCACTGTCATTGACTTGGCTGCCAATGAACTCAGTTGAATTTGCTACTTGTAACTTCGAGCTGATGAGATATGGTGGAGGAATATTTGAATGATTTGAGGAGTTAAGGAGGGATATAAATATCCGAAAATCTCTCTTGCTTGTCCACTTCGAGTTCGTGCATTTAAATTAGTTCAAAACCACTCCAATTCTTGCAATTAATGCATATTAGGCCACATGACATAACATCTCGCCTTTACCCTTCTCACTAATAAAAAAATAATAAAATATGTAAGTAAATGTGAGAAAAGTTGATTTTAATATGCTGGAGAGTGGAATTAAGACCCATATAGTTTACCTATTGATGAGCCTCATCAGTGTGTATGAAGAGAATAAAGGTAGAATTAAAGGACTGTTGAAGGCTACATATCAATATGTCATTCAGTTTTATTATGCATGTGATCTATGATTTTGGTTTATGACGATTACATGTGATCTATGATCTTGATTATGATGGTTGTGTTTTGACCTAATCGGACGTGATATACATAATTATTTGATCAACGATGCTAGTTTGACTTGTTGTGACAGGAAGTAAACAAATTTCAAGTGTACCTTATTGACAAACTACCAATGAGGTATGATTTGAATTTATTTCATTGTATTTTAAATCTAATGGAATTTTTGTGCTTGGTACAAGAAGCATGAACATGCTCGGTGATGAGCCCCAAAAATGGATAATTATATGGGCTCATTCAACCTCCTAATTCGACTTAATCTACCATTCTCATTAGTTTATTGCATGTTTTTTATTATATTTATGCTAATAGAGTGAATTGGGTTAGTCATTATGCCAACAAGTCTAATGTGTGCTTTGTGTAGTCTTTTTGGTCAATTTAGAGACAAAATCAAAGATTTAAATGAGCACTTGGCAGCCAAATTTTTGGAGAGGATTTTTAGGAAGGTGTCCCCTTCATTTATGTGCCCTTACCTTGAATTCTCCACCATCAGCTTGGAGTTCAAGGGCCACCAAATCGATTATCACAAAGGCAGCCAAGCAAGTCAAGTAGGACTGCTGTTAACTACAAGTTTTGGGCAGCCGAGTCCCTAAAGTTTAGGAGGACTATTGGGGTCCTCAATTTGTATAAATAAGAAGGCTCAGGGCCTCATTTTGGTTAGCCAGTAGTTAGTCACTTTGTAGGCAGAAGTTAGCTAGTTTGTAGTTTGATTTTATTCAGTAGATTAGCTTTTCATTTCAGCACATTTTCAAGCTTTCCCTTGTGGACAGTTTTGATGTAACTCTTCTTTTCTTGCTCAATAAAGATGGATCCAACTTTGCATCAGATCTAAATCTCTCTTAGGAGGCTGTAGCTCTTGGTTTGGGCCCATCTCAAGTGCCCAATACCTCCTTTGTTTACTTTCATGTGTCTTTGCTGCATTCTTGGAATAAAATCTGCTATCTAGATTTAAATCTTGTTCTGTTATTTAGGTTGCTTTTGATGATTAAAGTAGCTTTTCATGTTCAGATTTAGTTGATAGGTTAATAACAGGAAAAAGGCTCCAAAAAAAGGTTCAACAAACACTTTTGGTTTCACCTCTTCCTTATTGGATTAGGGGCTTGAATTGAAGTAACCATGTTGTCCCAAACAAAAACACTAGTTTGCTTTACCATGCAATCCTTAGTGTATTGTTTTCATTTGCAGAAGTTGGTTATGTGTTCAGATCTCTGAAATGTTTCACTGCATAGTTGATATACATGGTTCTCTTCCAAATAAAGCTATTGTTCATTCACTTTATTGTTAGTTAGATTAGATTAGCTAGGACTTTGATTACTTGCAAGACTTTGTTGATTTAGTTGAATGTATACGGTGCAGAGCATATCTACCACTCTTTCATCCACCTAAGCTTCATCAGAGCCATCTACTCCATCTCCTAGCTAGGTTCCTCGTTTCACATCTGTCCTCTTGCTCACGTAACCCTACCTTTTTGTGCAATCATTGTTTCAACCTTCTTTGAGCCAATTTAGTCATCTACACCTCCTCACCACTCCATCCACCAGTCCTTGGGAAACTTCAGACCCCTATCCTACCTCCATATCCATTCATGCATCTTCCCTCACTCACCCATCCTCCAAAATCCACTTTTTAAAACATCCTGTAGAAATTTCTGAACATCCTGTAGAAATTCCTGAACATCCTGTAGAACCCCTGCAGACTTCCTATAGAAGCTCACGAATGAGGTTTCTTGATAGCCAAACTCTGTGAAACTCTCTCGAAGGGTGTTAGGGACCCCTTAGGCCCTATCTGAACCTTCTCGACCTCCTCCAAGCATGTCCTCTCACCATTCCACCTCTGCACAGTAAAAAACAGTTAAATCGCATGCATGATAATTATGACAACTTATTCAAAAATACAAAAAGATGTTTTCTTCATATTTTACCATAGAAGTAGCTTAGACACATGCATTTCATCTTCTTAGAAGTCAATGGCATCTCTTTCAGTAGCTTGCATCCTCTTTTTCACATCAATAGGGCTAGCTAGTAAAACTAGGGTTTACTAGGGTTTGCATGTCCCTTCCGCTTTCAGTTTATTTCTGCAAGTAGATTAGCCTCATTTGAGTTAGCTTTCATCCATTAGTTAAAAAGTTTCTTCTAAGAGCTCATAGGAGTTGGCTTGAGCCCCTAGTGGACTTGTGTCAGCTGACCAAGTGACAGCTGCGGCAAGAGCTAGTACCTGTGCATACAGCACCGTCGCTTCCAAGTTTGTTACAAACTACCGAGTTGATAAAATTAAAGAAGGGAGTCTCAGGAGTTGCAACATTATTGCTGCAATACTGGGGCTCACCACTCTTTTTGGCGTCGTTGCCGGGGAAGTGTCAGAGTATTGGTGATTGCTGCTTTTCTTCTATTTTCCACTACAACCTTCTGCTAAGTAGTTTATTTCATTTCATTTCCGTAAAAGTAGATTAGATATTTCCTGCTTTCATAGATTAGCATTTCAATTCAGCAATTTCAATTTTGCAAGTGTAGATTAGAATTTCAATTCTGCAAGCATAGACTAGCATTTCATTCCTGCAATTTCATTTGAGAAAAATAGATTAGTCCTTTCCTGCTTTCATTTCAATTCCGCATTTTCATTTCAGCAAGATAGTTAGTTGCAGTTCAATCTATTTTAGTTATGCAGGTACAAGAAGAAAAAAAGCAAAAATCAACCAAAAAGATTTCCTTTCATGCCTTGTAGGAGTAGAGATAATTCAGAAAAATGATTGCACAACACCCCCACTGCTTCACATAGCCAACCTTCTCTCTTCTTCGATGGCTGTGATTAAAGAACCCTTAGGTGGACAGTAAGACATATCTGAAGAACCTCAAGGGAAGAAGAAGAAGAAACCATTCCTCTGGAGCGAATGGCTACAAGAAGAAATGTTGGGAGCAGTACCTTATCCAAAAATGAATTTGAAAATCAGATGGAAGATTTCAAGAGCGAGGTAAGACAGTTTCTTGCCATGCAACTGGATACCTTGCGGATCCAAAAGAAGCAAGAGGAAGCCAAGAGGGCTTTGGTCATCTTTTGTCCTAGGTGCACTAGAAAGCATCCTAGGAACGAATGTCCAATGCACTCCCTAGAAGTGTGTTTCGTCTGTGAAGGATACCATCCTATGAATCAATGCCCTTCCTTGCCTGGACTTAAAGCTGCATATCAGAGAGCCAAAGGAGCCACTGAATCACTCTATTATATGAACCAAAGGAGGCCACATGGACCTAGATCTTACTAGCAGGAACTGCAAGGGACATCCAAGACCTATTATGACCCCTATCAAGCCACTTTCATGCCTTCTTGGGGTTCCCCTGCTCACCCTTCCTGGTTCACACCTCCTCCTTGTTCCTTCACAGATCCATATTATGCCCAACCAGCTGCTCATTTTTTTCACTCTTATGCTCAGCCACAGCCTCAGTGGAATGCACCTCAGCAAGGGTGGAGGCCCCAATACAACACTCCTCCCGCTTCTTTTCCTCCACCACCTGCTCATCCACAACCATCGCCTCCTGCTCCACCAAGGCAATCCCAAATGCCTGCCCAACCACAACCCCATCCACATCCATCTCAAATATACACCCCCACTCAGCTACCCATAACACCATTTCCAAAACCATACAATGGAGTAGCTCAACCCAATTGCAAAGCTGAGGCACAACATGTCCAAATGACTCCTCTTGAGCTCAACGATCTTCACCATAGCTCAGGAAGAGTGTTGCAAAGAAAAGATTATATTGACAACATTGAAGGACCAAAGGCAAAAGAAGATTCAAAAGAGGAGATCAAAGAGCCATGGGATGCACTTGATGAAGAGAAGAGATCAGAATCAGAGATCGAGAAAGCTCCCTCATGGTTACCATCAAACCCTCCATGTAGTCAAGAGAAAAGTCAGCAAAAATAGGAAGATGTGAAGGTCATGATAGAAGAAGATATGGAGAATGATCCATATCAGCAAAAGGACCAAGGATATCAAAGCTATATTGAGACATGGTTCCAGACAGTCACTAAGTTGCAGCAGTACTCTCTTTCTCAGCTATGTTTGATCCCTTCAAAGTCAAATCATTTGGTCTCTGAGATCTGGATAGTTGTCAAAGCATGCATTTCAAGCCACCACACCATTTTATCTCTAATCTCGATGTGCACATGGCTCCATTGGAAGTATTCTTATACTTGAAAAGAATTTTGTTTTTTTCAAGTAGGGTAGGGTATAAAAAAAAGAGAAAAAAAAAAGAAAAAGAAAAAATGAAAATAAGATGAAAATAAAAATCTAAGGTGAAAACCTCCTCGGAGGCGCCTTAGATTGGCTCATTGATTGAAAGCCTCCATGAGGCGGTCAATGGGTTGGAAAGAAGAGAAAATAAAAAGGGAATAAGATCCCTCGGTGAAAACCTCCCTTGTAGGCGCCCAGGGCAGGCAATTAGGGTGAAAACCTCCATGAGGCACCCTAGTTGTTTTTCAAAAAAAAAGAGAAAAATAAAAGAAAAATAAAGCAAATTTCCATTGAATAATTGCAGGTTGCAAGAAGGACATTGCAGGTCAGGGAGGATCGCTCAAAAAAAAGACAAAGGAAGTGTTGTGCCTTCTACATGAAGTTCTGTGTTTTCTACAGGAAGTTCTGTGTCTTCTATAGGAAGCCTACAAACAAGACAAAATTGATCTCTGAAGAGGACCTGAAGGCTGGGAATCTATCCGTGAGGCCTGCAAGCATCCATGTTTTCATCCCTCACCCTTCTCCATCATTTTTTCTATCTCATTGTGCTTCTTTCCTCAAGACTATGTGTTCTACAGGAAGTTCCTGTAGAAATTACAGGATTTCTACAGGAAGCTAGAAATGGATTTGAAAAAGGTATTTTGGAAAACATGATAGCTTCCTCAAGAGTTCAGATGTCCTCCTGCAATCTTCAAACTCCTCCTCCATCATCTCCATGCCTACATCACAGCCAAAGCTTAGTTTTTCTTTCCATGCAAAAACTTGCAGAATGCTTTGAAGAAAAAATACATAGAACAGAATTTGTTTTTTCCCTAGCTTGAAAACCGTGCAACCATTTGCAAAACTGTTACAGGTGGAGTTGTATAGGGACAATGGCAACATGCTCGAGCAATCTAAGCCCATTCCGGTGCACGGTTTCCAAGAAATCCACCTCCATCACCGTCAACCATTTTTGCATTTCCTCCATATCCGTGCATCCATTTTAAAACCTGTTTCATGGGGAGATGCATATGGGTGATAGTGGCCTACCCAAGCAGTTTCAGCTGATTCCGATGCACGGTTTCCGAGAAATTGATCTCTGAAACATTCAGCCATTTTCCATTTTTCTTGATATCTGTGCATCCATTGATCATAGTTTTTCTATGGGAGGTGCATAATGATGATAGGAACATGCTCAGCAAGTTTCAAATCGATCTGATCTATTGTTCGGTAGCAATGGCGAAAACAAGTTTTGGTCTTATGAAAATTCAGCAGCAGTAGCTTGAGGGTGCAGATCTGAACGTAAAGCCAACACCTACAGCACAGATCCGGCCAGAGGATACCTGCACAAGAAAAAAATAGCCATGAATCAGCCACCAAGCCCTCATGCAACCACAGAAGCCAATGAATGCAGCAAATCAAAGGCCACAACACCTCACGGCAACCACATTTGACTTCCAGGTACGTGACTAAAACTCATTCCTCTAATTGCATGAATGTAATTTGGAAACTGCATGAGCAATGAGATGGTTGGGATTAAGAAAATCGGTGGCCAGTTACAAGTTCTCCAGCGCTCAAGCAGAAATCACACAGCATACGTGTATGGTCAGTCACGTGAAATTTGAAAAAACACAGGTAGTGGTAGACGTGTTCAACTCCAATGCACAGGACGTCAAATGATTAACAGATAGAAGAGAACATACAGTCCATAACATCACTGCAGTTCGAATAAAGACAGCACACGTTTTTGCCACCTCACCACAAATGACGCAGCAATTAAAGAAGGCTTGGCTGAAACTCACAAACTGTTGTTCATCTGCACTTGCCACATCCTCAACTGAAGTATGCACAAAATGATTAACTAGTCATCCTCCACCAGTTTCTCTACCTGTCTTCAAGATTCTGTTGCATATCAGGCTCGCTCAGAGGCGCAGGGGCACTCTACAAGAGTTTCTACAAGAAGTCTTCTACAGGAAACACAGAAACAACCATGCAGAAAGAAACCTGGGATTTTCGGCGAATTTCAAGCTCCAAACGAGGTAGGATCAGGGAAACTTTGTTGTGCATGATTTGTTGGTACAAAATGGTGAAGTGAACACAACATTGAATTGAAAAATGAGAGTAACATTCTACCTGTGTATTCAACAAAATATGGAAGATTGCCTACATATTTCAGTGTATTTGCCCAAGTTCTTCCTCTGCACTCCGAACTCTCCTCATCATCTTTAAAAGTAAAGAAGATATATGTTGCAATAGAGGCCACCCTGTGTGTATGAAAACCTGAATTTACATATGTATCTATGTGTTGAGAAGAGAATTTGTGCCCTTATGCTCAGTTCTGCAAAAACAACATTGTCCTTTCAATAAACCGACAGTCGAATTCTGGGTGACAGAAACAAGGGAATTATTGCTATCTGGTATTGTGAGGAACACAAGAGAAACTCCTCCCTGGGTTCAAAAAACACCAAATTCAGTTGTCCTCTGTTTTAGTGATTGACTGTTGTTTTCCTGAGCATTTCCTTTTCTAATTAAAACATAAAAAGAGAAATTCCACCATCCAATGAGGATTCATAATGGGAGAACACAATTGAACAAGTAAGGGCACACCCCAGGCAACCATGACACAAGTCAAAGAGAAGGCACCCCTAGCCAAGAAAGCCAAATCAGGGAAAACTGGTTCTACAGAAAACCAGCAGACTATTTCTACAGGAAGCCAGAAAACGGCCACTACAGGACTTTCTACAGGAAGTTTGGGGAAAGGGCAGCAGAAGGAGAAATCGCCTGAGATTTTAGCTAGGGAGGCAGTAGCTGTGCTGGCCACCCTAAACACATCTCCCAAGCAGAAGGAGAAGCAAAAGAGGAAGCCCTCACTGTACTTTAAGACAAGAAGGAACGTGAGGGTAAAGACTAGCAGACCTCAACCAGCATCGAAAGTACCAATCACCATTGTCGACACCCCTACCACACCAACGGATAGGTCCCCCTCAAAGGCATCCATCACCTATGAACAGGGAAGCCCGAAGACATCCACCTAGAGAGAAAGAATGGAAATGTTGGACACAAAGGCCTCTCTACAGGATGCTGAGACAGTTCTATAGGAAGCTGAGAATTCTCTAGGAAAAGGAGCACAGGCAGTGGGAAGAAGTAGAGAGAAAAGCATGGTTTCATGATCAAGAAGAGGACATCACTTCAGAAGCTTGGCATGACAGGGAGACCACCAGGTCCATCAAAGATGAGGAGATAGATCAGTTGCTCAGAGGATGAGAAACACTTTCAGTAGGGGGGTGATGATGAGCCCCAAAAATGGATAATTATATGGGTTCATTCAACCTCCTAATTCGACTTAATCCACCATTCTCATTAGTTTATTGCATGTTTTTTATTATATTTATGGTAATAGAGTGAATTGGGTTAGTCATTATGCCAACAAGTCTAATGTGTGCTTTGTGTAGTCTTTTTGGTCAATTTGGAGACAAAATCAAAGGTTTAAATGAGCACTTGGCAGCCAAATTCGTGGAGAGGATTTTTAGGAAGGTGTCCCATTCATTTATGGGCCCTTACCTCGAATTCTCCACCATTAGCTTGGAGTTCAAGGGCCACCAAATCGATTATCACAAAGGCAGCCAAGTAAGTCAAGTAGGACTGCTGTTAACTACAAGTTTTGGGTAGCCGAGTCACTAAAGTTTAGGAGGACTGTTGGGGTCCTCAATTTGTATAAATAAGAAGGCTCAGGGCCTCATTTTGGTTAGCCAGCAGTTAGTCACTTTGTAGGCAAAAGTTAGCTAGTTTGTAGTTAGATTTTAGTCAGTAGATTAGCTTTGCATTTCAACACATTTTCAAGCTTTCCCTTGTGGACAGTTTTGATGTAACTCTTCTTTTCTTGCTCAATAAAGATGGATCCAGTTTTGCACCAGCTCTAAATCTCTCTTAGGAGGCTGTATCTCTTGGGGTTGGGCCCATCTCAAGTGCCCAATACCTCCTTTGTTTACTTTCATGTGTCTTTGCTGAATTCTTGGAATAAAATCTGTTATCTAGATTTAAATCTTGTTTTGTTATTTAGGTTGCTTTTCATGATTAAAGTAGCTTTTCATGTTCAGATTTAGTTGATAGGTTAATAATAGGAAAAAGGCTCCAAAAAAAGGGTTAACAAACACTTTTGGTTTCACCTCTTCCTTATTGGATCAAGGGCTGGAATTGAAGTAACCATGCTGTCCCAAACAAAAACACTAGTTTGCTTTACCATGCAATCCTTAGTGTATTGTTTTCATTTGCAAAAGTTGGTTATGTGTTCAGATCTCTGAAATGTTTCATTGCATAGTTGACATACATGGTTCTCTTCCAAATAAAGCTATTGTTCATTCACTTTATTGTTAGTTAGATTAGATTAGCTAGGACTTTGATTACGTGCAATACTTTGTTGATTCAGTTGAATGTATACGGTGCAGAGCATATCTACCACTCTTTCATCCACCTAAGCTTCATCAGAGCCATCTGCTCCATCTCCTAGCTAGGTTCCTCATCTCACATCTGTCCTCTTGCCCACGTAACCCTACCTTTTTGTGCAATCATTGTTTCAACCTTCTTTGAGCCAATTTAGCCATCTACACCTCCTCACGACTCCATCCACCAGTCCCTGGGCCACTTCAGACCCCTATCCTACCTCCATATCCATTCATGCATCTTCCCTCGCTCACCCATCCTCCAAAATCCACTTTTTAAACATCCTGTAGAAATTTTTGAACATCCTGTAGAAATTCCTGAACATCCTGTAAAACCCCCACAGACTTCCTGTAGAAGCTCACGAATGAGGTTTCTTGATAGCCAAACTCTGTGAAACTCTATGGAAGGGTGTTAGGGACCCCTGAAGCCCTCTCTGAACCTTCTCGACCCCCTCTAAGCATTTCCTCTCGCCAATCTACCTCTGCACAGTCAAGAACAGTTAAATTGCATGCATGATAATTCTGACAACTTATTCAAAAATACAAAAAGATCTTTTCTTCAGATTTTACCATAGAAGTAGCTTAGACACATGCATTTCATCTTCTTAGAAGTCAATGGCATCTCTTTCAGTAGCTTGCATCCTATTTTTCGCATCAGTAGGGTTAGTTGGTAAAACTAGGGTTTACTAGGGTTTGCATTTCCTTTCCGCTTTCAGTTTCTTTCTACAAGTAGATTAGCCTCATTTGAGTTAGCTTTCATCCATCAGTTAAAAAGCATCTTCAAAGAGCTCATAGAAGTTGGCTTGAGCCCCTAGTAGACTTGTGTCAGCTGACCAAGTGACAGCTGCAGCAAGAGCTAGTACTTGTGCATACAGCACCGTCGCTTCCAAGTTTTTTATGAACTACCAGGTTGATAAAATTAAAGAAGGGAGTCTCAGGAGTTGCAACATTATTTCTGCAATACTGGGGCTCACCACTCAGTTAAGTGATTGAAACCGACTGTGAGAATTAGCACCAACAACAAAAAGAATTTGAATAGGCAGCAATATGCTAGTAAAGCACTTCAGGAGTAGGGCCATTGTGGGACACTGGTTCCCTTCCTAACTTCTCGTGAACCCAACAGTAAGGGTGGACTGAGTTTCAAGATAATCCAATCGATTTTTAGTCTTTGCATGGAATTCTTATACAACGGGGTCCTTTCTAATGCATTCCTCAACCTCTCAGGGGAATGGTACTCTATGATCCTTAGATTGTTTGGTAGTTTGCTCCATCTTCTCTGGCATGCTTGTTGGCTTTCATTTCCTAGTAAGCACAAGGTGTTTTGAAAGTGGGAGATGGCCTATTCTTTTGTAGCTAGGTATCTTGGTGCAAGTTTGGCACCATTGGAGATGATGTTGTGGTTGCTAATGACAACCATGGAATTTAATTTTTCTGCTAGGATGTAAAGGGGCTCCCCTTCCTCTTTTTCCAATATTCTCTTGGCCTCCTTAGCCCTGACCTCCTCATGAATCATGCATGATGCAAGGGCCATTAGTTTTTAAATCCCCCAACCTTGCATTAGGGTCCCACACATTCAAATATTTTAATGCCAAGTTCTGTATGTAAAATTCAAATATCTTGGCCTTATCTTCCAGGGTGCTCTTGTCACATAATTCAATGAACTATCTATAGTCTTGGAAAGGCATAATCCCCTGTTGTGCTAGTGTCTTGATATGAAATTATAGCCATTGATCCTTGAGGTATAGTGCATATGATCTTGATGGCATCCTGCACTGAAGTGCCTCCATGGAGAGGCTTGCCATGGTGGCCAATTGGCTCTCTTTTTCCTACAACTTCCTCCTTAGCGATGCGTTTTCTGCCTATATTTAAGATCTTAAAATTTTTTCCTTGTCTCTCATCTCACTCAACTCCCTGCCCATCTCTAGGAGTTTCTCTTCCATATGGCCCACATCTTATACCTTCTTTGACTTGGAAATTTGCATCCAACAATGTGTCCTTCCTCTCTCTTTCTCAAGCTCAAAGAAGAGAGGGATTGCAAATTTCTATGGTATTACTCTGCCTCCCTCGATGAACTTGTAGTAAGATCTCAGAGTTGATTGTGCGCTAGGCTCCTACAGCTCTTGGAATTCCCCCTCAGATTTTTTTGAAGAAGCTTTCCCCTCATCCACTTGTGTTGTTGCTTCCTTTCCTTCCCTCTACCCTTGCTATCCTTGATGTAGCTTTTTCTGTGTTTCCTGGAGGACTGAAAAAGTTTCCTATATGACTGCCTAAGGATCCTATAGAAGGATTTTTTCTCTTTGTAATGGGCTCAAATGTGCCTTCTCTTGCTTTGCTGATGTTTACTTGGTGACAAGCTTCCTAAAATAGATGATGGGACCTTTAGGGTAGCTTGTTTTGATGTCCCCTCTTCAACTTTCATTCCCAAGGAAACTAGCTCTTCCCGTTTTTTTGGTGACTCCTCAATTATGATGTGAGTCCTTGTGGATGTTTGTAGCCTCCCCTACTTGATCCTGGTGCTTCTTCTTGTTTTGAAATAGAGGGGAGTCTACCTTTGTTTTTTCCATTTTTACTTGATGGGTGTGCTTAGGGAATTCAAGGCAGAAACTGCCTCCTTCTCAGTGGGCTCAGGGGCCAACCTTGGAGATTTCTCCCCTTCTTTGGTATGTTTCTCAGGGCTTTCCTCGTCATTCTTCTCTTGCTTTGCACCTTTCTCTTATTCTCCTTCTTTTCCTTCTTCCTCTTCTGCCTCCTCTTATTCTTCTTCTTCTCCTACCTCCTCTTCACCACTAGAGGTTGGGTCCCTATCATATTCAAGGGCTTGGATTTAAATTACAACCTCTCTGTCCATGTCTATAAATGTGGACCATAGAATAGGAATTCTTAAGTGGTTCAAGGTATCCTCTAGTATTAGTTTAATGATTCCATGATGTGTCAATTGCTGATGTTTCCCTTCTTTTACCTTTTGGATTATGTATATCATCGACTGCAATTGGAAATAAGGCACGTTGAGCCTTTGGTTTATGGGTTGACCCTACCCAAAACTCAACTCATGGAGGAGTCTAAATTGGTAGCCATAGACTACACTGAGCCTCCCTTCACAAGAAATGTATTTGAGAATGTGATAGCTCACCTCATTCCAAGGATAGGGAAGGCTCTCCCTTTTGACCCCATTTTGTCCTCAATTGGCTCTTCATCATCTAGGAAACATGTTTTATTAGAAAAATTGTTGCTAGCCTTATCCTCCTTTCTCCATTGAACCCCTTGAGGAAGTGTGGTGACTCTGCTGATCAGCTCAGGGTTGATTGTAATTGACAACCCCCTCACCACAGTAGTACCACTAGTTCTAGCCTGAAGGTTGAGTGGCATAGAAAATTCCTGAGCTATATCATCATCATACCCTTTGATCAACTCAAGGAATCCCAACCAGTGATGTTCCCAAATATTTCTACCACAGGGGGATGAAAGTGGATCTTAGATGTGTTTGTGGGTTCCGTTTTGTTGAATCCTTCTCTTATTTCTCTTCTCTCATTAGCTGACTATGGGAGGTTAACTAGGCTAGCCTTAGTGTGTGTTGAGGGTGTTTGAGAGTTTGGAATTTTTGGTGGATGATTAAAATTTTTACCCTTTCCTATCTCCACACAATTTACTTTAAACTTCACAAAACACTGTCTAAACCCTAGGCCCACTATAATTACTAGAAAATTTTAGAGTTGTCCCTTTCTTTCTTCCATAGCTATCAAGTCAAAAGCACAAGAGAGATGGGGCACCTACCTTTTATTGTGATGCTCTGCATTATGAGAATTGCTAACCAACTGGACCATGGGCACCCCCTTTCTGATTTCTTGTGAATTTCCAGTGCTTCCTATAGCTCCCTAAGTTTCCTATAATTTCTTGTTGCTCTATTTCTTGTAGCGTGGCCAAAATAGGGTTTTCTTCCTTGATGGCTCTCTAAGGTGGTCTCGGTCTCTCTGATCTCGAAATAAACAATGGGTGTATTAAAGTTTGGATTTTTATTTATTTATGGTCAATTCATTAGATCGCTATGTTGGCTGGCAATAGTACGAGATTTCCTCATTGGGACCATTGGCCCACCATTGGTGATAATGCAACCTCCCCTCGTAATTATCACCCACTCTCACATAAATAAATCAACCACCTTTTTTATTGATGATCCTTGATGTGAGATTCCAGCGTGACATGCTGACTGGGAGTTTACTTTTTGTCTTTGAGCTGAGGGTGGGCAAGTTAACTGGCCATCTCGAGCTTATAAAAAAACCTTTACACATTCCTTACACTTTTAGCATATCGTACTTGGGGAAGAGTTTGGATGAGATGCCATACATTTTCCTACCTTTGCTGGGTGATGCATGTTGGAGGATGACCATGTTGTGCTTCTTGTTCAAGTGAGTGCTCTCCTTTGGTCATTTTTTTGTTGATTTCTTCCTACTGATGTAGCCGTCTTCCAGTTGTTTCCTATGTGTAGGTGATTTGTGTCCTTGCTATTGTTGCTAAGCTCTGGACAGGAGGCACATGGCTTGTAGAGATGTTGTAGCTCCATATTTGAATTGGTGGTGAAGTAGAATGCAGCAATGGCCTATTGTAGTTGTAACACAGGCTGCTACAAGAGATCCTGTAGCTACTATAGGAAACCCTATAGCTGCCTTTTCTTCATCATTTTTTTGTTTTTTCCACTTAGAGGGAGGTTGGGTGGTGGTGTAGGAGTTGAGAAATGGTGATGAAGGAGATGGAGTGATGGGTGGATGAGGCCAATGATGACATGTCCTTTGGATTCTCCCCTATTTTTGTATATTTTTTCATTTTCCTGTGTTTTTTTTTTTGTGGACACAAGGGTAGGTATGGATATGAGTGGATGTTGGGTGAGAGATGGTGAGGTATAGGGTCCTTTTTTTTAACCTAGAATAGGAATGCATCATTATTTTCCAATCAGGACCCCTTTCTTGTAGTATTTCAGGACATCCTATAGTACTACATGATCTTCCTGTAGCAGCTACAAGACATCTTGTAGAAAGCTAGAAAACTGCTCAAAAATTGGTTTTTGATGCCTGAAAGTGGAAATGGATGATGGGGACATGGTGGAAATGCATGAGATGAAGTGGATGGAGGAGGAATTGAAGTGATTCTTGGCTTGCTATCCCTGGAAATCTGATTCCTTTGTTGTCTTTAAAAACATGCAAAATCATAGAATTTTATTAGTAGGTAGGTTTGAGGTCCCTCCCATGGCATTTTTGTTTTTGTTTTTTGTTTTTTCCTTTTTTTTTGGAAAGACACACAGGTCACCCCAAAGGAGGTTTTCAACCTGTATGCCTATGCTAGGCACCTCAAGGGAGATTTTCAACCAAGGATCTTTTTATTTTCCCTTTTTCACTCTTGGGCTGCCTCAAGGAGGTTTTCAACACAAGAGTTGGCCTCAAGTGCCTCATATAGGTTTTCACCTAGGCCCCTTATTGTTTTTTTTTTTTTTCGAAAAACAAAAAAAACATTTTTCAAGAATTGGGTGAGCCAAAAGTTGAGACAGTTCTAATCAAATTCACTTCCTTACTAATGGTAGTGATGAACTCCTCGCTTGACATAGGTCTTTTTATAGGCTTTCAATCTATACCCATTGACAAGTAATGAGATACCTTCTTCATCAATGGTGATGATTTCCACAGCCCCATTTTCATGCTACTTTGCTATAAAATATGGGCCGAACCACTTGGTCATCAATTTTCCTTTGAAGTCCTTGAACCTGGAGTCATGTAGGAGAGCTCAATATCCTTCTTGAAAAAGTTTTTCCTTGGCATTTTTGTCATGCCAAATCTTTATCTATACTTGAATAACTTCAGTGTGTATGAGGGCTTGCATCCTGAATCCATCCAAACCATTGATCTGGAGCAACCTCTCCTGTCGTGCCTTTTTAACATCCAAATCCAACGGTGTTTCCATTATCAAAGTGTTGTAATCAAACTCAATGGAGAGAAAAACCTTCTTTCCATAGACCAAGTCATAAGGGGTGAAGCCAGTGGTTGTCATCCAGGTTGTATTATATGTCCAAGTGGCCTCTAATAGTCTGTCAGCCCAATATTTTCTTCTATTTCTCACAACCCTGGTTAGGATGCATTCCAATGCTCTATTCATAACTTCTACTTGTCCATTGGCCTGAGGATGATAAGCAATTGACTTCATGTGTTTTATCCTATTTTGCCTCAACCAATTCTTAATCAGGTGTGATGTGAAATGAGCTTTCTGACTAGTGTCTTGTTCTCTAGGGTACTTAAACTTGTAAAATACATTCTCCCTTAAGAACTCAACCACTTTCTCTTCTGTTTCTATCTTGACAACCTTATTCTTTGCCCACTTTGTCAAATAATCAGTGCATACAATTATGTAATTTTTTTGCCCTAATGGTGGATCAATGGGCTAAATGAAATACATGCCCCACTTGTCAAATGACTCTAGAGTCACCTGAGGTTCCAAAGGCATTTCATCCTTGGGAGTAGGTTTCCCCATTCTTTGGAACTGATCACATTAATTGGTGTATCTTCTTGCATATTGGTGGAGAGTGGGCCAGTGGTAGCTAGCTTGCAGTACCTTGAAGGCTGCCCTCTTGGTTGGAAAGTGACCTCCACAAGGCCCATCATGACAATCTAGAAGGATTTCAAAGACTTCCTCCTCCCTGAAAAATCTCCTCAAAATTTGATTTGGGCCTAGCTTGAAGATATTTATCCCAATCCAAGTGAATGGGGTGCTCTTTTTGACAATTCTCTTTTTCTCCTTGGAGGACAGATTTGGAGGGAACTGTGCAGCCACTAGGTAGTTGGCTATGTCATCAAACCATGGAGAGAGAACAGAAATAGAAAATAAATTCTCATCTTGTAGATGATTATCAACTATTCCTTCCTCACTAGTAGGCAAAGAAATTCTAGACAAAAAATATGCAACTACATTTTCTCTACCAGGCTTATCAATGATAGTTAGATCAAATTGTTGTAATAAAATAAACCATCTAATAACTCTGGAATTCACATAAGGCTTGTTCATCAAATATCTGATAGAAGCATGGTCAGTATGTACAAAGTTCTGGTAACCAGTGATGTAGTGTCTAAGTTTGTTTAAGGAATGGACAACAGCTAGGAGATCTTTTTCATTCATAGTATAGTTCAATTCAACCTTGGACAAATTTTTGCTAATCAAGTAAATGGCGTAAGGCGACTTGTCATCTATTTGACCTAGAGCTTCTACTATAACTTTGTCAGAGGCATCAACATGGATGTGGAAAGGAAGATCCAAATTTGGGCCTCAAGTATGGGTGTAGTAGTCAACTTGTCTTTTAAGGTTTCTAGGGCCTCTTAGTAGCTTTTTGACCAGCAAAATTCAGAGTCCTTGGCCAGTAGTCCAAAAAATGGTGAGGGTACTTTGCTGAAGTCCTTTATGAATTTCCTATAGTATCCAGCTAAGCCCAAGAAACTCCTGACATCCCTCTGCTTATAAGGAGTAGGGACCATATTTATGATATCAATTTTGTTTGGATCCACTTGCAGTCCTTCCTAGGATATTGAATGACCAAGAATAGTCGTTGCATTCATCAAGAACTCACACTTCTCAAGATTAAGGGATAGGTTCATTTCAATGCATTTCTTAAGTACTTTCCCCAAGTTAGAGAGAGCCTCCAAGAAGTCACCCCCATAGGGAGTGAAGTCATCCATATATATTTCTACAAATTCGTGGACTAATTCAGCAACGATGCTCAGGACTGCCCTTTGAAAAGTGGAAGGCGAATTACATAATCCAAAAGTTAGGACCCTATAAGAAAATATACCCCAAGGATAAATGAAGGTGGTTTATCTTGGTCCTCTCGGGCTGATCTAGATATGATTATAACGACAAAATCCATCTAGGCAAGAGAAGAACTTCTTTCCTGTAAGACCATTCAAGATTTGATCAATGAAAGGTAAAGGGAAATGGTCTTTTTTAGTGGCTTTTCTTAACTCTCTGTAGTCCACATAGATCCTCCACTTCCCATTCTTCTTTGGACCACAACTAGAGGAGACACCCACTCACTATCTGAGATCGGGTAAATGAACCCTCCATCCAACAACTTCTGCAATTCTTCTTTTCGAGGGTTGGGTTCATTCTCCTCTAAGGTTGGCACATTGGCTTGCAGCCTTCCTTGATGTAAATGTGGTGAGTACACATCAAAGGGTGCAATCCCTTCATTTCCTTATAACTCTAGGAAAAGGCATCCAAGTTCTCTCTTAACATGTCACATAACCCCTTTTCTTGATGTGCAGAGAGAGGGGTTGATTTTCATTGTTTTAGCCAGACCAAATTCTATCATTTTGACCTGAGTAGGACTTGTGTCAGCTAAGAAAAAAATCAGTCCAATGGTTATCTTCAGATTTCTTTACTAACTCATAAAGAAACATGGTGTTGGGGGGTTGGTTCTGAAGGATTTGATCAGTCAGGCCGTCTTCATCAGGTTGCCCCACTCTTATAATAACATCTAGGGTACATATTGGGTAAGATGTGGCATGGTATACTTCATCTTCATCCTACTCTTCCAGCCATAAGGATAATTCATGCTCTAGAGATGGTTGAGCAGGAGGGAACAAGTCCAATTGTTTGGACAAATGCAAATTTTTAATGGTCATATTCCCAGCCCTGCAACTTATGTAAGCATTAGTAGTGGCTAGCCATTGCCCTCCAAGGTTGAGAGAATAACCATTGAATTTGGTCATAGGTTGCAGAACTAAGAAGTCAGTAGGGTATTCCTAGGAATACTATAGAGTATCAAATCCTCAACAACTCCCTCAGGAGCTAATGTTGATTTGTTTGTAAGTTGCAAGATTGTTGTGGTGTTCCTTAGTGATTCTTGGAGATTTAGTTTAAGCATGGTCTCCTCAATAATCACGTTGATGGAAGCCCGAATATCAATCAAGATATGGGGGACAATGATGCCATCAACATGCACATCTACCATAGGACTTCTAGGGTCTAGATACTTCAGGCGAATCAATCTCTCCAATGTTAAGTCAGACAGTTATCTAATGAAATTAATGGTAGGGGTTTATTTCTTTCTTCTCCCAACATGTTTGAAGAATTTCTCCTTTATTAACTTTTTCTAGATGAGGACATCTTTAATAGCTTGGAGGAGTGGATTTTTAACACACAAGTTTTTCAATTCACCCAAAAGTTCAGTCTCTTCTAGGGTGTTCTGGCTAGGATGTATTAGTGTCTTAAGAAAAGGAGGTGGATTGGCTTCAGGAACACTCTCTTCCTTTTCCTCTTCAAGCTCCTTATGTGGAGATGGATGTTGGTTATCTGGAAGCACTCTTCCATACTTGAGGTTGATTTCTTGAATTTCCACAACATAGGTAGGGTAGGATGTCTCTCCACTGTAGACCTATTGTGCTTGCTTGTTGCTCGAATTCGGATTTGGCTGAGCATTCATCTGAGGTTGCTTAGGTTGTGCAAGGTGAAGGAGATGTTGTTGATGTGGAGGTGGAGGAAGTAAGGCTAGATATTGGTTGAATGGGGGCCTCCACCACTATGATGGGGTATTCCACTTAGGTTGTGGATGAGCATATGGCTGAAATGATTGATTAGGAGGTTGGGAATGGTATTGAGGTGCATAAGACCATGAAGAACGTGCAGACCATGAAGGATGAGAAAGAGGACACCAAGGGGGAATGGATGCATTTCAATTGGGGTTTTAATATGATTATGACACCCCTTGCATGCCCTCCTAGTATGGTTGAGGTCCTTGAGGTCTCCCCTTGTTGATATAGCAGAGTTATTCAGTCACAGCTTTATTTCCTTGATACACATCTTTCAATCTAGGCAGAGAAGGGCACTTGTCTATGGAGTGGTTTTTCTCACAGGACGAGTAGATCTCTATAAGATTCAATGGACATTCATTTCTAGGTGCCTCCTAATGCATCTAGGGCAAAAGACAACTAAGGCTCTTTCTTCTTCGTCTTGCTTCCTCTTGATTTGCATGGTGTCCATTTGTAGAGAAAGGGTATGCAACATTTCACTCTTAAATTCCTCCAACATGTTCCCAATTTCACTTTTGATGGATGTGTTGGAGCAGGATGAACTGGACAAAGCTTGAGTAGCCCTACCCTTCTTTATGGCTACCCTAAAATGATTTTTGAAAACTCTCTTGATATCATCATAAGAAATATGGTAGATACCCCCTCTAGATAACATGTTTAGCATTTCTAGGATATCTTCCCTGATCCTGCTAAGTAGTACTAACTTGAGTGATTTAGGATCGAAGGTGCATCTCGCCCTTTTGTAGCTGAGTTGGAACCTTTCCTCATAATATTCCAAGGATTCAACATGTCCCAAGGTCATTCTAAAGATTTCTTCTTTTTTATCCTTGGACCTACAGTAGTCCCTATACTTTTCATTGAAGGATTGTTGCATCTGAGCCCAGGTAGTGATGTTGTCCCCAGGTAAACCCATTAACGAATGCAGGGCTACATCCTTAAGGGTGGCTAGGAACAATTTCAGCTTTTGGTCATCAGAGGTATAGTCATAGGTTCTATAGATGACAAAAAGATCAAACAAACAGTATTAGGGTCTTCAAAGGTTAAGCAATGGAAGTGCTGAATGGTAGAGGGGCTTATGTTTTTCATCCTAACATATCCATTGGTTTCCTGATGGGGAAAGCACCTTCATTTCTATTTGCAGCCATGTTGTAAGTGTGTGGAATGGTTTCTTCTTCTTCTACCCCAATAGGTTCTTCAAAGATCTCTTGTGGCTCACCTAATGGGTCCTCCAACTCCCCTGTAGTCAAAGAGGGAAGCTAACAGCCACCAAAGAAGAGGGAAGGTTGGCTATATGATGATGTGGAGGTATTTGATAAAATTTTTCCTAAATTGTCTTTACTCCTACAAGGCATGAAATATATATATATATATATATATATATTATTTTTTTAGTTTTTTACTTTCTTTTTCTTTAATTTTTGTTTTGTTTTTCTTGTTTTTGTTTTTTGTTTCTGTTTTTGTTTTTTTGTTTGTTTGTTTTTGTTTGTTTGTTTGTTTGTTTTTTTTTTTTTTTGTTTTTTTTTGGTTTGTTTGTTTATTTGTTTGTTGTTTTTATTTATTTATTTATTTATTTTTAAGAATTAGAAAGCAGAAATTGCAACTATCTTTTGAATGAAAAACAAAAAGAAGGTAGAAATGGCAACTATTTACTAAATTTCAAATAGAAAAGAAAGCAAAAATTACATCTACCTAGACACCTCCCCAACAACAATGCCAAAAAGAGATGAGCCTGAGTATTTCAACAAGAATGTTGCAACTCCTATGGCTACTAACTTTACTTTATCAACCTAGGGTTTCGTACAAAATTGGAGGTGACAACGTTATATGCACAGTAGATGCAACAATCTACTGTTGTCACTTTTCAACTAGGGTGATATACCACTAGGGTTTTCAAATCAATCTTCCATTGACTAGAAGGAGTTTGACTACTAATAGTTAGTATACAACTAATCATTAATGCTAAATCCTTTCCTATTTAGGAAATGAAAGTGTTGAATGGAAGGTGCTATGAAATGCCATGAAATGATCTAGCTAAGAAATGACACACACTACTTGCAAGAAAGAACTAATCTAACCTTACATTCTATCATCTGGCTATTTGGGATAAGTGGACATGGGAAGTTATCCTATCACTCTATGATTGATGTATGCATGCACTAGCTATCTCATGTTGGAATGATAGAAAAAGAGTCTTTTGATTTTTTATTTACAAACGTAAATTCTAAGTTAAACAATCTGATCTTTGCAGGGGAGAAGGGCATGGAAGAACTGGTATAAAATGGCACTTAGAGGCAAAAAAGTGAAGTGGAGGGCCTACCCTATGCTCATACTATCATTTATGCTCAAAACAAGTTTAAGTAGGCTGCTACAAGGGATCTTGTAGCTACTACAGGAACTGCTACAAGATTTCCTAGTTTACTACAAGATGCCATGATTTTATACAAGAAGAAGTTAGTTGAAGGCCATAGTGAGGTAAGGAAGGTGAAATGAAATGTTGGAAATATGTCTGATGATGAGATAGGTTGTAGGGAAGGTGTACATTACCCAAGGCTTGGCCCAACACTTCAGGATGGTTGGATTTGCCGAAGGTGGCTGTCCACCGTGGCTACAAAACATAAATTTGGATTAGGGGTTGGTAGGCCTTGGCAGAAGGTGGAGAAGACTTAGATGAGGATGGTGGGATGATTTCATCCCTAAAAATCAATAATACCTGCAAAATATCATGTTCTCTTCATTTTTGCATAACTTCATATAAATAGGGAAAATATGAGTTGAATTTGAGAAAATTGATTTTTTGATGGCTAATGACTAGATCTATGAAATGAAATGCTTTCTTAAAATACAAAAAACTCAAGAAACAAAATGAAAACTGCAGGTGCTTCCAAGAAATCATAAACAATGATCTATTTGATAATGAACCCTCAACTATGGAATGATCAAAAGATAAATATGTTTTTGGGGTGGTAAGAGTTGGGCCCTCAAACCATGATCCCATGAGGGGGACGAGGAAGAGGCCATTGTCACAAGATTTTATGAAGTATTCTTTCTCACTACTGTACCATTGATCCACTTCTTCAACTAATGGAAACAAGACTAAACACTTCTTCAACTAATGGAAACAAGACTAAACAATCATTCAAATACTTGTTAAACTAAACAAAGTCAAAATAACTTCAACAAATAACTATTATTTTAATCTAAAAATACATGTACAAAAAAGAGGAACCTTTGCTGCTAGGGTTGGGCCCTAATCCAAGAGCTTCAGTCCTTTGATTCAACTCAGTGCTGGATCAAGGTAAACCTTCTCATTATCATCAAAATGTCAAATACAACATAATATTAACAGTCACAATGTTTCGGCTCTAATTTTCCTCATGGATACAACAAAAAATCGAATCCTAATGACGCCCTTGGCCTTCTTATTTATACAAACTAAAGCTACCAACAACTTCCTAAAAATTAGGAAGACTTGGCTCCCAAACTTGAAAATTACTTGTCTTCACTGTCACTTGCTTGTCTGTTTGTAACTTTGAGTTGGTGAGACATGGTGTTGGAATCTTCAAATGATGTGAGGAGTTAAGGAGGGAGATAAATCTCCTAAAATCCCTCTTGCTTGTCCACTTCAAGTTCTTGCACTTAAATTAGCCCAAAACTTCTCCAATTCCTGCAATTAATGAATATTAGGCCACATGACATAACATCTCACCTTTACCCTTCTCACTAAGAAAAATATAATAAAATATGTAAGTAAATGTTAGAAAAGTTGATTTTAATAAGTTGGATAGTGTCATTAAGACCCATATAGTTTACTTATTGATAGGCCTCATCAATGTGTACACAAATAACAAAGGTAGAAGCAAAGGACCGGTTGAAGGATAAGTATCAATATGTCATTCAGTTTTGTTATGCATGTGATCTATGATTCTAGTTTATGATGGTTACATGTGATCTATGATTTTGATTATGATGGTTGCATTTGGAGCTAATCAGATGTGATATGCTTATACATAATGATTTGATCAGAGATGGTAGTTTTACTTGTTGTGGCAGGAAGTAAATGAAATTGCAAGTGTACCTTATTAACAAGTTACTGATGAGGTATGATGTTAATTTATTTCAATTTATTTTAAATCTAATGGAATTTTTGTTCTTGGTATAGGAAGCATGAAAAATCCTGGTTGGGTGGTTGAAACCAACTGCAAGAATTAGCAGCAGTGACTAAAGGAATTTGAATAGGTAGCAGTTTCTTGGTAAAGCACTTCAGGAGCAGGGCCATTGTGGGACACTGGTGCTTGATAATTTCCATTGATTTCCATGAGAATGTTATGACTGGTATGATGGTTTTGAGACAAGTATATTCCTTCTTTTTTACCTTTTGATGTTATGAAGCATTTCCAAGGGATGGATCGCCCGGGATAGGGGATGTCAGGGTACTTGGAAGGTGACTGACTACGCAGAAGGGGGTCACCTGATTGCCTGAGGGACTATGTAGTAGAGAAGGGAAGGTTGGAGATGGTTGTTTTTGGTCATTAGCATTTCTAGATGGAATCAAGTGCACATTGGGAGTGTGCCTTGGAACAATGAGCTGATAATTGTTCATTGAGAGGACAAGTGGGATAGAGTTGTAGCATTGGAAATTATATGCAGCTTTGACTTCGGTTGTGGATTCTAGATTTCCTGGGAAGGAGGTAAATACTAGTACTGCTTTGAGGGTGGAGGTGTGAGCCCCTAGATTCCCTTGTTGCTGATGCATATATTGTATCCTTTTATTTTTTGATTGAGAAAATGTGCATATGTGTATATTATTGTAAATATTGTATCGAGCTAGATTTATGAAGCTCCATAGATAGTATGATTATTTTTTGGTTGAAGCAAATGTGCATAATTATATGTGGTTGTTATTGTAAATACCATAATTACCTAGGTTATAAATCTCCAGTAAACGATATGTTTTTCATGTTTCAGCAGGTGGTCATTGTAAATACTGCAATGAGATGTGTTATAAAGCTTCATAGATAGTATGTTTTGTTTTCAATGATTTGTTGGTTTATAGGTGTCATTGAACACTAAGGATGGTGTTCCCCCAAGGGGGAGGGTTCTGTAACAACCCTATTGAAAATTCCATCTAATAAAATTTAATAAAGGAAAAATAATAACCATGGTTATGGGATATTTTTTTCGGGAAAACTAGTGTCTTTTTATATGCTAGCCCTATAGGATTGGCAGCTACCATAGAAAAAAACAATCAAAGCAATTTTAGATTTCCTCTATGTATAATAGATAAGAGAGAGGCAAAGGAACCAACCTAGATCTTCTGCTTGACACCTTTCTTGATCTCTCTCCCCCTTGACAGAGCTTGCAACTCCTCTCCGTACTTATCCCGCTTGGAGAGTACCTGTAGAAACACAGTAACAAAGAGCCATCAAATCATCTTGATCTATTAATCATAAGCATTACAGAATCAGAAATACAATGAACATACAATGGCATTCACAAATACACGATTGTATGGAGGAAAACTCAAAGAACTTTATTAAATAGAAGGGAGAGTTACAGCCCAGCTGTCTAATCCAGCATCAAAGCCCACTTCACCTCAAGATCACTCAACAATACAATGCTCTCTCTCAAAGACAAACTATCAGCACTTCCTTGCAAATTACAAAATTTCAGCCTCTAGATCTCTCATATGAGGGATCCATTTATAGATGTCTGAAAGGGTGTGAGTCATCTCTAAGGTTTTTAATTAGTGTCATTCCACTTGTAGTTCTTGGTTCCACTTGGAGATTTATTGGATCTCTTACTCATCCCTGGGCAAATTTAGAGAGGCAAGTGTCATAGGAGAAGTTTCTAGAAGATTCCATGAGCATCCACTTAGCAAACTATCTCAGACATTTTTCCATCCTCTCTCATCGCACCCTATAGAAGGCCTCTTCCGTATGCATCACACCTGGCTAGTGCAGCAATCAGTATGCATTACACCTTGATAGTGGAGCAGTCAGTATGGTCTAGTTTTGGCCAGTTCTGAGTGGTTTTTCAGGTGGAACTTCTGGGCAATGATGTAATCAGTTGACCATGATCCTTTAGGGTATGAAACAACACTTTTAGGGGTTAAAGAGCCCTTGGTTTGTCGACATATGATATTGGGGTCGCAGTGCCCAAATATGTCTATAACAGTTGCCCCCTAAAGAATGAAGTCGTAAATCTTTTGATGTCGGGTGAAATGCTTTCTCATGAGGATCTAAGGTATTCGAATTGGAAGGTGACCTGTATAAGATACAATACAACACATCATCATCATATTATTTTCATGATCTAGCTGAGGCAGGAATTCCCATGCTCAGCTTTATAAATTCATCTTCATGTACATAGGACATATAATCATCTGCAGTTGCAGACTGGTGATTCTTTATATGTAGAGTCATCATCCCTTAGCTTGGATGATCATCTGTGTAGCTTTTGTGTACATTTGATGTTTTCATATTCCTGAATATATCGTAGCCTGGATGGATGAAACTAGATCCGGGGTCTTCAAACTTGTTCAATCTTCGCCCGATGTACAAGTCGATCCATGTGAAAAGATGTCCTAAAGTCGAACATGGAAAGCCATCGCCTAATTACTAACCAATAATGTAAGCTGTTAACAGGTGCAAGAGGAATAACCGATAATGATAATGAACCTAAAGGTACTACAGTACAATTCACATGGTGTGAATATATGATCCGATGTCGAACACCATGCAAAATCTTTTGGTTGAAGGCCATTAATGTAAACCTATCACCTGAAGTGAGAAACTTTCCATTGAGGCATGCAAGCTTCAAAGTACTAAAAGGGGTGTTTCTAAGTCAAATTCTTGGATAATGAGCTGATGTCGACAAGAAGTGACCCGTTGTAGGAGGGCCTTAATGTATCCCACATCTACGACACGAAACAAAGCAAATGATTTTCAAGAGGTGAAAACGATCTGATGATATAAGGTTCAGGAATGATAGTCATGAAAAATGGAGGGTGAAGGTATTACAGTGGATGAGGCATTTACTGGATGGTGAATTCTCTGAATGACTTCTCTTGAAGACATTGGCGACACTGAGATGGATTGGTAGTGTTAACCCCAAAAGATGGATGGTATGGAGGACCAATGGTGATATGACTAGTGAACGGAATAACCCAACCCCACTCAATCATGGTGATGGAGTGAAAGTGTCATGTTCAAGAGAGACCTGCTACCAATAAAGTTCTTCAAGTTTTCTTCCCTTTTTCCCCAGTTATTACTAACTAGTACCTCTTTATTTTTGTCAAGCTTGAGGAGGATAACATATGCTTGTTTTATAATTTTCCCTTCGGACAAACCTGTCGCTATGTTTTAGCGAGCCTAGCGATAGTGAAACTTGTTCATGTCTAGGTGGACAAGTTTGTCACTATTGTTTTAATGAGTTTAACAACAAGGATAAATCGGTCCTTTTCATGTTTAGAGAGTTTAAAAAGGGATGAAAAGGAAACTCCAGCAGTTCTTTTTCGTAGCATAATCCCTTAAATCTGAAAAAGAATAAAATAATACAAAAGGGATGATTTTTCGATAGCTTCAGCTAGCTGAAAAGACAAGTGCTCGAACTTTTTCATGAGATAATCCCTCAGGTCTGAAAATTTTAAAATATACGGGAGGGATGGCACTTCCAATCACTTTAGCAAGCTGGAGAGGCCAATAGCTCAACAATCTTTACGTATTTAGCAAGTTTGAAATGAGTTTAAAGGAGACTCATTTTTTAGGAACGAGTGGCGTTTAGGGTAGCAATTGGTTCCAGGTAATCTTGGAACTTCTTAAAACATGGTGATGTGAAGAGGGTGGCTAACATGACCGCTCATTGCAGTTGTTCATAAAAATGGTAAACAATCAAGTGGAAGCGTATGATCGGCCGAAAGGATGGAGGTGATGGTAGGAACACAACCAAGGTTCAAAAGGCTGATATAATGGCAATCTCAAAGGTATTTACTAAAGGTGGGTTCATTTTTTAACGAGCTTAAACTCAGGGGGAACATATGCTTAGTGGCGGGTTTATTTTTTAATGAGCTTGAACCTTGCAAAAACATTGCTCATGAGTAGGTTCATTTTTTAACGAGCTTGAACTCTATGATAACATATGCTCAGCTTCCTTTTTATGTAAGCTAGGAACGACCAAACTAAAAAGATAAATAAAATCTAGAAAGCTAAGGAATTACTAAGGTTAGGTAGGATGGTTTTGTCCGCGGAATGGTCCAAACACTTCCTTTGCTTCGTCTGCAGCATAAACAAAGGTGAATGGTGGATCAGAGCAATCACCTAACCTAAGAAGTTGGAAAAAATAAAAATATAGAAAGCTAAAAAGTTTTAAAAAGCTAAAACGCTAAAAAATGAAATTGATCTTTTTTAGTTTGCATAAAAAGGTTTTCATGCCCCCAGTCATCGAGAAAATGAGAGTCTCCAAGTAACCATATGGAAATCATTGCGGTTAAGTGGGATTGTTTTTGTTAGCGGGGCTGACGAAACATTTCCTTGGCTTTGTCCATCAAATAGACAAAGGTGAATGGTGTGAGATAACACTTCCAATCACATATCCTATAGGGAAACCTATCTTTTCAGCTGGGTTTTTCTGCTGAAGCGGACTAGGGTGCATGCCCCCTAAGCTTCATTTCATTTATTGGACTACTCGCGGTAACTAGGTGGATGGAATGAAGGTTGAAGAGACATTTTTGATGCAAAAGGACCATTTAGGGATGATGTTTGACTTGAAGCTGTGTTTGAACCGGGAAATGAAAGCTGGTCAACAATGAAAATTTTACCTTCATGTGGGAAACACATCACTTGAAAGAGTGTGGAAACAATAGCTTCCATGCTATAAACATAGTCACGTCCAAGAAGTAGATTGTAATCTAATGGTCCTTGGACTAGCATCACATTCAAGTGAATGGTTTTCCTTCTCAAAGTTATCGAAAACTTAGGAAGGATCCCTAAAGGTTGAGTGGTTCCTTTGTAAAAGCCTGACAAATTTTGTGTAATAGGCATAAGTGATGGTGAACCAAGCACTTTCCATGCAGTTGAGGGAAGGATACTCACTGAAGCTCCTTCATATATGATAGTGCTAGACACGATCATTTTGTAAACTTGTACTATGATCTAGAATGGTACATTAGACAGAAGGCGGGATTTTGCTAGTCGATACCAATCAAAAGAAGTGACAAGACTTCTTGGAGGGGGTACTGAATAAATGATTGAAATAACCCCTTGAGTATCGGGAACTAGGAGATTTTCCTCCTGTTATGAAGGAACGGGTGGAATGCCCCCAAGTTCATCAGAGTCTGAAGGGACAAAAAGAATTTGAATAGTATAGTTCTCACTCTTTTCGGGAAGGGTATCATCTAAGGGTGGACCTTCTGAAGGTAAAACTGGGTCAACTGCCATCTCGACCTGTTGACTTCGGTCCGGTATGGACTCAGAAGATTCACTTTCCACGATAGGTGTTTCGACCGATGATTGAGTCATGTCAGTTGGATTTTCAACTAGTAAAGGACTTGAGGAGAGTTTCTTGTATCCAGATGGAAGCCACTGCGGTGAAGCTGGACAGTTATGTAAAACTCTTTTGGCCTCATCCAAAAAAGGACAACGGGGAAGGTGATGGTCCCCTTCACATAATCCACATGGAATTTTGACCTTTCCTTTCTATCCAGGGACTTCATTCTCACTAGTTGATGGTGTACTGTCAACATGATCACCAGAGGTTGATACACTAGACGATGCGAATGGGGATACCATTCTCTCAAGATTCGCAGAAGGCAAGGACAATCTCGATGAAAATGGTTTCTTCTGCAAATTACGCAAGGAAATCTTGGAGATTTGGTGTACAGATTTTCACCAGATGATTCTGTTAGCGCTTGAAATTTCACCTCAGGCTGAGAAAGGTAAACTCCAAGGCAACATCAAACCACTTAGCCTCGTAGCTAGCCCTACGGGGCAGGAGAGGGCTCTCTCCGGTCTATCTCGATAGAGATCTTCAACGGGTGAGATAACCAATAAATAACACTGATTTTAGGCTAGTAAACTGATAAAAGGTTTGATTTTAGATTTTTAGGATTTTGGTGGAAAATCGGGAAAAGGCAATTTTGGGTTCGGGGATTGGACACAGTTTTTGCAGGGGGTTCTTTGGGGCAAGGTAGGAGACTGTATTGATGCCTTTGAAAGAGTCATATGATCAAGAATGACTGGTGAGGAGCTAAGGAGAGCAAGTAAACACCTTGAGTTCTCCTTAAACAGATGAAAACATTGATATTAAGAAAACTTAAAAGCAGAGCATGGCAATCATGAATTCTACTTTAACACTTCATTTGCCTAATTTGCATAAGGAAAAGTAAGAAGATGATTCACATAACAAACTTAAAAGTACAAAGAGAAACACACCATCACTACATGTAACCACAGGAATCCCAAAAAGGACTGCAAAACCCTGGTCTTTCTTCCTTTGCCAAAATTGCAGAGATACAATGAGTAATACAATAGAAGCTTTCTCCCTCAAGAGTCCAACCATGAAAATTACCAAGAAAGTACATAATATAGGCAATCTAACATATTTCCTTGTCTCTAGGGGTCGAGCTCACTATCCTAGGAGCTGTTTCAACCAATTCTAAACTGAGCACTGAAAACTAGGCAGTCAAAACAACTTGCCTCTATAAGCTAGGAAACCAATTCATTCATTAAATTTTTTCCTATTTCATGAATGAATCTTCTAGAAGAGATAAATAAGTGTCAAAATATCATAAATTACATCATTTACAACAAGGAAGATCAAAATCTACTCCAAAAAGTCAAATCCAGTCAAAACTGTGTTTTGCTGAGCTGTAGGTGAATTTATGTGAAAACTGCCCAACACGTCGCGCCCTGATCCTGAACGCGTCGCGCGCCTTTGGAGCTGCTTTTGAGGCACTTCCAGGTGTCCAAATGAGGAAAAAGTGGGCTTGTTGGAAAGGCCTAGATGTCTACTTTCCAACCCAAGTGGAATTTCTGAATTTGGTTGCCATTGGTCCATCCAAAAGTGCAATCTACCAAGACTGCTTCCTGTGTGTCAAAAAGGTGGCAGAAAGTCATTTTTTGCTTGTTTTTTGACTTTTTGGAGGCCCAAAACTTGGTGAAATTTCTTGGAAATGGCTGAGAAAGTGAATCTTTGCATGAAAAATCCAAAAATGCTAAGTTTTCTTGAAAAGGAGTTGCCCATCGAAAGGGTCGCGCGCGGCGCGCGACGTGTTGGTGGAGAAAACCTTTTTTTTGCCCAAAAATTCACAAGTGATAAAAAATGCTCAAATTTTTTTGAAATTTGTGCTGGAGTTAAGTCATTTAGCATCATCCTCCTTCAAGGAAGCCTCAGCCAAGATGTGGAGGGGATCGGGTCTTTTCCTTCGTTTTAGTGCTTTGGCCAACCGTCTTTGGAGCACCTTCATTATTGCCTTACATACATGCATTCGGGCCCAATAGTGGTTCTTCATGTTCTGGAGCAGGTCCTTATCTTGGTTGGCCTTGGCCAGCAACCTCTCCAAATGAGCATTGACCCAGAGAAGCATAGCCTCTCGCACAACGGGTACCAAATCACCGGGTCTCTTGCGAGCCAAGTTGCGGTCCTCATGAATCCTCCGCAACTCATTAAGAGTGTGCTCATCTTCCAATTGCTTGTTGCGCTGCTCAAAATATGAAGTTGTCCATTGTGTCATCTCTAACTTTTGCTGCAACAAGCGGTTCTCAGTTTCCTTTTGCTGAATGATCTCGTGAAGCTCCGTGCTAGGAGAATGGATGTCAAGATCAATGATGTCGATATCTGGATCACCTGACGGTCCCTCCTCAATCATGGGCTGCTTACCCCTCTCTGATACCTGTGCTGCTGTCGGAAGCGAGGCCCCTTCCACCTGATGTGGAGATAACACTCACTGAGCTGATGAAGAAGGCGAGACCCCTTCCACATGATGTGGAGAAAATACTCACTGAGCTGATGCAAATAAGGCCCTGTGGCCTCTCTGATATGTGCCCAATAGAGGAGATCTGACATGTCTGGTCTCAGGGATATCATGCTACTGTGATGGTCCTCCCTCCTCATGAACAACCTCAGGAGGTGGTGGTGGCGCTGTGAAAAAATCACGAGAGATAAAATCCTCCCATGGGATACCCTGCTGAGCCAACTGATGTATGACCACAAGCTGGATCAAACCATCATGATAGATGCTCCTGTGTTGTTGTGCTGGGTTCTTTCTCTGCATCAAGGGCACCATCTTCTCAATATTCCGGCACATGAAAAATGGTATGTTCATCATCCGTACCCGTGTGAAATGCATCAACAAGCGAATATGGTACAAATACAAATATGAAAATCTTCCCTCACAGGTGAAATAGCGCATGATGAGCCTCATCAAGGGAGCATACTCATCCCTCAAAAATCTGAAAGGAAATACACCAATCATGTGCCTCATATATGCAGGTTTAATGTAGGGCTCATACTGAAATCTGTCCAATAGTTTGCGCTTGTTCCATTCTTCTCCAACATTAGGTATCCCTGTTGCTTGAGCAACCATCTCAGGTGTCAATGTAAAATCCACCCCTGCAAGGTTCACATGCCCGTCATGCAAATGCAAAACAAACAAGCGGACCAATTCCCTGTGATGCTGAATTTGAGAGATCCTCTCGCAAAACTCATAACATGACAGGTGGTAAAAACATGTGACTGCAAGTGGACAAGCCTGCAAATAGGTCAAATAGGTGGGCTCCTCTCTCACATGGTGACCACTCTTACCACCCCTGTGAGGCCTCCTTTGTACCTCAACCTCTAGTGTTGACTCACGGTCATCACTTTGCTCATAGTCGGTTTCGGTTTCTGACATGGTTTCAAGAGCAAAGTGGCTGAAATGTACCGCTGCTTCTGCTCAAAAATCTGTTGTTTTAATTGTTGAAATGTTGTTTCAAGGGGACAAATAACACAAGGGAGATGTTAGGGAGGGGAGAATTTTAAGGGAAATTAGGGAAAATATATGAAATAGGGAATTAAGGGAATGAATCATGACATATACACCATCACACAATTATAATTTGCAAGGGTTTTATGGGAGGTAGGGTTTAGGGTTATATTATTGATTTTTAGGAATAGGGGTAGGGTTTTAGGGATTTTGGTATTTTTGGTAGGGAGATTAGGTAGAAATGATATGGGAGGTGGTAAAGGGATGTGGGGAAAAAGTGGGGGTGAAAAGGATGACCTTGAAAACAGCAAAACAAACCCTAGCTTTACTAGCACTTTGACATTCTTAAGCAAATACACATGGACTCCTCATTTGAAAATAATGGCTTTTAAATACATTCTCATGCTCTTTCAAGCTTTAGCAAACAATACATTTTGATGATTGGAGGCCTACCTGCAACCTTGAAGAAATTTGGGGTCGTTTTGCAGTTTACAGGCAATTTTTTGTGGATGAATCCCCAACATGTAGCGTGCAGGTCTAGACGGGTCACGCACGCCCAACGCGTCGCGCTAGTGCTTGTTTCCAACTGCGATGACTCCCTTGACACGTCACGCCTGCCCAACACGTCACGTGCAGGTTTCAACGGGTCCCACGCGGGCTCTGTCTGCAATTTCGCCCAGTTTCTCTTCAAATCGCCTTTCACTCTTGCTTTGAGGCAAATGATGACCAAATAGAGGGAGAGAGGAGCTTTATAAGCTTGATTTAAATTAATTTCCCCTCAAACCCTCTTTCTAATGTTTATAACATGACACTTTTTGAAAATTTAAATGCTGCTGACTTTATGGTTTCCTTTTGTCCTGAAATTGGTTGAACTGATGCTTTTTCTTGAAAATTTTTGCAGGGATAGCTTCTGAGGAATCTTGGCAAAGGGGACCAGGGCTGCATGCTGACTTTCGAAGAATTTTGAATTTTTACAACTTTTTACAAAAATGAGAAAATGACCTTGTCTTTAAAAACAGGGTTTTTAAATCCAAGGTAAAAATTAGCTGTACAAGATGAAATCTTTTGAAGAAATACTTTGATAGTCATCTCTCTGGCCTGCTGGGCATTTATTGACTTTTAAAGACATGACCTCAAAGACAAATTGGACCTAAACCCTAGACCTAGGACTTTTGACCTCAAGACAAGATAAGTAACCTTGAAAGAGTTTATTGACTAAAACAACTTGATCCAGTAGTGCCAAGAGGGGAATAAAGACACCATCTCCTCCATCAGGGTTATGGCATGCCTAATGGAATGCAATGAGATGAAACTGATGAGACACCTACTTATGAAAATGCAAAGAGCTTTGATCGCTGATGGAGGGCTACTAGACCGACTCTAACATTGGCTCCAATGGGGATGGGAGCTCCTTGGAGGTACCAAGAACCTTAGACCTCTGGGAGAGCAGACCAGTGCTTTTCAATCATTGGGCAATGGAGTCATTATTTACATATGTGACCCAAACCGGGACAACTTTATTGACTTTAACAACTGACTGAAAATTGGACTAACTTTGACCCAAACTAACTCAACTTTTGGACAGAAAATGGACTGATAAAAACAACATGAAAAACTCACACCAACTAATCTCCATCTTCAGAATTATAGCCTTCACCGCGGGCCCCAGACTAAAAATGAAAGATCAGTGCTCACCTGCAGTGAAATAAAAGTAAAATGGTAATTACAATGATAATGGCTAGAGCAGAAAATGCTCAGACATGGTACCTTTTAAGCAGCCGGCCATTGACCGACCCTCCAAGACAATCATCACCATTCATTTCTTTGAGAAGAAAGGCATTTGGACCACGGTATGCTCCAATTTCGTAAGGACCTTTCCATAAGTTGTCAAACTTTCCATGTTTCCCTTTGTCTTCATTTCGGGCATCCCACCTCAAAACAACATCATCTATCTAGAAATCATCCGGCTTTGTTTTTCTGTCATAGATTTTCTTTATGCACTCTTGCAACTTAAGAGTATTTTGAAGAACCTCCTCCCATGTCTGCTGTAAATGAATCATTTGACTAATCCGCCTTTGCATTGGATCCTCCTCACCACCAACTTCTTGAAGCAATTTTGCTACCGGAATACTAAGTGAAGTAGGAAACACCACATCTGTCCCGTAAACTAGTTCGAAAGGTGACATACTAATTGACTTTTTCTGACTTACACGATCAACCCATAATGCATTTACTAACTGTTTGTGCCAGCTATTCTTATTGTTTTCCAGCAATTTCTTTATGATGTTTACCAAAGAGTTATTCGAAGATTCAGCCAGCCCATTTCCTTGCGGATGATAGGCAGTTGAATGCCCCAAGTTGATGTTATATTTGTAGCAAAAATCAACCATCTTCTTTGATTTAAACGTTGCTGCATTATCTGTAATCAACTTATGTGGACAGCCGAAACGTGACAATATGTTATTTTCAAGGAAAGAAATAATTACCAAGTCCGTGGCCTGCCGGGTGGGAATGGCTTCAATCCATTTCGTGAAGTAATCGGTGGCTGTCAATATCCATCGATGTTGTCCGGAAGATGCTGGATGAATTTCGCCGATGAAATCTAAGCCCCACTGCTGAAATGGTGCGCTGACTTCAATGGGCTTGAGAGGCAAGGGTTGTAATTTCTGCTTTCCTTGAAAAATTTGACATTCATGACAACTCTTGACTGCTTTATATACATCTGAAAACAACGAAGGCCAATAGAAACCTGCCCTTAGGATCTTGTTTTCCGTGGTCTTCCAAAACAAGTGACCCCCGCAGTCACCTTTGTGAAAATCCTCTACAGCTCTCTTAGCTTCCTCCTCGACCAAACAATTCAGCAATATGCCACTGGGGTCTTTCCAATATAATGCAGATTTGATGATGCAAAATTTAGCAGCCTTTAACTTCAATGTCCTAGCTTTGTTTCGAGGCATCCTGGGAGGTGAAGACAAATTTTGAAGCACATATACAATATCAGCATACCAAGGAGAGGAAATAAAGATATCAGATACCTGTAGCGCTGAGTTTTCTTCATCTTCGTCGGACAAGGCAGCAACCAAATTAATGTCTAGGACATGGAGATTTGTTTCAGCCATCAATTTAGCAAGACCTTGGCCCTTGATCAGCTTGGTAGGCTTAATTTCCACATCATACTCCAATAGTGCAGCAATCCGTTTACCCCGTTTTCCTTTCGGTTCCGCTTGTACCAAAACATCTTTAACAGTTGCGTTAGGAACATATGCCAAAATGTGGGAATTTAGTATGTACACACGGAAATCTTTCAAAGCTTTTACCAGCGCCAATGCTTGTTTTTCAAGGATATTATACTTCAGCGCTCCGTCCCTTATAATACGACTGAAAAAAGCAATGGGCTTCTCAACTCCATCTCTCTTTTGCATCAGCACAGCTGCCAATGTATGCTCAGAAGCAAATGAAAATAAAATAAAATCTTGTGTATAATCCGGGCTGATTAGAGTTGGGGATGAAGATAAAATTAACTTTACCAAATTGAAAGACTTTACCGCCTCTTCGGTCCATTTGAGCTCGCTGTCCTTTTTAAGCATGTTAGTGATTTCTCTAAGGTGTTCGACAAGATTCAGAATAAAGCGACGCAGAAAATTCAACTTGCCATTAAAGGACTGAATCTCTTTCTTGTTTCGGGGCTGCTCTAATTGCTGAATAGCTTCCACACGTGCAGCATCTATACGAATGCCATCCTTGGAAATGATGTGGCCCAACAACTTGCCTTCACTCATGGTGAAAAGACTCTTCTTTGGATTCAATGAGATACCATATTTTCTGCACTTTTGAAACACCATTGTTAAATGATACAAATGTTCTTCATCAGATTTAGAAAACACAATTAAATCATCAAGATAAATGACCAAAAATACATCCTTCTCATTAGCAAAGGCCATGTCCATCGCCCGCTGAAAGGTGGCACCTGCATTTTTCAATCCAAATGGCATCTTGGCATAATGAAATGTTCCCCATGGAGTAGTGAATGCAGTCTTGTCGCGGTCATCCTCATGCACCAAAATCTGATTATACCCGGAATAACCATCAAGTAGCGACATCCTTGATGCCCCAACTACCCGCTGCAATATATGATCCATCTTGGGCAGCGGATAATTGTCCTTTAGCGACACCTTATTCAGATTTCTAAAGTCTATACACAAGCGGATCTCACCGGTCTTCTTTCTCACGGGCACCAAGTTGGAAATCCAATCGGAAAATCGGATTGGCACTATAATTCCATATTTGTACAACCGGTTAACTTCCTTCTCGATCAATGGCAGCAACTTAGGATTGATTCTTCTCAACTTTTGTCAGAAAGGCTTTTGATTTGGCTTTATGGGAATGGTATGTTGAATGATACTTGTGTCATAAGTTTTCAAATCTGAATAATCCCATGCAAAAACATTAGAAAACGAAGACAACAATCTGATATATTCTTTCTTTACCTTTGGCGACAATGCTTTCGATAGTTTCACCATCTTCGGATTTTCAGCTGTTCCAAGATTCACTTCTTCGACACCTTCTTCCGTTGGCCTCAAGGTTGGTTTGTGGGCCACATCATCTTGATCGAACAGCTCTTCCAAAGGAATTAATCCTTTAGGAATGAAATTGTCTTTAAGCTGCAATACATCCATTTGATTTACTTCCTCAGGTTCTGTGTCTATGGAGATGTCTTTGAACTCACCTTCAACTTGCAGAAAATCCTTGATTTCTTCATCATCTTGGAAAACTTGCCAACATCTTTGATTGTCTGGTACTGTAGGATGGTGCTTCACATAAATCTCAAACTTATTGTTGGAATTCATGGGGATTTTTAGATTACTTGCTGCCTTAGCCAATGCATCCACAACACCATTTTGGATACGGGGCACACATGTCAAAGTATGTTCAGAAAACAGCTTCAAGATATCTAGGACAACATTTCGATATGCTCGCATACGAGGATGCTTGGACTGAAACTCACTTTTCACTTGATTTATAACCAACTCGGAGTCACCATATACTGCTATCTTCTTTGTCTTCCACTTTCGAAGGATTTTCAGGCCAGCAATGAGAGCCTCATATTTCGCTTCATTGTTTGAACAATCGAATGCCAATTTGTAAGAACATACTCGTACCTTACTTGGGACTTTGTTTCGAACAGAAAATGGACTTCGAATCCACACACCTATACCAGCACCATCGCTGCCCACAGCACCATCAAAATCCATGGTCCAAAGACCATCCTCATCGTCTTCTAAATGCTGAAATTGTGATGTCTCTGCATTTTCTGTTTGCTGCCCTTGCATTTCAGCTGTTGGCTCCATGACAACGGACCTTTCTTCACTTTCTTTTCTCAAAATTTCTCTAAAATTTTCTGTAATGTCTGGTATATCTTCTGCTTGAACCAACTGACTATCTATCTCATTAAAATTATCAGCAAACAAAAAAAACGATTCCAAATCTGTATGTACATAATTTACAGGATGATTCACTGGCTTTTCATTACTACTGATCATGTATTTCATCTTGTTCTCCCTATATAACTTCCTCATCTGACCTAAGACCAGGATTGTAGCATAAGAAAAATCAAGCTGAAGTGTACCTTTGAGCTTGGCTCCCCAAGATCTCGAAAGCAACATGCCGAACCGCGGAGGAATATCCACCACCACCACATCCATCAAAACATTCTTTGCTGGGATTTGATCTAGGCTCACCACCAAATCCTTGATCAAACCAATACATTTCACCCGGCTGGAATCAAACGAATACAAATCATGATACTTCCTTGTGATGTCTAGCCACAGCTTTTCCATAATTGCTTTCGGCATCAAATTATGCGAAGCTCCCGAGTCAAACATGGCATTATGTAAAACATACTCATGCAATCGCAAACTGATATAGAATGGAGGAACATCACTTTCGGGAGACTCACCATTTAAAGCAGGCCCAAAAATCAATTCCAGCTCATCATCTTCTACATTCACCGTGTCTAGCATTGGATCAAAATTCAGCATCTTGGAGATTTGGCCTTGGTAAGTGCTGTTCTTCATGATTTCCGTCAAAGGAATGGACATTTTCAACTTTGAAATTTCATTCTCCAAACTGAAAGCTGAAACCTTCTCACCTTCTTTGGCTGGAACTTCTCTTCTTTCAACTTTATCTCTCGGTGTGCTTGATGGCTGATCTATCTTGCTGAAGGATCAATTATGTCTTTTCCTTTTGTCTGTGGGGAAGCTGAATCATTCTTTGCTGAAGTATCTTTCCTTTTCTGAATGGGATTTATGGGAACAACTCGGTTTCTTAATTTCCTCTGCTGAGCGGACAAAGCATTGAGATATCCTCTTTGGTATTCCTCTGATTCTTCCTCAAGTACTGCCTCATTTAATAAGATATAATGCTCATCCTGATGTATGACTGAATTTCTCACAAATTCTTCTTCTTCTGTAATATAGGTAGGTAGATCATCAGGAGTGAAAAAGTGATTTTCCTCTCCCACTGTATCACCTTCATCCTCGGATTCATGGCTAACAAAATTCTGTTGAAAAGGAGGTTTAATTTGTTGCTGAATTGCTACCTCTTGTGCTCTTGTTTCACGCTGTTTGATTCTATATTGCGGCTGCTGTGGACCTCGGAAATTAGGATTACGGATCTGAGGTTCTGGCTTGCTGAGATGAGTATGTTCAAGTGCTCTTTCAATCTTTTCAACCTTGCGGAGGAGCTGATCTGATGTAGAAGCTTCTTCTTTGATTGTGACTCGCTTTTCCGCCTTCATCCTCGCTCTTTTATCATTCAAATTCGCTTCAATGCTAATAGAAATTTTCTGCATATCCTCCAACGTAGGCGGATCTCTATCTCGCAATGAATAAGCCATCTCCGGATCAAAGCCATCCAGGAATTTGAGGAGCGCTGATTTTCTTGACGGTCTCAAATCATCGGGAATAGCATTGTAAACTGTATTAAATCTAATAATGTAATCTTGAACGGACTCACCATGATTACGCTTGAGGTTGTTGTATTCGGCATTAATCTGAAGCGGATCCTTTCTGATTTCCCATCGATCTAAGAACTGCCTTTGAAGTGCCTCTAAGGTAGCAATGCTCCGGGTTGTCAAACCTCTGAACCACTTTCTTACTTCGCCATCAAATGTTTGTACAAACAAACGCATAGTTACATCCTCTTCATCTATCTCATATAGATCAAAGAAAGTCATCATTTTGTCTATATGTTGCTGAGCAGAGATACTCTGTGGAGTGCCATCAAACATGGGAATTTTACTCTGATAATCGGCTGGCATATCATGCAGATTTTGGGGAAGAGCAAGAGGAGAAAATCGGGTAGCCATTGCTTTAGGTAGATTGGGTCTAGGAGTAGCAGGTGGAGTAAGTGTAGCTGTAGTATGAGGAGTATGAGGAGGAGAAGTGGTATGGGATGTAGAGGGCGAACCAACTGTAGATTCCGGATAAGTGATTATAGGAGAAACAGAAATAAAAGGAGGATTGGACTGCTCATGCGTCGTGATAGTGGATCCGATATGAACAGATATAGTTTCAACGAACTCAACAAGATTTGTAGCGTGAATATCTGACTGAAGAGATCTTAGGATGAAATTGTCAACCAATTTATTATGTCTCTCAATTTCAAGGGCAGCTGCAAAATCAGGGTTGGGAACTAGAAAATCAAGTGCACTTTCAGATTTAGTTTTGAACAAGGACAACTCAAAACTCTCGTCAAAATCAGTGTCTTCAAGATACTCAAAAACAGCTGGACATGAATGAGATTTGAATATATGGCCAGAATCTGAAGCCAGTTTGGATATCAAGGAACAAATAGCCAATCAGCCTGTGAAAACTCTTAACTAATCATCCAAAAGTTCAGATTTTGCAAATATACTGAGGTGAGATGCAAATGAAGTGTTACATTCACTAGCTCACGGAGGTCGACTGAAGCAGCGTTTATCTACTTGCGCTGATGCAAAGCAAGAGCGTTTTCGAAGGCTACCTGGCGTATCTTCAGACTCCGTATAAGACTTATGAAATAAACACATCAATCAGCAAACAATTTGTTTTCCCCAGTATGGTCGCCAATATGTTAGCGCTTGAAATTTCACCTCAAGCTGAGAAAGGTAAACTCCAAGGCAACATCAAAACCACTTAGCCTCGTAGCTAGCCCTACGGGGCAGGAGAGGGCTCTCTCCGGTCTATCTCGTTAGAGATCTTCAATGGGTGAGATAACCAATAAAGAACACTGATTTTAGGCTAGTAAACTGATAAAAGGTTTGATTTGAGATTTTTAGGATTTTGGTGGAAAATCGGGAAAAGGCAATTTTGGGTGCGGGGATTGGACACAGTTTTTGCAGGGGGTTCTTTGGGGCAAGGTAGGAGACTATATTGATGCCTTTGAAAGAGTCAGATGATCAAGAATGACTAGTGAGGAGCTAAGGAGAGCAAGTAAACATCTTGAGTTCTCCTTAAACAGATGAAAACATTGATATTAAGCAAACTTAAAAGCAGAGCATGGCAATCATGAATTCTACTTTAACACTTCAATTGCCTAATTTGCAGAAGGAAAAGTAAGAAGATGATTCACATAACAAAATTACAAGTACAAAGAGAAACACACCATCAATAAATGTAACCACAGGAATCCCAAAAAGGACTGCAAAACCCTGGTCTTTCTTCCTTTGCCAAAATTGCAGAGATACAATGAGTAATACAATAGAAGCTTTCTCCCTCAAGAGTCCAACCATGAAAATGACCAAGAAAGTACATAATATAGGCAATCTAACATCTTTCCTTGCCTCTAGGGGTCGAGCTCACTATCCTAGGAGCTGTTTCAACCAATTGTAAACTGAGCACTGAAAACTAGGCAGTCAAAACAACTTGCCTCTATAAGCTAGGAAACCAATTCATTCATTAAATTTTTGCCTATTTCATGAATGAATCTTCTATAAGAGATAAATAAGTGTCAAAATATCATAAAATTACATCATTTACAACAAGGAAGATCAAAATCTACTCCAAAAAGTCAAATCCAGTCAAAACTGCGTTTTGCTGAGCTGTAGGTGAATTTCTGTGAAAACTGCCCAACACGTCGCGCCCTGATCTTGAACGTGTCGCGCGCCTTTGGAGCTGCTTTTGAGGCACTTCCAGGTGTCCAAATGATGCAAACGTGGGCTTGTTGGAAAGGTCTATATGTCTACTTTCCAACCCAAGTAGAATGTTTGAATTTGGTGGCCATTTGCCCCTCCAAAATTGCAATCTCCCAAGACTGCTTCCTGTGTGTCAAAAAGGTGGCAGAAAGTCATTTTTTGCTTGTTTTTTGACTTTCTGGAGGCCCAAAACTTGGTGAAATTTCTTGGAAATTTTTGAGCAAGTGTATCTTTGCATTGCAAATCCAAAAATGTTGAGTTTTCTTGAAAAGGAGTTGCCCATCGAAAGGGTCGCGCGCGGCGCGCGACGTGTTGGTGGAGAAAACCTTTTTTTGCCCAAAAATTCACAAGTGACCAAAAATGCTAATTTTTTTTTGAAATTTGTGCTGGAGTTAAGTCATTTAGCATCATGCTCCTTCAAGGAAGCCTCAGCCAAGATGTGGAGGGGATCGGGCCTTTTCCTTCATTTTAGTGCTTTGGCCAACCATCTTTGGAGCACCTTCATTCTTGCCTTGCATACGTGCATTCGGGCCCAATAGTGGTTCTTCATGTTCCGGAGCAGGTCCTTATCTTGGTTGGCCTTGGCCAGCAACCTCTCCAAATGAGCATTGACCCGGAGAAGCATAGCCTCTCGCTCAATGGGTACCAAATCACCGGGTCTCTTGCGAGCCAAGTTGCGGTCCTCATGAATCCTCCGCAACTCATCAAGAGTGTGCTCATCTTCCAATTGCTTGTTGCGCTGCTCCAAATATGTAGTTGTCCATTGTGCCATCTCTAACTTTTGCTGCAACAAGCGTCTCTCAGTTTCCTTTTGCTGAATGATCTCGTGAAGATCCGTGCTAGGAGAATGGATGTCAAGATCAATGATGTCGATATCTGGATCACCTGACGGTCCCTCCTTAATCATGGGCTGCTTGCCCCTCTCTGATACCTGTGCTGCTGTCGGAAGTGAGGCCCCTTCCACCTGATGTGGAGATAACACTCGCTGAGCTGATGAAGAAGGCGAGACCCCTTCCACCTGATGTGGAGAAAATACTCGCCGAGCTGATGCAAATAAGGCCCTGTGGCCTCTCTGATATGTGACCAATGGAGGAGAGCTGACATGTCTGGTCTCAGGGATATCATGCTGCTGTGATGGTCCTCCCTCCTCATGAACAACCTCAGGAGGTGGTGGTGGCGCTGTGAAAAAATCACGAGAGATAAAATCCTCCCATGGAATACCCTGCTGAGCCAACTGATGTATGACCACAAGCTGGATCAAACCATAATGATAGATTCTCCTGTGTTGTTGTGTTGGGTTCTTTCTCTGCATCAAGGGCACCATCTTTTCAATATTCTGGCACATGAAAAATGGTATGTTCATCATCTGTACCCATGTGAAATGCATCAACAAGCGAATATGGTACGAATACAAACATGAAAATCTGCCCTCACAGGTGAAATAGCGCACGATGAGCCTCATCAAGGGAGCATACTCATCCCTCAAAAATCTGAAAGGAAATACACCAGTCATGTGCCTCATATATGCAGGTTTAATGTAGGGCTCATACTGAAATCTGTCCAATACTTTGCGCTTGTTCCATTCTTCTCCAACATTAGGTATCCCTGTTGCTTGAGCAACCATCTCAGGTGTCAATGTAAAATCCACCCCTGCAAGGTTCACATGCCCATCATGCAAATGCAAAACAAACAAGCGGACCAATTCCCTGTGATGCTGAATTTGAGAGATCCTCTCGCAAAACTCATAACATGACAGGTGGCGAAAACATGTGACCGCAAGTGGACAAGCCTGCAAATAGGTCAAAGAGGTGGGCTCCTCTCTCACATGGTGACCACTCTTACCACCCCTGTGAGGCCTCCTTTGTACCTCAACCTCTAGTGTTGACTCACAGTCATCACTTTGCTCATAGTCGGTTTTGGTTTCTGACATGGTTTCAAGAGCAAAGTGGGTGAAATGTACTGTTGCTTCTGCTCAAAAATCTGTTGTTTTAATTGTTGAAATGTTGCTTCAAGGGGACAAATAACACAAGGGAGATGTTAGGGAGGGGAGACTTTTAAGGGAAATTAGGGAAAATATATGAAATAGGGAATTAAGGGAATGAATCATGACATATACACCATCACACAATTATAATTTGCAAGGGTTTTATGGGAGGTAGGGTTTAGGGTTATATTATTGATTTTTAGGAATAGGGGTAGGGTTTTAGGGCTTTTGGTATTTTTGGTAGGGAGATTAGGTAGAAATGATATGGGAGGTGGTAAAGGGATGTGGGCAAAAAGTGGGGGTGAAAAGGATGACCTTGAAAACAGCAAAACAAACCCTAGCTTTACTAGCACTTTGACATTCTTAAGCAAATACACATGGACTCCTCATTTGAAAATAATGGCTTTTAAATACATTCTCATGCTCTTTCAAGCTTTAGCAAACAATACATTTTGATGATTGGAGGCCTACCTGCAACCTTGAAGAAATTTGGGGTCGTTTTGCAGTTTACATGAAATTTTTTGTGGATGAATCCCAAACATGTAGCGCGCGGGTCTGGACGGGTCGCGCGCGCCCAACGTGTCGTGCCAGTGCTTTTTTCCAACTGCGATGACTCCCTTGACGCGTCGCGCCTGCCCAACACGTCGCGTGCAGGTCTGAACGGGTCGCGCGCGGGCTCTGTCTGCAATTTCGCCCAGTTTCTCTTTAAATCACCATTCACTCTTGCTTTGAGGCAAATGATGACCAAATAGAGGGAGAGAGGAGCTTTATAAGCTTGATTTAAATTAATTTCCCCTCAAACCCTCTTTCTAATGTTTATAACATGACACTTTTTCAAAATTTAAATGCTGCTGACTTTATGGTTTCCTTTTGTCCTGAAATTGGTTGAATTGATGCTTTTTCTTGAAAATTTTTGCAGGGATAGCTTCTGAGGAATCTTGGCAAAGGGGACCAGGGCTGCATGCTGACTTTCGAATAATTTTGAATTTTTACAACTTTTTACAAAAATGAGAAAATGACCTTGTCTTTAAAAACAGGGTTTTTAAATCCAAGGTAAAAATTAGCTGTACAAGATGAAATCTTTTGAAGAAATACTTTGATAGTCATCTCTCTGGCCTGTTGGGAATTTATTGACTTTTAAAGACATGACCTCAAAGACAAATTGGACCTAAACCCTAGACCTAGGACTTTTGACCTCAAGACAAGACAAGTAACCTTGAAAGAGTTTATTGACTGAAACAACTTGATCCAGCAGTGCCAAGAGGGGAATAAAGACACCAGCTCCTCCATCAGGGTTATGGCATGCCTAATGGAATGCAATGAGATGACACTGATGAGACACCTACTTATGCAAATGCAAAGAGATTTGATCGCTGATGGAGGGCTACTAGACCGACTCTAACAGATTCATGGTTGCCCCCTTGCTTAGCTGACTTCTTCTTCTTCTTCTCCTTCCCTTTCTTCTTCTTCTCAACTACTTGGTTACTGGTATCACTATTTTCACCAAGTGAAGAAGAAGAAGGGGAGGGAGAAACAAACGAAGTAGAAGGTGAAGGGTCAACTTCAGTATCAAATGGTTGTTGATTTGATTTCTGAGGAATCATGGTATTTTTAATGAAGGAGGTTGTGAATAACCATACCGGCAGACCAATTGTGATTCCTGGAAGGGACAATGTGGCCATATACGGAGCACCAATATTTCCCCAAGAAGAAAATGGACTAGGATTCCCCTCAAGAGGGATTCCATGATTGGTGGACTCCATTATCTCAACCTAAGATCAACGAAGGAACAGGGATGTTATTCTGAATTAAATAAATTTTAATGAAACTTTGATACAACTTTGCTTTTTCAGTTTTTAAGAGTCGAGAAAAAGCTAAAGATGACTCTAGTAACCTTCGATTTTAATGAGCTTGAAGTGACAAGTGCTCAGATGGACCTTATCTTTTAGGGAGTCGAAAAGGAATGAAAGTGACTACTCTGTAAATCTAGATAGAGGGATTACCAAACCAATCGCAAAACTACAATATACACCTTGGTGATAAATTAAAGAGAAATTACCAAGGACTTATGTATGGCAGTCAATCTTTCCGAATGCTGTGTTCAGTGCATTGCGATCGATATGGTGGCAGACACGGCGTCCTATGGATAAAGGATATAAGCCTATTGTGGTCACCCAATATATACTCGACGGTACGGGGAGCACAAGTCCATGCTAGCACTTGTCGTATCAAAGAGGAGGAATCACCCAACCTTCGATGAAAACGATAGTTACTAGATTTTACGATGTCGGAACACGTCTCTAGCCTAGACCTCTAATTTGTGTTGCATTAGGTTCCAAAGCATTGTTAAGTTCATTGAAATTTATTTTAGAGTTGATATTGTTTAGAAGTTTTCCTTTCAATGGCTCACCGCGTGATGTAGATGTAAAATAACTAAATATGCAATATAAAATGATAAGCAATTGTTGTTTATTTTTAGCAATGAAAATCCTAGCTACTAAGGAAAGAAGATTACGATTCTTCCAAGCAAAGAGGAAACAACACACACTAAATGCACTTTTCCTAAATCATTTTTTGCACACAGTCTAAATGCAAATGCAAATGCATGTATTTGTTTTTTGTTCCCTTTAATGTGAAAAATGCCAAAAAGGAAAACTATGTATCGATCTGAAATATTTTCTTCAAAGCGACATTTCGACAATTTCTTTTTCAAAATGAAAGGAAGACTTTAAACGACACTTTTCAATTTCAAATAGAAGATGCTTTCGGCACTTCAAATATCAACAAATCAAATAAAATACATGGGAAAAGTTCAATCGACTATCTAGAGAAGGAAGACTTTACGAAACTCTTCTTTTTGACACAAAACGACAGTTACGACACTTTTTGCACCAAAACGACAGATCAATTTAAGCAACTTTTCGATAAAGTATTGTAAATGATGGACAAATACATAAAAATATTTACTAACCTTGATCAATGGAGGCTGTTCTATGTAATGCAAGGAGGCTTCGGCAATGAGATATTGTTCATAAGCAAAAAAAACAATTAAACAGAGCTGAAAACAAGGACAAAACCCCCAAATTTCAAGGACAGAAATAGGATTACTCAATAATCGCACATGTTCTTCACCGAAACAGGGATGCATCTCACCTGCTATAGTCAGGAAGTGTGATTCATACTGGCTTCTAGTGAAAGATAGTGTGATGGGCCAGGGAGCGCAACTGAGATGGGTTTTGACTCAAATTTGAAACTGATTTTAGTGATTTATGTTGAGCTATGATGGGCAGTAACGAGCAAAGTACAGAGGAATGATCTTGAGAGGTTAATGAGCTACCAAAAGGGCATCTAGAATACTTGTAATTCAGAATACTGAAGCAACATTCATCTACTTTACAATTGCAGAGCAAGAGCAGTTCGAAGGCTATCTGGCTAACTTCATGCTCCGCCTATAGTTTATAAAACAAACAATAAACAACAAACAAACAAACTATTCGATCCCCAGTAGAGTCGCCATTTTGTTTCCAGGAAAACTAGTGTCTTTTCGATCTGCTAGCCCTCTAGGATTGGCAGCTATCCTAGAAACAAACAATCAAAGCAATTTGGGATTTCCTCTATGTATAATAGATAAGGGAGAGGCAAAGGAACCAACCTGGATCTTCCACTTGACTCCTTGCTTGATCTCTCTCCCCCTTGATAGAGCTTGCAACTCCTCTCCGTACTTATCCCGCTTGGAGAGTACCTGTAGAAACACAGTAACAAAGAGCCATCAAAGCATCTCAATCTATTATATCATAAGCATTGCAGAATCAGAAATACAATGAACATACAATGGCATTCACAAATACACGATTATATGGAGGAAAACTCAAAGAAATTTATTAAATAGAAGGGAGAATTACAACCTAGCTGTCTGATCCAGCATCATCCTCCCAGCATCAAAGCCCTCTTCACCTCATGAAAAGCAAGATCACTCAACAATACAATGCTCTCTCTCAAAGACAAACTATCAACACTTCCTTGCAAATTACAAAATTTCAGCCTCTAGATCTCTCATATGAGGGATCCATTTATATATGTCAGCAAGGGTGTGAGTCATCTTTGGGTTTCTGATTAGTGTCATTCCACTTGTAGTTCTTGGATCCACTTGGAGATTCTTAGATCTCTTACTCATCCCTGGGCGAATTCAGAGAGGCAAGTGTCATAGGAGAAGTTTCTAAAAGATTCCATGAGCATCCACTTAGCAAACTGTCTCGGAAATTTGTCCATCCTCGCTCATTGCACCCTATAGAAGGACTCTTCAATATGCATCACACTCGGCTAGTGTAGCAATCAGTATGCATCGCACCTTGACAGTGGAACAGTTAGTATGGTCCAGTTTTGGCCAGTTCTGAGTGGTTTTTCAGGTGGAACTTCTGGGGAATGATGTAATTAGTTGACCATGATCCTTTAGGGTATGAAACAACACTTTTAGGGGTTAAAGAGCCCTTGGTTTATCGACATATAAGATTGGGGTTGCAGTGCCCAAATATGTCTATAATAGATACTTATTCCAAGATGAATGTTTGGCACGAGAACCTAGTGTGGGTGTTCATTTCGGTTATTATGGATAAGGAAATTGGCAAAGGAAATGGTAAATGATTTGGAAAGGCATGAGGCATTATTTAGCATTTATTTATGAAAATAATGGAAAATAGGAGAAAAGGAAGGTCAAAGGTCACAGGTTGCATGTGAGGAGGAAATTGAAGGAAAATAATGGAAAATTGAAGAAAATAGAGGCCTCATTAATAAAAAGGCTTCAGAGGATCAATACATGGAATTTTGTCAGTTTAGTTTTGGAGCTCTCTCTCTCTCTCTATTGTCTCTCTCTCTCACACGCTTGGATACTTAGAGTTTTCTTGGAGAACTTCAACATTGGATCAAGAAAAGAAAAGAAGGCAAGAGGAAGTAAATATCAAGCAAGGAAGAGCAGGATCTAACAACTACATCAGGATTATTTGTAAGTATCAATTTGCACGTGTGATTTCCTTGCTAGATTTGGCATTCATGGTACATGCATGTGTGTATTTGGTTCTCTTTCTATCATGGGCATGTGTTTATCTTGGTGTGACAATGTTTTTCAGTCTAGCCTTGTCATTTCTGGATAGCCATGGTGTGGTGGATTATTTTGTATGTGTTTGAGTTGGATTACCAGATGGACTCGAAGCTGAGTGGGGTGGTCCCAGGTGTTATCACTCCATAATTTTTTAGGTTGCAGAAAAAATCACAGAGGTCACCACATAACCACTTTGGAAACTGGGAATCTAGCCCTTCCAGTTTCAGAGAGGGATCTATCTTTATTATTTAGATTTGTTTAACTGAAGTTATTAGGCTAACTATTAAGTCGAGGTTTGGATTTGTTGTGTTGTTGGGTTGAAACTGGGAAGAAATAACATTGGGAAAATGGAGTCACAGGTTTGGGATGATCAAATACATATTTTATAGGCTAAACTTACAGGGCAGGTTAGGAAAATTCACTAGATCCTTTAAGATTTATGGTGTGAAAGAGAAGAAAATATTTAGAAATCTAATTCAAAACAGAGGAGTTAAGGATTCTGATTTTAATCTTCAATGGGAAACATAAAAATTATTCTTAAGCTAGAGAGAGAGTGTACATTCAAACAAATTATGTTATTTATCTTCTTAGAATAATTCAGATTTTAGAATGACATATGAGAATAAAAAGAGAACAAATTGACAAAGAGAGATGCCCTTCACCAATAAAAATGACACAAGAATCCTATAATGATTGCATTGTATTACTGAAAATCTTATCAATGGTGGCTCTGTGAGATGATTTATAATACAAGTCCTTTTCTTCAAAACAAGTCCCAACCCTTCATAATTCGAATTATGAAGTACTTATAGAAAATATTACAAAACATCTTGATTCTGAAAATCAAGATAGGATCCTAAAAATGTCTAACAAATTATTACAAAAATACTACAAAAATTTAGGAATATTCAAATTGGTAGAATTGTTGGCCTTATTGTTGAGGATAATTGTTGATGATTGAGCCTCCAAATTTTCTGTGCTATTTGCCTCGCCATCGAAGATAAAAATTACTCAAGTAATTCACACAACTTCTCCCATGTGTCTTCAGTAGGGATGGAAAATTTAACTAACTTTCTATAGGCCTCATTGACATCTATGTACTTCTCGAAAGTTGGGTTGATGATGAACAAATGTCTAAGATCATGACTGAGGCCTCCAAGAATTATTTCCCTATTATGTGCCCCTTTATACCTACAAATCTTGACTTATCTTGGGCAATAGTAGATATTTTCTCCTAATACTCTTTCAAGCTCATAAGTTTATCTTCCCTACCAATTAATTTTGGTAGACCATTCTGGTTTAACACCTGCATCTTCTTATGAAATATTTGTATGATAGTCTCCAGACTTTGAAGCTTATTGTCAAGTTGTAGCATAAGGTTCCTTTTGGTGTGAATCCTCCTCAATTCTAAAATAGTCTCTGTCTTGTCCTGAATTCCCAATTGCTCTAATTCTTATTTGCTTTTGGAATTCAAGAATTTGATAAGTGTTGTTGCTTCCCTAGGCTTTTGTCCTAAGTCTACTTTAATTTTCCTTACTACCTCCTTGGGAATTTGTATCAATTCTTGTTGCTAAAAATAATATGTATGGAAGGCCATATTTCTGTGATGGCTTCACCGATTTTGTCCATATGTTTTCTCTGGCTTGGGCCAAAGTTTGACCCATAACTGATTCACTCTGTAACTGCTCAATTTTAAGATTAAGCTAATGGGTTTTCTGCAACTTTGGCACATAAAAATGATCAACTTTTAGGTTTTGTTATGACAATGCCTTGAGCTGAGCTTTTAACTTAACAATTTTTTGTTCCTAAATGGACAAATCATTGAAGGCTTTAACAAGCTCACTTGTAGAACCTGATGTTTGAGCTGGTGCTAAAGTTGATGTAGATACTCTTGGGTTTGTGGTCGCTGAAATTGGGACTATGGTAAGTGGAACTATGGCCGACGATGCTACCTACTCTTTCTCTTTGAGAATTTTTCCAGTTCTACATCCATGTCATTGGTCTAGTTGTTCTATTCAATAACTATCTAGAATATATCTTCTTTATGGTTTTCCACATCTTTGACTTCCTTAGCCCGTGGATCTTCTGTGGTAGGAAATTTTAGTTGTTTCCTTAATGCTGCTATATCATCATCCTATATTTTCACTAGATCTTCTACCACCTTTACATATTTGGCACTATATCCCAATTTGATCACCAAGTCTTCTAGTGACTTGATCCTAGTATCCTTCACTAAGGATGAAATCATTTCCAACTTTAGCTGTGACTATGTATTGTTTGACCATACTTGCAATCAAGAAGTGAACATTACAACATTTGTAAGTGTAGAATACATCATTTCACTGGTTTGTTTGTGCATGTCCATTTGAACTATTGGATGAATTTTTTTTGTATCAAAACTAAACACGGATTCTTTGTAATCTATTGGTGTCCTTGGGGTTGGCACTTTAGCTTCAACGAATGCAATTTGCATTTTACCCTTCTTCATGTCAAATGTTAAGAGGAGCCTATGCTGTGATGTAGTTGTCTGCTTCCACAATTGTGTGTAGGTTGTGGATTTCAACATCTCATTCCTCTTTTTTATTTCCATGTATTTGGCAAAAATATTAGGCTTAGCAATGTCTTGAGCCAACTCACCTGTTTGTGGTGTTTCTGGAGGACCTTGTGAAACACACGAAGATGGAGAGCCTAGAAAAACGTCCTCATGTATTATACTTGTAAAGATGTAATATGATGTTGTTGAAGCATGTTTACCTGCCATGACTATAGTAGTCTTCCCCTCCTCCTCTTCTATAAAGACTAGTGGTGGATTCTTTTTAGGCTTGTTAGTGTAAATTAAAAACTGCTTGGCTTCAATATCTATTACTGGAGAAGAATCTTCTTTTCTGGGCCTTTTATGATGCTTATCCTGAGGGATTGGTGTCTGTGAGGTGGCTATAGATAAAATGTGTTCATTTACTTCCTGTAAGGTGTTTTCCTCCCACTGGTCTCAGTTCATGCATTTCACGATCTCTCGCTGAGGAGTATGTGTGTAGGGAGTAGTCTTTTGCTCCACCCACAGCTTTGAAATCATACCAAAAGGGTCATAAGACCAAGTGAAGTTCAACTTGAAATTTATTTTCTTCAATAACAAATCTACTTCTATACAAACTATTCTGGTATTGCACACAAAAGGTCCCACCTGTGCTTTGATTTTAAATTGTGCCTTCTTATTAGTTGCCACAAAATACATGCCATCCATATGTATCATTTTTCTAATGTATTCTAATGAGAATAGTCATAAAGGAACAAATTTCGGTAGCATCTACGTGGAAATCACACCCATAGACTCTAATTTCAGTGTAATTCTGGTATAAATACCAGTCACATGTCTTCACCTAGTCACTAAGATGCAAAGCCTTCTTAATATTTTCTCCTATCCTAGGCTCCAAATCACTATGTAGCAAACAAATAACTATATACAAAAAATGATCAACATAATATGTGAAAGTAAACTCTGTGGAGTTTTTCCTAACCAGAGAGGTCCAGTGTATGATTGATCGAACACTACCTTGTTCGTCCATCTTCTACAAAGTGAAGGGAAACCTATATGATTGATGATAAATAAACATATAAACTAACATAGTAGAATATTTGAAATCTCCCTCTGTAGGAAACTTCATGAATTTCTCATGCATTGCCTCTGCAATAAATTCGCTATAATTAAAAACAACAGGCTTCTCATCGATGGTAAAAATTGACAAGAAGCCAACAATGGCCTCATCAACCCACTATCAGAGTGATAACCAGGTAGGTATGAGATGATATTGATGATCTGTTTGGTTACCTCTGGAAACATAGAAAATGAGTATGGAGGGTTTGTTTTTGTTAGGGTCCCAACCTAACCCCCTTATTTATGTCATGGGAGCACGTCATAGTCAAGAGTCAAAGAAGCCCATATTAATATTTGTAAGTGGTTAACCCACAATTAATGCCGGGACCACAGTTAGTTTCAAATGGGCCGTAGTATTAGATAGATGGTATTAATAAAACCCACGGTATTGGCCCGTGGTATTGCATGTATGAGTCATATATAAAGGATAGAGACTCCCTGCGAGGAGTATCGTGTCTTATTTTGTAATCGAGCTTTGCTCTATTGGAGGTTGCCCCCTCGAAGAGGTGAGTGAACATTACTCTTTGAATAATAAAATCATTGCTATTCTGTGTTCTGGGTATCTTTTCTTCGCATATTCTGTATTGGGTATCATTTTGCAGGTTAAGAGCATAACAAGTGGTATCAGAGCACTTTCCAGGGTCAGTGGGATCGCCAATTCTTAGCAATTTTTTTTTTTGCTAGAGACGTGTTTCGGCGTCTTTAAACCACGGGATCTGTCATTGAGCGCATAAACCTGCGGATTTGGGGAGGCATGCACGCAGGAAATACAAGAGGTGGTCACGTCTGTTGGACTCCCATGTAACCCCTGTGGGTACCCCTTCGAGTAGTAGCGCATTAGACAAAACCGCGCACGAACTGTTTTCCACGTACCCTCTGGGCATATCGGAAGCCCCTAGGCTCCCTTGAAACCTCGCCATAGATAAACCGTCGGTCGTCTTGTGGCTACAGTACACCGAGAACAGCACTCGGAGAGATTACTCGCCCGTACGATAGGGTAGTCGGGTTGTACGGCTAAGGGTACGGTCGATCCTCCTTAGTTAGAGCCCTGAAACATTGGGCCGAGTACTACTACCAGACCCTTATGTATATTGCGATCTGTAGCACCTGACACTCCTCAAGACCATAGTTCCCTTTTCTATCGAGGGATCGCACATCATCTATTCCAGATTCGCTGGTGCAACGGGGTGCAGCAGCAGCTGACATCAGTTCCACAGTCTCGAGTTCGCAGATCAGTCATTCCGATCTATTAGAGCCAGCCGATCCGCAGCAGCAGTCTGTTCCGCCGCCCAAAGCTATCCGATCCACCATTCAGATCTCTCAGATCCACCAGATTGGAGTTGTTGTGAAGGGTTCCTATACCAAGGTATAATTTTCGCAGGACTTTTGGCCGCATTGACATTTTGAGGATTTGGCGACTGTAGTATTGATCAGGAAGGAGTAAAACTCCGTTAGGAGTTTTACGACGAGCTGAGCACGGTGGTACCATTCAATTATTAGTGAAAATGTTTAGGCAGTCCCAATTTTTCATCAGGTTGGTGTATGGTAGAAACTAGAGCTCAAGCAATGGCCAATGAAAGAATGGACGAACTTGAAAAATCCGTCCAATCCATCAATAAGCAGCTTACCAGACTATCTCTCCAAGTCCAGCAATTAATCCCGAAGGGCAAGGAGCCAGCCCACGAGGAGGCGTATAATGACAATGAATACAATGAGGGTGAGTCTAGCCACTCTCCTCACGTCTGGCATACCCACCCACCACCCAGCCAGCAACCTCCCAAGTTGGATATGCATAAATTTGACGATTCTCACCCGTCCGCATGGATAGCACAAATGGAGCAGTATTTCAAACTGAATCATATCTTAGATGATGCGACTAAGCTTATGTTGGGGAGCATGTACTTGGACAATGAACGGTGGCAATGGTGGGAATGGCATCAATGTTTCAATGGACCTTTTAAGACTTGGACCCAATTTACCAAAGCTCTTCGAGACTGCTTTGAACAGGAGGACTCTTTTTTGGTCGTCTTACTAAGCTTCGACAGACAGGTACCGTGGATGAATATATTACAGCTTTTGAAGCCTTATCCTTCCGCACTTGGGGTCTCTCAAATGATTTCTACACGGAATGTTTTATCAGTGGTCTTAAAGAAGCCATCAAAGCTCAAGTCTTACTGCACCACCCTCCCACTTGGACAGAGGCTTGCAAGGTAGCCTGTAACGTGGAACGTGCATTAGCAGCCCAATATAGTCGCCCACATTTCCCCACTAAAGGTCGTCTCCCACAGGCTCACAACCCAACTCAAACACTTAAGGTCCAAAAGGTGTCACCTGCGGAAATGGCCGAAAGAAGGAAGCAAGGACTATGTTACTACTATGATGAAAAATACTCCCCAGGTCATAAATGCAAGGAGCCCAATTTTTTTCAAATAGATGCCACTGACTACAGCTCAACAGAGGAAGATCCACCACTTGAGGAACATGAGGCGCTAGAAGAAGACAACCCAAAGGAGAATGTCTCCGACGAACCAGTTATTTCGCTGCATGCGTTGGCAGGGATTTCTTCCCCTCAAACTCTCAAAATCAGGGGTTTTCTTAAACATCACCCAGTAGTAGTCTTGATTGATAATGGAAGTACCCATAATTTCATCCATCAAAAAATCGCAGAAGCAGTGCATTGTTTTGTACGAGCAGTTTCTAACTTCCAAGTCCAAATTGCGGATGGGGGCACAATGAAATGTGAAGGCCGCTATGAAAATGTCAAACTTCAAATGGGGGATTATCATTTGAAAACCCACATGTTTGCCATACACATGGGGGGTTGCGACATTGTCCTCGGCGCTGAATGGCTCCGCACGCTTGGGCCAATCACAATGGATTTTCAGGAGTTAGATATGATTTTTAAGCAGAACAACTACACACATACCCTCTGTGGACTCCAGGCGGGAGCCCCCTCTATCATCAGCTCGCATCGGATGGAAAAATTGTTAAAAAAGGGCCATCATGGAGTGGTAGCTCAATTTAATGCCATCCAGGTCGTCGAAACCAAGTCTCTGCAAGTTCATCCTGAGATGCAACAGATTTTAAATAACCATCTGCCGGTCTTTGACAAGCCTCATGAGCTTCCACCCTCGTGAGGGGAACATGATCATAGCATCACCTTGGTTCCAGGGGCCCAACCCCCAAATGTGCAGCCATACAGATATCCGTTCGCCCAAAAGAATGAAATAGAAAAAATCATCAAGGAACTTTTGGAAGCAGGTGTCATTCGTCCCAGCATTAGTCCTTATTCATCCCCAGTGGTCATGGTGCTCAAGTAAGATGGGGAGTGGCGGATGTGTCCCGACTTCAGGGCCCTCAATAAGTTGACATTCAAAGATAAATTTCCCATTCCGGTGGTTGACGATTTGCTGGACGAACTCAATGGGGCTCAATTCTTCACTAAGCTGGATCCTCGCTCAGGCTACCACCAAATTCGCATGAAGGAAGTCGACATTCCCAAGACTGCTTTCCGAACTCATGAAGGCCATTATGAGTTCCTGGTCATGCCATTTGGTCTTTGTAATGCCCCCTCTACTTCTCAGAGCCTTATGAATGACATTCTCAAACCATATCTCAGGAAATTTGTCCTTGTCTTCTTCGATGACATCCTCATCTATAGTGGCACTTGGGCTGCACATCTTCAGCATGTAGATCTACTCTTACACCTACTCCACAAGCATAAATTATTTGTCAAGATGTCCAACTGTTCGTTTGGCATGGAAGAAGTTGAGTATTTGGGCCACATTGTGGGGCATGAAGGTGTCAAGGTGGACCCCAAAAAGATCCAGGCAATGCAAGAATGGCCTCAACCTAAGACTTTGAAGAGCTTGAGAGGATTTTTGGGTCTCACAGGCTATTATCGTAAATTTGTCCGCAACTATGGCCACATAACGAAGCCCCTCACTCAACTCCTGAAGAAAAATTCCTTCTTCTGGAATGAGGAAGCACAACAGGCATTTACCGCTCTCAAAAACGCCATGTGTTCCACTCCAGTCTTAGCACTACCTGACTTCACCAAATCCTTTGTCATTGAATGTGATGCTTCGGGGACCGGTATTGGGGCAGTCTTAATGCAGGAAGGGCGTCCTTTGGCCTTCACAAGCCAACAACTAAGTGGGAGGAATCTGGGCCAATCTACCTACGAAAAAGAAATGATGGCCATCTTACATGCCGTCGAGACCTGGCGACCTTACTTATTGGGGCGACGTTTCCAAATCCGCACAGATCATCACAGTCTTAAATATTTTTTGGAGAAACGCCTATCCTCCCCACAACAAAATAAATGGCTCGCCAAAATGCTGGGATATGATTATGAGATCATTTACAAGAAAGGGAAAGACAATAGTGTGGCAGATGCCTTATCTCGCCAATTTGAGGAAGAAAGTACTCTGCTAGCAATTTCCCTCCCCATTCCAGAATGGATTGAAGAGGCTCGCAAGGAATGGTTTTCACACCCTGGGCTATCCCAACTCATTTCTCAATTGCAGGTAGATCCAAATTCCACCAAGGGCTACTCGTGGCAGGATGATATTCTTCGCTACAGGGACAGAGTCGTAATATCCCCAACATCCACCCTCAAAGGTCGCATTTTGGCAGAATTGCACTCATCGCCCATTGCAGGACATTCGGGCTTTCAGAAGATGTATGCTCGCACCAGAAGATCATTTTTTTGGACAGGCATGAAAAAGGACATCCTTACCTTTGTAGCAGAATGCGATGTTTCTCAATGCCACAAAGGGGAAACAGTCAACACACCAGGCACATTACAACCATTGCCCATTCCGACATCCATTTGGACGGAAGTTTCTATGGATTTCATTACAGGTCTTCCAAAGTCCGGGAACAAGTCAGTCATCATGGTGGTTGTGGAATGACCATCGAAGTATGCTCATTTCTGCACACTACTCCACCCATTTACACCAACTTTGGTCGCTCAATATTTCATGGATCAGATTTTCAAATTGCATGGCATGCCCACTTCTATTGTGTCCGATCGCAACCCGATCTTCACCATTAATTTTTGGCAGGAACTCTTCAGGATACAAGGCACTCAACTAAAACTCAGTACTTCCTATCATCCACAAACGGATGGTCAAACTGAAGCCGTCAACAAATGTCTAGAAACCTACCTTAGGTGTTTCACTTCAGAAAAGCAACACCTTTGGGTACAGTGGTTACCTCTGGCTGAATGGTGGTATAACACCAACTATCATGCCACCACCAAAATGACTCCCTATGAAGCAGTATATGGTCAACTTCCGCCTTCCCCTACTTCTTATCTCAAGGGGTGCTCCAAAGTACAAGTAGTGGATCAACTCCTACAACACCGCGCAACCATGCTCACCCATCTTAGAGAGAATATTCATCAAGCTCAGAACCGCATTAAGCAATAGGTAGACCAGCATCGCTCAGAGCGCCAATTTCAAGAAGGGGATCAGGTCTTTTTGAGGCTGCAACCATATAAGCAAACATCACTCAAAGACAAGGGTTGTCAGAAGCTATCTCCAAAATTCTACGGACCATACCAAGTACTTCAGCGCATTGGAGAAGTGGCTTACAAGTTGGCTTTGCCACCTACTGCAAAAATCCATCCAATTTTCCATGTATCGTGCCTCAAGAAAGTGATCGAGAACAATTGCCGAGTTCAAACCAGTCTACCTGAATTGGACGAAGAAGGGTCAATCTGGCTTCAACCCGAACAGGTTCTAGACACAAGAGACAAACACCTGCGTGGCTGCATGATTAAGGAAGTCCTCGTCAAATGGAAAGACACCTCTCCGGAAGATGCAACTTGGGAACCAGCCACTATTCTTCAGTAGTTTCTGCAGCTTCAGCCTTGAGGACAAGGCTAGTCTTAAGGGGGAGGGCATGTTAGGGTCCCACCCTAACCCCCTTATTTATGTCATGGGATCACGTCATAGTCAAGAGTCAATAAAGCCCATATTAATATTTGTAAGTGGTTAGCCCGCAATTAATGACGGGACCACAGTTAGTTGCAAATGGGTCGTAGTATTAGATAGATGGTATTAATAAAACCCACGGTATTGGCCCGTGGTATTGCATGTATGAGTCATATATAAAGGATAGAGACTCCCTGCGAGGAGTATCGTGTCTTATTTTGTAATCGAGCTCTGCTCTATTGGAGGTTGCCCCCTCGAAGAGGCGAGTGAACATTACTCTCTGAATAATAAAATCATTGCTATTCTGTGTTCTGGGTATCTTTTCTTCGCATATTCTGTATTGGGTATCATCTTGTAGGTTAAGAGCATAACAATTTTAGGTAATTAGGAATCTTTAGGAAGAAATATTTCAAATATTTTCACTCTTTGAGGGAAGGTTAATTTTTTTTAGAGCCCTATGAGAGAGTCTACTGATAAGGGCTTGGAAGACTCCAGAATTATCACTTGGAGAATTTGATATATGGCTTTGGCTATGATGGTGAACACAATTTCACCATTTCGACTTGTTGGCTTTTTGGGCCCTGACCCAGGTTCAACGCTAGTCACCCAAACAAATCCCTATACTATGGGCCCTTTCGGCATCAGCCCGCAGAGCGCGAACCAAAGTCTCACTCGAAGCAGTATGGGGGGATGCTAGAACCCATTTCCCACACCCTGAGATGGTCGTGATGTCGATTTATACCCCCTGCTCCTGCCTTCACACAAGTCACTAAGCCTGAAGGCTTATCAATCTACCCTCTATCCGGCCCTTCGGTACCTTCGCGAAGGTGTACGATTGACCTTTGTGCAGCCCTAACCAGCGGTTCAGGTACTTTTGCGTTCCTATGATGATGTATTGTATAGGTTCCCAAGTTATCCCAAGTGTTTTACTTATTCTACAAATCAATTACAATTATCATCACATAAACTGATATTCTTACTTGCATTCAATTAACAAATATAATCACATACATTCGCACATCAAATAAACATTGTAATATAAATCTAGATCATAACGCAATATAATCATATGCATTAACAAAGAATAATACACAGTGATTGCAAATTACTTCTCTTTATTGATATCTCCAGTTTAATACAGTCCCTATCCACCCTGTGCACATAGCTACAAGGGTCTGGGCACTCAACTGTGGACTTCTAGCCTAGACCTCTGTGCACTCAGCTGCAGAGCCTCTACCTATGCTAAGAACCAAAAAAACTTAGACTTTTTCCACTCTTCTTCACTACTAACTCCTTTTTTTTCCTCCTAGAGCTTACTTACTTAGCTCCTTTTTATATAATCCCATGGTCTGCGGACCATGGGTAGATCTTTACAGCCGACTTGACACTTTACAAAATAAGGACAGACAACCCTTTATGACTCTTGACACCTTCATGCTCTGTGACCACAAAATGTAGAGACTTTACAACTTTATTACAAAATTGTCCCAAAACATGGGCTTTTAGCCCCGAAACTTCTCTTGGGAGAACTCGTTCCCAACAAGCCCCAAACACAAACATGGCGGCTCACCCTTGAGTCGCTCTATGGGCATGAAGATCCTGGCGCAAAGAGATCCCAGCTCGATCTGTATGATTGCCACCTCGATAGTGCATTGAGTGGCTACTTGCTTCACTTCTTCAACCAATTGCTTGGTCGTTGGTCTTGAACTGTCAGCTTGAAGCTTCTGCTGAGTTGCCTGCACACTAGCAAGCATGCCTTCAATGGAGGCCATGATCAAATAGGCCTCGTCCAACCAAGGCTTCAAGCGTGCCTTTAGCATTGTCTCTTTGTGCTGAGCTTCATCTACTTGTTCCTTCAGTGGTTTGGCCTCCTGCAGCTTCACAAGTCTCTGTGTGAGGGCGACAGTGTGCATTGTTCCTTTCACCTCCTCATAGCACTGTTGCAATTCTCTTGCCTTTGTCTCCAACCTCTATACATTAGGATCTTCTTGTAGACTAGTGAGTACTTTGAATGACTATTCAAACAGCCTTGTGCAGTTTGCTACTGCACTATCTATAGCTGCTATCACCTCTGTGATAGCGATTGCGTGTTGCTACATTACTTCCAACAAAGTTGAAGGCTAGGGCTTCAACTACAACTCTGTAATCTGGAGGTTCAGCTGGAGTTGAACCTTGGCCAAATCTGTGCGAGTGTCGTGCACCCACGTAGCAAGTTTGCGAACACGCACCTCTATCGGTTCTCCCTCAAGAATGGCCAACTTCGAGACCATTCAGCATGCTTCCCCGATGACCTAAACTATGTGCTTGTTTTGGTCGGTTACATCATTCATGAAAGCAATGGTAGAGTCTCACTGTAGGGCCATCTGCACATTATTGATCTTTTGCTAATTGATCACTTGCAAAGTGCGCTATTCGCAGGCCCTCAACACCGCGATCACCCGATCCTACAGTAGGTGGAGCGCCTCGCCTAGAAGCACTGCCAATTTCAGCCCTACTCCCTTGAGGGCGCTGACAACGCGTCTGTCAGCTTCGATCTCTGTGGTCAGTGCTCCCTTTGGTAGCACTATCGCTTGGGAGTCCTTCATGTGCAGCATTCCCACAGATTCTGAAGTACCGATGGCAAGGCTGATGGATGCCATGACAACTTGTGATGCACAGATCTGCAGCTCATGTAGACCCATCTGGATGGCCCCCAATACTTGCTGCTGCTACTGCTCGAACTGCTGTAGTACCTCTGTGGTGACATCCCACACTGTATCTCCAATGTCATTCAAATCTCCCTCTGTTAGGGTGATTAGGTCCAATGACATCTTACTGGCCTTGGATTTCTTCCACGACCCAACTTTTTCCTGTCCTCTTGGACGCTTAATATGGAATGACATCGTCTGCGAGTACGCTCTGTGTTGATTTGTCTACTCGTCTGTTTCTTCCTTTATTTCGGGTGAGGGCAACCTCAGACCTTTGTCAGAGCCACGCTCTGCTCCACCTGTCTACTCTTCCGCCTGCTGTGTGGCATCATGCTCTACCTGGGCCTTGTCATCGGCCTCCTTCCTCCTCTTCTCGGCCAACTATGCCATCTTGAGCTTGGCCTCCTCCTTTTTGCACTGCGTGGCAGACTTTCTCGATCCCACTGCTGAGTCTGAGGCAATGTGCCACTCTGTCAGCCAACGATCAAGAACTACATTGATCATGTCATCATTTTCCAAGTAAGGCAAGTCATGCCACTTTTGCTCAGGGTCCTTCCATGCCCTAATTGATACGCACTAAAAGTCTGCCTTGAACTCCACGTACTCCTGTAGTTTGGCAAAAATTGTAGGCGAAAATCATGGCTTGCGATTGATAGCCATGCATATATTCATTTCCATCAAGATCCAAAATATCTTGCTATCCTTGATGCGCTAAGCATCCTTGGTCACCCACAGTGAAGCATACTTCACTGCTTCTGGTAGGTCTGGCATGACTAAGAGGAATTGACTATCTTCAGGCAGCTCCCAGGCTACTAGCACAATGGACAGCAAGAGCCACACATAGTGGAAGGTCTTGCTAAGATTGTGTGCCTCGCATCAGTTTGTGAGGAACTCATTGCAGACATAACACACCCAATTAAATTGAACTCTTTCTGTGCATTGGCCCACTAGAGTGACGATGGTGCCGGAACTTCATCTACGCGACACTTCCGCATAATTTTTCCTGCCAAAATCTGCATGGCCACCTTGACCACAGGATCACAGATACTCGAGATGGCATAGCCTCGCGGCTTCTTCATGAGTTTGAATTTCTCCTTCATGGCCTCCACGAGGGTATGCTCGCCACCTTTTTCTCCAAACATCATGGCTGGATTTTCCCCTATATATGGTAGCTGTGTGATCCTATGGATCAACATGTCGATGATGGGTATCGACTCCTCTAGCCACAGACACCCATCATGCACCAACCATAGTAGCTACTTGATTACCAATAATGTAATTGGTGTGTGATTGTAATGTGGAACCCATAGCAGGTTGAGTAGAACTGCCTTGTCTACACCCTTGAGCCACTTCCACAGTTCCAACGCAGTCATCCTAGTGGTTGTATGAACAATGTAGTGGATTAGCTGGTCTGTTGCCAAGTGAGGGAACTTCTTAGTGTCAGCTAATTTCTAGTCTTCCAATTTTAACCCTATACAGAAATTACCTGCATATGAATTCTTAAACACAGAAAATAAACAATGAGAGAGCATAACACATAAAACACATATACATAGAGATTTTCCCCTGGATCCCAAAATCGGGACTACCATCTTGATTTTCCAATATTATAATACATATTTATACATGCCGAAGCATCCAATACCATGGACTGAAAACCATCGTGTCCAATGGAAAACCACCACGTCCAAAAAACATGTGCAAAAATCATGCACAAAACCATAGGTGGGTCCGCCCAACCTAACATAGGGTCCAAAACCAAAATTTTCTAGGGCACTGCCCTAGACCCCATAAAGTGGGGTTACGAGTATGCCTCAAACTCCCTGTGACCCCCCGGTACAAAATCGACGCAAAGAAGGGGGGCTTAGCCCCCCCTTCTAACACCCCCGTTAAGTACATGGGCTAGTCGTGGAAAGAATGTAACACAACCCAACACCTTGAGCCACTTCCACAGTTCCAACGTAGTCATCCCACTGGTTGTATGAACAATGCCATGCATTAGCTGGTTTGTTGCTAAGTGAGGGAACTTCTTAGTGTCAGCTAAGTTCTAGTCTTCCAATTTCAACAGTGGAACCCGCCCCAAGAACAGTCCTTCAATGACAATATCATCCAGCAGCAGAGGTATGTGTAAGGCGGCCTTGCTTTCGTTAATGTCCTTTGGCACCTTGGTCTTTCCCTTGCGTGGAGGGACGTATTAGGGAAACTTAGTAATAGGGTCGGAACCCTCGACTTCAACATCCTCCACTTCCACCCCCATATCCTCACCATCCATCGGGATGTCCTCAATTTCTTCCTCCTCTAGTTCCAAGTTAATAGTTTTTCCCTTTTCCTCTGCGGTGGGCGTGTCCTTCTATGGGCTTCTTCTAGGTGATGCATGCATGGGTGTCGCAGCCTGCTTGCCTTCCTTATCCTTCACCCTCTCCTTGGTCAGCGTAGGTTTTTGTCTAGGCGTCATGGTGACTTAGGGACTTTAGCTAGTACCTCTGCAACCTCCGGAGCAACTCTATCTTCCTCCATAACAACTTCCAACATAGCCCCCTTGACTGTCACTGCTTCAGTGTCCATAGCTTCTGATCCTGGCATAATGTCACCAATGAAATTGCGGTTGGAATTTGGAAATCGATCATACAGTGGGTAGTCAAGCGATTCTTCAAAGAATTCACAGATCATGCACGTCTGAGAGCTTGCCAACTCAATGCTAAAAATGCCAAGTGCTTTTCGTTGGGCAGCCACATGTAATTTATATGCCATTTTGAATTCAAATCTAATTGTTCCCCCAAAATTTATTTCATTAATTCCAGATTGGTGATAGATTTTCAAGCATATTACCCATAAATTTTGTCTTAAATGCTGCCCCCTGCTCCATTTGGCCGCATTCTCATCGTCAAATCATGAACAATGACTTTAACGATCACTTTCTAGCTGACCTACGCAGTTTTTCCCTGGGTAGTGCAACTCTCTTCGCACTCTTGTGAACCTTGTGACATCTCCTCGTTCCATGCAATCCCCTGATCGCGCAATTTACCAACCAGATAAGTGTAGTTTATAGTCCTGCGCCTCCTTTTAGCTGCCTAGAGCACTAAGACTATGCTACCTTCATATAGTCACCTGGCCTGATCACCAGTGTATGGCTTCAATCGGCTGCCATTCACCTTTCCTACGAAGGGATCTCCATTCAATTTAACCAACTGAACTGCTCCACCGTCAATAATCTCCTTAATGACATAGGGCCCTAGCATGTGCATCCTAAATTTCCCCAGAAATTTATCAAACTTGCTGTCATATAACAAAACCGGACGATTTACATTAAACATGTGTAGTTTAATGAGCTGATCATTCCATGCTTTTTCCCGTTGCTTTTGGACCTATTGGTGAAATCCAACAAAAAACCTTTCTTCCTTAGGCTCGGCAAGCTACGTGAGTCTCTCTTCTAGGGCTTCGCGATCCGTCATATGCGTGAATGCCGCTATGCGCAGACTAGGCACAATGTATTCCATTGGCATCACTACTTCAACACCATATACAAGCCTAAAGGGTTTCTATCCAATCAACTTTTTTCACTTCGTTCGATAAGCCCATAGAGTTGCGGGTATGTGCAGGTCCCAGTCACTTCGCTGAGCATTGCAAACCTTGGTCACCTTGCTCTCTAGTACCTTATTGAATGCTTCCACCGTCCCATTAGCCTGTGGGTGATAAGGCGTGTTTTTCTGGTGATATACCTGAAATTCCGTCATCAGCATGCTGATCATTTCGTTAAGAAAGTGCGTACCATGATCACTCATCAAAATCTTTAGACACCCAAATCGCGTCAGTACATACGCAAAGAGGAACTTTGTAGTGGTCGCACCTATGAAATCCTTCATAGGTTATGCCTCTTCCCATCGAGTCAAATACTCCGTCGCGGTGATAATGTACCGCGCACTCGTCTTCTATTGTTGAGGCTGAATGGGTCCCACAAAATCTATTGCCCATTTCTTGAAAGGTCGTAATGTCATCTGTGGTTTTAGAGGCAGCTCATCTCTTTGCGATGGCCTGCCAGTCCTTTGACACACGTTGCATGCCCTGTAGTAGGCTTTTGAATCCTTATGGAGGGTTGGCCACCACAACCCTGTGCGTAGAATCTTCTGCACGGTCACCCTTCCTACGTAATGCCATCCTGCGGCACCCCCATGAGCGTCTGTGAGGATAGTGCTTCTTTCAAACTCTAGTACATATCATCGCAATACTTGATCAAACCCCATTTTGTATAGATGTCTGACAATGACAAAAAATTATGTTGTGTGCACCGCTAACTCCTTTTTCTTGTGGGTGGTGTATCCTTCTGGGGAATTTCCTATCGTCAAGAAGTGTATGATGTCTTCAAAGTGACTATCTGTGATGCGCACTGCAAAGAGCTGCATTTCAGGTAATCCTTCCTCCAAATTAGTGGGCTCTTCTCTCGTTTCGATGTGTGACATATGGTCTCGTCCTATGTTCATTCGTCTAGACTTCACAATAACTTCAAAATCATACTCTTGGAACAATAATAACCACCTGCAAATTCTCCCCCCCAACACAGGCTTATTGACCAGGTATTTCAACGCAGAATGATCCGTATACATCTTAAAATGTCCACCCAACAAATAGTGTCTAAACTTCTGGAGTGCGTATACCATGGCTAGTCCTTCGTGCTCAGTGGTGGAATAGTTCTTCTCAGCCTTGGATAACCTCCTGCTTGCGAATGCTATAGGATGGTCCAATTATCCTTCACCATCCTATGTCAGTACTACTCCAAGTGCTATACATGATGCATCTACATGTACATGAAACTCCTTCTTCCAATCCAGGAAGACAAAAATTGGCTTTGTGACCATTTTTTCTTTTAGCACATCCAAGATTTTCTGGCAATCCTCGTTCCAAAAAAACATGACATCCTTTTTCAACAACTTCTCCATAGGAGCAATGATCTGGGCATAGCCCTTGATCAACTTCCTATAGTACCCAGTATATCCCAATGTTGTGCGCAGCTGTTTCAGACTCCTTGGCACGTCTAGGTTATTTATTACTGTGATCTTCGCGGGGTCTACCATCAATCCCTATCTGCATACCACATGACCCAGCAAAGTATCAAAAGGGACACAAAACAAACATTTCTTCAGATTGAGCACAATCTAGTACCTTCAACAAGTATCTAGCATTATGCACAAACTTGCCACATGGCGTTTTACCAACCCAAACATAGTCCAGTCATCAAATTACACCTCCAAAAACTTATGAATGAAGTCTTTGAATGCAACAATGACTACACCCGAAAAAATCACAGGCGCATTCTTTAATCCAAAAGGAATTACGATGTATTAAAAAAATCCCCATTCAATCGCGAAGGTTGTCTTGCTTATATCTTCAAGCATGATTTTGATCTAATGGTACCCAGATAACCTATCAGTGAAGGAGTATGCTTCCTGGCCACCTCTATTATCCAATACCTCATCAGTTAATGGAGTTGGGAAAGGATCATGCACGCAAGCGTCATTCAACTTCCTGAGATCTACGCATATCCTTACTTCATCCTTCTGCTTCTTTTCTTGTACCACCATTGGGCTCACCGAATCAGATTCCTCTATGGGCTCAATGATGCTTGCCATGAGCAACTTATCTAACTCAAAGCAGACCTTCACCTTATACTGCAGACTGAGATGGTAAGGTATTTTCTTTACTAGCTTCGTGTCGAGTTTTAGCACGATCTTCATAATTCCCAGGTCTCCTATTATCCCCTTTACCTCCGTAAAATTGGTAGGGAACAAATTCTGGTATTCGCGGAGTAATTCAGCGACCTTATCTACCATCGCATCATCCCAGTAATCTCCAATCTTTGTGATTTTGGGCTCTCCTTCCATGCCAATATTTATTTGTTTAGTTTTCAGTGGCGTGGTTATATCAGGATTCTCTATCTTCGGTCCCTCGACCTCATGGTGACCCTCAACTTCAGGGATATTAATCTTTCGGGGGTCCTCATCTTCTTCTTTAGAAGTCACGTTATAACATTCTAGCACATGGCTCAGCTGAGTAGTCCAATTGGGTTGAATCATATCCAAAGGATCCTGCGGTATCCTAAATATCATTGCTTTAACTTCTTGTAGTGCGTCGTCAATACAATCAAACTCGTCTTCGACATTGAACGACATTGTGAACCCTTCGTGCAAAATATCCCATTTTCCTGTGCCATGGCGGAGCTCTGTCTACAAGTACTATTTCATCAGGATGACATCGAGAGTGTGACAGAACAAGTGCACCCATTCAGGTTGGTGCTTCGCTCCATAGGCCTTAGCTCATTTGGCCAAGTGTTCGTGTGGATCATCCTTCCCATCATACTTGTCTGTCATGTTGGGTTGTGTTATATTCTTTCCATGACTAGCCCACGTAGTTAACCAGGGGTTAGAGGGGGGGAGGTCATAGGGGGTTTGAGGGGTACCCATAACCCCATTTTATGGGGTCCGGGGTAGCGCCCCAGAAAATTTTAGTTTTGGACCTTATGTTAGGATGGGCGGACCCGCCTATGGTTTTGTGCATAATTTTCGCACATTTTTTTGGACGAAATGGTTTTTGGTCCATGGTATTGGATGTGATGGTTTTTCGGTCCATGGTATTAGATGCTTCGGTGTGTATAAATATGTGTTATAACATTGAAAGGAAAATAATGAAAAATCAAGTTGGTAGTCCTGGTTTTGGGATCCAGGGGAAAATCTCTGTGTATATGTGTTTTATGTGTTATGCTCTCGCATTGTTTATTTTATGTGTTTTAGAATTCGTATACAGGTAATTTCTATACAAGGTTAAAACCTACATTTGGTATCAGAGCAGTTTTGGCTTCAAGGGGATGCCTTTGTTGCTGAGGGGTTTTTCTTAGGCCTGTGGTAGACCCTGTTCAGTGGGAGATCTGCGAGATCAATTCTGCTGGTAAAAGAAGATGGCGAGAGGTGGAAAGATAGAGATCGAGAAATTTAATGGTCAGATTTTTGAGTTGTGGAAACTCAAGATGGAGGATCTATTGGTGGATAAAGATCATTGGATCACGGTAGATCTCGGTACTAAACCAACGAGAGTGTCCGATGAAGAATAGAAGAAGGTGGATCGGAAGGCAAAGAGCACAATACAATTGTGTGTGTCAGATTCAATATTTCTGAATGTATCAGGGGAAGCTATGGCAAAGGCTTTGTGGGACAAGTTAGGGACTTTGTACCAATCTAAGTCTCTGGTGAATAAATTGTTCCTGCGAAAAAAGCTGTATAACCTAAGGATGAAAGATGGAGAGTCGGTGACAGAGCATCTGAATGCATTTAATATTGTGGTAAGTCAGTTAGCATCTATTGATATTAAAATTTTAGATGAAGATAAGTGCATTAGTTTGTTGTGTTCTCTACCAGATTCGTGGGATAGTTTGGTTATTGCAATAGGTAGCAATGCAACTACCTTGCAGTTTAATAAAATAGTCTCAATGTTGTTGATGGAGGAGATGAGATGGAACAATATGGAGAGCCAGAATGGTGATGCCTTATCTATACGAGGACAGTCCCAGAACATAAACAAAAATAAGTCATCGAGTGGGAGATCTAAATCTAGAGGGAGATCTAAATCTCTAGGAAAACCTGTAAAGGTGGTGTGCTAGAAATGCAGAAAGGAAAGGCACATCAAAAGGGACTGTAAATCTAAAGCTCCTAACAAAGGAAAGGGATCTGATGATGCTCCTTCTGTAGAGGTGAAAACCACCTCAGATGAAGGTGGGGATGTGTACTTGGCTTCTTCAAGTACGCATGTAGATCATGAGGCATGGTTGATTGACTCAGGTGCATCCTTTCACTTCACTCAAGAGAGTGGTTCTGCGAGTATAAGAAATATGATGGTGGTGATGTCTTCTTAGGGGATGACAAGAAGGCTAGAATCGTTGGTCATGGAAAAGTAAAATTGAAGTTGCAAGGTGGAAGGGTTAGAACACTTCCAGGTGTTCTTCATATTCCTGCATTGGCCAAAAATTTGATTTCTGTAAGCAATTTGGATGGTGCAGGTGTAAAAACAGTGTTAGAGAAGGATACTTGCAAAATGGTTCAGGGAGCACTGGTATTGATGTGGGGAGTTCAGATTGGAACTCTGTACAAGCTGAAAGATAGCACTATTGTTGATGGGTGCAATAGTTTTGGGGTTCCTGAAAGTGGAGCAGAAAATCTAGTGGTCTCTGGAGAGAAGACCATGTTGTGGCATCAAAGGCTTGGACATATTGGAGAGAAAGGCCTTCGAGTACTTCATGGTAGAGGTATGGTAGAAGGTATGAGTAATAGCTCTCTGGATTTTGATTTCTAAGAAAATTGTGTATATGGGAAGCAGAATCGGGTGAGTTTCCCCTCTGGTAGTAAGAGGGCGAAACAAATATTAGAGCTTGTGCGCAGTGATGTGTTTGGACCTATGAAGGTTCCATCACTAGGTAAGTCTATGTACTATGTATCATTTATAGATGGCTTCTCAAGGAATACATGGATATATTTCCTTAAGAAGAAATCTGAAGTCTTTGATGGGTTTAAAGAATTTAAGGCTCTCGTGGAAAATCAGATAGAGAAGAAGATAAAGGTGTTGAGGATAGATAATGGTGGAGAGTTTTGCAGCAAGGAATTTGAAGAATTCTATAAGAAATGTGGTATATCATGGTAGAAGACTACTCCATATACACCTCAGCAAAATGGAGTTGCAGAAAGAATGAACAAGATGTTGATGGAAAGGGCAAGAAGCATGCTTAGTGGTGCCGGGTTAGGACAAGAATTCTGGGTAGAGGCGGTGGATACTGCATGTTACCTGGTCAACATGTCACCTTCAACAGCGTTGGAGGATAAGACTCCACAAGAGGTATGGAGTGGTAAGAAACCCTCTCTTTCACATCTAAGGGTATTTGTATGTGATGCATATGTACATGTTCCAAAGGAGAAACGAACCAAGTTGGATAGTAAATCTAAAAAGTGCATCTTGATTGTGTATAATGATGGTTTAAAGGGTTATAAGCTTTGGAACACAGTAACAAGGAAGGTTGTGTCAATCCAAGATGTAGTGTTCAGAGAGGTGAAAGATGTTATTAAACATGAATTCCAACCAAAGGAACCTGAGAAGATAGAGTTTGAGCTAAAGGAGGAAGAATCAGACTCTACAACAAAGGAGGAATCAGAAGATGAAGAGCCACAAACTCCGGCTATGAGAAGATCAATTCGAGAAAGAAGGCAGCCAAAAATGTATAGTCCATCTGCTTTCTATTCAAATTTTTCTTTGTCTGTTACTGATGATGATCCCAAAACTGTGAAGGAAGCAGTGGATTCAAAGGATGGAAAACTATGGAAAGAGGCCATGGTTGATGAAATGGCATGTTTGCACAAAATTGAGGCTTGGGATCTGGTGGAGTTGCTGGCTGGAAGGAAACCCATTGGCAGCAAATGGGTGTTCAAAAAGAAGACAAATGTAGAAGGAAAGGTGGAGAAATACAAAGCTCGGTTGGTGGCAAAAGGTTATTCCCAGGTGCCGAGAATTGATTTTGGTGATATTTTTTCTCCTATTGCCAAGGTAACTTCTATTAGATTACTTGTATCTGTTGCTGATGCTTTTGATTTAGAGGTAGAATAGATGGATGTGAAGAAAACATTTCTTCATGGGTATCTGGAAGAGGAAATCTACATGAAGCAGCCTGAAGGCTTTGCAGTGAAGGGTAAGAAAGAACTGGTGTGCAAGTTAAAGAAGTCTTTGTATGGGTTAAAACAGTCACCAAGGACGTGATATCAAAAATTTGATACATTTATACGGGGACTTGTTACACTAAAAAATGTCACCTTGACTACTTACAGTTAGTATGGCTCAAATCAACAGTCATGCTACCTCTTTTAGGCAAGCCTCATGCCTCTGTTGTCCATCTCAAACTCAAAAAGAGAGAAAGTCTTGTAAAACTATGTTTATCTCTGGGGTCGCAGGTTCTCTCTAGCCTTACCTGCGGGGACGCTGACCATGTTCACAAAAACTGCGTCCATGGACGCTCTGTATGTTAAGGGACAGGTGCGTCCCTCTGTAAAAGGCAAAATGCGCGAGTTTTATCTTGAAAAAGTTACTTGTGGTTACTTCTAGAACATTCTAGAGGTCGGTTTGATGAAATGGATGCGCCTCCAGTTGGTTCATGTATCTCTATTAAGAGGGAACTTATCCCATCAATAAGGGAGCTATCCCACCCATAGAGGGGAATGATCCCATTGATAGTGGACCTGAATAACCTCTTTACAGCACTATAAATAAAGACATTGAGCCAGAAGGAGGAGAGGTTGGAGCTATACATTTTCTTTGGGTAAATGCTGCAGGATTTAGGTCTTCCATTAGAACCTTTGTGAAGAGAGATTGTCTTTACTTGATTCTACTTGGAAGTGGGTGAGCTTTGTCAAAGTAGAGGAAAACCCTTGATGGACCCTGGGAGGAACTTGCACAACACCAAGGCCAGGTTGTAAGAGTTTCTTTGTTTCGTTATTAATACAAACTGGTTTATTTTTCTCAATAGCTTGTGTTAATGAGTTATTTCATGTGTTCCTTGGTCTGCATGTTGAATATATGTTTTATTATATGAAATGCAAGTGCTTGGTAATTGTTTGATTGTTTGTGGTTGCAGGAATTGACTTGAAGGAGGAGCTCATCCGGATTGGCAAGGACAGACTACAACAACAGCGTTTTGGAATAAGGTAAGCCTAAACACTTGTAGTTTTCATGTTGTAAAAGGTGTATTTAGAGAAAGATCACTCCATTTTGTCTTGTTTGTCATTAGAATGTCTTAGACTTCTAGGAAGGTCAGTCGTGTCCGCACCCTTGACAGATTCCGTGTGACAAATTGGCGACTCCACTGGGGAATCCATTAATGAGAGAGTCTTTTCCTTTATGTGAACTTTGCTTTGAGAAAATCATTTTTATTTTCTGGTTTTTGACTGTGAGAATTAGTATTTGGGTGGCTTAGCTTTAGATTTAGTTAGATTTGGTTTTTCTTCATTTTTCCAGAAGGACGCACCCTCTGAGTACTGCACAGTGCGTCTTTGGACGCGCTGTTGCTGTTTGCACAGAGCGGGCCCGCACCTGTGATAACGGGTGGCCTGCGTCTTCCTGTAAAATTTAAGAAAATTCCATTTTTGCTTTAAATTGCTTTTAGATTTTGATTTTCCTTAGTATTTTCTGCCCAGATCCTTTAGTACCCTGTCAAAAATTTTCACCTGAACTTGTTTTGTGAGCTTTGAGTGTTTTAGTGGATTTCAACGAAGTTTAGACCTAGGGTTTGATTTTTGGATAGGTTTTGTAGTGACTTTGATAGTAGAAAGTTGTCCAGCCTTAGATCTCTCTGGTTAGTCAACCTTCTTAGAAGTCGGGCCTGTCGTAAAGTCTCCTTGTGTGAGCAGCTTGCCATTTGAGTTGTTTTGGGTCAAATTTCGAATTGCTTGTTTATAAAGTATTGATTTCCATTTTACAAAAAGAACAAAAAGATTAGAGTTTTGTTTTGGCTAGTTTTTGGTTCTGCAATAAGCTAGTCCTTGATTTGATTGTGATCAAGTAAAACACCTTAGAATAATCATTGTTAGTTTTGGCCTCGTTAAATTTGCTTAGAATAAATTTGCCTTTAGTTTGCTTATGAGTGGATTTTCATAGATTTTAATAGTCGTTAAGATTGATTTTTGGTTATATTAGATTTATTTGCTTTATTAAAAGAAAAATACAAAAACATCTTCTTTAAAAGTCTTGTTTCAAGTAGCTTTTTGTTTTTGAAAAAAGAAAAGAGTTTTTTCGTGCATGTAAAGAGAGGTTATGTTTTTATGCTTGGAAAAGAAAAACGAATTGTTTCTTTGATTGTCTTCAATTAAGAAGTTGCTTTTATAAAGATTGCATTCTCTCAACTTTTTAGTTAAAACAATTCATCGAAAAAGTAAAGTAGTGGGTAAATCATCCTAGGTGCATTTTGTAGTGGTTTCGAGTCGAGTCAACACACCACTAGTTTCACTTCCATCACCTTTTGACTTAAGAAACAACCTTAAAAGTAACGCTTAAATTAAAATCAATCTAGTAATTTTTATTTTCTAGGGCTCTAAAGCACCAACATAGCTTAGGCTAGGGTCTTGGAGTAGGTGAGTACTTAACTCTCCAAGACTACAAAACCAAACAGATAGTCTATCTTGAGTAGAACAAATCCAATTGTTTCAGTTACATTCTGGGAAAGCTCCTCTTAAAGGAGAAGCACGAGCTCGTGTCCGAACCAGTGAGGGGATCATTCCTCCCTCGTTGGGAACGACGCCAGACAGTACGTATTACAAACGGTAAACCTCGGATTAACCATTGTCGAGGAGCCAGGGGTCACTTATCGGTAAACCTTGGATTACTGTCAAGGAGCCGGTAAGGGGATTGAGCTTGTTACTCTGCCCTTGCGTGCTGTCGGAGTTTAGACTGTTCCCCCAGGTGTAATTGTTGTGATTGGTAACCTTAGTGGCCATAATATCTAGGATTCTACCCAAGGTGACGGTGGAGGGAAGGTCCCACTGTACCTGGAGCAGACGTCGGTTATACTCACTTGGATTTTCTGGGGGGTTCGCTTCACTTCGAGACGGTTAAAGTGGAGGAACTTGGTCCAGTCTATTCATTAAGCAGGTTGTCGGCGTAACTGTTCCACCCGCCATTTCTGTACTGAATCCTGCGAGGTTGGGCCTAATCACCAACTAGCGCTTTTGGTCCGGAAGATACTGTTTGTGTGTGGTTTGACGCTCTAGATTCTTTAGGCGTGTGCTTCAAATTTGTTTGGTTCTTTAGAAGACTTTAGGTGGTTTGATTTGAAATTTTTACTTTGTTTTCGTGTGTTGTAGTTAAAAATCATTAATTGTGGCGGAATTACCGAGACGGTCCCGTCGAATTGCGGGCCAGTCTCCTGAAGTTGTTTCTGTGGCCGAATTGTTGAGAAGATCCCGTGAACTTAGGGGTTCACCTCCTGAGACGACCCCAGTAATTTAGAAGGTTTAAAGGTCCTTGTAACTCCTCCTAGTGGCAGTAGAGTAGGTTCACCTGAAGAAGGAGAATCTTCCTTGGTAGTCCATCCAGATTACCAAAGTTTAGAAACAGGTTACAATCCCGAAGCTGTTACAGTTTCCGAGCTTGCTGGTAGTTTTTCATCTGCCAGTGAAACAGGCGAAGAACCTGAAATTTCCGAACCTGTTACTCCAACTCCTAGTGTTCCTGATTCACCAAGAATAGAAAGAATTATCACCGAAAATCTTCCTGTTGGATTAATTGCTATAGAAGAACTTGTTCCAGAGGAAGAAATAGGCGTTTCTGATTCTGAAGATCTAATTACCCTTGATCTAAGGGAGCGTGAATCCATCTTTTACAGTCCTCCTAGAAGTGAATCTTGGTACCTTGCATTAACCAATTTTTTAGACAACTCAGTAGGTTTTTCTACACCTCGTACTCCTTTTCCACCTAGAGGAATTCATACTCCTGTAAATATGTCTGGTCAGTCATCTGTGTTTACGCAAAGTCCTGAATCATTTTTACATGGCGGTCCTTCTGTTCCTACTGGGTATCAATCACTTTCTGGTACCTTTGCGGGAGCATCTCCTCAACCCATTGATCATGGGTTATTAGTTGGAAACAGTGGTAATGTACCATTGAGTATAGGTAATGTTTATATGATGTCAGGTTCAACTCCCGTTAACCAACCTCAAGGTGGCCAATTACCGCCTGGGGGGCAACCTTCGTTAATGCCTGGGGGGCAACCTCAAGGTACTTCATTCGTGTCTGGGGGCAACCTCAAGGTCAGTACGCTCCTATGGGGCAATACATACCTCAAGGTCAGCCCCAGCCTCAATATGTACCCCAAAGTCAACCTCAGTATCAATATCAACCTCAAGGATGGCAACCTCAAGGATGGCAACCCCAAGGGTATCAACCCCAAGGGTATCAACCTCAAGGATACCAACCTCAAGGTCAAGGTCAACCCCAGTACTCGTATTTACCTCAAGGTTATCAACCTACGGGTCAATACCCTGGTCAAAGTTATCAACCACCTCAAGGGCAATCATATGGGACTGCACCTTACAATTATCAACCCTATCCTCAATACGGCTATGGATCTCAGTATCCTCAACCTGTTACGAGTCAATACCCTGGAATGTTAACATGGGATCCGTCACAGGGTCAACAGATGTCGCAACCAAGTATACAGTCGGTACCTCAAGCAGGACAACCTGTAGTTCCTGGTCCACCCCAGCAACCGCAACCTGTCCAGTCAAGTGTTCAGACCCCTGTAACTTCCGTAGTTACTCAGCCGCCAATTGCACCTGGTACTCCACCTCACACGGCTGCAGCAACTACCGCTACATCTACCATGCTTACTTCTGGAGTATCGGCAGCTCCGGTTTCTACTGTCCCTGTAACCACTCCTCAGACATCTGTACCGTTGTCTGGATCTACGGTTCAAACCACAGTCCAGATGCCTGTAGGCCAACCTGGTACAAGTACGGTTGTTACTACTCAACCTCAATTTGTTCAACCTCCGTACCAGGGACAGTATCAACCTGGGCAAGCTGCCCAACAACCGGTTTACCAGTATCAACCGTATCCTGGGTACACTTATCAACAACCTCAACAACCCCAGTACGGTCCGGTTAATCCTGGTTTTCCAGGAGGATATAATATCCCAAATGCGACTCCTGTTCCTAGTTATCCTGGATATCCTCCTCCTGGGGCTGGTATTGTGACTCAGAGTTTTAGAGATCCTAACCGGCAGTTACCGTTTATTGCGACTTTAGATTTACCCGACTTGACGCGCCTAACGAACGATCCAATTCAATATCTTCAGTTCTGGCCGCCAATGCCAAATAAGTTGCCCAGCGATATACCCAAGTTCGAAGGTAAGTCTGGAGAGGATCCGTCCAATCACGTGATGACTTACCACCTCTGGTGTGCATCAAATTCCATCTCAGATGATTCCATCCGCTTACGTCTTTTCCAGCGTACACTCATTGGTCTCGCGCCAAGTGGTACATTGAGTTACCACGGGCCTCTTTTTACAACTTTAGCCAGTTAGCTACCTCGTTCTTAACTCATTTTCAGTTACCAGTCAGATACGATAATGGTACAGAATTATTAACTTCGCTAAAACAATCGACATCCACGTACATTTCTGATCACATCCATGAGTGGAGACGTCGAAGGAGATTAGTGAAAGTTTTTATCCCGGACCAAATCTTAGCTGAATGGTTTGTCAAATCATTATTACCAAGAATTACTGAAGATGTAGCTAAGGCCGGAGTAGTTACTGAGGAGCAAGTCATTGCTCAGGCACAATACCTTGACTTAGTTTACACTCAGTCGGGTACGTTACACGAGAAAATTCCGGATCTTCCAAAGTCAAACCAAATCGCTGCTGCTCCTTCGGGATCTCATGCCGCTGATGGTATGATTGGTATCGTGACTACGAAGAGCAAGAAGAAGTCTTCCAAGGCTTCAACTACTCCAATTATCACTTTGCCTGATTCTCCGACAGGAGAGTCTTCTCCTGAACTTACCGCCGACATTCACGCTGTAGAGTCATCTACGGCCAAACCAAAAAACGGTGGAAAGAAGAAAGGAAAGAAGAAGGCTAAAGCAGACAAGGCTCCAAAGGAGAAAACGGAAAAGTCGGAAACCAATGACGAAAAGCGCAAACCTCGATATCCTTGTCTCATTTGTGAAGAAGATCATTTTACGAGAGATTGCCCTCATCGGGCCGAGGTAGTGAAAATAGTCAAAGGTTCTCCCACTCCTGCTGTGTTAAAAAATCCATTTCCAGAGCAGGAGAATAAGATGATAGGTTCTTCTTCGAATGCCAGTGAAGAACCCATTTTGATGATGTCTCATGTCAGGATTGCGACTCGATCGCAAGATTATGGTAGTAAGGCTCCTGTTGATGGTAAGGAAGCAGAATCTTCTCACTCTAACCCATCAACCTCAGCTCCTGGTTCCGATCCACTACAGATCGAAAAACCTAACCCAGACTTAGTGATTAAGCCGCCCGCCAAGGGTGTACTTCGAAGGTCTGCTTTCAATCCACATGCGAGAGCAGCCCAGAATTACAACATTGTTGAGGACTTAGCTGTTTCACCTTCAGCAATGTCGGCACTCGAAGTGCTGCAATCATGTCCAGCGCAACGAAAATTGCTTTTGTCGGCTATCGGAGCTGTCGATGTTCAGGACCCGAACCTAATGATCTTTGATCTAGAAAATAGTACACCACGTCTCCCCCATCAAATGGCTTTCCAAATCCAGTGATAGTCAAAAACAGGCCTATTCATCGGACTGTGATTGATGAGGGAGCTTCTACGTGTATTATGTCGATTCAATGTTGGAGATCGCTTGGTTCTCCTTCGTTGAACCAATCCCCCACCATCCTTAAGGCCTTTGATGGCCGTGGGTTCCGTCCGTTTGGTATTCTACAAGAATTGCCTATAGGGGTCGAAGGTAAAACCGTTAGTCTGGATGTGGAAGTGGTTGATGCCCCTCTAGACTACAACCTTCTTTTGGGTCGAAGTTGGTCATATGCTATGACAGCGGTCGTTTCATCGGTCTTCAGAGTCATTAAGTTTCCACATAACGGTAAGATCGTGACTATTGATCAGCTGACATACTTTTCATCCGACCCAACCTCTTCAGAAACTATCCAACATGTTGGTAAAACGACAATCCCTTATAGGGACATTGGTGTAGGTTTAGTTAAGGATTCCGGTTTACTGGGAACTTTTCCTCTCCCTCCACTCAACGCAGACCCTTCGTTTGCAACAATTCATATGATCACGTCAGAAAACATTATTTATGATGATCCTTGGTATGTTCCATCTGACTCTGAGCTAGACTCACTCGGTGATGTTATGCCGTTGAGTCCGTATGAAATTGCTTATGAAGCTCTTATGTCTTTTACCGATTTTCATTCAACCGAAACCGACCAAATGAATGTGGTCAGTGAAGAGTCACTTTTCACCTCACCCTTAGAACGGATAACGTTTCCCGAAGAAGTGTCATCTGACGAACAACTTCGCGAAATCCTAAGTGTAGATGATCTACCATGGGAAGATCTCCATCACAGATCTTCGTTTTTACCTAAGGGCGATGCATTTGAAAATGATTTTTCATCTATCTTTACCGCTGAATATGTCAAAGACGCTCAGGATCCAACGAAACATTCTGATTCAGAGCTGAATTTAGGGAATATTTCTCGTACTATTCCCATTGATATTTCAGTGAAGCCCGGAATCGAGGAGAACATTCATATAGGTGCCGCATGTACTGAAGAAGAAATCCAAACTTACAAGGCCCTATTCCAAGAATTCCGCGACGTGTTTGCCTGGTCTTACGAGGAAATGCCAGGAATCGATCCTGCCATTGTTGTTCATGAAATCAAAACCTACCCGGATGCTAAACCCATTCGGCAACGGTTGCGTCAGATTCACCCTCGAAAAGCGGCTGCGATTAAAGCAGAAGTCGAAAAGCTGTTGAAAGCAGGTTTCATTTATCCGATCCCGTTAACGGATTGGGTATCGAATATTGTTCCCGTCAATAAAAAACAAGGAACAATAAGAATCTGTATCGACTATAGGGATATCAATCGAGCTTGTCCAAAAGACAACTATCCTACGCCTTATATCGATCAAATTATTGATGATTGTGCCGGAAGTGAGATGTTTTCCTTCATGGATGGTTTCTCAGGCTATAATCAAATCAATATTCTACCTGCCGACCAACCAAAAACGGCATTCATTTGTCCATGGGGGACATTTGCTTATTGCAAATTACCTTTTGGGCTTAAGAATGCCGGCGCTACTTTTCAACGGGCGATGTCTTATGCATTTCATGACATCAAGCACATTGTGCAACCCTATCTCGATGATTTGCCTGCTCATTCTTTACATCGAGCTGATCACCTTGTCCACCTACGAGCAATCTTTATGAGGTGTAGGCATTATCGAATTCGGTTGAATCCCCACAAGTGTGTTTTCTGTATAGAAACAGGTCGATTGCTGGGATTTGTTGTTTCAAAAGCCGGCATTCGCGTCGATCCCTCGAAAGTCGAGGCTATCATCAAATTGCCTCCTCCTTCGAGTTTGCGCCAACTCCAAAGTTTGCAAGGGAAAGCGAACTTTTTACGCCGATTCATCCCAAACTACGCCGAGGTCACTAAAGGTTTTACACGGTTGTTGAAACAGAACGCACAATTCTTTTGGGACGAGATTGCCCAACAATCTTTTGATGCATTAAAACACGCGTTGACCCATGCACCGTTATTGCATCCTCCCAACTACAACCAGGACTACTTCTTATACCTCGCAGCTTCGCATTCCACCATTGGAATGGTGTTAGTTCAAGAAGATGAATTCAAAGCAGAGCATGTGATATATTATCTTAGTAGAACCTTAAATCCCACTGAGTTAAAATATTCGCATGTGGAGAAATTGGCCCTGGCAGCCGTTCAAGCTGTCCAGCGTTTTCGTCACTACATTCTTCTCCGCAAAACTACAGTTATTTCGGATTGCAACCCTATGATTTATATTTTGACAAAACAACTGCTAGGGGGCAAGTACTCTAAATGGATTGTCATCCTGCAAGAGTTCGACTTGGAGTTCGAGAAGTCCAAGTCTAAGAAATCTTTAGTTTTTGCGGAATTGATGTGTGATTTCCCGAGTGCTGACACAGAGACTGTGGCAGAGGAGTCCATTGCGGACGAATCTTTGTTTCTTATTAGCACTTTAGATCCGTGGTATGGGGATATAATCATCTATCTCCAAACCCAAACCTTTCGGCCTGAAGCTTCCAAGGAAGACCGTCGAAAAATTCGGTTTCGATCCCAGCAATACAAAATTATTGGAGATACACTTTATCGCCGGGGGCAGACTTAGTTTTTCGACGTTGTTTAACTCACGAAGAGGCTGAGAGAGTTTTGAATGATTGTCACTCTGGAGCATGTGGCGGTCATATGTCTGGGTATGCCACAGCTCAGAAGGTGTTGCGCGCTGGCTATTTCTGGCCGTCTATGTTTAAAGATTGTATCCTTGCCGTCAGAAAATGCCACAACTGTCAAGTGTTTGATCGAAAGATGCGCGCTCCACCTGCTCCTCTCCACCCTATAATTGCCGCTGGTCCATTCGCCAAATGGGGTATTGACTTTATTACTTGTAACCCTCACTCGGCCGGGGGGCATGCGTATATCATCCTCGCGGTTGATTATTTTACTAAATGGGCCGAGGCGATGCCTACATTCGACGCAAGCGGCAAGACAGCTGCAGTTTTCGTATTCAATCATATCATAACTAGGTTTGGTGTCCCACAAGCAATCATTACTGACCATGGGAGCCATTTTCGAAACGTCATGATGACTGAGCTTACAAGCCAGCTTGGTTTGCGCCACGATAGCTCTACTCCTTATTATCCGCAAGCCAACGGTTTGGTTGAGTCAATCAACAAAGTTCTAGTCATCATGATTCGACGGATCATTGGTATCCATCGAACGAATTGGCATAACATGTTATTTTCGGCGCTATGGGCATATCGAACTTCAGTGAAAAATTCAACAGGTTTCACCCCTTTCCAGCTAGTTTATGGCTTAGAAGCTGTGTTACCTATTGAATGCGAAATCCCATCACTTCAAATGGCTGTCGAATTACTTCCAGCTACTTCCGAAGAGGAGAAACGGTTATTATACTTGGCTAAATTAGATGAGACTCGACGTGACGCTACTTTAGCTATCGAGACTCACGCGAAACGAATGAAAGCTCAGTACGATAAAAATGTAACCCCTCGAAGTTTTTCGGAAGGAGACCTAGTACTATTATATGATCAAGCTAACGATAAGCTAGGTGCCGGAAAATTCGTTCCCATGTGGCATGGGCCCTACATTGTAAAGCGAAAGCTAGCAAAAGGGGCTTATGAGTTAGTTGATTTTGATGGGGACTCTTTGGGTAAACCCAGAAATGGACTTTACCTAAAGAGGTATTATGCTTAAAATGATGGGTATGGAGAAATTTTTAGATAGGTTAGATTTCCTTTCTAGCTAGCAAGTGTGTTAGTTTAGTCAGTGTGCTTAGCTTAGCAAGTGTGGTTTTTCGTCATTATTCTGGCTTATCTTGGTTTTACTCTTGATATTGTAGATGTCGACGCCTCTCCAAACATACATTGGATTTGCTGATGGTGCTTGTCGTAGTACACGGAATATCTCTTCCGCAGCTTGGGTTATCTATTCGCCCTCTGACGAGTTAGTTTCTATGCATGGGGTAAGCCTCGGTCAAACAACGAATAACATTGCAGAATACAGTGCAGTGGTTGAATTATTATCCGAATCTATTTCATTTGGAATTCGACGTTTGATAGTGAGGTTAGATTCTGAACTTGTTGTATTACAGCTTAATAGAGTTTATGCCATTAGAAATCCTGTGTTATTAAGGTTGTTTTTGAGAGTGCGTCTCTTGGAACGTGAATTTGATTACATTGAATATCAACATATTCCAAGGTCTTTGAATACATTAGCAGATGCAATTGCTTCTCGAGTGTTGGACAGACATTTATAATAATCATGCAAGTAAATTTAAAAACATTTCATCATACATGTTAAACAAGATAAGCCGGTAATAGTGATATATATAGATAGAAGTGTGTCAAAAAATATATACATCGTCTTCGATCATAGGTTGAAAACACCTTATGATCGGCAAAATGATAGTACAAAAAGTCAAAAATGTCACATGTGACTACAAAAGTGACTAGTCAATCACTGGTGGTGCTCTCTGTACGACACCACTGCGCGGGCTACCTTACGCAAAAATCTCCTAAACGGTCCAGGGACCGCGACTACAAAGCGCTGAAGCCTGATAGGAATGTCATCCATAGTAGTCTCAGGTATATCTGCCGTGAGACGCTCTAGATCATGCTCCAACTCAGCTAGTACGTCTGCAACCGCGTCCTGTGGGGCCGGTACCGGTGCAGCTGGATGTAGTCTATCATAAGGCCGGAGGTTGGCTGGACGCTGTGGACCAACATCTGCATTTTGAAAAAGTTTTACTATTAGTTTTGAGACGATATATATAAAAAAAAATACAAAAATACATAATTAGGAAACTTGTGAAAATAAAAGTACCTCTGTCGTCCCATTGTTCTCCCTGTGGAAGAACCATGTCCGGATCACCTCTGAAATCCATTCCGGCATACGGAAAGTCCTGTATCACAAAAAGCTGGCCCTCTAACCAGTCAAAGTAACTATCTGAGAATCGAACCACTGCCGCACCCTCGTCAGGATGCCGGGCCATCACCGCAACCCATCGAATCAGCTTTGGCTCCCGAGGACCCAAGATATCAACAGTGAGTTGCTGAGGGATCAGCATTGGAACTCTCTCCAAGGCAAAGCTCACGACTATAGGCCCATATCCAAAAGTCTTTAGTCGTCCGTTCTTTGCCTTGGTCAGTTGGCTCTTCATATGAGCCGACACAGCTTCACACCAGTTGAAAATGGTGCCTTGGTAACAGTCAATTGCCATCCGCATTTGGGATCCGGAAGCAATGTGCAAAGCGGCCGCGCCGCAAATTCTGGTAACCGTGAACGCAATGACTTTGAGTTCAGGCAGAGTGATGTGTTTTATCTCTATGCCTTTTGAATGGTGAGCCCCACGTGTGCACCAATCCTCGCGGAGACTATCAAGGGATTGGCCACCCGGCCTAGTCCCCGCAAGATTGAGTTGCTCACCTCTGTTTGGCAAGCCAGTGAGAAAGTATACATCCGAGGGCTCTATCTCGAGCTGGTGCCCTCCTATGTAAAAGCATTGTTCTTGCACGTTCCATCGCTCAACCAGCCATTCCAAGAATCTTACCTGGCCCCTCATGCCCGGTATGGTCCAATATTTGTATAAACCGCATGCTCTTAGGGCATCCAGAGAAGGTTGGTGATTTATTGCAGCTTCATCTTCCTCTACATGCTCTCTCTCTCTCCAGTCTAACATGATTAATGCCCTGCATATCAAAAAAGGCAATTAGAAATTGATTTGAAGATTTTTGGTAGCTTTTTGGAGGAGTTGGGGTTTTGAAATGCGCACTTCTCGGAAGACGCACCCCAGCTTTGTAGCACAGGGCGTCCGGACGCAGCTGGCCTGAAGGCGGGCTGCGTCCCCCGACCGTTTTCCCGTATGAGAAAAAGTCGGGGGACGCAGGTCACCCGAAGGGCACCTGCGTCCGCCGAGAGGCGCATTCCAAAACCAAAACCCCCCAAAAAATGAAACTAAGACCTAAAAATTAATTCTAAACGGATAGAAATGCAGAGTAGGATGTGTAAAATACCTGGATGAAACGGCGTTCGATTCCGACGGTCAGATTTTCCGCAGCGACCACGGGAAGTTTCTTGTCAAAAGCTCCTTTTTCAACCTCCAAAGTCAAACGGTAAAAATGACATGGTAAAAGGTCTTTTTATAGGTTTTTTGGATGAATTAGTTCATTTTTTACCATGAAAAGATGTTTTTCGATGTATTTTTGCCTATTTTAAACAGGTATGAGTAATGTGTTGCTTTTGTACAGGACGAAAGGACTTCGAGGGAAATTGTCATTTTTCACAAACAAAATATCAGAGTCATCTTTTAAGCCCTTTTCTGACTCCTAAAACATGAAAAGATCGCCGAGTGTTTCTTTTTCACTCGTTAAAACGGAATTAAAAGACGGTCCCCTTTTAGCTCTTTTCTGACCGCAAAATCAGGAAAAGATTGCCGGGTTTTTGTCGTTTCAAACTCGATAAGGAAATAAAACGACGTGTCCTTGATCGCTTTTTACTTTTCAGGTCAACGACACTATTATGAAAGTACTCCTTGGTTGCAAGATCAAGCGGTTCCCCCAGGTATTATTTTATACTTTTTTCGGGCTTGAGGGACACAAATTTACGAAAAAGTTCAACGTGGAGTTTCCTTAGTTTTTTCAGACTCTCTAAAAATGAAAAACGCCGAGTTTCTCCTATACTGGGCTCGTTAAACTTTTACAGTAAGGGACCTATTCAATTACAAACAGGAACGAACCACTCCTTCCTAGGGTTCGAATTTAAACTAGGTGGGACTCGTCCGAAGGATGAGCTTATAATCAAGCATATGTTATCCTCCTCAAGCTTGTTAAAAATAAAGAGGTACTTGCCAGAAATGGTGGGGGAAAAGAGAGAAGAATGAACCTATTTGTTACCTTTTGTCTCAAAAGAAACTTTATTACCGCTCTTGAACACGACACTTTTCATTCACCTGGGTTGGGAAATCTTTTACCTCACAGTTGACCAAACCACTTTGAAAATCTTTAACCGGGTTCCGGGGATTAACTTTGAGTTATTCGTCACCAAGCCATCTGTCGTGTCGTTATGTGTTCAAGAGGTCTGCAAGCAAAACTTTCATCTGCAAAATACTTGTCATCCATTTGACCATCCCTGAGTCAGTCCTTACAGCAACATTTCTTCAACTTGAACAATGATTTCGTGTTGCAGGCTTGCCTGCAACGGGTCGCTTTCTATCGACATCGACACATTATCTAGAAAGATGACTTAGGAATCGACAGTACCTTGAAGTCTGCATGCATCAATGGCAGGTTTCTCGCCTTTGACGTCAGTTTACATCATTGACTTTCGATCAAAGGATTCCGTGAAGTGTTCGACATCAAAACATCTATTCACATTTCACGGGTTGTGCTTGGTACTTTGAGAACCATTGACATTACTGGTGGTCTCTCTCACGCTTGTTAACAGTTCACATCATCGACTGGTAATCAAGTGGTTTCTAACATGTTCGACATCAAATCATTTAATCACATGGTTAGAATCGTACCAATTCGGGAAGTAGAAGTGAAGACCCTGGATCTAGTTTCTACCATCCAGGCTGCGAGGAGTTTTGTATTCATTGTCTATGTAGACTAATCATAAACAGATGGCTGCGTCCATACTGTGTCTACAAAAGTCTATAAAAATGATGTACTGCAAGATCATTCCTGTATCAGAATAGTTAGTCCATTAGTTAAAGTTTTGAATCTGAGTATGGGAATGCCTACCTCAGTGATGATATAATCTTATACATGTATTTTGTGTTGAAAATTGCAGGTTCCAACCAGTTCATCCACAAGACAATCCTTGAAATGATAAAGCGCTTCACCCTTCCTAGAATTACAAAAACCCTAATCTATTCCAGGCTTCGCACTTTAGGGGGCAATCTGTTACACTAAAAAATGTCACCTTGACTACTTACAGTTAGTATGGCTCAAATCAACAGTCATGCTACCCTCTTAGGCAAGTCTCATGCCTCTGTTGTCCATCTCAAACTCAAAAAGAGAGAAAGTCTTGTAAAACTATGTTTATCTCTGGGGTCGCAGGTTCTCTCTAGCCTTACCTGCGGGGACGCTGACCATGTTCACAAAAACTGCGTCCATGGACGCTCTGTATGTTAAGGGACAGGTGCGTCCCTCTGTAAAAGGAAAAATGCGCGAGTTTTATCTTGAAAAAGTTACTTGTGGTTACTTCTAGAACATTCTAGAGGTCGGTTTGATGAAATGGATGCGCCTCCAGTTGGTTCATGTATCTCTATTAAGAGGGAACTTATCCCATCAATAAGGGAGCTATCCCACCCATAGAGGGGAATGATCCCATTGATAGTGGACCTGAATAACCTCTTTACAGCACTATAAATAAAGACATTGAGCCAGAAGGAGGAGAGGTTGGAGCTATACATTTTCTTTGGGTAAATGCTGCAGGATTTAGGTCTTCCATTAGAACCTTTGTGAAGAGAGATTGTCTTTACTTGATTCTACTTGGAAGTGGGTGAGCTTTGTCAAAGTAGAGGAAAACCCTTGATGGACCCTGGGAGGAACTTGCACAACACCAAGGCCAGGTTGTAAGAGTTTCTTTGTTTCGTTATTAATACAAACTGGTTTATTTTTCTCAATAGCTTGTGTTAATGAGTTATTTCATGTGTTCCTTGGTCTGCATGTTGAATATATGTTTTATTATATGAAATGCAAGTGCTTGGTAATTGTTTGATTGTTTGTGGTTGCAGGAATTGACTTGAAGGAGGAGCTCATCCGGATTGGCAAGGACAGACTACAACAACAACGTTTTGGAATAAGGTAAGCCTAAACACTTGTAGTTTTCATGTTGTAAAAGGTGTATTTAGAGAAAGATCACTCCATTTTGTCTTGTTTGTCATTAGAATGTCTTAGACTTCTAGGAAGGTCAGTCGTGTCCGCACCCTTGACAGATTCCGTGTGACAGGACTTGGCTTCACCAAAAGCAAAGCAGATCACTGTGTGTATTTTAAATTAATTAGTGGCCGTGTTATTTATCTGGTCTTGTATGTGGATGATATGTTGCTGGTTGGAAATGACAAAGAAATTATCCAGGATTTGAAGACCCAATTGTCCTCCAAATTTGACATGAAAGATCTTGAAGCTGCAAACTATATTTTGGGCGTGGAAATTAAAAGAGATCGGGCAAAGAGGAAGTTCAGGTTAAACCAGAGGAAGTATGTTGAGACAACACTGTAGAGGTTTAATATGCAGGATAGTAAACCAGTGAAGGTTCCTATTCCTGTAGGTGTGAGGTTATCTGCTGAACAGTGTCCCAAGACACAAGAAGAGGAAGAGGACATGTCTCGTGTTCCATATGCAACTGTAGTCAGTAGCCTGATGTATGAAATGATCTGTACTATACTAGACATTGCACATGTAGTGGGAGTATTGAGCAACTTTATGTCAAAACTAGGAAAGGAGCATTGGACAAAAGTGAAGCGGGTTTTCAGGTATTTTCATGGCACTAGTGATTATGGTTTGTGCTACCAAGGAAGACCAAGATTGGATAGGGTGTTGGATATTTGTGGCTTTGTTGATGCAAACTAGGCTGGAGATTTGGATCAGAGAAGATCTACAAGTGGGTATGTGTTTAACCTATTTGGAGGTGCATTCAGTTGGATGAGTAAGAAACAATCTGTAGTGGCACTATCAACTACAGAGGCAGAATACATGGCAGCCACTCATGCAAGCAAGGAAGCAGTTTGGTTACAGAGATTGTGTTCAAGTATGGGGTTAGTACAGGAAGCTATAAGGATAGACTGTGATAGCCAAAGTGAAATTTTCTTGGCAAAGAACCCCGGGTATCATTCAAAGACAAAGCACATTGATGTTCAGTATCACTTTGTGAGGGATATGATAGAAGACAAAAAGGTGTTGCTGGTAAAGGTGGACACTTTGAAGAATACTGTAGATGAATTGAAAAAATTTGTGAGCTCTCAGAAGTTCTCTTGGTGTAGAGAAACAATGGACGTTGCAGGGCTGGATAAAAGACTAAGCTCTCTTGTGGCCCCTTGTGGAAAGAAAACAAGTGGGAGAATGTTGGGTTGTGTTATATTCTTTCCACAACTATCCCATGTAGTTAAGCGGGGGTTAGAGGGGGGGAGGTCATAGGGGGTTTGAGGGGTACCCATAACCCCACTTTATGGGGTCTGGGGTGGCACCCTGGAAAATTTTGGTTTTGGACCCTATGTTAGGATGGGTGGACCCACCTATGGTTTTATGCATAATTTTCGCACATGTTTCCGGATGTGATGGTTTTTGGTCCACGGTATTGGATGTGATGGTTTTTCGGTCCATGGTATTGGATGCTTTGGCATGTATAAATATGTATTATAACATTGAAAGGAAAATAATGAAAAATCAAGTTGGTAGTCCCGGTTTTGGGATCGAGGGGAGAATCTTTGTGTATATGTGTTTTATGTGTTATGCTCTCGCATTGTTTATTTTATGTGTTTTAGAATTTGTATGTAGGTAATTTCTATAAAGGGTTAAAACCTACACGTCACTCGTACCTTCATCTTCCCAAAGCGTGTTGTCATTATCCTCCTATACTCGTGCCAATCATCAAAACTACCCTTGTGCGTACCCCACCATCTCGCGGGCATAGCACGCAATGTCTAGTCCAAAGCCTAGAAGCGCTGCTTTTCTGGTACTTCCCTTTCAAATGCATCCAAAACACATCCACATCATTCAAGCCATCATAAGTGGGCAGATTTCTTACCTCTGACGACACACAGTGCAATGACCCAGTCATCATGTTACAACTCAATGTAGTTACTTCATGTAGCCGATTCTGCCAGTGCTCTAATTCTTCGTCCAAGTATGAGGTAAAGGAACTCTCGCGATCCCATGTAATTCCTCCATTCGTTGTTGGATTCACCCAATCTTGATCTCACAATGTTATCTTATATATGCAGTCCAACTTTCATATTCACAGATTGGTTCAATATAGAACGATCCTTCTGGAGGATCCAGGGGTTCTATTATGCGAAGCAATTTCTTTTCAAATATCATATTTTGTTTCTTTAGGTTGATTACCCCATTAATATCAGCAGCCCAATCAATTCCAAGGAGCATAGGGTAGTGGTTTCTATCATCCACAATTTCTATTACTTCAAAATCAACCAATGCACTTGCACCTTCAATATCTATAGTTACTCCGTGTAACCGTCCTATGGGGATGATACTCTGTTGATTTTCCATCCTTAACTAAATCAGAGACCATTGCAGCACAGGTCTCCCCATCTACTCCCGAGTCTGCTTTGGTAAAACATTCGTGTTTGACCCCAGATCCAGAATAACTTGATCCATTTCATATTTTCCTATATGCATGGTGAGTCTCATCTCACGTCCTGTCCTTGCCTTATTCTTACCAATCTTCCATACCACGCGCAGTTCACTCGGAGTGTTTCCGGCACATTTATTTATAAGTTCCTGTAACCCCTTCACAGCCTTTCTATCACGAGGCAACTTCATGCAGGTATCTAGAAAGTTCGTAAGCATAGAAGGGTCCATTTCCTAAACAGTTTTATCCTGACTCCCTGAGGTAGAGGCCTCAGCAAAGCTCTTCTTTTCTTCCATGAACATTTCACGTGCGCACTCCAAATCAAATTCAACCTCCTTCTCTAGAGCTTTGCAAACCCACGCGCTGTCTTCAAGTTGTTTCCTCTTATCATCGCCCATTGAAATTCAACTTCGGAGCACTATGTTCACATTCAGATTTTGTTTGTGAGGCTCAACCCTCATCATCTGTAGGTTTTGAGTCAGCTGTGGAGATAGAACCCCTTTTCCCATATCCTTGCTATTAGTGTAGGACAATCCTCAGTCTCATGATCAAACTGAGTACAATATTTGCACGACGGACGCGTTGAGTTAGTTCATTCAGGGGCATAATGTCCTGGTCCTCCAAAATTGTAGTAGATCAACTGTCCTAAACCTCTGCCATGTCCTCCTCTGCCTCGGCCTCGTCCGCGCCCCTGAAAGCCTGTCCATGCCATCCCAGTGCCCTAGTTAGGAGGCCATGTTTCTGCTTGAACTCTATAGGTAGGTGTTCTATCCATCATTAATTCATAACTTTGGAATGTTTGCTCATCATGCCCTACCAACCTGCAGAAGTTGCAGAAGAGTTGTTGCGGTGTTTGTACAAAAGTCTACAGAAAATGACAATTATCAGTCCTATGTTTCCCTGCTACCTGACATATAACGCACCATAATGCAGGCCCCGCACTCGGTCCTTCTTGGGCTCCTGACCTCAAAGGAATCGGTCCTCATCTTAAAATATAGTTTGCAAAGACCAAGAAATGGTATTTTTCATGCCCCTGACCTTTACATTTTAGGCACCATATCTCTTCCCACTCTTCTGGCTGAACCGTTCTGTCTTGCTTCAGACTTTGCAGTTCGAGGCAAAGATTTTGCAACTGCACATGGATCTTTTGAACCCCCAGATTTGGATCTTGCATCGGTGTTTCATGCAGTCTTATTGCAATTTCCAAGGCTTTTGCCTCAATCGTAATATTCTGTTGTGATAGCGCAACCCTTTAGTGAGGCAGGAGCAAAGCCACGAGCCATTCATGGTGTTTCCCATCTTTTAAATTCATATTAGCTTCAGAGATTTTACACTTCAATCTATGATCCAACTCCCAAGGGGTCTCACCTTGTTTCATTGTGATTTCCTTGAACCCCATAATTGACTGTACCTCATATTTAGGCTTACTGAACTCTTTATTCAGCATGGTCTAGATCTATGCCAACGCGGTGTTTGGGTTATCATTAGAGTACTTGATGTACCAAGTTAGCGCGCGATTCTACAAAGCACTAACTAATGTCACATTCTTCATTTGATCATCTGTGACACCCTGAGCTTCCCATACAACTTTTACGATGAACCAGAACTGGTTCAGGTCCTCATTTCCCAAGCCCTTAAATAATGGCAGCTTCATTGAATTCACCATGTTGCACTGTGGTGGAGGTGGTTGTGGTGTGGGTGAAGTCACAGGTGACGAGGATGAAGGTGGAGGTGGTGTAGGTGGAGGTGGTAGTCGCGAGAACCCTTGTTTTATCAACTGAATTGCACTTTGCGGAGAAGCTTGCACTACTCCCTCGTCGTTAGTCAAAGGAGGTGAAATGAGTGGGCTATATTCAGGACCCTTTCTTCCTTTGTTCCTGTAAGTCTTTCCAGTTCGTGTAGCTCCGAACATCAAGGTAGTTGCATAACCCACTTTTCTCACAATAATATCTTAATCCAATTATTAAAGACTTCAAGTACTTACCTCGCGGACCTTTGGAAAAGTGCTTCTCTGCCTCATTGTAATTAACTGAGGTATCAAACGCAAATTCAGTCACAAACCCTCCTATGATATGATTTATCCAATGATTGACAATGTGGGCAATCTTATCCTCAGAGGCTTCTAGTCTCTGCACTAACTCTGGGGTCCAGACAATAGGACCATCAAGCCTTCACCTTCCTTGGTTATTTGCTAGCTTCGCGATCCACTTGTATACTTCAACTAGAAAGGAACAGAAAAATATCTCATGGATTTCTATATATAGGTACCTATCTAGCCACTCTTCCTTCATCAGCCACAGATTTTTGTTCTCCTGCGTCATGAATAAATGTATCTTCCCATCCAACCAGCCTTTGATCTCTCTCTTAGTTGGATTCCAGTGATACGACATCACAAATATCTCATTCAGATTCCAATCCCGACAATGGAACCATTTGTTGGCTTTGTGGGCCCTGACCCAGGTTCAGTGTTAGTCAGGTAAACAAATCTCTACACTAATGGCCCTTTCGACATCAGCCAGCGGAGCGTGGACCGAAGTCTGACCCGAAGTAGTATGGGGGAATGTTGGAACCAAGTTTCCGCACCCTAACATAGTCGTGATGTTGGTTTATACCCCTCGCTCTTGCCTTCGCACAGGTCGCTAAGCCTTAAGGCTTATCGATCTACGCTTTATCCTGCCCTTTAGTACCTTCGCAAAGATGGACGATTGACCTTTGCGCATCCCTAACCAACGGTTCAGGTACTTTCGCGCTCCTATGATGATGTATTGTATAGGTTCCCAAGTTAACCAAAGTGTTTTACTTATTCTACCAATCAATTACAGTTATCGTCATGTAAACTTCTATTTTTACTTGCGTTCAATTAACAAATATAATCACATACATTCGCGCATCAAATAAACATTATAATATAAACCTAGATCGTAATGAAATATAATCAGATGCATTAACAGAGACTAAATACACAGTGATTGCAGAATACTTCTCTTTATTGATATCTCTAGTTTAATACAGACTTTATCCACCATGCGCACACAGCTATAGGGGTCTATGCACTCAGTTGTAGACTTCTACCCTAAGCCTCTGTGCACTCAGCTATAGAGCCTCTACCTACGCTAAGAACCGAAAACACTTAGAATTTTTCCAATTTTCTTCACTACTGACTCCTCTTTTTTTCTTCCTAGAGATTACTTAGCTCCTTTTAATACAATCCCATGGTCCGCGGACCATGGGTATATCTTTACAGCCGACTTGAAACTTTACAAAATAAGGGTGGACAACCCTTTATGACTCTTGACACCTTTGCACTCTACGACCACAAAAAGCGGAGACTTTACAACTTTATTACAAAATTGTCCCAAAACATGGGCTTTTAGCCCTGAAACTGCTCTTGGGGGAACCCGTTCCCTACACGACACATAATTGATTTTTGGGAGGGTAGATAGATTAATTGACACTAGGATACTAGCTCAGGGAAGTGATGGGTTTGTGGGAACATGAATTGAGGGAAGGTAGGCTCCCATAGATTCAATTCATCACTTTTATCTAAGAATTTCTGCTTCAACCAACTATGAAGTTTGAACAAGTCGAATTCACAATTTGTTTAAGTGATTTTATATTGTAGATCAACTAGGGGTAGATGATCCAGATCAATAGGAGGGGGTAGTGTAGGATTTTCCTCTGATTTATTTCCCTTGTCCTTAGGGGTTCTACTATTAGGAGGCATTGTCGATATTGAAAAGTAAAAGTAGGGGGACAACAACACTGAGATTACCTGGAAAAGGAAGGTGGTTGCAGAATGTTGGAGTGGGGTCTTTGATAGTGATTGGATCACTGTCACTATGAAATTGTATGGTTACCACAATGACATGGAGGATTGAAAGTTTGTAAAGGTCATGAAAAATAGGCGAAAGAAAGGAATTTTCGGTTTAACCATGCTTAATAAGGTAATTTTTAAATTATCATTTGTTTTTACCATTTGGCTTTTACCATTATAGGGAGTGGATCCCTTGCCAAGGGAGCGAGAGAAATTAATTGGCGTAACAGTTTGCTGACGTGGGCAGGGCAGTGCCACATGGCGGTCTTTGTTTGGGAGTGGTATGGGTTCTAGGGATAGGTTAAATAGAAGGGAAGGTTGTGGGAGTGGGGTCCATGCTCCAGAGGTTGCAGACAGTGAATCGGGTTGAGAAGGGTGTCGTGGTGGATAGGGACTGGTGGAGGAGCGAGTAGTCAATGCTACACGACTTTTCAGAGGGGAGGGGGGGTGTGATGAGTGAAAAGGTGAGGGAGGTGGGTGCAAAAGGATGTGGGGGTGACACGTAGTGGGATTTTCAGACCCCACCCCCCCCCCCCCCCCACCCCAATGGATAAAGTGGAATGGAGCTCAGGGTGGCTCGAAAACACTTCCCCGTCGTTGATCTGGACGGGGAAGATCTCAACTGTTGATTTGTGCAATTAATAATCCTGTCAATAGAAATAATATGCCGACCTCCAAAATTTATTACGACCATTGAAATGTTAAGGAATACTATACAATATTACAAATAATTAATCATGTTTAAACACATGATCAATTTATTCAAAATAAAATTAACTAATTTAAACCAAATTAATCAAATCCAAGGCACATTTGATTTTGCAACCTATTTATTCATTTTTCTAAGTTTTTTTTACTATTTTTTCTATGTCACTTAACCATGATTAAATGGTGTGATTAACTACACAAATCAAGCTCAATCATGATTAAACTATGTGATTGAATTATTCACTCACCTAATTAAATTTATTTTTAGACTAATTATGTTTAAACAATGTGATTAGTCTAACTATTTCTAATTCTCTTATTCAAAATGTGGCATTTAAACAAGCTACACACTTATTTACAAAAATTCTTGAAGTATGTAATTCTAGTTTTTCTTGGTGGCATTTAGACTTGTTCACCTAGGGGGACATTTTCATATAATTTTTTCTCTTTTTGTTTTTCTTTTCTTTCTTTATTCTATTTTTTTTGTCCCCTACAATTTATTTTTCTTTTTCTTTTTCTATATGTATATTTTTTCCTTTGGAATTAAATTTCAAACATGAAACATTATTTACATTTTTTCAAGTATAAATCACGAGGTAAAAACAACTCATCCTATGAAATATAGGACCCTAACACTAGGATTATTCACAAGGCCGAGGAATCCCGAGATGGGATACAAAGTAAAGCCTGAATGTGAACACCTCGATTGAGCCTAGAAATCCCTTGACCAGTAATGGTGGGATACATGGTAAATCTTAGTGGTGAGTAGCCTTAATTGGACCTGGGAATCTGGGGATGGGATACATGGTAAATCATAGAGGGTGGAGACCTTGTATGTGTTAGTGTCAGTCTTTGCGGCCTTCCACCAGTGATCAAATATGCTCTTATAAAGTGGTCTTGGGGTGTCAAAGTCAATTTTTTGTCATTTCAGTGAGCCTTCAAGTAAAATTTGGTCACTAGGTATTAGGTATAGGATTTGTGCTCACTCCTTCCAAAGTCTTTCAAGTATTGGTTCATGTAACCATTTGGCTTAGTGTGCCATCATTCGCAAAGTTGTCATCATTATTTCAAGTTCCAATGGGTCATTTTACACCTTGTTTGTGTTTCAGTGGTGCTTATGTAAGGCTCATTTCCCTCTCCTAGCGTTTTGAAGGTAATTTTTTGTTGGATGGTAAAATCATCAACAAAACTTGTGTCCTGATACTCGTGCACCTTCCCCTATCCTTAATATACCTTCTTAAGCACTTCCCATCACTGATATCCCTCAAATTCATCATTTTCCCACAAACCCTAGCTTATTGCTACAATTTGACACTTTTCTAAGTCAGGCTTGTGTTTTGACCTTTTGGACCCTTCCCCTCACTCAATCTTTGAAATTCTACTTTCCCCTACTTCCCAAAATTTCTCAAGAATTTAGAAGCCCCTTAATCCCCTTCATTTCCCTTCATTTCTACAAATCCCCTGTTCCACGTATCGAGATAGGTTTTATTCAAATGATGTTTCTGAGAAATAGAAGATGAATTTGACAAAAGTGAGAGAGGTATTTGTCCATCATTGACCCAAGAAGAAAATCCTCCTTAATCTTTTACACAAGTCTCATGGTTTGGGAGAAATGTCCAAACAATCATTTGCCACAGGAGAGTTGTTTCCCTTCTAGAGTGACCTTGGTAAAATCAAATTTTCTCCTAGTTGAAATGCCCAAATGACTTTCTTGATGAGTCAACCGATAACTAGACACAACGATATTTCCAATGAGCTATCATGAGCTCAATTTTGAGTTGAGGAAGACCTCCTAAAGTTGACTAGAAAATCACTGTGCATTTTGGCAGCCTCATTCTACACATTTTGACCAGTCTTGGGAGATTGAGCTTTTTACAGGGAAAATGAACTCCCAATTGAAAAATTCAAGATGTTCTGGAAATTCAACTTGAAAATATTTCCAACGAGCTATCCCACGTCCAATTTGGACACTGATAACGCCTCAAAAATTGGCTTTCAAAAAGCATTGCGCGTAGGGAAGGAGGCGTTTCGCGTAGGGAAATGAGCCACCAAATCACTTCAAACTTCAAAATTCCACCAAATTTCTTGCAAATTCATCCTCTACAAGTAAGTGGCCCTACTTCACTTGATGTTTAGCTTGCACATTTAATGTTTTAGACACCTCCTTCACTCTTAATATCAAACCCTAGTTTTCCACTACAAACCCTAACTAGTTTGTTTTTCTCATTACCTATCATTATAACTAAAACCCTTTTTACATCATTTCCTTTCCCCTAATCTATATTCCCTCATCTATCCATCATTCTCAAAACCCTCTCCCTCACCCTCATGATTCATAATTTACCAATAAGTACCTAAATTCACTCAAAACTCATCCCTACAAACCCTAAAGCATCCCACTCATTCACATCTTCATTGTCTAAGATTTTGCAACTAAAAAGCTGGTTAAAATGGATAGAGGAGATTATGATTATGATGAGGAGAATACAGCTAGTGACAGTTCAACAAAGAGAAACAGGTAGCATAGAAAACCTCATAAGGGAGGAAAGATCACAAGAGAATATCTAGCTTGAAAGAGTCAATCTGCATCTTAAGGAGTTGATTAAGAAGGCCAACAGGGATAACAAAATGCTTAGACACATGCCATATCACTACATGACCTACAATAAGATTTGCAATATGAGAATCAAAAAGATGAAGGCTAGGTTAAGGATGACTTTAGAAGGCAAAAAGGAGGAGGATAGACTTAAGATGTTGGCTAAAGCCTCCTTGGCTAATCAAAGCACTTGATGGTGGTGCTTCATACCAATTTTGGGTACTTTTTAAGCAAATTTTGTCATTTGTGAATTTTTGGAATTCAATACACAAAAAAAATTCTTTTTCTAGGGGCACCCAATGGACAAATGGTTTGAATTTTTGGATTCAGGGCATCAAGAACACGCACCCTAGCAATCTTTAGAATTTTTGGAGCAAAAATCTAGAAGGTCCAAAAACACTCCAAAATTGACCTTTCTGCCAGTTTTTGGACGCACAGAAGAAGACTTAGGAGAATCAATGTTTGAGTGATCAAATGAGCTCCAAATGCAAAAAATATAGGTGTTTTGGAAAGTAGACTTGAAGATATTTCCAATGAGATATCCCGGGCTCAATTTGGATGATGGGAATCCCTCCAAAAGTGGCACTGCGCATAGGACCAGTGGCGTTGTGCGTAGGGCAATTTGGCTCACGATGCCTATTTTGCCAATTTTCGACTATTTTCATGATTTCTCTCTCATGGTGGACGATTTATTGATGTAATTAATGTCATGTCTTGTGAATATGATGGTAAAACACTTGTATATGGTAGATTCATTAGATTAAAAGTGGTTTTGAGGATAATGAATCAATTTCCCCTCTTTTAAAGGCAAGCGGTTTGATTTCCTAGACTCCAATTCCTTGATTAGAAATGGTTGAAACAACTCCTCTTCTCATGGTTTCGACCCTTGATGGCTAGGATGAGTGGTTTATATATCTATATCATGTATTCTCTTTGTCATTTGTAGAGGTTGGACTCATTTGGATGCTCAGAGCTTGATTGCACATCATTGTAAGCAGTTTGGCAAGGAGATTAATACGATTCGCATATATTTTTATGGGATCCCTATGGTATACGTTTTAGCATAGTTTCTTCTTTTTTAATCATTTTTTTACATGTTTTATGTATGCCATCATCCATTTCATTGGTTTTTATTGAATGTTATCAAGTTAGATAGGTAGAATCCATTGTAACAGTGCTCTGCCTTGGGAAATCATTCAATATTTCATGTTTTCTACTATTTGAGAAGGATCCATGATTTTCACACGCCCTCCTCAGCTCCGCAGTCTTAAACACCTCACACCATTAAGCCTAAAGTTCTAAAGCCAATGCCTACCTTTCCCCATAGAAAACCTTGCATTTTTTACCTAATTTCCTAGATCTAAACTGCCCAGCTCCATCTGATCTAGTGAAACATCAACAAAACCAATCAAAACTCTTGTGCTACTATACCTAGCCTAAAATCCTTCCCTGATCCAGTCATCTTGACTGAGATTCTAAAGGAGAGAGCTCTATCCCGGTCTTGTAGGGCTAGCTACAAGGATAATCTTGGTTTGTGGTTACCCTAGAAGTTGCCTCCCTTTAGCCTGAGGTAAATCTAGGTGATAACAATAGGCATAGGAATCCCTTGACTAGTAATGGTGGGGTACATGGTAAAGGTGAGAGGTATGGGATAGACAAATTCCTCACTTTTTAAGTCGAGAGATCCGGTAGCATCTATTCTTGTTTTTTCCTAGTGATCTAGTGAGGATTGCAGTAAAGCTTAGTATTGTATGCTTATTATTTATGGCCTAGTAATCTAGTGGGGATTGCGGTAAAACCTCGTTCTATTGTTGAGGGTGAGGTGGTGTAGGCTCGGGAAGCCCTGGTTGATTTTGGTGATAATTCCCACATTAATGCTCAGAATATGGAATGAGGGTGATTGGATGAAGAGAGACTTGGCTCATCCAATCTATGTTTGGGTGGAATGTGGTAGTCCCGTACCGGGTTAGCTTTTGCAATCATTAACGAGAACTATTTCTCCTTGGTATTTTATGAGAAAATGTATTGGTTCATATGAGACAATTATGGCTGATGTATCCTTGATATTTCTATTGGTTATATGTTGATTATGAGCATGTTTTATGATAGTGATGATGTATGGCTCTCATCATGTTTTGGTTTTTACATGAATATAAAATGAATATATGATCTAATAGATGATAATGTAGCTAATGTGATAAGGTATCAATTATTATTAGAGATTCTCAGATAAGTATGAGACCCCTAAACTGAAATTTGTTTTTATGACTTGTAGAATGCATATTTGTGACATGTTTGACGAAATTCTTGAAATGATTAGTAGGGGTCCGATTAAGTATTTGTTCAAGTATTTACATTTGTATCATTGTTTTGATGTTACTTTTAATTTCTAAAAGTTTCACAGAGTTCTAGGAAGTGACTTAAGGCTTGGCTTTGAAAAAGTGGCACAGAATCTGGGGTCGCAAGCTCAAAACTAGTTGAAAAATACTCCAATCACTTGCATTCCCATGCTTCGAGAGTGACTGGAGGGTGCCAAACTCATGAATGTCCATGTCATGGGAGTGAGTAAGGCTTTAGAGAAGTGAAATGTCAATTTGTTGCAGGGTTTGATCACCTAAAAGGGTTGGTTGGTTCCTGTAGGTTTTGTGGTATGTGTAGAAGGTCAGATTGGTTGTGTCGTGTCAATTCCACTTCCTTAAGGTGACTTAGGAGTGTGAATCAAATTGTAGTAGAATCTCGTCGCATGTTTACCCTAGTGAAACGGTTCACTTGGGTAAATGTGGGAGGAGGGAGTTACAAGAAATATGAATGAATGATAACTACTTAGTTGTGGGTATTTGATACATCAACAAGGATTACAGTAATTATTAGATAGTTGCATGAGCAGAGGGCATGTTGGATGGGATAGTGTGCTAAATATTCTAACTTGACTGCATGCAGGCCCTATAATGCATCTATGTGAATATTAAAACTATAATTATGATAAATGTTATTATAATATGAGCTTCTTCTAACTCATCCTTGAAGTTTCAAATGTCATGGTTGCTAATGACCTTGAGAGGAAGGTTGCATCCTTCTTGTGTTTATATAGTTGATTAAGAGAAGTAGTGTTCCCTCAATAGAGATGATGATTTTAAGCAATGTTGTTAGTATGGTAAAATATTGATCTCTAATTGTTTCTATGGAATAATAATGATCTTGAATAATAGTAATACACACGTGTTGCTAAGTTTTGAAAACAAAATTATGTATGTGATAAATGGTGTCTTGGTTTATGGCATATGGTTTACAGTGATCTTAAGGATGTGTCAGATCTATAGGATTACATCCTTGGCCTAACATGGTAAAGATGAGAACCGGAATGTCTTTTTAGTTTATTTATGAACTAACAACTGAGTGTATGTGGTAGCCCACAACAAGACTTAGTGGCAATGAAAATGCATGGTGTAGAAAAATATGAACCAAGCCCATTAAGAAAAAGAAAGAGGAACATCCCTCCAAAGGAAAAGAAACTTAAGAAATTTGGGGTTCAAGCTCAAAGACGTAGAATATGACCTAAAACTCTACAAGGCAAAACTCATAAAACTTTACAGGAAACAACAAGAATTGACTGGGTGGAATGATGAGTTACAAAATTGGTTGTGCAAAATGAAATACCTATCTCAATCCTCCAAAAAGAGATATAGTAGTAGTAAGAAGAGGCCTCGTGAGGCTGAAAAGGAGAGGAGAATTGAAAAAGGGACTCTCCCCATAGGAAGAGAAAGAGAGCAAATGACCCTTGTGAACCATAGGGAAACCTAGCATCAATGCAAGATGCTAAGAAGGAGGGGGGGGGGACTCCCTCAAACTCCTTCGCTCATAGATATATATACATGTGTGTGTTGGGAGATTCCCTATGAAATTTTAGGGAATATAATATTTCAAGGTCGTTGTGAGACTTGTGAAGAATCCTTGAACTGATCTAATTTATAAGATTGTATGATTGTTGAAAGTGCCATGAATATTGGACTCATGGAAATTGAGTGATTTTGGGGAGTTATTGATTTATTCTTATGTGATATGGCTTAATTTATTGACTTCTCGATTTGATATCATTTTGTTTTAAGACTCTGGCATGCTAATGCTAGATTTTGGTTTTGGTTATCATGTTGGTTTGGGTATTAATTATCATGTTGGATTTGGTCTTGTTTACGATGATGCTTTAGTCACCATTTTTTTGAATGACTGTTGTTGTGAATTTGATGTCGTTTTTTAAATAATTGTCTTTTTTTTCCTCTTCCATTCATTTTCAATCTTTAAATTTCGAATTTCATTCTTGGGGATCTTGGAATTATGAGCTTAGAGTGGAAGGAATGCCAAAAAATCCTGAAAAAGGGCAACATTTGATGGGAATGAAGGAAATCATGCCATGTAAGGTCCCAATTAAAATGGAACATTATTAGGAAATGGACATGAATAGAAGAAAAAGTAATAATGAAAACAATAATAGTGTGAGGAGACTGTATAATGCATGCTTGGCCTCAATCAAGGAGCCATTTAAACCCTGGATATATTTGGGCACAAGTTGACGGATGCTATTTCCATGATTAAGTAATGTAACAACCCAATGCGCTTGTTGGGTCCATGGAAATAATGGATAGAGATATGTGTAACGAGGAAAATGGCAAGAAGGGAGTTCTGCATACATGATTATGATGATGGATACTTATATATTGCATATGTGATTATGCTGATGGATACTTGTATGATGCATCCATGATTATGCTAATGTGATTATGATGATTGATGTATATGTTTATACGTATGAGAATGCCATTTTATCTAACAAGGTTTCGTGAGGGACTCTTTTTGTGGAAGAGGGACTATGTAAACCTATTTAATGCGAACATGGATGACACAAAATATTCTCACTATGATGAGAAATTTAACATGAGCAGAAAGGAAATTCTTCTAATTTATCATTATGTGAACGTAACTCTTACATTGTCCCCATGCCAAGTTTAAGAACATGGGAAAAACAAATGACGAAGTATGGCCTAGTTCACATATGTTAGACAAGATGGTCTTTATATTAAAGGCAACATGGTGATATGTCATGAGTGACAAGGTGGTCTCTTGATTATTGCAATATCATGTAATGTGATGTGTTATGTGTATATGTGTTTATGTTGTACATGTTCGTGTGTCGTTCCTGGGAAGGGGTAAAGTTGTATTATGTGTGTTGTGTCATACCATCTGTATAAGTGTGCGTTTTGCAATGTGTTCAGGACATGTAGGTATGGGATTGTATGGGCCTATGTGTTGTGTTTATGTGTCAAGATAGGCAGGTATGGGACTGTCTAGGCTAGTGTGTTGTGTTTATGTGTTAGGATAGGTAGGTATGGGAATTTTTTGGTATGTGTGTTGTGTATGTGTAAAAATGTTTGGAATAGATGGGTATGGGAATCTTAGGGGTCTTATATTATGTAGCACCACACATAGGTAGGTATGGGACTATCTAAGCCTACACAATATTCCTTTCGACAGAATACTACCCAAGTGGTAGTGCCCATAATCATCAAATTTTGATTGGGCTTAGGTGCTCAGCTTGAGGCCGATAAGTCACTCAGTAAATTTTAAGTCAAAAGAAGAGAAGAGAAGAGAATGAACTAGACCATTTTGGTGTGTATATGGTCAAAGTGAGAAGGAACTAGATGCTTGCTGATGGGCAACCAATTTGGTTTGTGTACATGATCAAACTGAAGAGAAGGCATAGGATGATTGATGACAGGAAACCAATCTGGTCTGTGTATGTGGTCAAAGTGAAGAGAAGGCACTAGGTGCTTTCCCCATTAACTATTGATTCATTGTTTGAAAATCAAACAAAAATATGTAAACCAAGATAAGTATAAATATTTCATTATTTTTGAAATTTTTATTATGAATTTAAATTCAATAATATGATTTATGATGGTTGGGTCATGAGATAAACTAGGTTTCCATGATAGGAATTAAATGAGAATTCCAAGCTCACCATATAAACAAGCCACTAATGAGGTATGATTTAAAATTATTTCATTTCCTTAAGGATGGAACTTATGGATTCATATGTACTATGATGCAATAAAGCATGAAATCGCCCAGATGGGTGGAGGGACTTGGCTACAAGATAATTAGTGTAGTAAAAAACATCAAATGTGCAGTGGAAAGATGATTAAATATTTCAATAATGGGGCCATTGCGATACACTAACACTAATGATGTCAATTGATTACCATGACCGTATTGTAGTTTTGAAGGCAAGGATGTGCCTTGAGTTTGAACTCCTTCTGATTCGAGGAAGCCTTTCCAAGGGATGGATTTCCTGAGGGACTAAGAATAGAGAAGGGTGTGCTTGAAATTGGAAGGTGAGTGACTGCAACAAGACGTGTAACCATATTTTTGAGGGACTGAGAAGCATAGAAGTTGAGGACAAAAAATGAGTTGGGATTCATGGTCATCAGCATGGTTACTTCGAAACATAAGCACATTGGGGTTGTATTGGGAACAAATGACCCAATAAATATTCGTTAATGGAATACGAGTATAAGTAAAAATAGCGCTAGATATTAGAGGCATACTGCCTGCCAGAACAAAGGGAAGAGTCCAAGCTGAAATTGAAGTACCAAAAGCACCAGGAAATCTTAAAGAGATGTCGAAATTGGTTGATCTAATTAAAATTTTCTTATATAATGTTTAGTTGTTGGGCACATAATTGTGAATATGTGACACATAAATATATTTAAATAGTGTAAAGATTTGTAAACATAAAGCTCCAAAGATAGTGTGGTGTTGTTTTCTTTATTTCACATGTTTCTATATGTATATGGATAAAGAACACCAAGGAAAGTGTTCCCCCAAGGGGAAGGTGTCTATGAAAAGACAACTATTAATGGCTTAGTTTGACCGTGTAATCTCATCATGTAATTGAATTGTTAAAAATTAAATGGGTTGAGTAAAGGACACATATTCCAAGAGGTCCGAGGGAGGTCAAATTGCTTGGGAAACATAGTTTTCTTGATGAAGGAAACATATGAACTATATGACAACCATTAAAGGATGGTTGTTGACCTTTAAATGCACAGGAATGGAATGATATTGGAAATTAATTGGGATGCAACACCAGGTATAAGCCCATGTTGATTGTAAACCAAAACAATGAAAACATACAACAAAGGAAATAAAAATTAATGACGAAGATTGTGCTAGCAGGGAACTCAACAACAACCAAAAATAGAAGGAGAAGAGACTTATTCTCATTCAAGATAGAGACATGAGACTAATTGGGGGACTCATTTTGGGAAGAATAAGAAAATAAGAGGAGGCTTGAATCTTGTATGAGGGAGAGATAGATATTAGATCCTAGTGGGCGGAGAGAGCTCAAATTCTATGGAAGGAGATTCAAGCTACAGGAAGAAGCACAGAAGGATAGAGAGTCAACAAGGCTCTCATTTTCTATGAAATGTTGTTTTCCTTCATTGGATAGCTATAAGGTGAGGCAGTTGATCCTCGAACTCCCTATGCACTTGTGAACTATTGAGTAGTTGGTGCGTGGAGGAAGAAGAAACGCTAGAGTCCCTATTTTAGCTAGTAGATTGGTGTTTATTCCTTTTCACAAGACCACCAAAGACCCTTGAAATGTTGCTCGAGGGTGACACCTCCAAATATATTGGCTACAATTTTTCTATGGTTGGGTGGAGATTTGAAGTCCCGAACTTAGCTTCCCATATTCATTATAAACCCAAGATAAGTTCTTTTGTGTGTTTTTCATGTTGAAATGTGAATGATTGATATAGTGAAGGTTTCATGAAATGTTTTCTTACCTGTGTTTATTTGTTGCATGGATGGATTAAGATTTGTGAATGGATATGAGTGTTTCATGTCCTTAATGGCAAAATATAAGTATTCATATTCTGTTGTGATTTGATGCTATCCCTATTTGAACCTTGCATTGATTTTCACTCCTTATATAGGCTAACATATATTTGTTTCTTGGTACTACTGTAAAGTTGTTGTAACCCAACAATGAAGTTATGATTCATGAGCTGACACCATTTATGATGTTCAGGTGAAGTTTCTTGCAAACAATATGTGTGTGTTGATAATGTTTTTTACAGAGAGTGGCATGACAGATCGATTCATGTTACCATGGCATACTTTCAATTGTTGTAGGCTTCTACAACTACTAGTATTATGCAAGGGACCGATTCACAAGATAGAATGATTTGGTTTGAGGTTCCTGGAATTAGTCTAACAATGCATCTCTATTAAGCGCATGAAAATCCCATATCTCTCATAGATAATGTCGAATGCATTTTTTCCTTAAGATTCTATACGATATAAGATGCAATGTCTACACTTAACAAGTAGGATTAGGTAAATTATAGGTTAGAATGGTTTGTGAAGAAAGTCATGGATGCAGTCTATTATGACTAAATATTTAATATATATAGTAAATCCTGGAAGGAACAAAAAAATATATACAAATATATGAACCAACAATATGGAAAGGACTAATGCAAGAACCTCCTTTATTACTGAATAATGGTTGCATAGAGGATGCTTGTGGACAGGGTCTACATCTATAGAAGTTTATGCACATTTACAACTTATAATGGTTACTAGAATGTGCACTAGCATGTGAGATATGTACTGATGCCGAGGGAAACTCCTTCTTACAACCTTAAAGACTCTTAACCCTGCATCAGATGCATATCAACCTTGCATTCATAACAACCTCCATTCTCACCCCAAGGGCTTTGGTCTTGACAATTGTATGTCCCTGCCAATAGCCAATTGGTATAAAAACCATTAAGAGGTTCCATAGAGTGGCTTACAGGCTTGTTATAAAATTGGGATTCCCTAGTGTGTGGTAAGGGAGGTGGAGCCCTTCCAAGGATTAAAATAGGCCCAAAGTGTAGAGTGGTTGGCATGATGGGGAATCCCCTATTTCAATGTGGGGAATATCTTATGGCTAGAAAATCATCAAAGTGACTTTCCCCAAAGCTTAGGATGGGTAGCACCATAGTTTTCTTAGTAAGAAGCCACCACCAGCACCAAACACTGGTGTCTATCTTGATACCTACAAAGCCTTTGTGGAAGAGTCATGACCGAACTAACAATTGGAAGGTGCTTGACAGGGATCAGGAAGAAGCTCTCATGATGCTTGTTGAAATACAAATCAGATGCAACATTTAATTTTTAGAAAGGTTCCCCTATTCAATCCATAATAGAGGCGAAAGAGGACCAAGACTTAACATTATAACGTAGTCGGCTAATCATTATCCACTGAATAGGAAAAATCCTAGTCATGGGAAGTTGTTATTGGCGCACCCATATTTCCATGGATGCAATTGGGAAAAGGAGGATGAGGTGGACTGAAGCCTCTAGCCCAAAATATTTAGCTTGCAACTCGAATGGATTAGTGGAATGATTTCATTTGGGAAGAACTAGCTGACATGTTAGCCCTACAACTACACCATTAGCTGAAGGTGGTGCTCACAGGCCATGCAGAGCTGAAACCACTAGCCTGTAAGAAATAGGTTGCATTATAAAGGAGTTCATGGGATGATTTCGACTAGGAATGAACTGGTTGACACACCAGCCTGACAGTCTTACTATTTTCAAAGGTGGAACTCCTTGTCATGTTAGCCTGTAGCATTGAACCCATAATTTTGTGGGTCCATGTGATGAGGAAGTGCCAGACAAGTATAAGCAAGATGGCGTGTTGTAGCCTCCACATGCACCAATAAGAAGAGAGGAGTGTGATAAGGGGAAACCCCGCCTGAATATTTTAAAGGGGAAGGAGACACAAGTGTCAAGATAAAGTGTCGGGATGATGTGGGTAAAATGATGTGCACTCGGGGGTTATGTCATTGGCTAGAGATTTGGCCCACAACCCACATAAGCTCATATGCTTAGCCTAGAAGAATGAAAATAAGATGCAATGGAAAAATATCAGACAAGGCTTGGCGGGATGATGTAAGGGGTTACATGGCTAGGCCTACAATGTTGTTGTGATGTTATTGGACGGGGACTGACCCACTTGCTAAGTCAACATGTGCCATGACCTTAGAAAGTAAAGAGTTACCAAAAAGAAGGCCATATGGTGAATATAGAAGGATGATGTAGGAGTGGTTGCAGTGGAAAACACGAGTGGGAAGATGGGCCAATGGGAAGGAAGGTCATATGATCCACCATCCACATAACCCTAATAGTCAAAAAGTTCAATACCAAATGCATCATTTTATCTTAGGAAACATAGATCCAAGTCGCTTTCATATGCATGTAGGAGCCATCAAGCAAAGAGACATTCTCATCATGTCTTAGGGCTTACCTAGCCATCAATGTTGTTGCTAAAATACAACATATCATGCATACCTTGTGGTATGTAAATACTTGTGCATCTTCTCATATACAACTTCTATTGCTCGTCACCTTTTCATCAAGTACCTCTTTACATCTTTCCAGATCTAGCTTTTCTTTCCCTCATCTCAAATGATCCTCAAGAAGGATCTACTCATCCCATCTCATCAAGGAGGTTAGAAACATCCATATACTCAAATACATATGCAGGAAGTATAAGCAATAAACATAATCATCAGATCCATAGGTTTGAACAAAAGTAAGAGGCATCATAAGTCAAGAAATAGTTATCTTCAATGAGAGGTGATCCTCTCCCTCTTGAAGCAATCTTCGAGAGCTATCAATTTCCATGGTCCATATACCAATGTTCCCTTCAATTATCCAACTAGGTCTGCTAGGGATTATCCCATATAGGGATTCATCAAACCTTTGTCAAGTGCTTGAGCATCTTCACATTGACCAGTTATACCTCATATTGTTTCCATAAACTAGGGTTTTCTCTCCAATGTTAACCTCATAGAATCCGTCAAACCCTAATAATCAAGTTGCCTAGGGTTTTCTTCAAACCCTAGAATTCTTTTAGGTGTACGTCATCCTCTTCTTACTTCCATCAAAGGTGTCATCCTCGAGGTGATCTCCATGGCTTTTCTTCAGCCCAACTCTGATACCATGTTAATTTTTCATAGGGATACATTGTTCTTTGCTTTAATAATTGAATTTCTTCATTAATACATTAAGTTCACCGCATACCATCATTACATTATTCAAATCTACACCATTTTTCATTAGCATATGAAATTATATTGAGATAAAAACATCTTCATCATCAATGCAACAGAGTGTAAAGAAAGAATAGAAGAAAATCATACACACATAGAGACACCAGGATTGGTCCAAGACCAGGGCAAAACCCATTATGAGGAAAACCCTTGCAAATATTCTTCTTCTTAGATCGTCATAAAATGATTTAGAAAATGAGAGTACAATGATCCATAACTTTATATATGTAACAAAACAACTATGATATCCAAAAAATATATCTAATCATACTTATAATCAAAAGCCCCTTTTTGATGGTTGTAATGTGCTAACACTGACTCTATTCAACTGTTGGATACTACTGAACATTGTTGTCATTGAGCATAATCTTCTGAATACTAAAATATCATCATTAAGTCCTAGATGCAGGGAGGCAGAGCTATGTGAGCATCTATAACAGTCCTGGATGCTCTCTACAGAACTGGAAGTCTCTGTCTAGAACAGATTTGGACGGTACTTGGTGAACTATATGAGGGCGTCTGGGTCAAACATACCCAGATCTGCATCAAACTGTCAAAACTCTCATAAGGCTATTGTCCCAACATCTATGGAAGTTCATACGCTCTCAGGATTACTCTGTGCGAGCTTCCTAGGAACAACACCTCCAGATCTACCTCTGAAACCCTGGATGCTCCCATAGGCTTCTTTTCCAACATCTAGGTCTCTCTAGATGTTGTATTGATGATTGTGTGCCTACATCTAGGGGATAAAATGCCCAGTTTTATGTCAGTGTCCCGGAATCAGAAAATACTAGATCAATGCGAGCTTCACCCCTGAGATTTCAACCCTTGCACGAACTTTCCTTCAACAGACCTATGTGAACCAAGACAATAAGATAAGAGAAGATGGCTTGATCAATGTGTCCAAATGAGATTTAGGTCTCTTCTATTTATAGGCTTTCATGAGGGTCCACTTGGAGTTCAGGCCAACCTGTCCAATTTAACATGTGCTTATGGCTGACCTAACCCAATATACGTAAGTAAATAAATAAATTCAAAAACTAAACTTTCGCTTGTCCAAATATGGTGATCATTAGGTTGATTTTTCTCCTCTTGAAAAGAGGAATCTAATGCAATCATCATCTCAGTCATCTGATCTCTCTAAGGTGTAATTTGACTGTAGTTACAAAAATTAACACAATGTGCATTGATTTATGTGTTACAGTAATTTGACCATAAATAAAATACTTGAATTTTCATCTTAATAAATTGTTCACTTACCTGAAAATGTTTGCTTCTTAAAAGTATAAACTATTTGTAATTGCATACATTCTTATTATTCCCATTTTTAATCATTCAACATTGTTAGTCACTTTGCATTCAAGCGAGGTAATAGAAAACAATCACCATTGAAACTTACTTGGGGTTTAACACTCCATGAGTCATAATGGTTAACATTGGAGAAAGGTACTATTAATATTAGAGAGTAAGTGATATAAGGTATGATGTTTACTACAATAGCTTGAGGTAAATATTTGAATGGTCTTCAATTTCAACCACCATTTTCATATGATTGATATGAAAAGATGGAAAAATAATAGGTGTGACAATAAGAAAATTAGAAGAAAATAGCTTGAGAATGATCACAATGAATACTATTTGTAATTGTCTACATTCTTATTATTCACATTTTCTATCATTCAACATTGTTACATTCTCACTTTGCATTCAATTTTTTATTTCATTGTTCAATTTATTAAGAGTCTCTATGATATCACAGAATTGATGTAACGAAGTAAATTTAAAATTAAAATGACCAAATTAAGCTTAGACATATTTATCATATTTAAAATGATTAGAATAATTAGATGTTCAATAAATTTTATGTAACTGAATGAATGAAACCAACCTAGATCCATCTCAACCATGGATCTATCAAGCACCGATATCGATCAAATCTCTTAAGGTGCAAACCTTTCCTCAAATTTTGCACTTAAGAAAAGAGGTTTGCACCTTGATAGAATTGATCCCTCTTGGTGCTTGATAGAGCTGGAGTTAAGATGGGTCTAGGCTAGTCAATAACACATATGTTCTTCATAATGATTTATGTAAAAAGGCAATAGGATTATAGAAAGGTAGCATTAAAAAAATATGATTAAAGTGAGAAGAAACCATTGTTGTAAAAAAAATTGATTAAGGAAAGTCCACTTCACTGTAAGAGGACACAATTAACTTCATTGATACTCGACCTATCAATTAGTTTTAATTAAAATCATTATAAAACATTGTGCTCGCTCAATTCATTGTTGATATGACTACCATGTTTGATTTGTGGTAAAAATATTTCACTCACTTTCAACTATAAATAAAATATTTAATGTGAAATAATATAATGTTATATCAACTTTAGAGGGGTCAAATAATTAAAAGTAATATATGTATGTATGTATGTATGTATGTAATTAAAATTTATGATGATGATGATGATTAATGTTCATCAAGACCAATATGGCCTATTAGATGTTAGGAAGGTAAGAAATTAATCAAAATTATTTAACATATTATTTTTATGCTTGAGGAGAAGTGAGAGAAGCATTCCCAAATAACCTTAGTTTTGATGCTTTAATAGGTCAAGAAGGTTAGTTGTGTGATAGATATTTTTAAAAGTAGAATTGATTTATCTATGAGTTGCGCAATGTAAGAGAAAGTGATTTTGATCTTCAACCCTCATAATCTTTATTTCCATGGTATTTTGGGAGCAGACCAAGTCACAATTTCACTATGAAGCTCATGTGAATAAGTTTTTATCTTAGCAACGCTCATTTTCATCTTAATGCTAGTCAAAATAGTTAAATAATTGTGGTTTAGTTTTCAACATTGGGATTGATCACCTCCTTATAATATCTTAATTTACTTTTTCTTTATTGTTCCATAACTTCTCCTTAAATTTGGAGGTAATAATATTTTTAATATTATCCTTATTTGCAAGATGATCACCTACCAATGGCCTAGCCAGGATTGGACATCCTTATTCCATCCTCACTTGAGGAGAAGGTAGGAGTTTTGGCTAGAGTTAGAAGCAATTTTGGGGAACCTATTGGCTTCCATGTTGAATAACTTCTTCTTATACATGATATACCTAGCCATAGCCGCACTTTCAATAGACAAAAGACTACAATCATCCTTTAATCTTGATGTTGTAAGTTAGAAAATTCTCTCTTTCACATATTTTTTAAAATATTTTAATAAGGAACTTAAATGAACTAGTTGAATATCTATATTAACTAATTTGTTTCATAAATATTGGTAGATTGATATAGAAAAATATGTGCATATGTTTTAGTGTTGACAATAATAAAATGTTTCAATCCTTAAAGAAAAAAGTAGCTGAAAATGAGAAATTCAATTACTTCCTAAGAAGAGTAATAAGAGGAAAATATAGAATTCATTTAATTCTTAATATAAATTAATATCTAGGATTTAGAAAATATTAATAAAATTAAAAATTTCAACGCCAATCATAATTAAAATGTTTTAACGCCCATGTTAAATAAGATATTTCAATATCAAGTATATGTATATTACATATGGCTAAAAAACTATATATATATATATATATATATTATATAAAACAATTGAACAAAATATTTTTGTATGATTAAAACATTTCAAGTAATCTTATTACTATATTTGTAATTCAAAAAAGTGAGTTTGTTGTGGCCTCACTTCAATGTTTTTGTGCTTTTGCAATTAACATATTTCAACTCTTTTTAAAATATATTTTTTTTATAAATGATGTCTAAAATCTAGTAAAAATTTGTTGGAATTGAAAATTTAAGTGATCAAATTGTTTAACTACTAATATATCAAGTATCTAAAAAAAATATCTAATAATATAAACATTTTTTCATAATTTATAATGTAAAAAACCTTTCTACCTCAAAAAAAAAATATGTAATTAATATAAATCTATACTAATATATGAATATTGAAATAAAATCCTTTCTCTTCAAAAATTTCTTGCAATCCTTTAAACCATTAGAAATACTTTTCTTAACAAATATTTCCCATCCCAGCCTTAGTTACCTCATGTCTTGGATTCTTGTATTTCAATCGTAAACATCAATCCCATCCGAGACTTAGTTACCTCATGTCTTGGATTCTTGTATTTCAATCGTAAGCATCAATAAAAGGGTTACAATAAAATGCATTAGCCCAATTGGCCTTACTACCCACTCTAGGAAGGCTAGCTTCCGTCTTCCCAAACACATCTACTTTGAAGTTGGCCCCGCATATTTGCCCCTTACTATCAACACGACGCATCGGGATCAAATTATTGAGAGGATGTTCAAAACTCTGCAACCCACCTGTTGTAGAGAAAAAACAACCTGCAGAGTAAAATGCAACATCAGTATAAAAAGAAAAGCAAAAATTATATTACTATGCCGGATGTGTGAAACAGCTAGAGAATAGATAAGCTGTAATTTAGCAGTCCAATATTACCTCTGGGAAAAGCAGCATAAGATTTTCCACATCCTTCTTTCAGAACATTGGGCTCATCAGATAGGACCAGGCAACCATCAGCTGCAGTGCCCCAAAAGAAAGGCACTGAACCATCAGCATCCTGGCAAACACAAATGGTTTGTCAGTCAAAATGCCAAGAAATCCACAATTTCATGGCATACCTAAATGGAAAGTGCAAAACAAAGAAAAAGGAAATGGAGGGATGACAATGACATGCGTACAACTGCAGTGAAGAAAGCCTGTGAAGTGGAGTCGTAAAGAACGAAGGCAAACTTTCCAGAGAGCTCTCTAAGGACCTGATCTGCAGGGTAGGGCCCCCGATCTCTGAGAGTCCGATACGCTTCAATGACGATAGACACTTCATTTGCACTTTTGTTGAGACCATATCGTTGCCTCAACGCCGCTACATTATCCAAGATGCCCTCGAATATGCAGAACATGTCATCTACAACTCCGAAAGACCTGCGAAATTCAAGAATCGCCAACTATAAGAAGATATTAACAAAAGAAGATATTAAAGAAAGGAAGTGAGAAAATAAAATATGCCTGGGTGTCAGAAGAGGCTGGCGCGAGTGAGTGTAGGCCATGACGCCGACATCCCCAAGGTTAATGCAGACGGTTGCAGAATCGGCAGAGACGAAAGATTGAACCAAATCGATACCATTTTTTCTCTGGTCAGCCTCAACATTGGGGCTGGTCAATTCCTCAGGGCCTTGTGCCACGGATCTCTTCAATACTGTCAGCATTTCTGGAGGCAGAAACAACTCAAACGAAAATACACTACCTGGTTGGAGGAAGAAAAAAAACCCAACGAGATAATTTTTACAGAGAAGATAAGACACAGAACAGCACTGTTGTTGGTTGCTTGTTTCTAAGGAAGACGATGTACGAATGGGTCTGGTGAAAGAGGTTGTTAGTATATATATAATCAGCCGCCCATTCACCGGACTTCGAATCGGATAACCACGCCACCTCGATGTGTGAATATATATATATATATATATATATATATATATATATATATCGAATATATATATATATATATATATATATATATAAAATTAATGATCACCTAATTGGATAGCCACGCCACCTTGGTGTGTAAATATCAGGCCGGTACTGATATTGGATAAACTTCATATTATCCCAAATGAAATAACTTTTTATATATAAAATATAATTTATAATTCTAAAAGTGGAAAAAATATATATTTTTTTGAAATTATAATTATATGAATATAAAATAAAATTAAAAATAAGTGTTATAATAAAAAGAGGAAATAAATGCCTCCAATAATCTTTGTTGGTCAATTTTGGAATATGATGGTATTATCAAAAGTAAATTATATCTTATATAATTGGCTTACAAGGTGTAAAAGGAAAATCTAAATTTAGAAATTTAAGGAATTATGATTTTAGTCTAAATCTTAAAATTTAGATATAGAGATTTTCATGTATATGTTTTCCATAATTCATTTAACCAAAATTTTAGATATTGAGATTTTTCATGTATATGCTTTTACAATAGTTTTAATCAGCGTTTTAAAAAATAACAAACAGATTATGCATTCAAACTAATTAGATTTAGAATTATGATTTTAAACATGGTCTTGATATAAATTTCTCTTAAAAAACTAGTAATGAGAAAGCTATAATTATTTTTTTAAACTCACTCAATTTTTTATATATTAATTACACTATCTTAATCTAATATTTATAATTTAAAAACATTTTCCTATTTTTTATCACAAATTTCATATTGAAAAATTTAAAATATATTTTATTAATTAATCTCCATTGCTAATTCCAAAACGACCTTTTTCATAATTTACGACACATCAGTAAAATCGTGTTAAATATAAATTTTAGAAAAACAAAAAATCCACACTACAAAGTACTAAATTATTACAATTATATCAAATATTTGATATAGTATGACAAAGAGAAAATCTAAATAAACTACAAAATCTGACAAACTCTTATACGTGGAGCTCATAAATATAATTTTCTAGAGCATTGTAAGTTCATATATCAAATAGCCATTCACTCTGGTTAATAACAATTTAAAGTATCTACTTACTCTCTGCAACGTGAAGCGTGAAGTTTATTGATGCACCCATGTATTTTGAGAATATTTATTTGGGAGGATAATAACGTGACTTCCAGGGGCAATGCTTATGGTCATATTTCAAATAGTTCACCAAATCAAGTCTAAGGAGTCATTAATATTCTAATTCTAGGTCTCTTGTTTGGGATGATAGCGGTCAAAATCTACTTAAGGAAGGTAGATATGTTCAATTATTTGACCAAACTCTTCTAATCGTATAGTATAGGTGGTAGGGATTTGTTATATACAGTTTATTTTATTTTAGCAATTGCAAGCTCTTTGTTCACAAGAGATATACATATTGTGTGGGGTTGCTAGAACTTGTGCTGAGATTGTGCATCCATAACAATATGGTCTAGCATCTAGTGCATAAACTAGGTCTTCCACAATTACAATTATGAATCCAAGGAATTTGGTAATTGTAATATACAGTAAAAATCCCTTTACCAAATTTGTGGTGGAATTCTACCTTTTGTGCTTATTGCAATTGTGGTGAATACTTTGATATTGTTAGTCCTATATTACAGGCTTCTCTCTACAAAGACAAGGAAAAAGTTGTACGTCAAGGTGGGTGAATATGAAATCCAGACTCATGGATGTTTTCCTACTTTCCTTTCCCATTTAAAATCTCTAGAATCAATCATTAAGAGTCGAAGCCTTTCAGAGAAAAAAAAAAGAAGTAGATATGTTCAATTATTTGACCAAACTCTTCTAATGGTATAGTATAGGTGGTAGGGATTTGTTATATACAGTTTATTTTATTTTAGCAATTGCAAGCTCTTTGTTCACAAGAGATACACATATTGTGTGGGGTTGCTAGAACTTGTGTTGAGATTGTGCACCCATAACAATATGCTCTAGCATCTAGTGTATAAATTAGGTCTTCCACAATTACAATTATGAATCCAAGGAATTTGGTAATTGTAATATAGAGTAAAAATCCCTTTACCAAATTTGTGGTGGAATTCTACGTTTTGTGCTTGTTGCAATTGTGGTGAACACTTTGATATTGTTAGTCCTATATTACAGGCTTCTCTCTACAAAGACAAGGAAAAAGTTGTACGTCAAAGTGGGTGAATATGACATCCAGTCTCATGGATGTTTTCCTACTTTCCTTTCCCATTTAAAATCTCTAGAATCAATCATTAGGAGTCGAAGCCTTTCAGAAGAAAAAAAAAAAAAGAAAAAATTATATATATATATATATATATATATATATATATATATATATATATATATATATATATATATATATATATTATCACAAGCAAATTGTTGTTGAGAGAAATAAGTTCCTCATAAATAAATTTTGTATTTAAGTTGCATCCTTGTTACTTCCTTATCATTGTTTAAATGCTCGAATGTTCATGAACAAATTAAGTTTCCTTTCAATTGAATATCTTTTTCTTTTGAGAAACAAGTTTAGTATTGCATGGTGAAATATTGAGGAGTCTAATGAAGTATTGTTGCAATTCCTTGAGGCACCCAAGGGAGTGAAACAAAGGCTCTACAACCAGATCTTCTACTAGTAGTGTCCCCAATGCATGCTTAATTAAGCACTTCAAAATTGAATCAAACTTGTTTTCCTTTCCCTAAAGTAGATTTAATTTCAAGCAAGTGTATTAGAATTTCTTATTCAACCATAAACCCATGCCAATCTACAAAGAACCATTTTGCAAGCCCTTTTGAAAGGCATACTTCACCTCAAAGCTTGATATTCCAACACTGTAAGATTTAGTAGTTTAGTTTGATAATATTAGTTCATTTCTACTGTTTGGATTGAAAATTAATAGTTTTGTTTCATCCTTTCTTTATTGTATCACTTTATATCTTAGATCCTAATTTAAATTTTACTTCCTAGTGAAATCCTAGCAACCTTAGTGTAGACTTTCTTTGAATAGTTAGGTTAGTCAGTTTTCCATTTGATTAGTGTGACATTGTATCTAAGCTCATACATACCATGCGTGAAATCTCACAAACTTACGAACATGTGGATTGATAATTTAATCTACTAATTTATACAAGTAAATTAGGCCAACAACTTGAGTGTAGAAATGGTGGTGTTGTTGTCTACAATGAAAGCATATGTGATGTTGTTGAGGGAGGTGGAAGAAACCATTGTGCATATTGGATGGGAGAGGCCAATGTTAGAAACCTACCCTTCACATTCATTGTCTCTCCATAACATCATACTTTCATATGGAGATATATAGAGAAAATTTAGTAGGTGTCTCTCCATATCTTCATGTTCTCATCTACTGATATAGTGACACACTTTAGCAAGGCACATGGCTATGTTAGCTCTTGTTGGTGTTTAGTAAAAATAATTGAACCTACATAAAAAGGGTGAGTTATGAGTTGAGTAGTAGTCCATCGATCTATTGTAATATCCTTGTGCACAACATTCGATGATGTTTCAAAAATCCATAGAGGTTATGGATGGAGACCTTCAAGGAGGATAAACTAACTGAAGGCCATATAGAGTGGGCCTAATAGTTAAGAGCACATGTTTCCTCATAAGAGGTCACAAGTTCAAATCTAAAGGGGGGTAAACTATGTATGTTGTAGACTTTAGTACTATAATTGTTATGTACCAATGGGTCCCTCGTCCCATAAACAAGGGGGTCTCATACACCAATTTGGTATTAATGCAAAGTTCACACCAATGTAGGAACAAGGTATGCATGGGAGAAAAACTCATAGAAATTCAAGTTGTTGATGAAGGAGAACTAGTTCGAAACATACTTAACAAGGAAGAATGCTCAGAAAGGAGAGTCCAAGTATAAAAACCATGTGTTGTCTCTCGTTTCCACATCCTTGAAGCAGTCCTATGTCAAATTTTTATTTCAAGGATCTTTTGTTTGAGGGCCGAACAAGGTGAAAACTCTTTGAAGCTCGAGAAAGGAAAATAAAAGAGGATGGCTCGAGTTGGTGGGAATGAAGGTGAGTAAATAAAGCAGTAAATGGTAGAGTTGATGTATTAGGGAGATAAAAACCTTATGCAAAGTCTTGTATGCCAATTCATTTTGCAAATCAAACTTGAACAAATAAACACACACCAACAAGAAACTGAGCCTTTGAGGAAATAGTTCACATGTCATACCATAACAAATACTCTAGATTGATCCAATAAGGCTTTAGGAGAACGACCATGTATATCTCTAGAAAAACACCAATATATCAACCAAATTCATTATCATATCAAAAATCATCATCGACAATGAATGCGATATATACAACAATGTGCCAAATCTTACATAGATCATTGGTAATTAAATGCCCACATCTGAAACAAAAAACTAACCAGCATCAAATTGTTTCCATGGAAAACATTATAACTTAAAAGCATCGAACCTTATATTTTATATCAAATATTGTGCACAATTACATTGCAACCATACTATGATAGTTATTCAAACAGATACCTATTTGCCATACATTCCATATATCAATCTTTACTGCAAAGTTTGAGAACATAATATACCCCCTTGAAATTACCAACAATGTATGTGAATGAAGGATTTGGTTACACAATATATAAGTTCAATTGTCACCAAACCACATAACATGTGTTTGAATCATATTTTACACAATTGCAACGTATGTATTTGACATAGATTACAATGGTGCCAAACATTGTAATATATATTTGTATAATCAAACCTTTTAATTAAACAAATGAATACTTCATGTGCTAATGAAGTCACATTCACCATATATATAAATATATATATATATATATATATATATATATATATATATATATATATATATATATATATACTCACACATCAGTTAGTTATGTGGTCAAAGGGATGACTCACCAACTTTGAAAGCCAATGCATTAATATACTTATGCATCAAGAATTCATTGAAACTTCCTAGTTATTAGTCCACAAGGAAAATGTTGACTCATAACCTAGATATTTTCTCATTGGAGGGTTGCACCTACTAGGTCAAATTTGTTGTAATTTTAGGTGTAAATAGGAGAGAATTTGTTGCATGTCACCGTAATGGCTTGTAGAATTTAGTTGTTGTTGAGAGGTGTCAACACCATAGATATATTATTAACTTAAAAATAGTTTTTGTTACAATGTCATAACTTATCAATACCACCTACCCAAAAGCCATCTCATTTCACAATAAAAAATTAAAATGTAAAATATATTAGACAATACATATATCGTTGATTGCACATAGTGACAATTCTTGATTTTATGGAGAGAGAGAGAGAGAGGGAGAGAGGGAGATAGAGAGAGAGATGGGGGAGAGAAGAGGTGAGAGAGAGAGGGAGGTGTGAGGGAGAGGTAGAGAGAGGAATTAAGAGAGAGAGAGGAGGAGAGGGAGAGAAGGAGAGAGCGAGGGAGAGAGAGATGGAGTTTGAGGGGGGATAGAAGGAGGGAAGAACAACAACATAGAGCTAAAGATTTAGAGAGAGGGATTAATGAGGGACAGGTGGAGAGAGAGTGATGGAGAGAGGAAATGAGGCAAGACAGAGAGATGGTGGTGTTGTTGTCTACAATGAAAGCATAGGTGATGATGTTAAGGGAGCTGGAAGTAACCATTGTGCTTATTGGATGGTAGAAGCCAATGTTAGCAACTTCCCCTTCACGTTCATTGTCTCTCCATGAAATAATTCTTTTATATAGAGATCTACTAAGGAAATTTAGTAGGTTTCTTTCCATATTATCATGCTCTCATCTACTGATCTGGTGACATACTTTAACAAGACACGTGACTATGATGGTTCTTGTTGGTGTTGATAAAAAATCATTAAACCTACATAAACAGGGTGAGTTATGAGTTGAGTAGTAGTCCATCCATCTAGTGCAATATCCTTGTACACAACATTCAATGATGTTTCAAAATTTCATAGACGTTATGGGTCAGAACCTTCAAGGAGGACCAACTAATCGAAGGACATATAGAGTAAGATTTTTAGTTAAGAGCATGTGTTTCCTCCTAATATGTCACAAGTTAAAATCCAAATGGGGATATAGTAAGTATGTTGTATATTCTAGTAATAAAATGCTTATGTATTAATGGGTCCCTTGTCCCATAAAAAGGGGGTCTCATACACAAATTTGGTATCTAGCTTGGCCATTATCTTAAACTTAGATTATTATTATTATTATTGTGGTGGATGTTGTTGTGGTGGTGGTGTAAATAGAAACACATAAGTCATATTATATACCAAATTGTATGGATAGCAAAATTTTAAGCAAATTCCCTTCCATAAAATAACTTCCAATATAATAAGTGTGAATTAAAAAAGATGATATATCTATATATCTATCTCTCTCTCTCTCTCTATATATATATATATAGATATCATCTTTTTCAATTCACACTTATATATATATATATATATATATATATATATATATATATATATATATATATATATATATATATATATATATATATATATAGATATATATATATATATATATATATATATATATATATATATATATATATATATATATATATATATATATATATATATATATATATATATATATATATATATATAAACAATTCTCATATCCAAATTTGGTATTTAAGTTAAAATGTAATTGTACCCTTTACAACCCAGTATGGAGGAGATGTGTAAGTTTGTTCGTTCGTCCACAAAGCTGAATTTTTCGCTAATGTGAACCAAAAAAAATAAAAATAACCATACAAAAATATAAGTAATATTTCAATACAATTATCTCATGTGTTTATCATATACCTTGAATTGAATGGATCATAACTTTACCTTCAATTTTTGTTTTTTACCACATTAAAATTCCAAATTAGGTAAAATTTTAAACATATTTACTCTTTACTAAAGCTACTATCATTTCTTGAATCATAGTAAAAAGATTAATTCAACACAAAGAATAGAAAATCTTTCTCAAAATTCTTTTAGTATCTATTTTAATTAAATATTTGTAAAACGAATCTTTAAAAAGAAAACCATATCCTATGGATATATTGAAATATTTAAAGACATAAATATTTCCACATCAAATTGTAATATTTGAATATATTAATATGTTGTAATTTTATTATAAATTTTGTTACCATGCCATGTAAAAGGAAACATTAGATCTAATATTAATATTGAAAGATTAATATTAATATTAATATTATTATTAAATCTAATATTAATATATTAAATTTGATATGATATTAAATTGTTATATTATAATATATATTAATATATCATGATATATATTAACTATAGACATATATGGGAGGGAAAAACAAAGACGTAAAGTGATAGAGGTGGAGAGATAGGGAGAGAGAAGAAGGTGAGAGAGAGGGCTTGAGAAAGAGTAAGACAGAGGAAGGGATAGAGAGATGGAGTTGGAATGGGAGAGAAGGGAAGAAGAAGTACATAGAGAAATAAAACTAGAGAGAGAGATGGAGTGACAAGGAAGAGAAGGAGAGAGGTGGGAGATAGTGAGAATGTTGGAGAGAGAGAGAGAGAGAGGTGGGAGAGAGGAAGTAAGAGAGTGTGGAAATAAGAGAAATAAGGACAGAGGGAGGTAAGAAGATCTTTAACATTATCATCTTTAATACTTCTTTCATCCTAAGATTCATTGAATGTCATATGCCTTCGTTCCTCCAAATCATCTCTTATGGGTTCCTTATTAATTTTTCCACAAACGAGAGCTTCATGGTATCCAGATTTATATAGATCCCCACAATTTTCAAAGCTGCTAAATTTAACAACATGTTTTCCAGTGGGGAATAACACTCTTTTAATTTCTTTCAAAGCTTCAACTATCTTCGCATCCTCATCTGAGAAGGATAAATCACTACAAAATTGAGCTATCAATGCCTCCCAATTAGTTGTCTACCTTTTCATTTCTTCTTTTAAATACCAGGCTTGCATAAATGTCCCTAGTGTATGAATAAACTGGTGTACCCATAACTCTATAGAAAGTCCATTTTTTGTCCAAACAATGTTGAAAGTCTGAACATGCTTCTAAGGGATTGTATAACCCTTATATATAATAATACCATATGAACTCTTCTCAAGAAAAATAAACTAACACAACATACCAGAGTTAATTGAGTCCTAGTTTTGGAACTAGTTGCAATGAGCTCCCCACCATCTCAGAGGGGTTTCTTGTAGAGAAATTTCCATCAAAGGAATTATTTGCATTTATTCAATATCAGAATCAACCTCCTTAATAAAATTAATAACATATCCAATACCATTGAAGATAGGATAGTCCCTTACCTCCATATCAATCCAGTGGGCACATTGAATAGTTGCACAACGTTTGGAATGCATCTCATGATCTCGTTGTTTCCAATCATCTAGAACAACATCTAAACCAACTTCTATATGTTGAAAAGTCCTCCAAATAAGAGAAACATCTACTGTAGGATTTATATAGTCTACCCTATTTCTTGCAATAAGTTGATATAGCTGATCCAAAATATTGGGATCTTCTTTATCATCAATGAGATCTATAAACCTTGGACCTTGATAAGGTTCCAATGGTTGTATGACTCTGACTCCAACTACTTTGAAGGGCATGGTTTATCACTTAAGACCAATAACAACATTGTTTTAAAATGCCAAGTCTATTCCCAATAAATATATATAAGGATATTGATCACACATAATATCAATGACTTCTAAATTTTCATATGTCTTCACTCCAACAATATCAACTTCGACATCTTCCAAATGACCAATGGGAATAATGCATTACTAGTTGGCCATGCGTAGCTAAATAGGAGAAAACACCAATTGGTTTTCCCCAATGCCTCCCAAGTTTTCTTCAGCAAGATACTTACATATGATCCCAAATCCAACATAGTGTTTGTGATCTAGTACCCAATAATTTGGGCATAATTGTGAAACTCCCTTCCCATTCTTATCTTGTTGTGGTGAACATATCTGGAATAGTGTTTAGGAAACTTAATGGAGATAGGCCTTTCTAAAAATTCCTCATCCTTGACAACAACCTTAAGTTTTTTTCACAACTGGATAGACAATTTTTCATCACTCATAATATGCAAAAATAACTCAAACCACTCCATGACCAATTGAGATGTCCCTTGTAGAGATTCATGACTCTTGAGTTGTCCCTTTTCTTTTTTATTTTTGAATAGAGTAAAGGACAAATCTAGATATTTAAATGTTTCGCCAACTTCATTATAGTACTTTTTTTGTTGAGTGGGATCATAAGACTTTTTTGGAGAGGCAAGCTTTATTATGGTAGGTTGTTCCAATATCTCATTTTTTTCTCCATTCTTCTTACCTCCTATAGTGAAAATGTTAATGTTCAATTGAGGAACTAGTTCAAGTTCTCTAGGTTTTGCATTGACTAAATTAGCACCCAATTGTCTATTACACTTCCCATCTAGCAAATAATTCTAGACAATATTCAATAAAATGTGTGTTTACATGGTAATGGACCATCATGAGAAACACAGCCCTCTTGATCATAATTGTAGCATCAAATTGGACCTCTTCCTTTAGATATTCTCCCTCTTCAGCCACCTCCTCCTTGTCCTTAAGGAGCTTCGTTAACCCATAATGTAGTGAAATCCAAGAGATTAGCCACATCATCCAAAGCATTGCACTGGTTTTTATGGTGAGTCAAACACCCACAAAACTAACGAAACATATTGTTTGGAACATTGCCATATTTTTTCAAATTAAGACAAAATCAAGGTACATTTCCATAAGGGTTAAAAATATCAAAATGTTCATTTGTAGATGTACCTTGATGATTAGGAAATGCATGATACTGAGTGTGTCCTGGGTAAGGAACACTGGTGGATATTTTCACAACTCCACTAGTAAGTCTTGGCAGTGGTAAAGGTGGTGCCATATGCACAGTAGAATGGCATGTGCTCTGCAACCTTGGGCACTGACCAGCATGATGTCCCTCCACATAGAAATTATGCACTAAACATGTGGAAGCAAGGGTCACATAGTATGTATATCCTTCAATCTATTCGTTAGATCCACAATATGATGTTGTGAACCGATGATATCATGATCGCTAAAAGAAACACTCACCCTATAATTATGAGGACATCCTACCATTTCCTCTATTTTTATAGCATATTCTAGTGCATCATGTAATGTATCAATCTTTTGTTGTGTCAAATTAGTTCTAGTTAACGACAACAAAGCCTTAATAAACCAATCCCTCTAATGATGGGGATCAATAGGATAAGTCAATTTCCTAATTTCATCTTTAATCCACTACATGCACTCTCATGAAGTCTCTCCTTCTCGTTGTTTAATATCCCATAACTCAACTAAACCTTGTTGTTTTGTGTGAGGAAGTTTAAATTCCTTAATAAAATCTCATATAACTAAGTCAAGAGTTTAATACAAATTCAAATCAAACCACTTTATGAGCCATTAAAGTGCTCTATCTCACATAGTTGTTTGGAGCTTAATGATCTTAGAAGCATCAAGCATATGTCTGGCTGTCTAGATGGCTTCACATAGATACCAATGTTTTTCTACATCTTTGTCTCCTCAAACCAAGAATTTAGGTGATCGAGTTAACAATCTTACTACATTCCCACCATTGTTGTTTGGAGAGGAAAAACTAACACAAATCCTTTTGAACCAGGTTGCAAAAAGACTGCAAAGTTCTTTTGAAAACTTCTACTAGGACTATCAAATCCACTAAAGTTACAAATTGCATATTCATTATGAACTTTCTAAAATTTAAAAGTTTTAACTATTTTGGAAAGAAAATTGATAGGACCTTGATAAAGTTCCAAAAGAAGATTAGGGAGAGAACTAGCTAGATTATGCCTTGCAGACTGCTATTTTGGGGGAACAAATCTACTTCAAAGAATAACCACCTCATCAAAAAATGCATATCTTCATCTACAGTAGTACTCTAATCAATTGTCTCAACCAGCTACCTAGGAGTTTCGAGTGTCCATATTCCTTTCAACTCCTGGTGGGATCCACTCTCTCTATGTTGTTCTCATATCAAAACTCCTCTAGCTCCTCCTATTTCACTATAGTGAGATCCTTCTCCTACTTCGTTATTCCGCAAATCCTAGTTGCCCATTCCTCCTACCCACAACCTTAGACTACTTAACACTTTCCTTATCAACTGAATCTCTCCTTTCCTTCTCCTAATCTCTCGCAATTTTTTTTCACACCACTCATCATCTATTTTTCTCCTTCTAAGTACTCAAAAATCTTGAGCCTTTTGCAACTCTTCTGCATCCATAACAACTTTCCTTCATCTTCCGCAACTGAGAAGCATCTCTCCCATAATTCCTATCCCTAGTGCCTATGGTTTTATGCTATCATGTTGGTTTCATGGAATGACAATAACCTCTCTTTGATCACAAGAATTATGATCCATGGGAAAATTTCTTTTAATAATCTTCCCTACAACCCTAAGTTCAATATTTCCTCATATTTGGAGAAATATTGATGATTCTCCACAAAAATTCAATAATGTAACCTTTGAAATTTTCTTGGACCCAAAAGTCAATAGCTCTGGTTAGTTTAGTATCTAACTGGTGCAATGCGACCAAATTAAATGTGGTCAAATTTATGAATATTTGGCCATGACTTACACTTCCTGCTTTAAGCTCCAATATACTTAATCAATTATATAGTTCCTCAAGAAATTTACACCAGAACGCGTACTTATTGCATGTAGGTTTTGCATATAGGATTTCCTCCTTAACCCAATCTAAGTTCTTTTGTCTCAACTAAGCTTGTTGTAAGATAAACAAGTCACATTTCACATACCAGCATTCCTGAATTCTATCCTTGTGAATCCTTGACACCATGATCTAGATCCCCACTTTATCTCAAAGTCATGACAACAAAACCACTTGTTGGCAGAAGAGTTTTGTCGTGTATATGCAGGGTTCATCCATAAGTTGGAAACAAAATATTTTGTCATACTCTAGCAAAATGCTATAATTCTCATTTCTCTGCAAAGGAGAAAAGTCTCACCTGAGGCATGCCAATAATCCTTAAATGTTAGAAGGAAGTTTAGACAATGTTGAGATTCAAATCATTGCATGCATTATCCACGAGATATTTAATTATATAGATATAAATATAAATATATAACAGACTCTCTAATAAAAAATTATAATTTTTTTAAAAGGGAATGCATAACATGACAACATTCAATCCGAGAAAATACAAGTATAAGACTGCAACTCTCCCATTATATTATATCAAGAACCAAGGCATTACAATGTGGATCTGCGAGGACCGTGCAATACTAATTTTATAATTTCATCGTAGTTAGAAAGAAAGGGACTAAATTATATCACAATACATGCAAAGATATTTCAAATCTTATTCTGATATCATGTTGGCGTAGCTCTCTCTCTCTCTCTCTCTCTCTCTCTCTCTCTCTCTCTCTCTCTCTCTCTCTCTCTCTCTCTCTCTCTCCATCTTGATCCATGCAAATTTATATAGATTTTATCCTCTTTCTTGATTCATGCTCGCTTGATCTCATCCAACTTGATCCATTTGAAAAAATCCAGGCATTTTGGTCTATTTTAACTCGATTCTTTCAAACCTGACACCTATACCCTTCTTATGTGGTTTTGGCAAGCCCCAATATAATCACTTTCTTTCTTCGCTTTCCACTTTCTCATTTCCATTCCTGCCTTCTGACTTGTTTTTCCATCTACATTTCATGCTTTTTTTTATCATCTATGTGACTATTTTCCAGAAAATATTGATCAAAAGTATCCAAAATTTAAAGACCCAACACTTTGGTAGATTGGTTGAAAGGATAACTTCTAGGAAAGGATAAATGGTACTCTAAGGATAAGGTATAAGAAAAAAATTCTTTGCTGCATTCAGTAAAATATTTTGGGACAACATGTCTCTAAAAATGGGGATGTATGATCTAGATTTGATCAGTTTATTTTTTTCATTCATATCAAATTTTCCAAACTTGAAAAATTAGAGAAATCAACTTACATGACCAATTTTAGTAATAGGAAACAATTTGGAGAATTGAGGTCAAAAATCTTATTGGGCTAGTTTAACGCATTAAATGATGTATTTTTGTGACATAAATGTTCCTCTTAAGTGTGCTCCCCAACGTACCATTCTACACTCTAAGGCCTTTTCAATAGTGCAATAATCATGTCAATCAGAGTCCAGATACAAATTTTATGCCTCTCAAAAGTTGACCTATCATTTTTTACTGCCATAATTTAAAAGGATGCCACATGAGCCCTCATTACTTATGGAAAATAGCCTATCCACATGGGAAATATGAACAATACTCTAGAAGGGTTGAATTGCAACTCATTTTGAATGTTGAATGGGTCAAATTTAACCCCTAGTTTACTATTGGATTGTGTTATAACTGGGCCACTAGTGAGGAAGGAGTTCCATTCTATTTGCTCACATTTGATTTTATAGTAGATTAGAGTAGCTAAGTGTGGAGAGAGAGAGAGAGAGAGAGAGAAAAAACATAATAGAGGGGATTTTTGTTATGTAGCATCATGTGCATCACAAGTCTCTCAAAACACCATGGAGAGTGTTAGTTCCTAGATTTACCTCAGGCTGAAAAAGTAGGATCCAGGGCCAACATCAAACCATGCTCAGCCTGGTAGCTAGCCCTACCAGGTCAAGAGAGGGCTCTCTCAGGGTCAATCTCAGCAAATAATGATCGATGAGGGCTTCAGATGACTGATAGAAATACTGATCTTATGCTAGGTATAAGTGCAAGAGAATTTGATTTAATAAAATGATGTTTTGTTGGCTCAAATGGAAAGGTAGATTTTGGGTGCGGGGATTGAGGCTCAGTCCTGCAGAGATATCAATGGGGCAAGGTAGGCAATTGTTTTTGGCACTTAAAATTGAATGAGATGGAAAGAATAGACAGGTGAGGTGTTGAAGAGGGCAAGAGCAATCATGGATCCTCCCCAAATAGCTGAGAACATCAAGAAACTAAAGCAAACTTCAAGTAGAGAACTGCAATTTCAATGGATTCTACTTACACTCTTGTTTGTTTAGTTCAGAAGAAACAAGATAGAGAATGGCATGCATGACATATAAGAAAATTCACAATCACAAAGAGAAGCACTGTACCAAGACAAATTGCCCCATGGATCCCAAAGAGTGATGCAAATCCTGGTCTCAATTCCTTAGCCAAAATGTTGTTATGAATGTACAATGAAGCTCTTTGCTTTCTCAAAAGTCCAACCATGCTAATGACTGAAAAACAATATAATATAGACAACCATAGCTCATCCTTGCCTCTAGGGGTCGAGCTCACATGTGTAGGAGCTGTTTCAACTAATTCTAAACTGAGAACTAGAAATTAGGCAACAGAACAGCATGCCTTTAGAAACAAGGAAACTGATTCATTCAGTTTCAAACAACTTTTAGACTGATGAATCTACCTCTACAAGTGAAAATTTGACATATTTACATCATGATCCATCAATGTACATTAAAATAAATCACAAATTTTCCATTAGGAAAGTGAAAAAGTCAAACTAGCCAAAGTTGGGTGAAAAAGAGAGCAATAATTGATCAAACTGGCAATTTTTCCTCTATGCGCCGCGCGTGATTTTTTATGCGTAGTGCCTTTTTGGACCGACTTTTTGAGGCCTTCCCAGTGTCCAAATGAGCTCCAGGTGTGCTTGTTGGAAAGGTCTACCTGTCTACCTTCCAACCCAAGTGGAATTTTTCAATTTGGCCTCCATTGCCCCCCCCCCCCCCCCCAAAAGTCAGTTCTCCCAACACTTCTTCCTGTGTGTCAAAATAGGGGAAATGAGGTCATTTTTTGAGTGTTTTTGACCTTTTCGAGGCCTCAAAACATGTCCAAATTTCTTGGCCATTGATAGGCAAGCATACTTTTTCATGCCAAATCCAAAAATGTTGAGTTTTTGTCATTTGGAGGCTCCTAGAAAAAGCGAGTGCCACGTGGCGTGGCACATAGGGTAGAAAATTCTGTTTTTTGTGCCAAAAATTTAAAAAATAAAAAAAGTGCTCCAAATTTTTTGAAATTTGGGTTGAATCTTCTCCATCAAACATTGTGTTGGGCCAAGGAAGCCTCAACCAATATCTAAAGTCCTTCATGCTCTTTTTTCCTCCTTGATGCTCTCTTCAACTTTGCCTTTAAACTCTTGATTCTTGCTTGGCACACCATGTTCCTTGACAAGTAATGATATGACAAGTTTCTAAGCATATTATTTTCATTGATGGCCTTTTCTAGCTTCCTCTCCAAGTGGATATTGGCTCTTTCAAGCCATGACTCCCTATCGGCATTAACCTCCTGCTCAAGTGAAGTGAACTCCACCCTCCTCCTTTGGGCAGCTTGGCGATTCTCCCAAATGTTTTTCAAGTCCATAATCACCTACAGGTCCTCAAGCTGCTTATTCCTTTGCTCTAGGTACTGTATTGTCCATTGGGCTCTATCCAAGTTGATAGACAAGGCATCAATGTCCGCCTGTTGCTCTTGAATGATTTCCTTGAGATTTGTGCTTTGCAGGCCCACATCAGTATCATCACCCTCAATGAGAATGAAATCAGTCTCTCGGTCTCGTGATGGTCCTTCCTCCTATAGTGGCCTCTTGCCTCTGTCCTGAACCTATGGTGCTGATGACGAAAGCGAGGCCCCTTCCACCCCGGGTGGAGATAACACTCACTTAGCTGCTGCAAACAACCGTCTAGTGCCCTTCTGATAAGTGATAAACATCGGCATGCTAGCGGTCTATGTCTCATGACCCTCATGCTGATAAGAAGGTCCACCTGTCTCATGCAAAGCCTCTGAAGGTCCCTCAGGAGCTCTGAAAAACTCACGAGAGATGAAATCCTCCCAAGTGATTCCCTGTAATCCAAGCTGATGAATGACCACAATTTTAATGAGCGCAAAATGGTAAATAATGTTGAACTACTGCTGAGGTGTCTTGTGCTACACTAGGGTGGTCATCTTCTCTATGTTTTGGCACATGAAGTAAGGGATGTTCATCATCCTTACCCTGGTAAAATGCATCAACAGCTTGATATGATAAGCATATAAACATGAATACCAGCCCTCACAGCTGAAATACCTCATGATAAATTTCATCAAAGGAGCATAAGCATCTTTGAGGTACCGGAAAGGAAATACTCTACTGAGTTGTCTCAAATAGCCAGGTTTGATGTATGGTTCATAATGCCGCCGGTCAATTTGCTGCCTATTGTTCCATTGCTCTCCAATGTTGGGAATACTGGTTGCTAGTGAAATGGATTCTGGTGTTAAGGTGAAAGTGACACCAGCTAGAGTGGCTTAACCATCATTTAGATGCAGCACAAAAAAATGAGCCAACTCATGATGAAACTGAATGCTAGCAACCTTCTCACAAAATTCATAGTAGGACTGGTGTTGAAAACAAGAGATGGAAGAGGGTAGGCCTATAATTCAGCAAGAGTGGTTGGTTCTTCTCTAATATGTTTGCCACCTCTATGAGGCCTCCCGGGTGCATGTACCTCTGTAGGTGAGTCACTCTGGGTCTCCTCTTCATAATCATATGAAGGATCAGATGCCATGTCTGCTAGTGGATGGACTGTTTTGAAGCTGTCTTGATGAGAAATAGGTGAGGTGTGATGTGTTTGGCTTTTTCCACCAAAGGAAACAGTGATATGAGGGAGGGGAAACAATGAGGGATTTAGGGACTGTTGGGACAGGTTTAATTAGGGAAATAGGGAATAATTTGGGAGTTTTTGTATAGGACTAGGGTTTGGGTGTTTGTGTTTGAGATTTTGGGAAATGGGAATTGGGGTATGGGATTAGTGAATTTAGGGGTATGTGAATGTAGGGAATAGGAAAATCAAGGGAAAAATGGAGTAAGGGAGTGTGAGGTGGGAGGAATAACTTGGTAGCCAAACAGTCAATACAAAACTGTAATCTTCAGAATACTAAAATATCATCGTTAAGTCCTAGATGGAGGAGGCAGAGCTGTGCGAGCATCTATAACAGTCCTGGATGCTCTCTACAGAACTAGAAGTCTCTGTCTAGAACAGATTTGGACGGTACTTGGTGAACTGTATGAGGGTGTTTGGGTTAAACATACCTAGATATGCATCAAACTGTCAAAACTCTCATAAAGCTATTGTGCCAACATCTATGGAAGCTCATACGCTCTCAAGATTACTCTGTGCGAGCTTCCTAGCAACAACACCTCCAAATCTACCTTTCACACATTGGATGCTCCCATAGGCTTCTTTTCCAACGTCTAGGTCTCTCTGGATGTTGTATTGATGATTGTGTGCCTACATCTAGGGGATAAAATGCCGAGTTTTGTGCCAGTGTCCAGGAACCAGAAAAGCCTAGATCAATCCGAGCTTCACCCCTGAGATTTCAACCCTTGCATGAACTTTCCTTCGACAGACCTATGTGAACCAAGACAATAAGATAAGAGAAGATGGCTTGATCAATGTGTCCAAATGAGATTTAGGCCTCTTCTATTTATAGGCTTTCATGAGGGTCCACTTGGAGTTGAGGCCAACCTATCCAATTTAACATGTGCTTATGGCCGACCTAACCCAATATACGTAAGTAAATAAATAAATTCAAAAACTAAACTTTCGCTTGTCCAAATAAGGTGATCATTAGGTTGATTTTTCTCCTCTTTAAAAGAGGAATCTAGTGCAATCATCATCTCAGTCATCTGATCTCTCTAAGGTGTAATTTGACTGTAGTTACAAAAATTAACACAATGTGCATTGATTTATGTGTTACAGTAATTTGACCATAAATAAAATACTTGAATTTTCATCTTAATAAAATGTTCACTTACTTGAAAATGTTTGCTTCTTAAAAGTATAAACTATTTGTAATTGCATACATTCTTATTATTCCCATTTTTAATCATTCAACATTGTTAGTCACTTTTCGTTCAAGCGAGGTAATAGAAAACAATCACCATTGAAACTTACTTGGGATTTAACACTCCATGAGTCATAATGGTTAACATTGGAGAAAGGTACTAATAATATTAGAGAGTAAGTGATATAAGGTATGATGTTTACTATAATAGCTTGAGGTAAATATTTGAATGGTCTTCAATTTCAACCACCATTTTCATATGATTGACATGAAAATATGGAAAAATAACAGGTGTGACAATAAGAAAATTAGAAGAAAATAGTTTGAGAATGATCACAGTGAATACTATTTGTAATTGTCTACATTCTTATTATTCACATTTTCTACCATTCAACATTGTTACATTCTTACTTTGCATTCAATTTTTTATTTCATTTTCAATTTATTAAGAGTGTGTATGATATCACAGAATTGATGCAACGAAGTAAATTTAAAATTAAAATGATCAAATTAAGCTTAGACATATTTATCATATTTAAAATGATTAGAATAATTAGATGTTCAATAAATTTTATGTGACTGCAAATGAATGAAACCAACCTAGATCCATCTTAACCATGGATCTATCAAGCACCGATATCGATCAAATCTCTTAAGGTGCAAACCTTTCCTCAACTTTTGCACTTAAGAAAAGAGGTTTGCACCTTGATAGAATTGATCCCTCTTGGTGCTTGATAGAGCTGGAGTTAAGATGGGTCTAGGCTAGTCAATAACACATATGCTCTTCATAATGATTTATGTAAAAAGGCAATAGGATTTTAGAAAGGTAGCATTAAAAAAATATGATTAAGGTGAGAAGAAACCATTGTTGTAAAAAAAATTGATTAAAGAAAGTCCACTTCATTGTAAGAGGACACAATTAAGTTCATTGATACTCGACCTATCAATTAGTTGTAATTATAATCATTATCAAACATTGTGCTCGCTCAATTTGAGTTGTGGTAAAAATATTTAACTCACTCTCAACTATAAATAAAATATTTAGATGTTAATGTGAAATAATATAATTTTATATCAACTTTAGAGGGGTCAAATAATTAAAAGTAATATATGTATGTATGTATGTATGTATGTATGTATGTATGTAATTAAAATTTATGATGATGATGATGATTAATGTTCATTAATACCAATATGGCCTATCATATGTTAGGAAGGTAAGAAACTAATCAAAATTCTTTAACATATTATTTTTATGCTTGAGGAGAAGTGAGAGAAGCATTCCCAAATAACCTTCGTTTTGATACTTTAATAGGCCGAGAAGGTTAGTTTTACGATAGATATTTTGAAAAGTAGAATTGAATAATCTATGAGTTGCGCAATGTAAGAGAACGTGATTTTGATCTTCAACCCTCATAATCTTTATTTCCATAGTATTTTGGGAGCAAACCAAGTCACAATTTCACTATGAAGCTCATGTGAATAAGTTTTTATCTTAGCAATGCTCATTTTCATCTTAATGCTAGTCAAGATAGATAAATAATTGTGGTTTAGTTTTCAACATTGGGATTGATCACCTCCTTATAAAATCTTATTTTACTTTTTCTTTATTGTTCCATCACTTCTTTTTAAATTTGGAAGTAATAATATTTTTAATATTATCCTTATTTTGCAAGATGATTGCGTGCCAATGGCCTAGCCAAGATTGGACATCCTTATTCCATCCTCACTTGAGGAGAAGGTATGAGTTTTGGCTAGAGTTAGAAGCAATTTTGGGGAACCTATTGGCTTCCATGTTGAATAACTTCTTCTTATACATGATATACCTAGCCATAGCCACACTTTCAATAGCCAAAAGACTAACTTCAATCATCCTTTAATCTTAATGTTGTATGTTAGAAAATTCTCTCTTTCACATATTTTTTAAAATATTTTAATAAGGAACTTAAATGAACTATTTGAATATCTATATTAACTAATTTGTTTCATAAATATTGATAAATTGATATAGAAAAATATGTGCGTATGTTTTAGTGTTGACAATAATAAAATGTTTCAATCCTTAAAGAAAAAAGTAGCTGAAAATGAAAAATTCAATTACTTCGTAAGAAAAGTAATAAGAGGAAAATATAGAATTCATTTAATTCTTAATATAAATTAATATCTAAGATTTAGAAAATATTAATAAAATTAAAAATTTCAATGCCAATCATAATTAAAATGTTTTAATGCCCATGTTAAATAAGATATTTCAATGTCAAGTATGTGTATATTACATATGGCTAAAAAACTATATATATATATATATATATATATATATATATATAAAACAATTGAAGAAAATATTTTTGTATGATTAAAACATTTCAAGTAATCTTATTATTATATTTGTAATTCAAAAAAGTAAGTTTGTGGTTGCCTCACTTCAATGTTTTTATGCATTTGCAATTAACATATTTCAACTCTTTTTAAAATATTTTTTTTTATAAATGATGTCTAAAATCTAGTAAAAATTTGTTGGAATTGAAAATTTAAGTGATCAAATTGTTTAACTATTAATATATCAAGTATCTAAAAAAATAAATATCTAATAATATAAACATTTTTTCATAATTTATAATGTAAAAAACCTTTCTACCTAAAAAAATCTTATAAATCTATACTAATATATAATATATTATTGAAATAAAATCCTTTCTCTTCAAAAATTTCTCGCAATCCTTTAAACCATTAGAAATACTTTTCTTAACAAATATTTCCCATCCAAGCCTTAGTTACCTCATGTCTTGGATTCTTGTATTTCAGTCGTAAACATCAATCCCATCCGAGACTTAGTTACCTCATGTCTTGGATTCTTGTATTTCAATCGTAAGCATCAATAAAAGGGTTACAATAAAATGCATTAGCCCAGTTGGTCTTACTACCTACTCTAGGCAGGTTAGCTTCCGTCTTCCCAAACACATCTACTTTGAAGTTGGCCCCGCATATTTGCCCCTTCCTATCAACACGACGCATCGGGATCAAATCATTGAGAGGATGTTCAAAACTCTGCAAGCCACCTGTTGTAGAGAAAAAACAACCTGCAGAGGAAAATGCAACATCAGTATAAAAAGAAAAGCAAAAATTATATTACTATGCCTGATGTGTGAAACAGCTAGAGAATAGATAAGCTGTAATTTAGCAGTCAAATATTACCTCTGGGAAAAGCAGCATAAGATTTTCCACATCCTTCTTTGAGGACATCTGGATCATTAGATAGGACAAGGCAACCGTCAGCAGCTGTGCCCAAAAAGAAAGGCACTGAACCATCGGGATCCTATTAAGCAAAATAGTTTGTGAGCCAAAATGCGAAGAAATCCACAATTTCTTGGCATACCTAAATGGAAAGTCCAAAACAAAGAAAAAGGAAATGGAGGGATGACAATGACAGGCGTACAACTGCAGTGAAGAAAGCCTGTGAGGTGGAGTCGTAAAGAACGAAGGCAAACTTTCCAGAGAGCTCTCTAAGGACCTGATCTGCAGGGTAGGGCCCCCGATCTCTGAGAGTCCGATACGCTTCAATGACGATAGACACTTCATTTGCACTTTTGTTGAGACCATATCGTTGCCTCAACGCCGCTACATTATCCAAGATGCCCTCGAATATGCAGAACATGTCATCTACAACTCCGAAAGACCTGCGAAATTCAAGAATTACCAACTATAAGAAGATATTAACAAAAGAAGATATTAAAGAAAGGAAGTGAGAAAATAAAATATGCCTGGGTGTCAGAAGAGGCTGGCGCGAGTGAGTGTAGGCCATGACACCGACATCCCCAAGGTTAATGCAGACGGCTGCAGAATCGGCAGAGACGAAAGATTGAACCAAATCGATACCATTTTTTCTCTGGTCAGCCTCAACATTCGGGCTGGTCAATTCCTCAGGGCCTTGTGCCACGGATCTCTTCAATACTGTCAGCATTTCTGGAGGCAGAAACAACTTCAAACGAAAATACACTACCTGGTTGGAGGAAGAAAAAAAGTCCAACGAGATAATTTTTACAGAGAAGATAAGACACAGAACAGCACTGTTGTTGGTTGCTTGTTTCTAGGGAAGACGATGTACGAATGGGTTTGGTGAGAGAGGTTGTTAATATATATCTATATATAATCATCCGCCCATTCACGGACTTCGAATCGGATAACCACGCCACCTCGATGTGAAAATATATATATATATTATTATGATCACGTAATTGGATAGCCACGTCACCTTGGTGTGTAAATATCAGGCCGCTACTGATATTGGATAAACTTCATATTATCCAAAACGTTTCATATATAAAATATAATTTATAATTCTAAAAGTGGAAAAAATATATATTTTTTTGAAATTATAATTATATGAATATAAAATAAAATTAAAAATGAGTGTTATAATAAAAAGAGGAAATAAATGCTTCCAATAATCGTTGTTGGTCAATTTTGGAATATGATGGTATTATCAAAAGTACATTATATCTTATATAATGGGCTTACAAGGTGTAAAAGGAAAATCTAAATTTAGAAATTTAAGGAATTATGATTTTAGTCTAAATCTTAAAGTTTAGATATAGAGATTTTCATGTATATGTTTTTCATAATTCATTTAACCAAAATTTTAAGATATTGAGATCTTTCATGTATATGCTTTTACAATAAAAAATAACAAACAGATTATGCATTCAAACTAATTAGATTTAGAATTATGATTTTAAATATGGTCTTGATATAAATTTCTCGTAAAAAATTAGTAATGAGAAAGTTATAATTATTTTTTTGAAACTCACTCAATTTTTTTTTATGTATTAATTACAATATCTTAATCTAATATTTATAATTTAAAAACATTTTCATATTTTTTATCACAAATTTCATATTGAAAATTTTAAAATATATTTTATTACTTCTAATCTCCATTGCTAATTCCAAAACGACCTTTTTCGTAATTTACGACACAACAGTAAAATCGTACTAAATATAGATTTTAGAAAAACAAAAAATCCACACTACAAGTACTAAATTATTACAATTATATCAAATATTTGATATAGTATGACAAAGAGAAAATCTAAATAAACTACAAAATCTGACAAACTCTTATAGGTGGAGCTCATAAATGTAATTTTCTAGAGCATTGTAAGTTCATATATCAAATAGCCATTTACTCTTGTTAATAACAATTTAAAGTATCTACTTACTCTATGAAACGTGAAGCGTGAAATTTATTGATGCACCCATGTATTTTGAGAATTTTTTTTCAGTTTCTTGTTCTATAATTAAAATGCTTATTTGGGAGGATAATAACGTGACTTCAAGGGGCAATGCTTATGGTCATATTTCAAATAGTTCACCAAATCAAGTCTAAGGAGCCATTAATATTCTAATTCTAGGTCTCTTGTTTGGGATGATAGTGGTCAATATCTACGTAGGAAGGTAGATATGTTCAATTATTTGACCAAATTCTTCTAATGGTATAGTATAGGTGGTATGTTCAATTATTTGACCAAATTCTTCTAATGGTATAGTATAGGTGGTAGGAATTTGTTATATAGAGTTTATTTTATTTTAGCAATTGCAATCTCTTTGTTCACAAAAGACACATATTGTATGGGTTCCTAGAACTTGTGTTGAGATTGTGCACCCATAACAATATGCTCTAGCATCCAGTGCATAAACTAGGTCTTCTACAATTACAATTATGAATCCAAGGAATTTGGTAATTCTAATATAGAGTAAAAATCCCTTTACCAAATTTGTGGTGGAATTCTATGTTTTGTGCTTGTTGCAATTGTGGTGAATACTTTGATATTGTTAGTCCTATATTACATGCTTCTCTCTACAAAGAAAGACAAGGAAAAAGTTGTACGTCAAGGTGGGTGAATATGACATCCATTCTCATAGATGTTTTCCTACTTTCCTTTCCCATTTAAAATCTATAGATTCAATCATTAAGAGTCGAAGCCTTTCAGAAAAATAAAATAAAATAAAAATAAAAAATAAAAATTAAAAATTAAAAAATAAAAAATAAAAAATAAAAAATAAAAAAAATAAAAATAAAAATAAAAATAAAAATAAAAATAAAAATAAAAATAAAAATAAAAATAAATTAATTAAATTAAATTGTTGTTCAAAGAAATACTTGTTCCTCATAAATAAATTTTTGATTTCAATTGCATCCTTGTTACTTCCTTATCATTGTTTAAATGTTCTAGTGTTCATGAACAAATTAAGTTTCCTTTCAATTGAATATCTTTTTCTTTTGAGAAACAAGTTTAGTATTGCATGGTTAAGTAAAATATTGAGGAGTCTAATGAAGTATTGTTGCAATTCCTTGAGGCACCCAAGGGAGTGAGACAAAGGCTCTACAACCAGATTTTATACTAGTAGGGACCCCAATGCATGCTTAATCAAGCACTTCAAAATTGAATCAAACTTGTTTTCCTTTCCTTAAAGTAGATTTGATTTCAAGAATTTTATTAGAATTTCTTATTCAACCATCAACCTATGCCAATCAACAAAGCACCATTTTGCAAGCCCTTTCAAAAGGCATACTTCACCTCACAACTTGATATTCCAAGAATGTAAAATTGAGTAGTTTAGGTTGATAATATTAGTTCATTTCTACTATTTGGATTGAAAATTAATAGTTTTGTTTCATGCTTTCTTTATTGTATAGCTATTAGATCCCAATTTAAAATTTACTTCCCAGTGAAATCCTAGCAACCTTCGTTTAGACTTTCTTTGAATAGTTAACTTAGTTAATTTTCCATTTGATTAGTATGAAATTATATTTGAGCTCACACATAAAATGCATGAAATCTCATGAACTTACAAACATGTGGATTGATAATTTAATGTCCTAATTTATAAAAGTAAATTAGGCCAACAACTTGAGTGTAGAAATGTTGTTTTTGTTGTCTACAATGAAAGCGTAGGTGTTGTCTTGTGGGGTCCTGATCCAGGTTCAACGTTAGTTAGCCAAACAAATCCCTACACTACTGGCCCTTTCGACATCAGCCCGCAGAGCGCGGACTGAAATCTCACCCGAAGCAGTATGGGGGGATGATAGAACCAAGTTTCTGCACCATTAAGATGGATGTGATGTAGTTTATCCCAGCTATACCTACCTGTGTGCAGGTTGATTAACCCTATGTTCGTCCTTTAGCACCTTTGCGAAATGGTACAATCGACTTTTGCACAGCCCTAACCTGGGGCTAATATGCTTTCGCGATGCTATGGCAGCGACTGTGATATTTTCCCAACTACACTAAGTGTCTTAGTTATCTTATTAACAAATCTTAGTTAGTTTTGCATAAACAGATGTTCTTACTTGCGTTCGCTTAACCAATACCTTTACATATATTCGTGCATCATATAAGCATTATAAGTTCATACCCAATATAACAGATGCATAAACAGGAAATAAAGACATAGAAATTGTAGAGTACTTTCTCTTTATTGATAATTCCGAATGATTACAGACTCAACTTGCCCTGCGCACTCAGCTGCGGACTTCTAGGCCTCTGCGCACTCAGCTGCAGAGCCTCTACCTATGCTGCGACCCAAAACATAGACTTCTACTTCAGAGTTATCTCTCATACGTGTTTGATCATTGATTCTATCTAATTGCCTCTAAATACTTAGAGCCTAGCTCTATTTATACAATCCATGGTCCACGAACCATGGGTAGATCTTCTACAACCGACACTACATTTTCAAAATAAGGGCGGACAACCCTATGACTCTTTAACAATTACACACTCCGCGACCACAAAATGTGGAGTCTTTACACTTGGATTACAACATTGGACCAAAATATGGGCTTTAAGCCCCAAAACTACCCTTGGGGGATCCAATGCCCAACAGGCCCCCAACATAAACATCATGACTCGTGCTCGAGTCACTTTGCAGGTGCAGAGATCTTAGCATGAAGACCTCCTAGCTCTGTTTGGATCACTGCAACTTCGGCAACGCACTGAGCAGTCGCCTGCTTCTTCCACTCACTCCTCCATGATTGCTGGTGAACTGCTTCCCTGAATCTTTTGCTGAGCTGCCTACAATTTCATGAGCTTTCCTTCAATGGAGGTTGTGATCACATAAGCCTCATCTATCCATGGTTGTACGCGTGCTTTTAAGACTGCTTATTTATGTCAAGCAACATCCACCTATTCCTTGAGCGCCTTTGCCTCCTGCATTCGTGCGAGCCTCTATGTAAGGGCAACCGTCTGCGCAATCCCTTTTACCTCGTCATACCTCTATTGTAGCTCATGCGCCTCCATCTCTAAGAGCTCTATATTCGGGTCCTCCTGCAGGGTGGTTAGGACCTTAAATGACTGTTCAAAAAGTTGCATGTAGTCTGCCACTACACTATCAATCACCACTATTTTTGTTGTAACAGTGATGGTACGTTGTTCCCTGACTTTTGACAGTGTTGAAGGCTGCACCATCAACTGCAATTCTATGATCTGTAGGTTCAGCTCCAGTTGGACCCTGGCCATCTCCGCTCGAGCATCAGGCACCCCTGTGGCTAACCTGCGGATGCGCGCCCCCACCGGCTCTTCTACCTGAATGTCCAACTCTAAGACAATCTGCAAGCTTCCTCTACTACTTGCATAATCTGCTTATTTTGCTCCACTGCCTTGTTGCGTTGTAGGCCCAACTGCTCGATGTTGATGCCCTACTCGCTCATCACTTGTAGAGTGCGACTCTCCTGAGCCCTAAGTTTCGCAATGACTCCATCCTAGAAAAGGTAGAGCATCTCCTGAGGGAGCACAACAATGCTCAATTCAACCCCTTTCAATCTATTGAATGTGGGCCTATCAGCCTCATTCTCTGTAGTAAGTGCCCCATTTGGTAGCACTATCTTGTTGGTCACCCTTGTGCGCAACATCTTCTCGATAGCTGAAGTGTTGATCGCGATGCTGGTGGACACTATGCTAGCCTGTGGAGTGTATACCTGCAACTCTGTCCGGAGAGCCCCCAATACCAATTGTTGTTGTTCTTCGAACTGTTGGATGGCCTCTGTGGCGACATCCATCACTGTTTCGCTAATATCATGCAAATCCCCCTCAGTAAGGGTGATTGGGTTGAAATATGTCTTTGATGCCTTTTTTTTCTTTCGTGGCACAACCTGCTCTCGTGGTCACAGACGCTTGAGTTGGGTGGATATCGTCTGTGGGTTTGCGCCACCTTTTTCTGCCTTTGTTTTTGCCTCAATTATGGGTGAAGGTGACTTATGTCCTTCGTGCTCTTCTCCTCTTATTTTCTGCTATTCTGCCAGTTTCGCGATGTCGCGCACTACCTGGGCCTTAGCCTCTGCTTCCTCCTTTCTACGCTTCTCTGCCAGCTATGCCATTCGAAGCTTTTTCTCTTCCTTCTTGTGCTGTGCAGTGGACTTATCCTTTCCCACCGTGGAGCCAGCTGAAGCACGCCACTCTGGCGGCCAAGACTCAAGGTCTGCAAAAATTACATCATCAGTCGCCAAGTACGGTAGGTTATGCCATGTCTTCATAGGGTCCTTCCGTGCCCTGATAAAAACATGGTGGAAATCCGCTTTGAACTCTGCAAAGCTCTGTAGACTGGCATATATTGTGGGTGACAACCACGGCTTGTGATTGATCCCCATCTGGATATTCATCTCCATTAATACCCAAAAGATCTTACTTTCTTTTACTTGTTGCGCATCCTTGGTCACCCACAGTGAAGCGTACTTTGCTACCTCTGGAAGGTCCGGCATGACCGAAGGGAATTGGTTGTCTTCGGGCAGCTCCCATGCCACCAGTACGATAAAAAAGAGAAGCCATGCATAGTGAAACGTTTTGCCCTGCTCCTATGCCTCGCGACAGTTCATAAGGAACTCACTGCATAGATAGTTCACCCAGTTGAACTGGACTCCTTCCACGCATTGGGCTACTAGTGCAATCACAGGTGTGGGCACCTCATCTGCGTGACACTTACCAATCACTTTCTCTGCTAGTATTTGTGTCGTGACCTTGACTGCAAGGTTGTTAATACTGGAGATGGCATATCCTCACTTCTTCTCCAACATGAACTTCTTCTTCATTGCTTCCGTGAGGGCCAACTCGCCACCTTTTCCTTCAGATATATTGGTTGGATTCTCCCTTGAGTAAGGCAGTCGTGTAATTCGATGAATCAAGTGGTTTATGATGGTGATGGGCTCCTCCAGCCACAAACAGCCATCGTGCACCAAGCAGAGCAGCAGCCTGATGATGAAGATAGTCACTGGGGCGCAGTGATAATGCGTCACCCAGAGCAGGTTCAACAACTCAACTTTCTCTACACCTTTGAGTCATTTTCGCAGCTCCAATTCAATCATTTCAGTTGTCGTGTCAATTTGCCTGCACATTAGCTGATTAATCACTAAATGTGGAAATTTCTCATGATCCATGAGGTCCCAATCCTTGAATTTTAGTACAGGAACTTGTCCTAAGTGCGACCCCTCAAAAAAAGGATGATTTGGGAGCAATGGATTCTGCAGGGCACTCTTGCTCTCGTCTATGTCCTTTGGCACCTTGGCCTTACCTTTTTGTAGAGGAACATATTTTGGTAATAGGGTGATAGGGTTCACACCCTGGGTTTCAACTTCCATTTCCTCATCCTCCTCATCCACCAGGATTTCTTCAAATTCCTCCTCGTTGACCTCCAGATTAATCGCCTTCCCCTTTTCCTGCAAGGTGAGCTGGGTCCTCTATGGGTTTCTTAGTGAGATGTGCACTGGTATCATAACATGCTTATCCTTCCTAGGTCTCAGTGTTCTGGGAAATTTAGGGACCTCAACTATTATTTTGGCACTCTCTAGGGCTTCTACTACCATAATTTCCTACGCGGCTTCCTCGGCTATCACTACTCCTATGTCCATGGCTTCTATAGGTGTTGAGATAACAATATTCCACAATTCTTGCAATGTCTCTGGTAGTTGCTCAAACAATGAATTCGCTTTCAAAGTCTCGAATAGGTCTCAGTTCATGTATACTTAAGCGCGCAACAACTCAGTTCTCAAAATGCCAAGTGTTTTCCGCTGGACATCCACTTGTAATTTATAGGGCCTTTTGAATTCAAATCCGACCATTCCCCCCACATTTGGTTCATTAATGCTAGATTGGCGGCAGATTTCCAAGAATCTAAGCCATAAAGTTCGGCTTAAATTCCTGTCGCCCACTCCATTTGGCCTCAAACCGACCATCAAATCATGAATAATGACTTTAACAGTCACTTCATGGCAGACTTGCATGCTAGTGTACCTTTCTTCACACTGTCACAGACCCTGTGACACTTCGCTGCATCGCGTAGTCCTGAAATCACGCAGCTCTCCAATCCGGGTAGTGTAGTTTATAGTCCCGTGCCTCCTTTCAGCCACCTAAAGTGCTAGGACTATGCTTCTATCAGCTAGTCAGATGGTAGGGCCACCTGTGTATGGATTCAAACGACTGCCATTCATCTTTCTTGGGAAGGGATATCCATTCAACTTAACCAACTAGACTGCGCCACCGTCAGTAATCTCCCTAATAACATATGGCCCCAACTAATGCATTCTAAGTTTCGCTGGAAATTTATCAAACTTACCATCATACAACAGCACCAAGTCATTCACCTTAAAGGTGCACAACTTAATATGTCGGTCATGCCACACTTTTTCACGGTGTTTTTGGACCTATTGGTGAAATCCAGCTAAAAATCTCTCTTCTTCCAGCTCATCCAACTTTGCAAGCCTCTTTTCCAAGGCTCCTTCATCCATCATACCTATGAGCACTGCTATACGTAGACGAGGCACGATGTATTCCATAGGCATCACCGCTTCAACCCCGTATACCAACCTAAAGGGTGTCTGTCCCTTTAACTTCTTGTACATTGTTAGATAAGCCCACAATACAGCGGTATGTGTAGGTCCCAATCACTTCACTGACCATTGCATACCTTTGTCAGCACGGTCTCCAGTAATTTGTTGAACGCCTCCACTATCCTGTTAGCATGTGGGTGATGTGGTGTGCTCTTCTGATGATACACTTGAAATTCCTCCATCAGTGCGCTAATTGTATCATTCAAGAAGTGTGTACCTCAATCGCTCATTAATATCTTTGGACATCCAAATCACATCACTACATGTCCAAATAGAAACTTCGCAACCGTTGCGCCCCTGCAATCCTTCACCAACTGTGCTTCTACCCAATGAGTCAAATACTCCATCATAGTGATAATGTACCTTGTGCCTGTCTTTCCTTGGGGCTGAATAGGTCCTACAAAATCTATTTCCCACTTTTCAAAGGGTTGCAATGTTATTTTTGGATTCAAAGGCATTTCATCCCTCTGCAATGGCCTACCTATTATCTGACATACATTTCACACCTTGCAATATGCTTTTGAATCCTAATGAAGGGTTGGCCACCACAACCCTGCACGTATAATTTTTTGCGTGGTTGCTCTCCCTGCATAATGTCCTCCCGCGGCGCCTCCATGAGCGTCTATGAGGATGTTTCTTCATTCAAACTCAAGTACATACCTTCGCATTATTTCATTTTTCCCCATCTTGTATATATGCCTAGCAATCACAGAGAAATTTGTTGTGTGCACCACTAATTCCTTCTTTTGTTGGACAAAGTATCCTTCTGACATAGCTCTAGTTGTTAGGAAGTGTATTATGTCCTCAAAATTTCCATCCACGACACGCATAGCAAAGAGTTTCACATTAGGTAATCCTTCCTCCAAATTAGGGGGTTCCTCCCCTGTCTCAATGTACAACAGGTGGTCAGGGCCTGCATTCAATCATCCAGGCTTTACAACAACTTCAAAATCATATTCTTAGAACAATAAGAGCCACCTGAAGATGTGCCCCCCCAGCATAGGCTTATTGACCAGGTACTTTAACACGGAGTACAGGTACACTTGCTCAGGTTGGGGCTTTTCTCCATAGGCTTGCATCCATTTGGCCAAATGTGTGCGCGGATCATTCTGCCCATCATACTTATCTGTCAGTCGCATATTAGGCTTCCAAAATTGTGCTCTCATCATCCTCCTACATTCGTGCCAATCATCGAAACTCCCCTTCTTCGTACCCCACCATCTTGCGGGCGTAGCACGAAGTGCCCAATCCAAGGCTTGGAAGCGTTGCTTTTCTGGCACTTCCCTTTCAAATTCATCCAAAAAGGTATCCACCTCATTTAGGCCATCATAAGTAGGCAAATTTCGTTCTTCTGATGACATGCAGCGCAGCAGCCGGGTCATCATGTTGTAATTCAGCGTAGTTACTCCATGTAACCAATTCTGCCAGCGTTCTATTTCCTCGTTGGAATCTGAAGTGCAGGAACTCTCGCGCTCCCATGTAATCCGCCCATCCGCGGTGGGATTCACCCAATCTTAGTCTCGTTCTATTATCTTATAGATGCAGTCTAGATCATCATCACTCTCATAGTTGTGGACCGGTTCCGTATAGCACGATCCTTCAGCAGGATCCAGGGGTATTATTAGGTGCAGTGATTTCTTCTCAAAAATCATCTTTCACTTCTTCAGATTGATTACCCCATTCATATCAGTAGCCCAGTCAATTCGCAAGAGCGTAGGGTATGGATTGTTGTCATCAACAATCTCTATTACTTCAAAATCTACCAACGTGCTCGCTCCCTCAATATCCATGGTCACTCCCTGCAACCACCCCATGGGTATGATTTTCTGTTGGTTCACCATCCTCAACTGAATCGGAGACCATTGCAGCACAAGTATCCCCATTCGCTCCCATATCTTTTTCGGTAGAACATTCACATCTGATCCCAGATCTAGAATGACTTGATCCATTTCGTATTCTCTGATCTACGCAGTGAGTGTCATTTAATGCCGCGTCCTTGTCTTATGCTTTCCGATCTTGCAGACTACACACGGTTCACCCGACATGGTCCCGGCGCATCTATTGATAAGTTCATGTAACCCTTTCGTAGCCTCACTGTCATGCAATAAATTCATACAAGTTTCGAGGAAAGTTGTCAGCATAGAGGGGTCCATCTCTAGCTCCGGTTTATCCTTGCTTCCTAAAGTGGAGGTTTCAGTGAAGCTCTTCTTAGCTTCCATGAATGCTTCCTGAGCGTGCTCTAGATTGAACTCATCCTCTTTCATTGGGTCTTTGCGAACCCATGTACTATCTTTCGGTTGTTTCCCCTTGTCATCTCCTATCACGATTCCACTTCATAGCACTATATTTATGTTCGGATCTTCCTCACGCGGCTCAGACCTCGTCATCTACAGGTTCTGAGTGGGGGGAGGTGGTAGCGCTCCTTTGTCACATATCCTAGCTATTAGCGTAGGACAATCTTCTGTTTCATGATCAAACATCATGCAATAATTGCACGACGGGCATGTTGGATTAGTGCAGTCGTGAGCATAGTGTCCTGGCCCTCCGAATTGTAGCAAATCAACCCTGAAATACTATCCATGCCACCCCTGAACTCTGGTCAAGGGTTCGCATTCCGACCTGAACTCTGTAGGCAAGAATTCTATCCATCATTAATTCATAGCTCCTGAAAGTATGCTCATCATGTGCCACCAATCTACAAAAGTTGCAGAACAACTGTTGCGGAGTTTGCCTATACTTCTATAACAGGTGGCAATTATCTGTGGCATGTTTTTTGGCTATTTGATAGATAGCGCACCACAAAGAAGGTGTCGTGCTAGGTCCTTCTTGAGCTTCCAAGCTTAAAGACATTGGTCCTCCTCCTGCAAGGTAATTTGTAAAGACCGGGTAGTGGTCTTTGTCATGACCCTGACTCTTGCATTTCATGCACCATACCTCTTCGTGTAATTTTGGCCAAATCATTCTATCCTGCTTCAAGCTTTGCATCTCAAGGCATAGATTCTTCAACAGCCTATGGATCTGTTGAACTCCTAGATTAGGATCTTGCATTGGGGTCTCATGTAGTCTCATGGAAATCTCCAAGGCCTCTGCCTGAGTTGTTATCTTCTGCTGTGACAGTGCACCCCTTAAGTGTGGTACTAGCGAGGCCACAAACCATTCGCGATGTTTTCCATCTGTCATTCATTTTGGCTTCGTGGATCATACATTTCAGCCTCTGATCTAGTTCCCAAGGCATCTCACCTAGTAGCATCGTGATCTCTTTGAATCCCACAATCGACTGCACTTCAGATTTAGGCCTGCTGAACTCCCTATTTAGTGCTACTTGGACATCCACTACTTTAGCATTCGGTTTATCATTGGAGTACTTAATATACCAGGTTAGTGCATAATCTTATAAAGCACTAACCAGTTTTGCCTTATTTATGTTATCATCTGTAACACCTTGAGCTTCCCATACAGCCCTCACAACAAACCAGAATTGGTCCAAATCCTCATTTCCCAAGCATTTGAACAAAGGCAACTTCACTGTGTTTTCCATACTAAATCGCGGTGGAGGTGGAGGTGGTATGGGTGAAGTTGGAGGCGATGGTGGTAAAGATGGAGGTGGTGTTGGCATAGGTGGTATTCATGGAAATCCTTGTCTTATCAACTGAATAGCACTTCATGGAGAGACCTTCGCTATCCCTTTTTTGTCCCTTCACGGTGGTGAAATCAAGGGGCTATACTCTAGATTCTTATTTCCTTCGCTTTTGTAACTTTTTCTGCTTCGCGTAGTCCCAAACATCAAGGTAGCTACATAACCCATTTTTTGCACAACAACATTTTCATCCAAGTATTCAAATATTTTACGTACTTACCTCGCGGTCCTTTGAAAAAGTGTCACTTTGCCTTGCTATAGTTGACTGAGGTATCGACCACAAACTCAATAACAAATCCTCCTATGATACGATCGAGCCAATGATTGACAGTGCACGTGATTTTATCCTCTAATGCTTCCAACCTTCGCACTAGCTCCGGGGTCCACACAATAGGATCGTCAAGTTTCCACCTTCCTTGGCTATCTGCTAACTTTGCGATCCACTCGTATAGCTCAATAGGAAAGGAGGCAAAAAATATTTCGTGTTTCTCCATATACAGGTATTGGTCTAACCACTATTCTTTTGATAGTCGTGGGTTTTGTTTTCTTGTGCCATGAACTCGTGAATTCTTCTGTCCAACCAGCCTTCGATTGCTTTCTTAGTTGGATTCCAGTGATATGACATCACACATCTCTACACAGATTCAAGTCCTGGCAATGGAACCATTTGTTGGCTTGTGGGGGCCTGACCCAAGTTTAGCATTAGTTAGCCAAACAAATCCCTACACTACTGGCCCTTTCGGCATCAACTCATGGAGCGCGGACTAAAGTTTTACCTGAAGCAGTATGGGGGGATGTTGGAACCAATTTTCCACACCCTTGAGATGGTTGTGATGTCGGTTTATCCTAGCCATACCTACTTGCGCATAGGTTTCTTAACCGTCTGTTCATCCTTCAGCACCTTCGCAAAATGGTACAATCGGATTTCGCGCAGCCCTAACCTGGCGCTAATATGCTTTTGCGCTGCTAGGGCAATGACTGTGATATTTTCCCAACTACGCTAAGTGTCTTACTTATCTTCTTCACATATCTTAGTTAGCTTTGTGTAAACAGATGTTCTTACTTGCGTTTGCATAACCAATACCTTTACATATATTCGCGCATCATATATGCATTATAAGTGAAATTCATACCCACTATAACAGATGCATAAACAGGAAATAAAGTCACATAAATTGTAGAATACTTTCTCTTTATTTATAATCTCAAACGATTACAGACTCAACCTGCCCTGCACAGTCATTTGCAGGGGTCTGCACACTCAGCTGTGGACTTCTAGGCCTCTCCGCACTCGCTGTAGAGCCTCTACCTATGCTATGACCCAAAACTTAGACTTCTATTTCAGAGCTATCTCTCATACATGTTCAATCATTGATTCTATCTAATTGCCTCTAACTACTTAGAGCCTAGCTCTATTTATACAATCCATGGACAATGGACTTGTAGAAATTCTCACTATAGATTAACTTGATTATGCAATATAACTAAAGCAAAATACTTAATCCTCTTTTACAATCAAACTTGCAGAAGCTTAATCGATTTGAGCAAGATCAAGTAGAACACATATAACAGAGAAAAAGAATAATTACACATGAAATACAGAAGAATACTCAGGGGAAAGCCTCAGCTAAAAACCCTAATATCTGTATTATTGTACAAGGTGGAAATATATCAGAATTACACAAAGCCTTAGCTCTCACAGCTAGCCAGCTCTCAGTACAATCCTCCTGGATGCTCACAGGAAATCAAAGCTTCTCACAAACCTTCTCCTCTACCCTCCAAGCCTCCTATTTCCTTGCGTTGTTTCTCCTAGGTGATCCTACTATTACCAAGTGTAACACTAATCACTCACACTGATCTCATACCCTGTAAAGCTGCGCAATCCTCAAGGAACCTTGTTCCTTCTGCATTGATGAGTTTCCTTTATAGGAAAATTCCTCCAACTGATAGTACAATGTCCATGTCTTCAATCTCAACTCGGTCTTTTTCTGAACTGACATGCATGAGTTATTTATGAGAGAATCCTTAGTTATCTGGAGTACACTAGTTTGATTCATGCATGCATTAACTGATTGAACTCAAAATTAGTTCCTCAAATTGTTTGGAACAAATTTAATTGGGCTTAACTCAGTTAATTGGGCTAACTAATTACAAATCAAATACAACTCATCCTTATCTCCTTAATTAAGGGATAATTATTGCATGACTTCACAAAGACTTCTAGCTTGAATTTCTCCAACTAATTAATCCATAATGAATGAATTAATTATTTTTCAAGCAGGTAGTGAGACTAAATTTGAATTTTAATTCTAAATTTTAATTCAAGGACAAATTAAAATTGGAATATTCTGAATGCTACTTTTAGCATTTCTTCTTACTATTCTCAACAGGACCATGGGTAGATCTTCTACAGCCAACATTACATTTTCAAAATAAGGGCAGAAAACCCTATGAATCTTTAACAATTACACACTCTGTGACCACAAAATGTGGAGTCTTTACACTTGGATTACAAAATTGGACCAAAATATGCACTTTAAGCCCCAAAACTACCCTTGGGGGATCCCGCGCCCAATAGTAGGTGATGTTGTTGAGGGAGGTGGAAGAAACCATTATGCCTATTGGATGGGAGAGGCCAATGTTAGAAACCTACCCTTCACATTCATTGTCTCTCCATAACATCATACTTTCATATAGAGATCTATAGAGAAAATTTAGTACGTGTCTCTCCATATCATCATGTTCTGATCTACTGATGTAGTGACACACTTTAGCAAGGCACATGGCTATGTTAGTTCTTGTTGGTGTTTAGTAAAAATCATTGAACCTACATAAAAAGGGTGAGTTATGAGTTGAGTAGTAGTCCATCCATCTATTGTAATATCCTTGTGCACAACATTCAACGATGTTTCAAAAATTCATAGAGGTTATGGATGGGGTCCTTTAAAGAGGACCAAATCACTAAAGGGCATATAGAGTGGGCCTAATATTTAAGATCACATGTTTCGTCATAAGAGGTCACAAGTTCAAATCCAAAGGGGGATAAATTATGTATTTTGTAGACTTTAGTAGTAAAAAATTGATGTACCGATGGGTCCCTTGTCCCATAAACAAGGGGGTCTCATACACCAATTTGGTATTAATGCAAAGTTCACACCAGAGTACGAACAAGGTATGCATGGGAGAAAAACTCATATAAATTCAATTTTTTTATGAAAGAGAACTAGTTTGAAACATAATTAACAAGGAAGAATTCTCAGAAAGGAGAGTCCAAGTATAAAAACCATGTGTTTTCTCTCATTTCCATGTCCTTGAAGTAGTCCTTAGTCAAATTTCTATTTCAAGGATCTTGTGTTTGAGGGCTGAAGGAGGTGAAAACCCTTTGAAGCTCAAGAAAGAAAAAGAAAAGCAGATGGCTCGAGGTGGTGGGAATGAAGGTGAGTAAATAAAGCAGTAAATGGTAGAGTTGATGTATTAGGGAGATAAAAACCTTGTGCAAAGTCTTGTATGCCGATTCATTTGGCAAATAAAAATTGAACAAATAAACACACACCAATAAGAAACTGAGCCTCTCAGGAAATAGTTCACATGTCATACGTGGTTGGTGATTCATCGCAAAGATTCTAGATTTAGCCAATAAGGCTTTAGGAGAATGACCATGTATATCACTAGAAAAACACCAATATATCAACCAAATTCATTATCAGATCAAAAATCTTCGTCGACAATGAATGCAGTATATAAAACAATGTGCCAAATCTTACATAGATCATTGGTCATTAAATGTCCATATCTGAAACAAAAAACTGACCACCATTGTTGGGCAGCGGATCCCCCCATAGCATGTTTTTGGGGCTTAAAGCCCGAGTGTTGGTCAATATGATGTAAAGACTCTGCGAAATGAGGGCGCAGAGCGCGAGAGTCTAGGATGAGTCATAGGGTTATCTGCCCTAAAATAATGTAATTTAATGTAAAGTTGTGTCGGCCTACCCATGGTCCATGGACCATGGGATTGTATAAATAGAGAGAGGCTCTAAGCGTAAAGATAGTCTTAGGGGTTTTTTGGAAAGTAATAGATAGATGCGAAGGCATGGTTAGAGGATAAAATTAGATCTGAAGGTATTGGGTCGTAGTAGTAGGTAAAGGCTCTACAGCTGAGTGTGCAGAGGCCTAGTAGAGTCCGCAGTTGAGTGAGGGGACCCCTCCAGTTGAGTGCATAGGGTAGAGTCGGGTTTGTATTGAACTGAACTTGAAAAGAATCATTAATAAAGCTAAGTTGATTTGGCATATTGGGCATCTGTTTCGTAGATCTATATTTTTATGTTCAGTGTTAATGGTATTTGTTTATCTATATGCGCGCACATGTATGTATGTTTATGTATGAAAATTTTCTGAGTAATTAACGAATAGAACCTAACTAAGAAAGACTTGGGTAATTAGTACTAGTCACACTGCGGCTGGATCTGCGCGAAGGTAGCCCCACAGGACGCAAGGAGCCCGCTAATGTTCCTAACCTAGTAAGCGCGAAGGTTGAATCGTGTACCTATCGCCCATATCAGACATCCCCAGGGTGTAGAAACCTGGTTCCAGCACCCTCCTATACTACTTCGGGTGAGACCTCAGTCCATGCTCCACGGACTGTTGCCGAAAGGGCCAATAGTACTAGGATTTGCTTGGCTAAACTCATTACTGAACCTAGGTCAGGCCCCTTGTAGCCAACAAATGATTTCGTTGCTGGGACTGGGATCTGCTTAAGGGATATCTGATATCATGCCATTGGAACCCAAGAAATAAGGAAATTGAAGAGTGGTTGGACAAGAAGATTCACGAGTTCGCGACACAGGAAAATAGAACTCCGCAGGTATCTGAGAAAAGGTGGTTGGATCATTATGTGTATATGGAAATCCACGAGATTTCCTTTGCATCCTTTCCCTCTAAACTGTATGAGTGGATCACAATATTAGCCAATAGCCAGGGAAGGTGTAAGCTCGACCAACCGATAGTGTTGACTCCGAAATTAGTGCGCAGGCTAGAGGCATCAGAAGACAATATCGTGCGAGTTGTGGACCATTTGCTCGACTAGATAATAGGGGGATTTATCATTGAGTTTGCGGTGGACATGAATGTGAGCTACAACGAGGCAGAATGATGTTTTCTCAAGGGACCATGAGGTAAGTATATTAAATCTTTGAATACCTAGATTAAGATGTTGTTATGTGAAAAATAGGTTATGCGAATACATTAATGTTTGGGATGACACGAAGTTGAAAGATATACAAGGGTAGTGGGGAATTAGCAAACAACCCTTTAATTTCACCTTTGTGAGAAAGTGAAGAAGAGCTCACTCGAGTCTTTCTCCAAGAAGTGCGGTCAGCTTGATAAGGTAGTACTTTCTATAGCTACCACCTCCACCCACGCCACCACCCGCTTCACCTCCCTCGCCTCCATCTCCACCCACTCCACCTTCACCAACCCCTTAGTTCAGCATGGTGAGTGTGATCAAGCTACTCATATTCAGAGGAGTAGGGAATGAGGATCTGGACCAGTTTTGGTTTGTGGTAAGAGCAGTGTGGGAAGTGCAAGGGGTCACAGATGACAACATTAAGAAAGCTACATTGGTGAGCACGTTGCAGGATCATGCATTGACATGGTATGTCAAGCACTCTAATGACAACCCAAACGCAGGGATAGCAGAGATCCAGAATGTGCTGAATAGAGAATTTAGCTAGCCAAAATCAGAGACACAGTCAATCATCGAGTTTAAAGAGATCGCGATGCTTCCAGGCAAGATCCCCTAGGATCTGGATTAGCAGATGAAGGGTACGATCTGCGACTCTAATGTGACGTTCATGGATGCACAACATCATGCATGGCTTGTGGCATCCCTGACACTGCACTTGAGGACGACATTGTCACAATAGAAACTTTCCACCTAGGCCAAAGAGTTGGAAATGGCGATGAGGTTGCATGAGACCTTGATACAAGATCCTGGGTTGGGAGTTCAACAAATCCACGTGCAACTACAGAATATCTGCCTGGAAATGCAGAGCTTGAAGTAGGATAAGGCACTGTGGCCAGAGGCACACGAGGAAATATGGTGCATAAAATGCAAAGGCCAGGGCCATGGCAAGGACCACTGTCCAGTATTCGCGAAGTACTTGGCAGGAGGGGGGCCAATGCCATTGAGACCGAAGGCATAGGTAGGGCCAAGTGTGACACCCACATTATGGTGTGCGATCTGTCAGATATGAGGAAAACACATGACGGATAATTGTCATTTGTTGCAGAAGTATAAACAGACTCCCCAACAGTTGTTTTATAATTTTTGCAAGTTAGTAGGCCACGACGAGTGCACTTGTCACAGTTATGAGTTAATGATGGATTGAATCCCAACCTATAAGATGCAAACAAAAACGCGAGCCCTCGACCCAGCTGTGGGGATGGCACACACTAGATTTCACGGGCGAGGTCAAGGATGAGGAGGAATGGACCAGGGAGGGGCCATGGAAAGTTAATTTGTTACAATTGTGGAGGACCAGGGCATTCCGCCCATGATTGTACCAACCCGACGAGAATATCTTGTTCATATTGTGCTTAGTTTGATCATGAAATGATAGATTTTCCTACGTTGATCACACAGATGCGTGAGAAAGGGGTACTCGAGCCTCCTCCGACTCAAAATATCCAAATGATGAGGTATGAACTACGTGAAGAAGACCCAAATGTGAACATGATGCTCAGAAGTAGCACAACCACAAGGGAAAAGAAGGAGAAGTAGCTTGATGAAGATACATGGGTTCGTAAGGCTCTCGAAAAGGAACCTAAGTTCGACTTAGAATGCGCAAAGGAGACGTTCATGGAAGCTAAGAAGAGCTTCACAAAGGCCTCCATTTCAGGTAGTAAGGATCAACCAGAGACAAGAATGGATCCTTCCATGCTCACTACCTTTTTAGATACATGCATGAAACTGTTGCACGACATAAGGCAGTTAAGGGACTATAGGAGTTGATCACCAAGTGTGCAGGGTCAAGGGAAACGCACATAGTCCAGAAACTGGGAAAGCATGCATTGCGCACTGGGAGGGAAATGAGATTGATGACGCAGATTGGTGAGTATGAAATGGATCAGGTCATCCTAGATCTAGCATCGGATGTGAATGTGTTACCGTAGAAAACATGGGAATGCATGGGCAAGCCCATGTTATAGTGGTCCCCTATTCAATTACAAATGGCAAACCAACAGAAGATTTTTCCCATGGGGAGGTTTCAAGGGGTAACAGTTGATATCGAAGGCGTGAGCACACTGATGGAGTTTGAAGTAATAGAGATTGTTGATGACAGTAATCCCTATCCTGTGTTGCTAGGAATAGACCGGACCACTAATATGAATGGAGTCATCAACTTGAAGAAGCGGAAGATGATATTCGAGAAAAAGTCCCAACGTGTAGTAGTCCTGCTAGACCTAGCCGAAGGAGCGCGCTACACTAAACCTGTGCGCAACGATGGAAGAGACGATGAGCTAGATTGTATTTACAAGATAACTGCGTGAGATCAGGATTGGGTGAATCTAACTGTAGATGGAAGGATCTCGTGGGAGCGCACAAGTTCCTGCACCTCGGATTCAGACGAAGAAGTCGAGTGCTAGCATAATCGATTGAACGAAGTGACAATGCTGAATTGCAACATGATGATTAGATCACTGCATTGCGTAACAACAAAGGCCCGAGATCTACCAATATATGATGGATTGATAATGGTGGATGAATTCTTGAGAAAGTTTGAAAGCGTAGTACCAGAACAACAGCAGTTCAATGTGTTGAAGTGGGCACTGCGCGCAACACCTATGCACTGGTGGGGAACACATCAAGGAAATTTTGAGAACTGGCGCGGATGTAGAAGGATGATGCACCTACGATTTGGGAAACCGCAACTACAGATAGAAGATAAATACGATGGACGAGATGACCCATGCATGCACCTCGCGAAATGGACCAAGGCCTATGGGGAAGAACCACAGCCTGAATGGGTACATTTATTCTACCATACCCTAGATGTCATACCCATGAATTGGTATACTGAGACGAAACTCCGACATGGTATGAGCGAATGGGATGTCTTGCGCGAGGGATTTTTGTTAACATTCAAATTTGAAGACTGATGGTCGGATACTGTTGACAACACGCTACAAGCAGTAAAAGCCGCCATCTTCAAAATACCATAGGAACCACTGGAAGTACTTCAACCAGCATGGGCAACCCAGTTAAGCAGTGCCCTAGAATGTCATAACATGCAAATAGAGGAGGATGATGACGACCCCCAAAATATTAATATTCCAAAAACTAAAGGCTATTACGAGGTTCGAGGACCATCAATTGAGGATCCTGACATCACTGCACCACTAAAAGCAAAGCAGCTAAACATTGGCACAGATGTGGAGCCAAAGTATGTGATGCTTGGGGACTATTGGGACGATGCTACAGTAGATAAGGTCACCGAGTTACTTTGCGAATATCAAGATTTGTTCCCGGCAAAAATCACGGACTTAAAGGGGATCATTGGCGACTTAGGGATGATGAATATCACTCTGAAACAAGATGCAAAGCCAGTTAAGAAATGACCTTACCATTTGAATCCAAAGTATAAATAAAAGGTCTACGACGAATTAGACAAAATGCTCGCAGCTAGAATTATTGAACTAGTGGAAGAAACTGACTGGGTGAGTCCTATGGTAGTACAGGAGAAAAAACAGAAGGGCGAAGTTAGAATTTGCGTGGACCTCAGGAAGCTTAACGACACCTGTGTTCACGATCCATTCCCAACACCGTTCACAAATGAAGTATTGGAGAATGTTGGCGGTGAGGAAGCTTACTCACTATGGATGGCTTCTCTAGGCACCATCAGATCAAGATCATGACAGAAGATAGGAGCAAGACAACCTTCGCAACTGAATGGGGCTACTTTAAATACACTGTTATGCCCTTTGGACTGAAGAACGCGCCAACGATATTTTCGCACATAGTGGTAGCCGCGTTCAAGGAATACATCCACAAGTTCTTGGAAGTCTATCTGGATGATTGGACTATATTTGGGTTAGTTAAACACCATATAACGAGCTTACGTTTGATGTTGGATACTTGTTGACGACACCAGATTGCGCCGAATCTTAAAAAGTGAACCTTCCTTGTTCCCTTTGGAAACTTGCTCGGCCATGTGGTCTGCAAACAAGGCCTAATGGTGGACCCTGCGAAGATTGTTGTTATTCTCAATCTAGAAGTGCCGCAAAGTGTCAAACAACTACGTGCTACTTTGGGGCACACTGGTTACTACAGAAAATTTATCAAGAGTTATGCACAAATAACAGCGCCAATGGAAAAAGTATTGATAAAGGACACTACATATTGTTGGAATGATGATTGTATGAAAATTTTGGATGTTCTCAAGGAGAAACTGGCATCCACTCCCATCCTGGTCTTCCAAAAATGGGACGTAGAATTTCATGTACATGTTGATGCGTCGTGTATTGCGCTGGGAGCTGTACTTACGCAAGAAGGCATGGAAGGCGTGGATCACTCGATCACGTTCGTGAGTCGTCGACTATCCAAAGCCAAAAAGAACTACTCTACTACTGAGCACAAAGGGTTGGCAATGGTGTACGCGCTCCAGAAATACCGACACTATTTACTTGGTGGGCACTTCAAGATGTATACCAATCATTCCGCGTTGAAATACCTGGTGAACAAGCCTGTGTTGGGGGGGCGCATATGCAGATGGTTGTTACTGTTTCAAGAATATGACTTTGAGGTCATCGTAAAGCCGAGATGCCTAAATGCAGGACCAGATCACTTATCACGAATTGAGACAGGCAAGGAGCCAACAAATTTGGAGGAGGGACTACCGGATGCACAACTCTTTACAATGCACATCACAAATGGCCACTTCAAAGATATAATTCATTTTTTAACCACAGGGACTGTGCCAAAGGAATATTTAGTCCAGCAGAAGAAGGAATTGGTGGTGCGTGTGGCAGACTTTTCTATCATCGTGGGGCACCTCTACAAAATGGGAAACGATGAGATATTGCGAAGATATGTACCTAAATTTTAACAAGGACAGATCCTCGCAGAAGCACATGGGGGTCTATAGGAGGACACTATGTAGGACACGCGACTGCATAGAAGATTCTTTGTGTTGGGCTATAGTGTCCAACCCTACATCAAGATTCGAAAGCACACTGTTGAGCCTACGACATATGTCAAAGGACTAGAAAACCATCACGAAGGGATGAGATGCCACTCAATCCACAGATGACACTGCGGCCATTCGAAAAATGGGAAATCGACTTTGTGGTACCAATCAAACCTCAGGGAAAGAGGGGTGCATGCTACATCATCACTACAACAGAGTACCTAACTCGATGGGCGGAAGCACAATCGGTTAAGGACTACACGGCCGCTACAACTACGAAATTTTTGTTCAACAACATGTTGACACAGTTTGGTTGCCCGAAAGTCTTAATAAGTGATTGTAGAACACACTTTCTGAATGAAACCATCATCACACTCACCGAGGAGTTCCAGGTGTATCATCAGCAAAGTACATCGTACCATCCACAAGCTAATGGGACACTAGAAGCATTCAAAATTCTGGAGACTGCACTGACTAAAGTATGTAATGCGCAGTGAAACGACTAGGACTTAAGCATACCTACCGTATTATGGGCATACAGAACCATGTGCAAAAAGTTGACGGGTCAGACACCTTTCAGGTTAGTCTATGGCATGGAAGCTATCATGCCGATGGAATATATCATCCCCAGTTTGTGAATTGTAGCACTTACAGGCATGTCAGACCACGAAGCATTGGAAGAGAGGCTCGTGCACTTAGAAGAACTCAAGGAAGAATGATTTGTGGTGGGATTCCATCAACAAGTACAAAAACAGCGGGAAAAAGCCTAGCACAACCACCATATCAGGTTGCGCACCTTCAAGGAAAATGATTTAGTGCTACTATATGACAACAAGTTTGAAAAATTTCCCAGAAAATTCAGAATGCACTGGTTGGGACCATATGTGGTAAAAGATTTCATAGACAGAGGTGCGGTCCAGCTAGTCAAACTTAATGGAGAACCCTTCCCAGGGCCGACTGTCTGACTAATCGACCAATGCACAGTCTTCGCGACCCGAGAAGATGGACAAGGGTGTAGGGTTATAAACACAAGTACTAGAAGCTGACACCAAGGAAGAGAATCAAGTCAGACGTAGATGATTCAGAAGTAGAAATGTAGTAGCTCCAACCGACAACATAATGGGGTGTTGCGGACCTTTGCACCGCATAGGCATAGGTGGATGGACTTCACGCAAAGATCGTCGCACCAGCAGAGTGACTCAGGATGAGTCACGATGATTGTGTTGGGGGCCTATTGGGCAGCAAATCCCCCCATAACATGTTTTTGGGGCTTAAAGCCCGAGCGTTGGTCAATATGATGTAAATACTGCGAAATGCAGGCGCGGAGCGTGAGAGTCTAGGATGAGTCATAAAATTGTCTGCCCTTAAATAATGTAATTTAATGTAAAGTTGTGTCAGCTTACCCATGGTCTGCGGACCATGGGATTGTATAAATAGAGTGAGGCTCTAAGTGTAAAGATAGTCTTACAAGTTTTTTGGAAAGTAATAGATAGATGCGAAGGCATGGTTAGAGGATAGAAGTAGATCTGAAGGTATTGGGTCATAGTAGTAGGTAAAGGCTCTGCAGCTGAGTGTGCAGAGGCCTAGTAGAGTCTATAGCTGAGTGCACGGACCCTTGCAACTGAGTGCATAGGGCGGATTCAGGTCTGTATTGAACTGAACTTGAAAAGGATCATTAATGAAGCTAAGTTGATTGGGTATATTGTGCATCTATTTCGTAGATCTATATTTTGATGTTCAACGTTAATGGTATATGTTTATCTATATGCGTGCACTTGTATGTATGTTTATGTATGAAAACTTTCTAAGTAATTAACGAACAAAATCTAACTAAGGAAGACTTGGGTAATTAATACTGGTCGTACTGCAGCTAGATCTACGCGAAGGTAGCCCCACAGGACGCAAGGGGCCTGCTGGTGCACATAATGTAGTAAGCACGAAGGTTTAATCGCATACCTATTTCCCATATCAGACATCGCAAAGGTATGGAAACCTGGTTCAGGCACCCTCCCATACTACTTCGGACCGAAAGGGCTAGTAGTACTGGGATTTGCTTGGCTAAACTCACTGTTGAACCTGGGTCAGGCCCCTTGTAGCCCACAACCATCAAATTGTTTCCATGGAAAACATCATAATATCAAATAATCCAACCTTATATTTTATATCAAATATTATGGAGCATTACGTTGCAACCATACTATGATATCTATTCAAACAATTATACTTATTTTCCATACATTCCATATATCAATATTTAATGCAAAGTTTGAGAAAATAATATATCCCCTTGAAAGCACCAACAATGTATGTGAATGAAGGATTGGGTTACACAATATATAAGTTCAATTGTCACCAAACCACATAATATGCATTTGAATCATATTTTACACAATTGCAACATATGTATTTGACATAGATTACAATGGTGCTAAACATTGTAATATATATTTGTATAATCAAACCTTTTAAGTAAACAAATGAATACTTCATGTGGTAAGGAACTCACATCCACCATCCATATATATATACATGAGTTAGTTATGTGGTCAAAGGGATGACTCACCAACTTTGAAAACTAGTGCATTAATATACTTTTTCATCAAGAATTCATTGAAACTTCCTAGTTATTAGTCCACAAGGAAAATGTTGACTCATAACCTAGATATTTTCTCATTGGAGGGTCGCACCTACTAAGTCAAATTTGTTGTAATTTTAGGTGTAAATAAGAGAGAATTTTTTGCAGGTCACTGCAATGGCTTGTATAATTTAGTTGTTCTTGAGAGGTGTTAACACCATAGATATATTATTAACTTATAAATATTTTTTGTTACAATTCCATGACTTACCAATACCACCTACCCAAAAACCATCTCATATCACAATCAAAAATTAAAATGTAAAATATATTAGACAATAAATATATCATTGATTACACATAGTGAGAATTCTTGATTATATGGAGAGAGAGAGAGAGAGAGAGAGAGAGAGAGAGAGAGAGAGAGAGAGAGAGAGAGAGATAGAGAGAGAGATGGGGAAGAGAGGAGGTGAGAGAGAGAGGGAGGTGAGAGAGAGAGGTAGAGAGAGGAGGAGAGGGAGAGAAGGAGGGAGTGAGAGAGATAGAGATGGAGTTTGAGGGGGGAGAGAAGGAGGGAAGAACAACAACATAGAGCCAAAGAGTTAGAGAGAGGGATTAACGAGGAATAGATGGAGGGAGAGAGGAGATGAGGGAAGACAGAGAGATGGTGGTGTTGTTGTCTACAATGAAAGCATAGGTGATGTTGTTGAGGGAGGTGGAAGCAACTATTATGCCTATTAAATGGGAGAATCCAATGTTAGCAACTTCCCATTCACATTCATTGTCTCTCCATAAAATAATTCTTTCATATAGAGATCTATTAAGGAAATTTAGTAGGTTCCTCTCCATATCATCATGTTCTCATCTACTAATCTAGTGACATACTTTAACAAGACACATGGCTATGATGGTTCTTGTTGGTGTTGAGAAAAAATCATTGAACCTACATAAAAAGGTTGAGTTATGAGTTGAGTAGTAGTCCATCCATCTAGTGCAATATCCTTGTACACAACATTCGACGATGTTTCAAAAATTCATAGACGTTATGGGTTGGAACCTTCAAGGAGGACCAACTAGTCGAAGCACATATAGAGTGGGATTAATAGTTAAGAGAATGTGCTTCCTCCTAAGATGTCACAAGTTAAAATCCAAAAGGGGATACAATAAGTAAGTTGTATATCTTAGTAGTAAAATTCTTATGTATTGATGGGTCCCTTGTCCCATAAAAAGGGGGTCTCATACACCAATTTGGTATCCATCTTGGCCTTTATCTTAAAATTAGATGATTATTATTATTATTATTATGAACACATAAGTGATATTTTATACCAAATTATTTGGATAGAAAATTTTTAAGCAAAATCCCTTCCATAAAATAACTTCCAATATAATAAGTGTGAATTAAAAAAGATGATATATATATATATATATATATATATATATATATATATATATATATATATATATATATATATATATATATACCAATTTAAAAACAAAATATTTATGTTAAAAGTCATTTTTCTCCAATAATTTTTAAACTATATATAAGCAATTCTCATATCTAAATTTGGTATTTAAGTTAAAATGTAATTGTTGGGTTGTGTTATATTCTTTCCACGACTAGCCCACCTAGTGTATCGGGGGGTTATGTGGGGGAAGAGGTCCCCCTTCGTTGCATCGATTGCGTAGTGAGGGGGTACCGGGGGGGCGGTAGACCCCCTTGTACGAGGGGTTTGAGGGGGGCAGTCAGCCCCCCTCTATGGGATCTAGAGCAATACCCCAGGGAAAAAAATGTTTGGACCCTATATTAGGTGGGGCGAACCTACCTATGGTTTTGTGCATGGTTTTCGCACATGGTTTTGGGCGTGATGGTTTTCGGTCCATGGTATTGGATGCTTCGGCATGTATATATATGTATTGTAACATTGAAAGGAACATAATGAAAAATCAATCTAGTAGTCTCGGTTTTGGGATCTAGAGAAAAATTTATGTGTATATTTGTTTTATGTGTTATGCTCTCGCTATTGTTTATTTTCTGTTTTAGGATATCGTATGTAGTTAATTTATGTACAGGGTTAAAACCTACATTTGGTATCAGAGTTGTTTTGGCTTCAAGGGGATACCTTTGTTGGTGAGGGGTTTCACTCGGGCCTGTGGTAGACCCTGTTCAGTGGGAGATCTGCGGGATCGATTCTGGTGGTGAAAGAAGATGGTGAGCAATGGAAAGATAGAGACTGAGAAATTTAATGGTCATAGTTTTGAGTTTTGGAAACTCAAGATGGAGGATCTATTGGTGGATAAATATTAGTCGATCGCGGTAGATCCAAGTACTAAACCAACGAGAGTGTTCGATGAAGAATGGAGGAAGTTGAATTGGAAGGCAAAGAGCACAATATGATTGTGTGTCTCAGATTTAGTATTGTTGAATGTATCAGGGGAAGCTATGGTAAAGGCTTTGTGGGACAAGTTAGGGACTTTATACGAATCTAAGTCTCTGGTGAATAATTTGTTCCTACGAAAAAAGTTGTATAACTTGAGGATGAAGATGGAGACTTGGTGATAGAGCACTTGAATGCATTTAATATTGTGGTAAGTCAGTTATTATTTGTTGATATTAAAATTTCAAATGAGGATAAGTGCATCAATTTATTGTGTTCTCTACCAGATTCGTGGGATAATCTGGTTATTGCAATATGTAGCAATGCAACTACCTTACAGTTTGATGAAATAGTCTCATCCTTGCTGATGGATGAGATGAGATGGAAAAATATGGAGAGGAAAAATGGTGATGCCTTGTCTGTATGAGGACGATCCCAAAATAGAAACAAAAATAAGTCATTGAGTGGGAGATCTAAATATAGAGGGAGATCTAAATCTCCAGGAAAACCTATAAAGGTGTGTTGGAAATCCGGAAAGGAAGGGCACTACAAAAGGGACTGTAAATCTAAAGCTCCTAACAAAGGAAGGGTATCTGATGATGCTCCTTCTGCAGAGGCGAAAATCACCTTAGATGAAGGTGGGGATGTGTACTTGGCTTCTTCAAGTACACATGTAGATCATGAGGCATGGTTGATTGACTTAGGTGCATCCTTTCACTTCACTCCCCATAGAGAGTGGTTCTGAGAGTATGAGAAATATGATGGTGGTGATGTCTTCTTGGGAGATGACAGGAAGGCTAAAATCGTTGGTCGTAGAAAAGTTAAGTTGAATTTGAAGGGTGGAAGGATAAGAACACTTTCGAGTGTTCTGCACATTCCTGCATTGGCCGAAAATCTAATTTTTGTAAGCAAGATAAATGATGTAGGTGTAAAAACAGTGTTCAAGAAGGAAACCTGCAAGATGGTTCGAGGAGCAATGGTATTGATGCAGGGAGTTCGGATTGGAACTCTGTACAAGCCATAAGGTAGAACTATTGTTGATGGTTGCAACAGTTATGTGGTTCCTGAAAGTGGAGCAGAAAACCTAGTGGTCTCTAGAGAAAAGACCATGCTATGGCATCAAAGGCTTGGACATATTGGAGAGAAGGGCCTTCAAATAATTCATGGTAAAGGTATGGTAGAAGGTATGGCCAATAGATCTCTGGATTTTTATTTTTGTGAAAATTGTGTATATGGGAAGCAGAATCGGGTGAGTTTCCCCTCTGGTGGTAAGAGGGTGAAGCAAATATTGGAGCTTGTGCACAGTGATGTGTTTGGACCTGTGAAGTTTCCATCACTGAGTAAGTATGTGTACTATGTATCATTTATAGATGACTTCTCAAGGAATACATGGATATATTTCCTTAAGAAGAAATCTAAAGTCTTTGACAGGTTTAAAGAATTTAAGGCTCTAGTGGAAAACTAGACAAAGAAGAAGATAAAGGTGTTGAGGAAAAATAATGGTGGAGAGTTTTGCAAGAAGGAATTTGAAGAATTCTGTAAGAAGTGTGGTATAACACGGCAGAAGACTACTCCATACACACTTGAGCAAAATGGAGTTGTAGGAAGAATGAACAAGAAGTTGATGGAAAGGGCAAGAAGCATGCTTAATGGTGTCAGGTTAGGATAGGAATTCTAGGTAGAGGCGATGGAGACTGCATGTTACCTGGTCAATAGATCACCTTCATTAGCGTTGGAAGATAAGGCTCCACAAGATGTATGGACTAGTAAGAAACCCTCTCTTTCACATCTGAGGGTATTTGGATGTGATGCATATGTACATGTTCCAAAGGAGAAAAGAACAAAGTTGGATAGTAAATCTGAAAAGTGCATCTTTATTGGGTATAAGGATGGTTTAAAGGGTTATAAACTTTGGAACACAGTAACAAGGAAGGTTGTGTACAACTGAGATGTGGTGTTCAGAGAGGTGAAAGATGTCATTAAACATGAAGTCCCTTCAAAGGAACCTGAGAAGATAGAGTTTGAGCTAAAGGGGAAAGAGTCAGACTCTACAGTAGAAGAGGAATTAGAAGATGAAGAGCCACAAACTCCGGTTGTGAGAAGATCAGTTCGAGAAAGAAGGCAGTCAAAAAGGTATAGTCCATCTACTTTCTGTTCAAATGTTGCTTTATCTATTGTTGAAGATGATCTGAGAACTGTGAAAGAAGCAGTAGATTCAAAGGATGAAAAACTCTGAAAAGAGGCCATGGTTGATGAAATGGAATCTTTGCACAAAAATGAGGCTTGGGATCTGGTGGAGTTGCTGGCTTGAAGGAAACCCATTGACAACAAATGGGTGTTTAAGAAGAAGACAAATGCAGAAGGAAAGGTGGAGAAATACAAAGTTCGGTTAGTAGCAAAAGGTTATTCCTTGGTGCCAGGAATTGACTTTGGTGATATTTTTTCTCATGTTGCCAAGGTAGCTTCTATTAGATTACTTTTATCTGTTTCTACTGCTTTTTATTTTGAGGTAGAATAGATGGATGTGAAGACATCATTTCTTCACGGGGATCTAGAAGAGGAGATCTACATGAAGCAACCTGAAAACTTTGTGGTGAAGGGTAAGAAAGAAATGGTATGCAAGTTAAAAAAGTCTCTGTATGGGTTAAAGTCGTCACCAAAGATGTGGTATCAGAAATTTGATACATTTATACAACGACTTGGCTTCACTAGAAGAAAAGCAGATCACTATGTGTATTTTAAATTAATTGGTGACCATGTTATTTATCTAGTCTTGTATGCGGATGATATGTTGCTAGTTGGAAATGACAAAGAAATTATCCAGTATTTGAAGACCCAATTTTCCTCCAAATTCGACATGAATGATCTTGGTGCTGCAAACTATATTTTGGGCATGGAAATTAACAGAGATCAGGCAAAGAGGAAGCTTTGGTTAAACCAGAGAAAGTATGCCGAGACAATACTGCAGAGGCTTAATATGAAAGATAGTAAATCGATGAAGATTCCTATTCCTGTAGGTGTGAAGTTATCTACTGAACAGTGTCCCGAGACACAAGAAGAGGAAGAGGACATGTCCCGTGTTCCATATGCAAGTGCATTCGATAGCCTGATGCATGCGATGGTTTGTATTAGACCAAACATTGCACATGTAGTGGGAGTATTGAGCAAGTTTATTGTTGAAAATAGTAATAATAAATGCTAAATATAGAAGTGCTAAATCTAGTACTACTATAAATAGCATTTCGGGATACCTTCCTATTTTAGTTAGTCCCTAAAATAAAATAGAGAAGTAAAAATTCGAATTTGATATTAGCAGTTGTTTGTAAAATAATTAATTAATTCACCATGAGTTAATTAGTTGTAGAAAATCAAACATGAAGTCTATGTGGGGACATGCAATAGTTTCTCCATTAATTGAGGAATTTATCCATCAGTTAAAGAGATAATGATGAGTTGTAATTAGTTGACTTAGTTAACTGATTCAAGTCCAGTTATATTAATTCAAACAATTTGTTGAATTAATTGCGAGTTCAGTCAGTTAATGCATGCATGCATGTAACTACTGTACTTCAGATAACTGAATATTCTCTCATCAATAACTCATGCATGTCAGTTCAGACAAAGACCCAGTTGAGATCAGATGGAAGGGCAGTGTACTATCAGTTGCTAGAATATTCCATTGTGAATATCTCTTGCATGCAGAAAGAATTATTTCCTTAAGGATTCATAGTTACTTCTTTAGGTTTTGTGAGTGGGATGAGGCCAATTCACACATGTGGCATCACTGGACCCCAAGAAAAACTGCGCAAGGAAATAGGACGCTTGGAGGGCTTGAGGAGGACATATAAAGTGTCTATTCAGTCTGTGAGTTGTATTGTTTGACTGCAGAGAGAGAAGGATAGATTGAGAGTTGATTCTTTTTGTAACTTGAACAAGATTTCCACTTGTATGATAATACAGAGATTGGGGTTTTAGGCTGAGGCTTTCCCTGGGTTATTTTTTTGTGTTATGTGATTGATTTCTCATTCTCAGTTATATGTGTTCTCATTGATCGTGCTCAAATTGATTAAGCTTCCGCAAAGTTCATTGTAGAAGTAGATCTTGTATTTTGTTTTAGTCTATTGCATAATCTATTGATTTAAAGTGGGAATTTCTACATTTATGTCAAAACCAGGGAAGGAGCATTAGATAACAGTGAAGCAGGTTTTTAGGTATTTATGTAGCACTGGTGATTATGGTTTGTGCTACCAAGGAAGACCATGATTAGATAGAATGTTGGATATTCATGGCTTTATTGATGCAGACTCGGCTAGAGATTTGGATCAGAGAAGATCTACAAGTGGGTATGTGTTTAACCTATTTGGAGGTGTAGTTAGTTGGATGAGTAAGAAACAATCTGTAGTGGCACTATCAACTATAGAGTCAAAATACATGGCAGCCACTCATGCAAGCAAGGAAGCAGTTTGGTTGTAGAGATTGTGTTCAAGTATGGGGTTAGTACAGGGAGCTATAAGGATAGAATACGATAGCCAAAGTGCAATTTTCTTGGTAAAGAACCCTGCTTATCATTCAAAGACAAATCACATTGATGTTTAGTATCACTTTGTGAGGGATATGATAGAAGACAAAAAGGTGTTTTTAGTAAAGGTGGATGCTTTGAAGAATACTTCAGATGCATTGACAAAATCTGTGAGCTCTGAGAAGTTCTCTTGGTGTAGAAAAACAATGGGTGTTGCAGGGTTGGATAAATGACTAAGCTCTCCTATGGCCCCATATGGAAAGAAAACAACAAGTGGGAGAATGTTGGGTTGTGTTATATTCTTTCCATGACTAGTCCACCTAGTGTACTGGGGGGTTAGAGAGGGGGTGGAGACCCCCCTTTGTTGCGTTGATTGCACAGTGGGGGGGGTCCCAGGGGAGTTGTAGCCCCCCTAGTACAAGGGGTTTGAGGGGGGCTGGTTAGCCCCCCTCTATGGGGTGCCCTGGAGAAATTTTTTTTTGGACCCTATATTAGGTGGGGTGAACCTACCTATGGTTTTGTGCATGGTTTTCGCACATGGTTTTGGGCGTGATGGTTTTCGGTCCATGGTATTGGATGCTTCGCCATGTATATATATGTATTGTAACATTGAAAGGACATAATGAAAAATCAATCTGGTAGTCCCGGTTTTGGGATCCAGGGGAAAATCTCTGTGTATATTTGTTTTATGTGTTATCCTCTCGCTATTGTTTATTTTTTGTTTTTAGATATCGTACGCAGTTAATTTCTGTACAAGGTTAAAACTTACAGTAATTGTTCCCTTTACAACCCAATATGGAGGAGATGTGTAAGTTTGTTCGTTTGTCCACAAAGTTGAATTTTTCGCTAATGTGAACAAAAAAAATAAAAATAACCATACAAAAATATAAGTAATATCTCAATACAATTATCTCATTTTTTTATCATATACCTTGAATTGAATGGATTGTAAATTTACCTTCAATTTTTTTTTACCACATTAAAACTCCAAATTAGGTAAGATTTTAAACATATTTACTCTACTAAAGCTAGTACCATTTATTAAATCAAAGTAAAAAGATTAATTCAACACAAAGAATAGAAAATCTTACTCCATAATCTTTTAATATTTATTTTAATTAAATATTTGTAAAATGAATCTTAAAAAATAAAACCATATCCTATAAATATATTAAAATATTTAAAGACATAAATATTTCCATGTCGAATTGTAATATTTGAAAATATTAATATGTTGTTATCTATTTATAAATTTCGTTACCATGCCATGTAAAAGAAAACATTAGATCTAATATTAATATTGAAAGATTAATATTCATATTAATATTAATATTAAATCTAATATTAATATATTAAAGTATTAATACTATTAAATTTGATATAATATTAGATTGTTATATTATAATATATATTAATATAGCATGATATATATTAACTATAGATATATATGGGAGGGAAGAACAAAGACATAAAGCGATAAAGGTGGAGAGATAGGGAATGAGAAGAAGGGCGAGAAAGAGGGCTTGAGAGAGAGGAAGAGAGAGGGAGGGATAGAGAGATGGAGTTGGAAGGGGAGAGAAGAAGGGAAGAAGAAAGACATAGAGGGAGAAAAGTGGAGAGAGAGATGGAGTGACAAGGAAGAGAAGGAGAGAGAGTGTGTATGTTTTTGGGTGAGACAGAGAGATAAAAAAGGAGAGATGGAGATAAATGATGGAGAGAAGGAGAGGGGGGGAGATAGTAACAAAGTTGGAGAGAGACAGAAAGAGAGAGAGAGGTGGGAGAGAAAGGGGGAGAGAGGAAGGAAGAGAGTGTGGACGTCAGAGAAAGAAGGAGAGAGGGAGGTAAGAAGATCTTTAACATCATCATCTTTAATACTTTCTTCATCCTCAGATTCGTTGAAGGTCATATGCCTTAGCTCCTCCAAATCATCTTCTTTAGGTTCCTTCTTATTTTTTCCACAAACGAGAGCTTCATGGATTCCAAATTCATATAGATTCCCACAATCTTCAAAGTTGTTAAATGTAGCAACATCTTTTCCAATGGGGAATAACACTCTCTTAATTTCTTTCAAAGCTTCAACTATCTTCAGATCCTCATGTGAGAAGGATAAATGAGCTATAAACACCTCTGAATTAGTTGTCTGCCTTTTCATTTCTTCCTTTAAATATCAGGCTTGCATAAATGTCCCTAGTGTATGAATAAACTGGTGTACCCATAACTCAATAGGAAATCCATTTTTTGTCGAAACAATGTTGAAAGTCTGAACATGCTTCTAAGGGATTGTATAACCCTTATATACAAGAATACCATTTGAACTCTTCTCAAGAACAATAAACTGACACAACATGTTAGACTTAATTGATTCCTAGTTTTAGAACTGGTTGCAGTGAGCTCCCCAACATCTTAGAGGAGTTGCTTGTAGAGAAATGTCCATCAAAGGAATTCTTTGCATTTATTCAATATCTGAATCAACCTCCTTAATAAAATTCGTAACATATCCAATACCATTGAAGATAGGATAGTCCCTTACCTCCATATCAATCCAGTGGGCACATCGAATAGTTGCACAACGTTTGGGATGCAGCTCATGATCTCGTTGTTTCCAATCATCTAGCACAACATCTGAATCAACTTCTATATGTTGAAAACTCCTCCAACTAAGAGAAGCATCTATTGTAGGATTTATATAGTCCACCCTATTTCTTGCAGTAAGTTGATATAGCTGATCCAAAATATTGGGATCTTCTATATCATTAATGAGATCTATAAACCTTGGACCTTGATAAGGTTCCAATGCTTGTATGACTCTGACTCCATCTACTTTGAAGGGCATGGTTTATCACTTAATACCAATAACAACATTTTTTTCAAATGCCAAGTATATTCCCAATAAATCTAGATAAGGATATTTATCACTCATAAAATCAATGACTTCAAAATTTTCATATGTCTTCACTCTAGCAATATGAACTTCGACATCTTCTAGATGACCAATGGGAATAATGCAATATTGGATGGCCATGTGTAGCTAAATAGGAGAAAACACCAAATTGGTTTTCCCCAATGCCTCCCAAGTTTTCCTCAGCAAGATACTTACATATGATCCCAAATCCAACATAGTGTCTATGATAGAACCCAATAATTTGGGCATAAATGTGTAACTCCCTTCCCATTGTTATCTTACTGCGGTGAACACATCTAGAATAGTGTTTAGGAAAGTTAATGGAGATATGCCTTTCTAAAAATTCTTCATCCTTGGCAACAACCTTAATCTTTTTCACAATTGGATAGATAATTTTTCATCACTCATAATATGCAAAAATAACTTAAACCACTCCATGACTAGTTGAGATGTCTCTTGTAGAGATTCAGGACTCTTGAGTTGTCCCTTTTCTTGTTGCTTTTCTAATAGACTAAAGGACAAAGCTAGCTACTTAAATAGTTCGCCAACATCCTTATAATATTCTTTCTATTGAGTGGGATCATAAGACTTTTTTGTAGAGACAAGCTTTATTATGGTAGGTTGTTCTAGTTATTATAGCAGGTTGTTCCATTCTGCTTACCTCCTCTAGTGACAATGTTAATGTTCAGTTGAAGAACTAGTTCAAGTTCTCTAGGTTTTGCATTGATTAAATTAGCACCCAATTTTATATTACACTTCCCATCTAGCAAATAATTCTAGACAATATTAAATAGAATGTGTGTTTACATGGTAATGGACAATCATGAGCAACATGGCCCTCTTGATCTAAATTGTAGCATCAAATTGGACCTCCTCCTCTAGATATTCTCCCTCTTAAGCCACCTCCTCCTTGTCCTTAAGGAGCTTCATTAACCCATAATGTAGTGCAATCCAAGAGATCAGCCGCATCATCCAAAGCGCTGCACTAGTTTGTATGGTGAGACAAACACCCACAAAACTCACAAAACATATTGTTTGGAACATTGCCATATTTTTTCAAAACAAGACAAAAACAAGGTGCATTTCCATAAGGGTGACAAATCTCAAAATGTTCATTAGTAGATGTACATTGATTATTAGGAAATGCATGATACTGAGTATGTCTCGGGTAAGGAACATTGGTGGATATTTGCACAAATTTGCTAGTAAGTCCTGACAGTGGCAGAGGTGGTGCCATAGGCACAGTAGAAGGGGATGTGCTCTACAACCTTGGGCACTCAGTAGCATGATGTCCCTCAACATGGAAATTAGTGCACCAAACATGTGGATGCAAGGGTCACATAGTATGTATATCCTTCAATCTCTTCGTTAGATCCATAATATGATGTTGTGAACCAATGATATCATGATCACTAAGAGAAAGACTTGCCCTATAATTAAGTGGATATCCTACCATTTCCTCTATTTTCATAGCTTATTCTAGTGCATCATGTAATGTATCAATACCTTTTTGTGTCAAATGAGTTCTAGTTAACGAAAACAGAGCCTTAATAAACCAATCCCTCTGATGATGGGGATCAATAGGATAAGTCAATTTCCTAATTGCACCTTTAAACCACTACATGCACTCTCATGAAGTCTCTCCTTCTCGTTGTTTAATATCCCATAACTAAGCTAAACCTTGTTGGTTTGTGTGAGGAAGTTTAAGTTCCTTAATAAACTCTCATATAACTAGGTCAATAGTTGAATTCAAATTCAAATCAAACCACTTGATGAGCCATCAAAGTGCTCTAGCTCACATAGTTATCTGGAGCTTAATGATCTTAGAAGCATCAAGAGTCTGTCTAGCCCTCCAAATGGCTTCACATAGATACTAATGTTGTTCTACACCTTTGTCTCCTCAATCTAATAATTTAGGGTATCGAGTGAACAATCCTACTACATTCCCACCATTGTTGTTTGGCCAGGAAAAACTAACACAAAAACTTGTGAACTAGGTTGTGAAAAGACTGAAAAGATTTTTTGAAAACTTCTACTAGGACTATCAAATCCACTAAAGTTACAAACTGCATATTCATTATGAAATTTCTAAAATTTCAAAGTTTTAACTAATTTGGAAAGAAAATTGACAGGATCTTGATAAAGTACCAAAAGTAGGTTAGGGAGAGAACTAGCTACATTATGCCTTGCAAACTACTACTTGGGTGGGGGGGAATCGTCTTCAAAGAATAACCACCTCATCAGAAAATGCATATCTTCATCTATAGTAGTACTCTAATCAATTGTCTCAACTAGCTACCTAGGCATTTCGAGTGTCCATATTCCTTCCGACCCCCAGTGGGCTCCACTCTCTCTATGTTGTTCTCCTATCACAATCCTCTAGCTCCTATTTCACTAGAGTGAGATCCTTCTCCTACTTCATTATTCCGCAAATCATAGTTGCCCATTCCTCCTACCCATAACAACTTTCCCTCATCTTATGCAACTGAGCAACGTCTCTCCCATAAATCCCACCCCTAGTGCCTATGGTTTTACGCTATCATGTTCGTTTCATGGAACGACAATAACCTCTCTTTGATCACAAGAATTTTGATCCACGGGGAAATTTCTTTTAATAATCTTCCCTACAACCCTAAGTTCAATATTTCCTCGTCTTTGGAGAAATATTGATGGTTCTCCACAAAAAATTCAATAATGTAACCTTTGAAAGTTGCTTGGACCCAAAAGTCAATAGCTCTAGTTAGTGTAGTATCTAACTGGTGCAATGCAGCCAAATCAAATGTGGTCAAATTTCTGAATATTTGGCCATGACTCACACTTCCTGCTTTAAGCTCCTATCTACTTAATTAATTATATAATTCCTCAAGAAATTTACACCAGGACTCATACTTATCGCATGTAGGTTTTGCATATAGGATTTCCTGCTTAACCTAATCGAAGTTATTTTGTCTCAACTAAGCTTGTTGTAAGATAAACAAGTCACATTTCTCATACCACCATTCTTGAATGTTATCCTTGTGAATCCTCAACACCATGATCTAGATCCCCACTTGAAATCAATGTCATGAAAACAAAACCACTTGTTGGGAGAAGAGTTTTGTCGTGTAGACGCAAGGTTCATCCGTAAGTTGGAAACAAAACATTTTGTCGTAGCCTAGCGCAATGCTATAATTCGCATTCCTTTGCAAAGGAGAAAAGTCTCACCCGAGGCATGCCAATAATTCTTAAATTTTAGAAGGAAGTTTAGACAATGTTGAGATTCAAATCATTGCATACATTAACCACCAGTTATTTAATTATATAGGAAGCCCCAAATAAACTCGTGCACATTATAGAAATAAATATATAATAGACTATATAATAAAGCATTACAATTTTTATTAAAAGGGAATGCATAACATGAAAACATTCAATCCAAGAAAATACAAGTATAAGCCCGCAACTCTCCCATTATATTATATCAAGAACCAAGGAATTACAATGTGGATCTGCGAAGACCGTGCAATATTCATTTTAGAATTTCCTCATAGTTAGAAAGAAAGGGACTAAATTATATCACAATACATGAAAAGATATTTCAAATCTTATTATGACAAAATGTTGGCATAACTCTCTCTCTCTCTCTCTCTCTCTATCTCTCTCTCTCTCTCTCGATCCATGCATCTTTATATATATTTTATCCTCTTTCTTGATTCGTGCTTGCTTGATCTAGTCCAACTTGATCCCTTTGAAAAAATCCAGCTGCTTTGGTCCATTTGCACTTGATTATTTCATACCCGACACCTATATCCTTCCCATTTTGTTTTGCAAGCCCCAAGATAATCACTTTCTTTCTTCGCTTGCCACATTCTCATTTTTGTTCCCACCTCCTAACTTGTTTTTCCATATACTTTTCCTGCTTTTGTTGATCATCTATGTGACTGTTTTCCAAAAAATATTGATCAAAACTATCCAAAAAAGAAGGAACCAACACTTTGGTAGACTGGGTTGAAAGGATATCTTCTAGGAAAGGATAAATGGTACTCTAAGGATAAGGTATAAGAAAAAATTTCTTCATCTCATTCAGTAAAATATTTTGGGACAAAATGCCTCCAAAAATGGGGACGCATGATCTAGATTTGATCACTATATTTTTTTCATCCATCTCAAATTTTCCAAACTGGAAATATTAGAGAAATCAACTTACATGACCAATTTTAGCAATAGGACACAATTTGGAGAATTGAGGTCAAAAATCTTATAGGGCTAGTTTAAGGAATTAAATGATGTATTTTTGTGACATAAATGTTCCTCTTAAGTGTGCTACCCAAGGTACCATTCTACACTCTAAGTCCTTTTCAATAGTGCAATAATCATGTCAATCAGAGTCCGAATACAAAATTTATGCCTCTTGAAAGTTGACCTATCATTGTTTACCACCATAATTTAAAAGGATGCCAAATGAGCCCTCATTACTTATGGAAAATAGCCTATCCACATGGGAAATATGAAGAAGACTCTAGAAGGGTTGAATTGTAACTCATTTTGAAGGTTGAATGGGTCAAATTTAACCCCTAGTTGGCTATTGGATTGTGATATAACCAGGTCACTAGGGGGGAATGAGTTCCATTCTATTTGCTCACATTTTATTCCATTGTAAATTAGAGTAGCCATGTGTGGAGACAGAGAGAGAGAGAGAAAGAGAGAACATAATAGAGGGGATTTGTGTTGTGTAGCATCCTGTGCATCACAAGTCTCTCAAAACACCATAGAGAGTGCCTTCTCCTTTGTATTTGTATCATTTACATTCTAGACTAAAGATAACAAAGCAACTTCACCATTCAACTAGGTTTTCTACCAAAATATTTTCCCAGATCATATCTTTGTGTTCATGGTGTTTGATGTTTTCTTTTATTTCAATATCCTCTATTTTATGCATTTTATCTATTGCATGCATAAGAAGAAAAATATTGATTAATAAATCTAGAAATCTAAAGAAAAATTAACCCTCATAATAAAGATTTCATATTTCAATCTATTTTTATTATATCTCTTGTGACAAATTGTCTAGTGGAATATCCATGGTAGTTTATGATCAATTCATTGGTAAAATAAAGGTTGCGTTATTTCTATTAAAATTTATTTTTAAAATATATTTATCTTTTTTTTTTTTTTAAGTTATTATGTTAGAATTTTTTAGATTATTTTATAAAATTATGTTTTTAATTTGGTACACATTTTCATTATTAAATTTATAAATTATTTAATAATTTCTATGTATTACCAAATGACATAATAAATGTATTTCATTTTTAATGGATAAGAGTATTAATAGTGCAAACATTACAAGAAAATGTGCGAGAGTGATAGTACACAAGATTGTTTTCTTTCTTAAGGTAGTATGTGATATATTCATGTCCAATAGATATGACTTAATTTTGATTGTGGTTATGATTTATCTTTTGTAAAATTTTATAAAGGTTATAAATGTTAGAAGGAATTTTCTTAGAAATGAATGAATATTATTAACCCATAGGCTTACCCAAGACCTATGACAGATTGTGTTTGTGTGTTAGTAAGAAGGATACTTCTTGTGGTGGGGGGGGTTTGTTGCAGGGTGAATCGATACTATGTACTTTTTAGCAACATTTAGAATGATTTAAATCACAATCAAGAATAACACAAGAAGTTAAACAATAGATGCACCCAAGACAGATGTTTATATGGAAACCAATAAAGAGAGAAAACCAAAATATTCTTTTTGTATTTAATGCAAACTTCATATAGCTATTACATAAATTGTACTAGTTGTTAGCCTCCTATTGCAATAGGTTTCATATTTCATGATTGATTGTTTTACATACCAAATATGTCATCTTTTCATGCTGCAAGTTTCCATATTTCCAAGAAGTTTTGTTTTGAAGAATCATAACATTTTTGAAGAGTTTTACAGATAAGGGAAATCCAAACAACTTAATCTTGGCCTCCCTAGGTATAAATTGCTTGTTTTAGAAGATAGAGAATGAATATCTGTCCAAACAGCTTAAGCTTGGTAGATGAGTAGATAGGCAGAGAAATAAGGGCGCTCAACTGTTTAATCTGAGCCCCAGAAGAGATAAGGGTACATTTAGATAGGAGGGCAGTCAAAAGAAAAGAAGATAATCAGGGTCTGCAAGTCTAAGTGCACCCAAACCAAAAAGAAGAAATTTTTTTAGGTAAGTAGGCTGGGTAGGCAGTTTTGAGGTTGCAGAATGAATAAGTGTGATCAATTTTATATTTCAAAGTGTTATTTTACTTCAGATCACAAATACAAGGCAATTTTCCCTTGGAGCAGCTCAAGCGAGGCATGATTAACTTCCCTATCTTTCTTTCTCCCAAATCATTCACTAACTTCCCCTAAACATGTTAAGATCTGCTTGATATCTTTAAAAATTCATCATGTTCCACAACACTTGCCTAAGCCTAGGATTTCTATCCTTAGCGCTTTCTTCACAAAATTCATATTAACTTCTAAAACCTATTATGTAAATCCCTCCTGATTTCTCCTTCCCATACTAAAAAATATAGTAAAAATCCCCATTATTTACATATCCCCTCCTCTGATTGAAATATAACCATAAATATTGCTTGGGAATTGCTAAGTTTACTTGAAACTTAGTAAGAACCCTCATTTTGCTCAGAAACCATCTTCCTAAGGTGTTTGGACTCCTTCCAAACACAAAACCCCCCTTCAAATGATATCGGACCCCTTCCGAGGCCTCAAGAACCCTTCCAAAGCTTTAAAAGGGCCTTTTCCGATCACATAAATCATTCTCCGATCGCATTAACCCTCCTCCGATTGAGTGTTTCCTCCTCCGTTGAATTTTCCTCCCCTCCGACGCAATATCGTTGTCGGAGGTCGCAACATTCATTCATCGGCCCCCTTTTATAACTCCCTGATATCAATTCGCCGATGCGATTTCGCGATCGGCAGTCACAAGTTTTCTGTACCTGTATATATATGCCCCCCTCTCATCCGCTGACACAATATTGCCATCGCACCTGAAAGCATATCGCATCATGATCCACTCATTATCGCAATCACATCATTTATCCATATATACCTCCGCTTCTCCGTAAAACTTGGTTATATTGCAAAAACTTAAGTTTTACCGCTAACCTCATTCTACTGGAATATATATGGCATTTCCGCAATATTTCCCATTTTCGCACAGCCGCATGCCTTATCACTTTTTTAATATCGGCGATCGCTCCCATCACCTTGTACATATAAAATCCATCGCCCCCTGTCCCCGCCGATTGCCGATCGCTGATTTAATCCCTGCCGTACTGCCACGTCACCCTGCCACATCACCCTGCCACGTCACTGCGGTACTGGGACCCACTGCTGACATCATCACTGAAAGAAGGCGTGAAGGGCACAAATCGCAGCAAAGGATGCCCGAAATGAAAAAATGAGGCAGTTTTCGATGCGCGATTAGTGCTTAGCGCTAATCGCCCATCGCTAAGAAAAAATGATCAAAATGGAAGGCCGCTTGTTGCTCAGCTACCAGCAGGTCCGAAAACTTGCAGTTTGACAGATTTTCTTCATTTATATTCGTATTCAACTTGGCCAGCGCCAATAGCATTCCAGGGGTCATGAAATTCATTTGCAGCGACCGTTTTTGCCTTGAAAGGGCAGAAAAGGAGCGATTTGACAGTTTCAAACACATCAAGGGAGAGAAAGTGGCCCGATTTAACTGTAAAAGAGTATCAGAGAAAGATGAAGCCCCGATTAAATTGAAGAGTATCAGTGAAGTGGCAAAGAGTATCAGATCAACAATACCAAAGCAGGTGAACATTAAAGGCCTCAAAGCAAAGTCAAAGAAAGTGGTGAAGCCATTTAAGGCTCTCAGATCACAGTTAATACACATCAAAGCCACTCAAGAGCAGGGAATCAAAGCCCAAAGCACAGTTATTGTAGAAACACTACATCGAGCCACCAAGGACACCATATTAACTCATTTTGATACAGCTGCCTCCAGCACAGCTCAAATAGATATCTTCTTGCATTAATTTCAGGACAAGATTAGATTAAAGAACTCATTTCCCTCAGATCTGTTTAAGATCTAGTGTAATAGATATTTTTAGATATTTTCCCTATATAAACCACCCTAATTCATTCTTTAAAGCGGGGGGGGCGGTTGGTTGATAATCCTGATTCGGGACTCGCACTGTATGTTTGAGAATTTCCATAATCAAAGACTGTTGAAAAGCTTGGAGGATGGACTGTCTGTTGTGTTATTAATGGCTGAAGAGTGAAATATAGAATCCTTGCACTGCTACATGGCCCAATAAGTGTTTCTTACCTCTATTTTCAATTCATATATGTTTATATCATACATATATCACCATCTAAGTTACAGAAAGAAATATTAGCTTAGAATTTGCTTGGCTGCACTCTATGCTAAGTTTCTGTGACTTCTATATGTTTTCTTTTGATTTAGGCATAAATATGAATTCCTCATGGCTCGTATTTGCTCTATTTCATTCATGTATGACTGTTATTTAGGAATTCTTGACTGCTCCTAGATATAGTTCACTCACCTTCCCTTTGTTAAGTTGAATGAGAGATTCTTAGTTGCCTTTGATTCCTTAGCCTTCATTTCATTCTTTTAGTTTGAATGATTGTTTCATGTGTAGCTATCCTGCTCTATATTCCTCTTGTGACCAAGAAAACGCACCAGCAGCCCAACTCCATGACTCCATGCCCAATGGTTTGAACCTCTCACACTATGCATGCCTCCCTACTTGAAAACATCAATCATCCCACCAAAATCAAAACAAAACCCATGTATACCATAACTAGCCTAAAATCAACCCAAAACAAAGTTAAATTTTAAAGAGAGAGCCCTCTCTGACTGCAGGTAGGCTAGGACCTGCAGCCCAAATATTGGTTTGTGGTTACCTCGGCCGTATCCCTTAAGGAGCCAAGGGACAACCTGAGTGATAACATCATTGGCGACTCCGCTAGGGACTTATTCAGAAAATTCCAAAAAACAAGTTAGAAGCTGGCTCCCAAGAAGAAAACACATAATACTAGGTCAAATCCAGACCCAAATCCACCAGTTGTTTTTGAAAATCCCAATTTAATCTCTAGAAACCTTAGCAAACAAAAACAAGAAGAGGTTGTTGATTCTAGTCCTGAAACAGTTCAGCCAAGCTGTTTTCCAACCCCTGTTAAAGTTTTGTTTCGTTCAACCCCTACTTCCCCTTGTTCATCATCCACCTCTCCAAGCACATTTTCCACACCTCCATTCACTGCGCATACTACCACTACCACCACTATTGTTACAACTCTTCCAGTTGTTCTAGTTGTTCCACTTATCCCTATAAATATGGCTAATAGATATGCTCCCTTACAGTTACCTGCAAATCCAGGGGCTATGCCTCAGGATTATCAAACTAAAATCACATACTTTGATGCTACTGGTTCTGGCACAACCCGGCAACATACCAAGAAAATGCAAGACTATTTTGAGAGTTATGAAATAGATGATGATAGTGTAAGAATGAAGATTTTTGTCCAAAGTTTAACAGGAGATGTAAGGCCTTGGTTTAGAGCACTTGCTGCAAATTCCATAGCTGACCCAGAGGCCCTTTACCAAACATTTCTTAATATATGGGAGAAGAAGAAGGACCCTCTGCACATATTATCCGAGTATGACACTATCAAAATAGGCCCTCAAGAAGTTGTCTTAGACTATTGTGCCAGGTTTAACAATGTTTACAACGCTATTCCACAATACATGGCTTATCACTTAAGGGAAAGAGCCCCTCAAACCTTAGCAGACATGCAGAATGTAGCTTTTAGTGTGGAGGCAAATCTGATTGCCAAGCGAAATAGAGCAAGAGCTGAGAGAAGAACCACTTTCAAAGATGAACCTTCAGCCTTTGAGCAAAAATTGGACACAATCATCAAAGGTATGGACAGGTTTGAAAATAGAATGGGAACTATTGAAAGAAAAGCCTCATGGGAAGAACAACAAAACAATCCTATTAGAAATCCAAACTTTAGAAAAAATCAGAACCCAAACATTAGAAGGGCAAATCCTAACCATGATATAAGACCTCCTTTTCATGAAAACTATGCTAAAATATCCACATCTAATGAGCAGATAGAGGTCACTCACATAAACTTGATGGGTTTGAAGAGTGAACAACAAGTATTCCTAACCCAAGAAGACCAAGATGACCATGATATAAAGCAATTTCAGACCAAGTCTGGAAAGTCATTTGAATTCAAACAAGGCTATGATTCAACTGTCTACGAAGTCCATAAACAATACAAATTGAGAACAAGAACCATTGATGTGTCTGATCCCATCAAGCCAAAGGATGCCAAGCAGCCTAAGAAAGTAAAAGACAAGGCCACTATCACAGAACCTGCTGATAAAACAGACCCAAAATTAAAAGAAGTGACCATAGAGGATGTATCTGACATGCATCCCTCTAAAAACCAGCCTTTTGTATCCTTTCCCTCAAAGGAAAATGTAAATAGCGCTCCTGAAAGCCTTCCCAAAACAAAACAATCTCAAGAAGTCACCCATAACCAAGAGAAGATCACTGAAGATACAATTGAAAAGGGAAAATTTGCAAGTCACAATACTAAAACACAGTCAGAAAAACCGTTTGATTTAGAAGCAGAAATTGGTAAATTAAAGATATCTATTCCTCTCTCTCAGCTTGCCAAACATGATGTGTACAGACAGCAAATCAAAAGATCACTTCAAATACCAGAGAATAGGGATGATGCTAATGTCTTAGATAATCAACCTGAATTACTTTTTGGCCCTGAAGTCAATGGTAAATTAGGACATGGAGCTGTTATACCCTTTTATGTCAGTTTGCACATTCATGATAAAGTGTTGCACAATGCTATGTTTGATTAAGGTGCTTCACACAATCTGATGCCCAAAGCTGTAATGGAGAAGCTAAACCTTGATGTCACTAGACCCTAAAAAGACTTATTCTCTTTTGATTCTAGTCAGGTCAAGTGTTTAGGCTTAATCAAAGACCTTTGTGTGTCTTTAGTCCAATTTCCCAACAAAACGATCCTAATGGACGTGATGGTTGCTGACATTCCACCAACGTATGGCATGCTCTTATCAAGATCTTGGGGAGAAAAACTCCAAGGATCTCTCCAGCTAGACCTCTCCTATGCCACTATTTCAGTCTTTGGACAACCAAAGAGATTGTATAGAGAAACACTGATGAAGTATGCAGTAAGTAGTGAGGAAAAGCCCCAAAACTTTCCCATTTACTCAATCCATTCTGATATGGATTCCTTTATATTGTTCAATAATGATAGCTGCCCTCTCACTGATGAGACGCCTCTGCCTTTAGAACAAGAAACATGCATCAATCAAGAGTCGGTTGCCCATACCGGTCAAACTATTAAAACAATTAGTGCAACCAGTATACAAGAAGAACCACATGAAGCACAAAACCTAGGCCCGCCTAATCCTAAAATGACTGAAACTCTTAATACTAACCACAAGCAAGAAATCACATGGTATTTAGACTTTGATGGTTCTGTTAATAAGCTAGGAGCAGGGGCAGGAATATGGATTCACAATACACATAATAGCCATGCATAGGGTCATGCTTACAGACTAAACTTCAAATGCACCAACAACATGGCAGATTATGAAGCTCTCTTATTAGGCCTTAAACTGCTCAAAGCTCTAGGAGCTGCAAAAGTGTCCATTCTAGGTGACTCCGATTTGATCATTCAACAGATGAAGGGTAACTTTGTTACTAATGACAATAGGCTGAGAGCTTATAGGTTTGATGCCATAGAAATACTCAATTCCTTCACCGAATCTAAGCTTGCTAAAATTTGTAGAAACCATAACATGCAAGCTCATAGTCTAGCTACTTTTGCTAGCACTTGCAGGTTGCATTTTGAGCCCAATTACCACTTTACTGCTAAGATAAAGCACAGGCCTGCTATCCCTAACAATATCAAAGATTGGCAAGTGTTTGAGAACGATGCTCAAATAAACAATTTTTTTACGTTACAACAAGAATTCTCAAGCTTAAACATTGATGAAGATGCCATGAATGACCTACAACAGCAAATGAGCCAAAATGAGTAAACTATAACAGCTGAAACAATGAATCAATTGCTGCACCCAACCATTTTTGATGAGAAAAACATGCAAGAGCTGAAGCAAATGCATTCAGAAAAAATAGCTGAAGCAGAGGCCGAAGTGATAGATTTAAAATACAATTTTTACCTGCTGGCCTCACTCCATTAGAAGACATATTTGATTCAAACGATGTCCCCAAAAATCCAAAGATGCAGCCCTTAAACGCTGTTGTGTAAGACTGTAATATTGGGACATCAGAGAAGCCCAGAATGATTAAACTGTCCAAGTCTTTGCCTCTCGATCAAAAACCAAAATATGTTGATTTATTTAAAGAGCTTCAAGATGTATTTGCCTGGAGTTATGAGGACCTTAAGTCCTATGACACCTCCATTATTCAACATACCATTCCCTTAAAGCCAAATCAAAAGCCCTTCAAACAGAAACTAAGGAGGATCAATCCTGTGCTTCTCCCTTTAATTGAGAAAGAAGTAAAAAGAATTTTTGAGGCTGGTATCATAGCACCCATTAGATTTTTAGAATGGGTATCCAATCTTGTTCCCACAAGGAAGAAAACAGGGGAGATTAGACTGTGCGCGGAATTGAGAAATCTGAACCAAGTCTCCCTTAAATATCACTACCCTCTGCCAAAAATGGACCACATTCTACAAAGAGTAGTGGGGTCGTCAAGAATTTCTTTGCTAGACGGCTTTTCAGGTTTTAATCAAATACTTGTTCACCCGAATGACCAAGACAAGACATCCTTTACAACACCGCGGGGAACATTTAAGTATGTGTAGATGCCTTTCGGACTAAAAAATGCAGGTGCTACCTTTCAAAGGGCCATGGACATTGCATTTGCCAAAGAAATCCATGATTTCCTAGTGGTTTACCTTGATGACCTTACTCCTTTCTCAAAATCTGATCAAGAGCACCTAAAACATTTGAGACAAGTCTTCCTAACCTATAGGAAATATGGCATTTCCTTAAATCCTAAAAAATCTCTCTTCGGCCTAGAAGAAGGCAAATTTCTAGGCCATATCATTTCAAAAGATGGGATTAGAATTGATCCTGAAAGAATTCAAGCCATCCTGCAAATCCCTTATCCGAGAAACATCAAAGAATTGCAAGCATTCCTAGGAAAGATCAATTTGCTACGGAGATTTATCCCAAACTTGGCCGAGCTGATACGAATGCTAAATAAAATGTTAAAGAAGGATTCCAAGGTAAAATGGACTTTAGAGGCCAAGCAAGCCTTTGAGGGCATAAAATCTGCCTTAACCCAAGCCCCAATCCTCACAAGTTCTCAATTTGATAAGGATTTCATCATTTTTTCATTTGCATCTGAACACACCATTTCTGCTGTCCTTTTGCAGAAAGATGATCAGGGAAATGAAAAGCCAATTGCATTTTTCAGCCGAGCCCTTAGAGATGCACCCTTGAAGTACCAAATCATGGAGAAGCAAGCATATGCCCTTGTTAAAGCAATCAAAGATTTCAGAATTTACATTTTATATTCACATGTGATTGCTTATGTGCCAAATGCTGTTGTAAAATACATATTAACCCAAGAAGGCATAGTAGGCAAAAGAGGCAAATGGATTGCCAATATCCTTGAGTATGACATTGAGATAAAACCCACCAAGCTGATAAAGGGACAAGGTTTAGCCAAACTGATGTCCGAAACCAATTTCTGAGCCTTAGACATTAATCAACTGGAGAAGGAATAGGAGTTGGCGACTCCACAAATCAGTCAAGATTTTTTGCAATCCCCATGGTATGCTGATATATGTTTTATATTGTTAAACATGTGTGCTCCTCTAGGGTTGTCCAAAACCAAAAAGATATTTTTAAAGATGAAAGCATCAAAGTTTTGTGTCTTAGATAGTGCCCTGTTTTGGAAAAATCATGAAGGAATATTGCTGAATTGTCTAACTATGAATGAAACTGACAGTGTCATGAAAGAATTCCATGCAGGGGACTATGGATGGCACTTATATTGGAAGTCCATTGCTGACAAGATACTCAGGGCTGGTTTCTATTGGCCCTCTTTGTCTGCTGATGTGAGAAATTTTGTTGTTTCACGCCACAAATGCCAAATATTTGAAGGCAAAAGAAAGCTTCTGCCCTTACCCCTTAAGCCCATTTCAATCGAGAAGCCTTTTCAACAATGGGGTCTTGACTTCATTGGAGAAATCCATCCATCCTCTTCTGGCCAACATAAGTGGATTCTAACAGCCACAAATTACTTTACCAAGTGGATTGAAGCCATCCCATGTAGGCAAGCCAATGACTCCACCATTATCCAATTCCTTGAAACCAACATTTTGTCCAGATTTGGCTGTCCTGAGAAGATCATTACAGATAACGCTGCTGCATTCAAATCCAAGAAAATGATCAGCTTTTGCCACAAATTCCACATTACCTTGGGTCACTCCACAGCCTATTACCCTCAAGGTAATGGCTTGGCCGAATCATCCAACAAGAGTTTGATTAACATCATTAAGAAAGTCTTGGAGGAGAACAAGAAGAACTGGCACAAAAAGCTTGTAAATGCCCTATGGGCAGACAGATTGTCAACCAAGAGGTCCATAGGGATGAGCCCATATGAGTTAGTCTATGTCATGGAGGCCAAGTTCCCTTCTTCTTTGGGAATCCCTGTTATCAAATTGCTGCAAGAGATTCAGGCATAACCAAATGATATCCAGAGAAGAATAAACCAAACTATCCATTTGCAGTAAACAAGAGAGCAAGTGTACGACAGAGCTCAGATCTTACAAGAGAAGCTCAAGAAAATGTTTGACAAAAGAACCAAGGTTGAAGATTTATGCATAGGCAACAAAGTCTTAAGATGGGATTCAAGAAGGGAGGACAAAGGAAAGCATGGCAAGTTCGATTTCCTGTGGAAAGGCCCCTTTATTATTTCTGTTGTTCAAGGCAATAACACATATTTTCTGAAGAGTTTGGATGGCATCACAGCTGAAGAAGGCCCTGTCAATGGCCGAATGCTAAAGCACTATCATAATCCCGTTTGTTGAACGCAACATAGCTTTGTATACTATCTCTACATTAATATTTTTCTTTTCAACACTTTTTCTTTTTAGCAGGCCAATAAGAGGGAACTACGTAGCAAATTTTGAAGGAAAGATCAGAGAAAGCTCTATTTTCAGGTCTCTGTTCTTTGAAATATATTTACAAGCACCCAAAAGGCAAGAGGGAGAATTTCAGTTTACAACAACAATTGAAGATCAAGGCATTCTGACCTGTTGTTCTTGGCTTTTCATCTTGAAAAACCATCCCCAAGTGGAGCCACTGTTAGCCTCCTACTGCAATAGGTTTCATATTTCATGATTGATTGTCTTACATACCAAATATGTCATCTTTTCATGCTGCAAGGTTCCATATTTCCAAGAAGTTCCATTTTGAAGAATCATAACATTTTTGAAGAGTTTTACAGATAAGGGAAAGCCAAACAGCTTAATCTTGGCCTCCCTAGGTTTAAATTGCTTGTTTTAGAAGATAGAGAATGAATATCTGTCCAAACAGCTTAAGCTTGGCAGATGAGTAGATAGGCAGAGAAACAAGGGCGCTCAATTGTTTAATCTGAGCCCCGGAAGAGATAAGGGTACATTTAGATAGGAGGGCAGTCAAAAGAAAAGAAGATAATCAGGGTCTGCAAGTCTAAGTGCACCCAAGCCAAAAATAAGAAAAAATGTTAGGTAAGTAGGCTGGGTAGGTAGTTTTGAAGTTGCAGAATGAATAAGTGTGGTCAATTTTATATTTCAATGTGTTATTTTACTTTAGATCACAAATACAAGGCAATTTTCCCTTGGAGCAGCTCAAGTGAGGCATGATTAACTTCCCTTTCTTCCTTTCTCCCAAATCATTCACTAACTTCCCCTAAAGATGTTAATATCTGCTTGATATCTTTAAAAATTCATCATGTTCCACAACACTTGCCTAAGCAAAGATCTCCTTTGCTTAAGGATGCTTATATTTCTTATAGAGGTCTTGTTTCCCCTTTAAAGCCTAGGATTTCTATCCTTAGCGCTTTCTTCACAAAATTCATATTAACTTCTAAAACCTATTATGTAAATCCCTCCTGATTTCCCCTTCCCATACTAAAAAATATAGTAAAAATCCCCATTATTTACATATCCCCTCCTCTGGTTGAAATATAACCATAAATATTGCTTGGGAACAAGGATAATTTTAGGGGCGAATGTTCGCCCTTTGGCGAAATTAAGGGGTTTTAAATTTTTAGTGGGCGAATATTTCGTATCATAGTACATTTTTACAAATCACCTCAAATAGCCCACCTTATTTTAAGGGAGAGGGTAAAAAAGGTAAATTTAGCCCTTGAAATTAGGACTTACAACCTTCCATTCGCCCATTTTCAAGAATAGGTTTTATTTAAGTAAATCCATTCACCCATTTTCAAGAATAGGTTTTATTTAAGTGAATCCTATCGGCCAAATACCATATTTATAAAAGAGGTATGGTAAATTAATAAAAATATAAATAAATGAGAGGTATGGTAAATAAATAAAACATTTTTTATATTTACTCCATAAGTCACCTTATATACATGTAAGGGTGTAAACAAATAAAAATATAAATAAAGTGGAGGTATGGTAAATAAATAAAACGTCTTTTTATACTTACTCAAAAGCTATGGCAAATAAATAAAAATATAAATAAACTAGACGTATCGTAAATAAATAAAACCTATTTTTATATTTAGTCCATAACCCTCGTTCTATTTATGAAGGCTCAAGAAAGAGGTTTTATTTAAGTGAATCCTATGGGCCAAATACCATATTTGTAAAAGAGGTATGGTAAATTAATAAAAATATAAATAAACGAGAGGTATGGTAAACAAATAAAACATTTTTTTATATTTGCTCCATAAGTCACCTTATATTTACGAACACTCAAAAAATGGGTTATATTTAGGTGAAACCTATGGCCAAAATACTATGGGACAAATACCATGGACTAGATTGTTATTAATACCATGCAAAAAACCATTATTAACCCTAATATTAGAATTAATAAAAATAAAAATGGCACATGGTATTGACCCATGGTATTCACCAAAATGGCACATGGTATTGACCCATGGTATTCACCTGGAATGTAGCCTATTTAAATGGGGGAATTAAACCAGCATGTAGCCTATGCTAAGATTCACTAGGACTTTACAAAGTTTTATTATTTAGTGAAAGACTCGCCAAGATCTTACAAGATTTTATAATTGAGTAAAATATTCGCCATGCCTGGTGAGAGATTCGCCAATAAATTATATATACATATTATATTATTGATAAAATCACCTTCCATTTTTCCTATATACCATGGAGATTCGCCCATTTATTATATTTATAAATTTAGGGGGGGTTCTTAAAATTTTCCCTGCTTGGGAATTGCTAAGTTTACTTGAAACTTAGTAAGAAACCTCATTTTGCTCAAAAACCATCTTCCTAAGGTGTTTGGACTCCTTCCAAAGACAAAACCCCCCTTTAAATGATATCGGACCCCTTCCGAGGCCTCAAGAACCCTTCCAAAGCTTTAAAAGGGCCTTTTCCGATCACATAAATCATTCTTCGCTCGCATTAACCCTCTTCCGATTGAGTGTTTCCTCCTCCGATGAATTTTCCTCCCCTCCGATGCGATATTGCTGTCGGAGGTCGCAGCATTCATTCATCGGCCCCCTTTTATAACTCCCCGATATCAATTCGCCGATGCAATTTCGCGATCGGCAGTCGCAAGTTTTATGTACCTGTATATATATGCCCCCCTCTCATTCGCTGACGCGATATTGCCATCGCACCCGAAAGAATATCGCATCGCGATCCACTCATTATCGCAATTGCATCATTTATCCATATATACCTCTGCTTCTCCGTAAAACTTGGTTATATTGCAAAAACTTAAGTTTTACCGCTAACCTCATTCTACTGCAATATATATGGCATTTCTGCAATATTTCCCATTTTTGCACAGCCGCATGCCTTATCGCTTTTCCGATATCGGCGATCGCTCCCATCGCCTCGCACATATAAAATCCATCGCCCCCTGTCCCCGCCGATTGCCGATCACCGATTTAATCCCTGCCGTACTGCCACGTCACCCTACCACATCACCCTACCATGTCACTGCCGTACTGGGACCCACTTCTGACGTCATCACTGAAAGAAGGTGCGAAGGGCACAAATCGCAGTAAAGGATGCCTGGAATGAAAAACTGAGGCAGTTTTTGATGCGCGATTAGCGCTTAGCGCTAATCGCACGTCGCTAATAAAAAATGATCAAAATGGAAGGCCGCTTGTTGCTCGGCTACCAGCAGTCCCGAAAACTTGCAGTTTGATAGATTTTCTTCATTTATATTCGTATTCAACGCGGCCAGTGCCGATAGCATTCCAGGGGTCACGAAATTCATTTTCAGCAGCCGTTTTTGCCTTGAAAGGGAAGAAAATGAGCGATTTGACAGTTTCAAACACATCAAGGGAGGGAAAGTGGCCCGATTCAACTGTAAAAGAGTATGAGAGGAAAGATGAAGCCCCGATTAAATTGAAGAGTATCAGTGAACCGGCAAAGAGTATCAGATCAACAATACCAAAGCAGGTGAACATTAAAGGCCTCCAAGCAAAGTCAAAGAAGGCGGTGAAGCCATTTAAGGCTCTCAGATCACAGTTAATGCACATCAAAGCCACTCAAGAGCAGGGAATCAAAGCCCAAAGCATAGTTATTGCAGAAACACTACATCGAGCCACTAAGGACACCATATTAACTCATTTTGATACAACTGCCTCTAGCGCAGCTCAAATAGATATCTTCTTGCATTAATTTCAGGACAAGATTAGATTAAAGAACTCATTTCCCTCAGATCTGTTGTAATAGATATTTTTAGATATTTTCCCTATACAAACCACCCTAATTTATTGTTTAAAGGGGGGGGTTGGTTGATAATCCTGATTCGGGACTCGCACTGTATGTTTGAGAATTTCCATAATCAAAGACTGCTGAAAAGCTTGGAGGATGGACTGTCTATTGTGTTATTAATGGCTGAAGAGTGAAATATAGAATTCTTGCGCTGCTACATGGCCCAATAAGTGTTTCTTACCTCTATTTTCAATTCATATATGTTTATATCATACATATATCACCATCTAAGTTACAGAAAGAAATATTAGCTTAGAATTTGCTTGGCTGCACTCTATGCTCAGTTTATGTGACTTCTATATGTTTTCTTCTGATTTAGGCATAAATATGAATTCCTCATGGCTCGTGTTTGCTCTATTTCATTCATGTATGACTGTTATTTGGGAATTCTTGACTGCTCCTAGATATAGTTCACTCACCTTCCCTCTGTTAAGCTGAATGAGAGATTCTTAGTTGCCTTTGATTCCTTAGCCTCCATTTCATCCTTTTAGCTTGAATGATTGTTTCATGTGTAGCTATCATGCTCCATATTCCTCTTGTGACAAGGAAAACGCACCAACAACCCAACTCCATGACTCCATGCCCAATGGTTTGAACCTCTCACACTATGCATGCCTCCCTACTTGAAAACATCAATCATCCCACCAAAATCAAAACAAAACCCATGTATACCATAACTAGCCTAAAATCAACCCAAAACAAAGTTAAATTTTAAAGAGAGAGCCCTCTCTGACTGCAGGTAGGCTAGGACCTGGAGCCCAAAGATTGGTTTGTGGTTACCTCGGCCGTATCCCTTAAGGAGCCAAGGGACAACCTGAGTGATAACATCATTGGCAACTCCGCTGGGGACTTATTCAGAAAATTCCAAAAAACAAGTTAGAAGCTGGCTCCCAAGAAGAAAACACATAATACTAGGTCAAATCCAGACCCAAATCAACCAGCTGTTTTTGAAAATCCCAATTTAATCTCTAGAAATCTTAGCAAACAAAAACAAGAAGAGGTTGCTGATTCTAGTCCTGAAACAGTTCAGCCAAGCTGTTTTCCAACCCCTGTTAAAGTTTTGTTTCGTTCAACCCCTACTTCCCCTTGTTCATCATCCACCTCTCTAAGCACCTTTTCCACACCTCCATTCACTGCGCATACTACCACTACCACCACTGTTATTACAACTCTTCCAGTTGTTCTAGTTGTTCCACTTACCCCTGTAAATATGGCTAACAGATATGCTCCCTTACAGTTACCTGCAAATCCAGGGGCTATGCCTCAGGATTATCAAACTAAAATCACATACTTTGATGCTACTGGTTCTGGCATAGCCCTGCAACATACCAAGAAAATGCAGGACTATTTTGAGAGTTATGAAATAGATGATGATAGTGTAAGAATGAAGATTTTTGTCCAAAGTTTAACAGGAGATGTAAGGCCTTGGTTTAGAGCACTTGTTGCAAATTCCATAGCTGACCCAGAGGCCCTTTACCAAACATTTCCTAACAGATGGGAGAAGAAGAAGGACCCTCTGCACATATTATCTGAGTATGACACTATCAAAATAGGCCCTCAAGAAGCTGTCTTAGACTATTGTGCCAGGTTTAACAATGTTTACAACGCTATTCCACAAAACCTTAGACCTCCACCTAATCTTGCTTTATACAAATTCCCTGATGGATTTGATTTAGACATGGCTTATCAGTTAAGGGAATGAGCCCCTCAAACCTTAGCAGACATGCAGAATGTAGCTGTTAGTGTGGAGGCAAATCTGATTGCCAAGCGAAATAGAGCAAGTGCTGAGAGAAGAACCACTTTCAAAGATGAACCTTCAGCCTTTGAGCAAAAATTGGACACAATCATCAAAGGTATGGACAGCTTTGAAAATAGAATGGGAACTATTGAAAGAAAAGCCTCATGGGAAGAACAACAAAACAATCCTATTATAAATCCAAACTTTAGAAAAAATCAGAACCCAAACGTTGGAAGGGCAAATCCTGACCATGATATAAGACCTCCTTTTCATGAAAACTATGCTGAATTATCCACATCTAATGAGCAGATAGAGGACACTCACATAAACTTGATGGGTTTGAAGAGTGAACAACAAGTATTCCTAACCCAAGAAGACCAAGATGACCATGATATAAAGCAATTTCAGACCAAGTCTGGAAAGTCATTTGACTTCAAACAAGGCTATGATTCAGCTGTCTACAAAGTCCATAAACAATACAAATTGAGAACAAGAACCATTGATGTGTCTGATCCCATCAAGCCAAAGGATGCCAAGCAGCCTAAGAAAGTAAAAGACAAGGCCGCTATCATAGAACCTGCTGATAAAACAGACCCAAAATTAAAAGAAGTGACCATAGAGGATGTATCTGACATGCAACCCTCTAAAAACCAGCCTTTTGTATCCTTTCCCTCAAAGGAAAATGTAAATAGCACTCCTCAAAGCCTTCCCAAAACAGAACAATCTAAAGAAGTCACCCATAACCAAGAGAATATCACTGAAGATACAATTGAAAAGAGAAAATATGCTAGTCACAATACTAAAACACAGTCAGAAAAACCGTTTGATTTAGAAGCAGAAATTGGTAAATTAAAGATATCTATTCCTTTCTCTCAGCTTGCCAAACATGATGTGTACAAACAGAAAATCAAAAGATCACTGCAAATACCAGAGAACAGGGATGATGTTAATGTCTTAGATAATCAACCTGAATTACTTTTTGGCCCTGAAGTTAATGGTAAATCAGGACATGGAGCTGTTATACCCTTTTATGTCAGTTTGCACATTCATGATAAAGTGTTGCACAATGCTATGTTTGATTCAGGTGCTTCACACAATCTGATGCCCAAAGCTGTAATGGAGAAGCTAAACCTTGATGTCACTAGACCCTACAAAGACTTATTCTCATTTGATTCTAGTCAGGTCAAGTGTTTAGGCTTAATCAAAGACCTTTGTGTGTCTTTAGTCCAATTTCCCAACAAAACGATCCTAATGGACGTGGTGGTTGCTGACATTCCACCAAAGTATGGCATGCTCTTATCAAGATCTTGGGGAGCAAAACTCCAAGGATCTCTCCAGCTAGACCTCTCCTATGCCACTATTTCAGTCTTTGGACAACCAAAGAGACTGTATAGAGAAACACTGATGAAGTATGTGGTAAGTAGTGAGGAAAAGCCCCAAAACTTTCCCATTTACTCAATCCATTCTGATATGGATTCCTTTATATTATTCAATAATGATAGCTACCCTCTCACTGATGAGAAGCCTCTACCTTTAGAACAAGAAACATGCATCAATCAAGAGTCGGTTGCCCATACCGGTCAAACTATTAAAACAATTAGTGCAACCAGTATACAAGAAGAACCACATGAAGCACAAAACCTAGGCCCGCCTAATCCTAAAATGACTGAAACTCTTAATACTAACCACAAGCAAGAAATCACATGGTATTTAGACTTTGATGGTTCTGTTAATAAGCTAGGAGCAGGGGTAGGAATATGGATTCACAATACACATAATAGCCATGCATAGGGTCATGCTTACAGACTAAACTTCAAATGCACCAACAACATGGCAGATTATGAAGCTCTCTTATTAGGCCTTAAACTGCTCAAAGCTCTAAGAGCTGCAAAAGTGTCCATTCTAGGTGACTCCGATTTGATCATTCAACAGATGAAGGGTAACTTTGTTACTAATGACAATAGGCTGAGAGCTTATAGGTTTGATGCCATAGAAATACTCAATTCCTTCACCGAATCCAAGCTTGCTAATATTTCTAGAAACCATAACATGCATGCTCATAATCTAGCTTCTTTTGCTAGCACTTACAGGTTGCCTTTTGAGCCCAATTACCACTTTACTACTGAGATAAAGCACAGGCCTTCTATCCCTAACAATATCAAAGTTTGGCAAGTGTTTGAGAACGATGCTCAAATAAACAATTTTCTTACGTTACAGCAAGAATTCTCAAGCTTAAACATTGATGAAGATGCCATGAATGACCTACAACAGCAAATGAGCCAAAATGAGAAAACTATAATAGCTGAAACAACGAATCAAATGCTGCACCCAACCATTTTTTATGAGAAAAACATGCAAGAGCTGAGGCAAATGCATTCAGAAAAATAGCTGAAGTAGAGGCCGAAGTGATTGATTTAAAATACAATTTTTTACCTGCTGGCCTCACTCCATTAGAAGACATATTTGATTCAAACGATGTCCCCGAAAAGCCAAAGATGCAGCCCTTAAACGCTGTTGTGGAAGACTGTAATATTGGGACAACAGAGAAGCCCAGAATGATTAAACTGTCCAAGTCTTTGCCTCCCGATCAAAAACCAAAATATGTTGATTTATTTAAAGAGTTTCTTGATGTATTTGCCTGGAGTTATGAGGACCTTAAGTCCTATGACACCTCCGTTATTCAACATACCATTCCCTTAAAGCCAAATCAAAAGCCCTTCAAACAGAAACTAAGGAGGATCAATCCTGTGCTTCTCCCTTTAATTGAGAAATAAGTAATAAGAATTTTTGAGGCTGGTATCATAGCACCCATTAGATTTTCAGAATGGGTATCCAATCTTGTTCCCACAAGGAAGAAAAAAGGGGAGATTAGACTGTGCGTGGAATTGAGAAATCTGAACCAAGTCTCCCTTAAATATCACTACCCTCTGCCAAAAATGGACCACATTCTACAAAGAGTAGTGGGGTCATCAAGAATTTCTTTGCTAGACGGCTTTTCAGGTTTTAATCAAATACTTGTTCACCCGGATGACCAAGACAAGACATCCTTTACAACACCATGGGGAACATTGAAGTATGTGTAGATGCCTTTCGGATTAAAGAATGCAGGTGCTACCTTTCAAAGGGCCATGGGCATTGCATTTGCCAAAGAAATCCATGATTTCCTAGTGGTTTACCTTGATGACCTTACTCCTTTCTCAAAATCTGATCAAGAGCACCTAAAACATTTGAGACAAGTCTTCCTAACCTGTAGGAAATATGGCATTTCCTTAAATCCTAAAAAACCTCTCTTCGGCCTAGAAGAAGGCAAATTGATAGGCCATATCATTTCAAAAGATGGGATTAGAATTGATCTTGAAAGAATTCAAGCCATCCTGCAAATCCCTTATCCGAGAAACATCAAAGAATTGCAAGCATTCCTAGGAAAGATCAATTTGCTACGGAGATTTATCCCAAACTTGGCCGAGCTGATACGAATGCTAAATAAAATGTTAAAGAAGGATTCCAAGGTAAAATGGACTTTAGAGGCCAAGCAAGCCTTTGAGGGCATAAAATCTGCCTTAACCCAAGCCCCAATCCTCACAAGTCCTCAATTTGATAAGGATTTCATCATTTTTTCATTTGCGTCTGAACACACCATTGCTACTATCCTTTTGCAGAAAGATGATCAGGGAAATGAAAAGCCAATTGCATTTTTCAGCTGAGCCCTTAGAGATGCACCCTTGAAGTACCAAATCATGGAGAAGCAAGCATATGCCCTTGTTAAAGCAATCAAAGATTTCAGAATTTACATTTTATATTCACATGTGATTGCTTATGTGCCAAATGCTGTTGTAAAATACATATTAACCCAAGAAGGCATAGAAGGCAAAAGAGGCAAATGGATTGCCGATATCCTTGAGTATGACATTGAGATAAAACCCACCAAGCTAATAAAGGGACAAGGTTTAGCCAAACTGATGTCCGAAACCAATTTCTGAGCCTTAGACATTAATCAACTGGACAAGGAACAGGAGCTGGCGACTCCACAGATCAGTCAAGCTTTTTTGCAATCCCCATGGTATGCTGATATATGTTTTCTATTGTTAAACATGTGTGCTCCTCTAGGGTTGTCCAAAACCAAAAAGAGATTTTTAAAGATGAAAGCATCAAAGTTTTGTGTCTTAGATAGTGCCCTGTTTTGGAAAAATCATGAAGGAATATTGCTGAATTGTCTAACTATGAATGAAACTGACAGTGTCATGAAAGAATTCCATGCAGTGGACTGTGGAGGGAACTTATATTGGAAGTCCACTGCTGACAATATACTCAAGGTTGGTTTCTATTGGCCCTCTTTGTCTGCTGATGTGAGAAATTTTGCTGTTTCAAACACTAAATGCCAAATATTTGAAGGCAAAACAAAGCTTCTGCCCTTGCCCCTTAAGCCCATTTCAACCGAGAAGCCTTTTCAACAATGGGGTCTTGACTTCATTGGAGAAATCCATCCATCCTCTTCTGGCCAACATAAGTGGATTCTAACAGCCACAGATTACTTTACCAAGTGGATTGAAGCCATCCCATGTAGGCAAGCCAATGACTCCACCATTATCCAATTCCTTGAAACCAACATTTTGTCCAGATTTGGCTGTCGTGAGAAGATCATTACAGATAACGCTGCTGCATTCAAATCCAAGAAAATTATCAGCTTTTGCCACAAATTCCACATTACCTTGGGTCACTCCACAGCTTATTACCCTCAAGGTAATGGCTTGGCCGAATCATCGAACAAGAGTCTGACTAACATCATTAAGAAAGTCTTGGAGGAGAACAAGAAGAACTGGCACAAAAAGCTTGTAAATGCCCTATGGGCAGACAGATTGTCAACCAAGAGGTCCATAGGGATGAGCCCATATGAGTTAGTCTATGGCATGGAGGCCAAGTTCCCTTCTTCTTTGGGAATCCCTGTTATCAAATTGCTGCAAGAGATTCAGGCAGAACCAAGTGATATCCAGAGAAGAATAAACCAAACTATCCATTTGCAGCAAACAAGAGAGCAAGTGTACGACAGAGCTCAGATCTTACAAGAGAAGCTCAAGAAAATGTTTGACAAAAGAACCAAGGCTGAAGATTTCTGCATAGGCAACAAAGTCTTAAGATGGGATTCAAGAAGGGAGGACAAAGGAAAGCATGGCAAGTTCGATTTCCTGTGGAAGGGCGCTCAACTGTTTAATCTGAGCCCAGGAAGAGATAAGGGTACATTTAGATAGGAGGGCAGTCAAAAGAAAAGAAGATAATCAGGGTCTGCAAGTCTAAGTTTACCCAAACCAAAAATAAGAAAAAATGTTAGGTAAGTAGGCTGGGTAGGTAGCTTTGAGGTTGTAGAATGAATAAGTGTGGTCAATTTTATATTTCAAAGTGTTATTTTGCTTCAGATCACAAATACAAGGGAATTTTCCCTTGGAGCAGCTCAAGCGAGGAATGATTAACTTCCCTTTCTTCCTTTCTCCCAAATCATTCACTAACTTCCCCTAGAGATGTTAATATTTGCTTGATATCTTTAAAAATTCATCATGTTCCACAACACTTGCCTAAGCAAAGATCTGCTTTGCTCAAGGATGCTTATATTTCTTATATAGGACCTGTTTCCCCTTTAAAGCCTAGGATTTCTATCCTTAGCACTTTCTTCACAAAATTCATATTAACTTCTAAAACCTATTATGTAAATCCCTCCTGATTTCCCCTTCCCATACTAAAAAATATAGTAAAAATCCCCATTATTTACATATCCCCTCTTCTGGTTGAAATATAACCATAAATATTGCTTGTGAATTGCTAAGTTTACTTGAAACTTAGTAAGAACCCTCATTTTGCTCAAAAACCATCTTCCTAAGGTGTTTGGACTCCTTCCAAACACAAAACCCCCTTCAAATGATATCAGACCCCTTCCGAGGCCTCAAGAACCCTTCCAAAGCTTTAAAAGGGCCTTTTTCGATCACATAAATCATTCTCCGATCGCATTAACCCTCTTCCGATTGAGTGTTTCCTCCTCCGATGAATTTTCCTCCCCTCCGACGTGATATCGCTGTTGGAGGTAGCAGCATTCATTCATCGGCCCCCTTTTATAACTCCCCGATATCAATTCACCGATGAGATTTCGCGATCGGCAGTCGCAAGTTTTCTATACCTGTATATATATGCCCCCTCTCATCCGCCGACACGATATTGCCATCGCACCCGAAAGCATATCGCATCGTGATCCACTCATTATTGCAATGGCATCATTTATCCATATATATCACCGCTTCTCCGTAAAACTTGGTTATATTGCAAAAACTTAAGTTTTACCGCTAACCTCATTCTACTGCAATATATATGGCATTTCCGCAATATTTCCCATTTTCGCACAGCCGCATGCCTTATCGCTTTTCCGATATCGGCGATCGCTCCCATCACCTCACACATATAAAAGCCATCGCCCCCTGTCCCCGCCGATTGCCGATCGCCGATTTAATCCCTGCTGTACTGCCACGTCACCCTACCACATCACCCTGCCACGTCACTGCTGTACTGGGACCCACTGCTGACGTCATGCTGATGTCATCACTGAAAGAAGGCGCGAAGGGCACAAATCACAGCAAAGGATGCCCGGAATGAAAAACTGAGGCAGTTTTCGATGCGCGATTAGCGCTTAGCGCTAATCGCGCATCGCTAAGAAAAAATGATCAAAATGGAAGGCCGCCTGTTGCTCGGCTACCAGCAGGCCCAAAAACTCGCAGTTTGACAGATTTTCTTCATTTATATTCGTATTCAACTCGGCCAGCGCCGATAGCATTCCAGGGGTCACGAAATTCATTTGCAGCAGCCGTTTTTGCCTTGAAAGGGCAGAAAAGGAGCGATTTGACAGTTTCAAACACATCAAGGGAGAGAAAGCGGCCCGATTCAACTATAAAAGAGTATCAGAGGAAAGATGAAGCCCCGATTAAATTGAAGAGTATCAGTGAATCAGCAAAGAGTATCAGATTAGCAATACCAAAGCAGGTGAACATTAAAGGCCTCCAAGCAAAGTCAAAGAAAGTGGTGAAGCCATTTAAGGCTCTCAGATCACAATTAATGCACATCAAAGCCACTCAAGAGCAGGGAATCAAAGCCCAAAGCATAGTTATTGCAGAAACACTACATCGAGCTACCAAGGACACCATATTAACTCATTTTGATACAGCTACCTCCAGTGCAGCTCAAATAGATATCTTCTTGCATTAATTTCATGACAAGATTAGATTAAAGAACTCATTTCCCTCAGATCTATTTAAGATCTGCTGTAATAGATATTTTTAGATATTTTCCCTATATAAACCACCCTAATTCATTGTTTAAAGTGGGGGGTTGGTTGATAATCCTGATTCAGGACTCGCACTGTACGTTTGAGAATTTCCATAATCAAAGACTGCTGAAAAGCTTGGAGGATGGACTGTCTGTTGTGTTATTAATGGCTGAAGAGTGAAATATAGAATTCTTGCGCTGCTACATGGCCCAATAAGTGTTTCTTACCTCTGTTTTCAATTCATATATGTTTATATCATACATATATCACCATCTAAGTTACAGAAAGAAAGATTAGCTTAGAATTTGCTTGGCTGCACTCTATGCTCAGTTTCTGTGACTTCTATATGTTTTCTTTTGATTTAGGCATAAATATGAATTCCTCATGGCTCGTATTTGCTCTATTTCATTCATGTATGACTGTTATTTAGGAATTCTTGACTGCTCCTAGATATATTTCACTCACCTTCCCTCTGTTAAGTTGAATGAGAGATTCTTAGTTGCCTTTCATTCCTTAGCCTTCATTTCATCCTTTTAGCTTGAATGATTGTTTCATGTGTAGCTATCCTGCTCTATATTCCTCTTGTGACCAAGAAAACGCACCAGCAGCCCAACTCCATGACTCCATGCCCAATGGTTTGAACCTCTCACACTATGCATGCCTCCCTACTTAAAAACATCAATCGTTCCACCAAAATCAAAACAAAACCCATGTATACCATAACTAGCCTAAAATCAACCCAAAACAAAGTTAAATTTTAAAGAGGGAGCCCTCTTTGACTGCAGGTAGGCTAGGACCTGCAGCCCGAAGATTGGTTTGTGGTTACCTTGGTCGTATCCCTTATGAAGCCAAGGGACAACCTGAGTGATAACACTAGTGCCAACCAGAAGGAAGCACCAAATGTGTCATTTTCAAGAACCCACTTGTACAAGACACCAACCCCTAATCTTTATAGGCACCAACTTGAAAGAAGCTTCAAGCCCGTGATATGTAAGAACCTACTTGCACAACTTTCAAGTCCATTTTTAATTAAGTTTCAAGCTCATATCTATAGTATATAATTGAAATATTTTTAATACAATTTTCCAAATGACATATCTGTCTCTTCAGGCTTTATATTTACATATTTCTTCTATTTATATAATTTAATTAAAACACTTCAAAAACCTAGATCTTTGATCCTTTTTCCAACTTGACTCTCAAAGTTTTCAAATCCATGATATATTCCTACGCAACTAACAATGCTTTCCTCGACTTATTGATTCAATTAAATCTCCTGGAGAATCTTATTTGTTGGTCAAGAATCTTATTTGTTGGTCAATTTTTCCTTAAGTTTCATTTCTACAACTTGAATTTCACACTTTATTTCTACACCTTGAATCTCACACTTTAGATCCACAAATCTCGATCTCATTTGTCCTTCATAACTCGATCATGCAACAAAATCTTACCTTTGTACTTTTATTTTCTATTTCTAATTTTCTTATGAACTTCTTCATCAATCTAGTTGTGACTTTCTCTCCTTTTGTTTTCTATTTCTAATTTTCTTATGAACATCTTCATCAATCTATTTGTAACCTTCTCTCCTTTATTTTCAACAAACTAAAGAGTGTCTCTCTTAAATGTAGAATCTACCTTCTTAATCTTCAACCCCACACTAATCACGTTGACAATTCTTTCTTATATATTCAATATCAATTTCTTAACTGCTAGACCCAATTTTTTTTATATTTTTTAATAATATTTTATTTTACAACTTCGAATACCAGATGCCTAAAACTATTCCTTAATTGTCTTTCCGCAATTTAAGGCTTAACTTGTGAGCCTAACCCCTTTGACTTCCACCTAGTGTGATTATTTGTCATCATAACATTGTCCATAACTAACTATCACCTGTGAAGCCACGTCATTGCGATGACATGAACATGTTTCATCACTTGAAATTTCCAAGTCACTATTGCATAATGCCATGATAGTTTCTCTATCAACCTTTGAATTATGTATAAGCTGAATTTTACATGTTGAACCTTGAGCATGTAGAATTGCTGACTTTTATTAAAACCATTAGATAAAAACATTTACAACCGTAGAATCACATCGTGTGCAAATTTACATGATAAATTTCACACTTATTCACATCCAATATCAATTATGGACCGTTAAACTAAACTTTGGATGATATTGATTTTTGTACCACTCAACTTCTGTGCAGGTGCAGGTTGATGTAAAACAAGCTTAACCATTAGTTTTTGTCATAGGTTGGACTAATGATTAGCCTCTCCGTAGGTTGAAATCCGATATTAAACCTGAGTTGCTGATCTAAATATTTTTCTTCTATATGATTTCATCGTGCTATGGGATGTGCATTAGTCCTCACACATGTTCGCATCCAATATTACTCCTAGGTTGTTGGATCAAAATGATTCTTGTCATTGGATCTCATCATGCAACGGTTTACACGATAATCTATTCACATGTTATACACTCGACGGATATAAGAATCCTTGATCTTTCTTGTGAATACGACTCTTAGCCATTGATATGCTTTCTCTATCAACTTCACCAAAAAACTTATGATTTCGTTGTGCTCAACTTACCCGCACTTATGCAATTTATGAATGGTCTAACGAGATAAATACTCCACATCCTTTAGTACGATCAGCTAAAGTCTGGATCCTTGAATTTGGCTATGCAACAACACACATTCATGCAATGATAATAATATAATGATGAAGCCACCCCTAACCTTGAAACAAGTATTGTTCACTCATGTTTTTTTAGAAATTTGTGATGGAATTGAACCTCCTCAAGAAATTTTAATCTAAATCAAGAGACATAATTCTTCTCTATTGATCTACGAAATTCAATTCATAGTTTAGAACAACAATCTCACACATGTAATGAAAAATAACACACATGCACAATATTTTTTCTAGGGGAACCCAAATGGGAAAAACCCCTCAATCCTCTTTGCATTATTAAGATGAATAAATATGTATTACAATTACTTGCCCGCACTGAGCACAACGTGCAAGTGAACAACTTCTCTCTCTGCTTAATGAGAATCTCTAACCCAAAATTAGTCAATTTTTGCCTTTGCTTCAGCCTCTATTTCCTTGTGTAATTCCTAGAGAACTAGCCCCTATTTTTTAGAAGTTTTTCTCCAATTGATTGCACAATTCTCAAGGTTTGATCATTTGACTGCATGCAACACCTCTACACTCAAACTAGTTTACAAATGCTTGTTACATTGCCTTGGAATCTCCACCATAGTTAGGAAATTGAATTCCCTACATGCACTAGTTATTTTAGGTTTATTGATCAGTTAACTAGATGATCACTGAGTTAGACTGTTGTCCCACTACACAACTAACCTTCTACCAGTTCCTCCAATTGTTCGAACTAGTTTAACTGAATTCAAGTGGATATAACTGAACTAGATCACTAAAATTTAGCAATCACACATGCTTAATTGAACTCCAAGCCCTCTAACTTGAATTTACTGAGCTAACTAAGTGACAAGAGCCATGCCACACAAGTTAACTACATCCAAGTTGTCTATTGATGTGGAAATTTGAATTTTCTCAATTTGACCAAGGTAAAGTCAAATTGAGACTTTCTTGCTTCACTTCTCAACACTCCCTTTTAGCAAGAAAGGGATTATCAACCACCACTATCCTACAGTTATGGAACTCAAACATCCCTCTTGACAAAGCCTTTCTCAAGATATCAATATCTTGTTCCTCTATCAGAATGTATTGTAGTAACATTATCTACCTCTGCACACAGTCCCATAAATTGTAATATCAGATATCTATATGCTTGGATCGATCATGAATTTTGGATTCTCAGAGAGTTTTATGCAACTCTTATTATCACAATAGATCGCAGTTAGATCCATCATCTAACCAAACAGTCCCATAAGTATCTTTCTCATCTAAATCACCTCACATGTTGCTTGATTTGCAACCATGTATTCTTCTTCTATCGAGTTGAGCGCCATAGATCTTTTCTTCATGTTGTGCTAGGAAATCGTTGTAGACTCAACGTAGAAAATTCCACTTTATGTACTCTTTCAGTCAGATGAACTCCCTACCCAGTTTGCATTTGTGAAGCCACACAACTTCACTCCCTGCATGTCTATACCATAATCCATACTAGGTAGAGCCTTTGAGGTATCGTAAAACATCCTTAGATTCCCTCTAATATAATTTGGTTGGCCTAACCATATATTGGCTCAAATGGTTGGCTGCTTAACACATATCTGGTTGTGTGTTCACAAGATACATCAGTGAACCCACTCACTGCCAATAAATTGTAGCATCCACCTCTTCACCTTAAGTGGCAATCTCTTTCCTCTAGTTGGTCACTAGAGGTGTCTCCATGGGCTTACAACTCTCCATGTGGAATCTTTGTAGTATCTCATTAGCATACTTTATGTGAGACACAAACAATTCCCCATCATCTTTCCATACTTCTAGCTCAAGGATGTAGTGCATGAGACATGTGTCCTTCATTTCAAATTCCCTTGCAAGGTCCTCCTTGCAAGAGATGATCAATTGTTTATCACTTGTTAATATGAAATCATCAACATATAAAAAAATGATAAGAAATTTACCTTCTACCAAAATATGATAGAGGTTCGCATCCTCTTCAATTTTGGTGAAGCCCAAACCAATGAGATAACTATCAATATTGGTGTACCAAGCATGGGGTTCCTATTTGAGACCATACAATGCTCACTTGCATCAACACACATAATATTCTTGATCAAATGTCTCAAAACCTTCTGGTTGCTCTATGTACACCTGCTCCTAAATAAAAACCATTGAGAAATGTTTTTTCTACATCCATCTGGTGGATCTTCCACCCCATCTGCGTAGCTAGTGCATAATTGATCTAATGGTTGAATACCTTGCGACAAGCGCTAAGGTTTCCTCACAGTAAATTTTCTCAACTTGAGAGAATTGTTTGGCCACAAATCTTGCCTTATACTTCTATATGCTCTTGTCTACTACATGCTTAACCTTGAAGATCCATCTTCAACTCACAACTGATTATCCTTTGGTCTCAATACCACTTCCCAAACACTATTCTTCATTATGGATTCATATTCTTTAACCATTTCATTAACCCAAACTAAATTCTAAAATTCTTCCTTAAAAGATGATGGATCAATCTCTATTAGCTTAGTCAATAGATCCATGTAGTCAGTGTACCTCTCAAGTGACCTCCTTGTCCTACGTAAATTTAAAGGAGTGGCCACATTCTCCATTGCATCCTGCACTAATCTATCAACTTCCCTGGTTTGTTTTCTACCTTCTACGGATGGTTCTTCTTGATTGGATGTATCCACTCTCTACTCCTCTATTTATCGTTGCTCCACAACTTCTTGAGGCTCCTTATTTGGAGTTAAAATCTCCTCTTCTAGTGGGATCTAAAGCTCCCTCTCAAGAGAGCATCACATCGCTTTCTCCTAATCAAAATTTACATCCCTTTGCACAACTGTCATTCTGAGGGAAGCTAAGGACACACGGTAATTGTGTGGACTTTTTGTGTAGCCCAAAAAAAATCCCAAATCTACTATTGGCTCAAGCTTATTCCTAGAATATTTGGAGACATGACAGTAGACAGAGGCTCTAGAAATCTTGAAGTGAGACACATCTGACTTTCTCCCCAAGAAAACCTCACCTAGTGTAGTCATACGAAGAATCCGATGAGGGCTCTGGTTTTGCAAGTAGAATATTGTGTTACATGCCTCTACACACAAATGTAGTGGTAGGCCTTGGTCATGTAGCATAGTTCTCGCTACTCCAACAATGCTCTGGTTCTTTCTTTCATCTACCCCATTTTTCTATGGGTTGTGAGGTATTTTCAACTCTCTTCGAATGCCTTCTTTTGCACAGTAATCCTTGAAGTCAATCGAAACATACCCATCTCCATTTTCACTCTTAATAGCCTTCGCTATCTTGGCGGTCTCTTTCTCAAATAGTGCCTTGAATTCTACAAACTTTGAAATTGTCTCATCCTTCTTCCACATGAATAAGATCCAACACTTCCTTGAGAAATCATCAATAAAAATAACAAAATGTTTATTTTTGGCAATGGAGTCTATCGAGAAGGTTCTGTAAACATCAGAGTGGACTCTTTCCAATTTTGTATGCTAGTTGTTGTCTCATTCATGGAATGTGTATTTCACATATTTCCCCAAGGTACAACCTTTGCAGACATCATGTTGCTCAAGTGCTCATTTAGGGAGGCCATTGGTTATTTTCCACATAATTTTTAGGTTTCCATAATGGAAATGGCACAATATCCTATGCCAAAGTTCATCGACATCGTGGCTCTGCATTTTCTCTACCCTATTTCTTAACGCAACACAATCTTCCACATCTAAGTTGTATAGGCTCTTCACCTGAACCCCGATCTTCTTGACTTGTCTAGTAGCTATGTGTCTCATTAATATTTTCGCTTTGTTTAAGATCACATCATAACCATAGTCCTCTAAAACTGATACAGAGATAAGATTCTTATTTTGGCCTAAAACAAACATAACATATTTGAGGCGAAGAGGAGATCCCTACTCCCTCTGAAAGGTTACTGTACCAATCCCGGTAGCAATGTACCTTCCGTCGTTTCCCAAATCAATATGCATATAGAGATATTTCTCCTCTAAGTCACTGAAAAAATATCTACACCCTTCATGTGGAATGAGGCACCAAAGTCCAAGTACCACACAACCCCCATCACAACGTTGGCCATGCACGTGGTAATGGTGAAGTCTAGCTAAAACTATGAAGCCAATACCTCACCTACTACTCCTCCTGAGCTCTTCTTGCTAGAATTTTTGTGTGGAGACTTTGTAGCATAGTGCCCAAATTCATGACAATTGAAGCATTTTATTTTAGACAAGTCCTTCTTCTTGCCCCTTTGGATTGATTCTAGTTTGGTTTGAGACTTCTTCCCTTTTCTCTTCTTTCCCTTTCCAACCAATGCAAAATTTTCTTTATCCTCACCCTTGGATGAAGTCTCGTCTCTGGTATTCCACTTGGTGTCTTCTTGTACCAAATCATACCATAGGTTTTCCCAATTTGGTAATTTATCCCTACCCTTCACTGATTCCTGGTAGTTATGACAAATTTTGTGAAGGCATAGAAGAGCTATGATCGTGAGGTCATCTTCTGAAGCATTGACACCCACCCCTCCAAGCTCATCACGCACTTGTGTAAATCCACTAAGATACTGCGGAATAGTGTCATTCTTCTGCATCATGATATTTCAAATTTTATCTTTGAGGGCCAGTTTCCTATGGTCGCTGTTATTCTTAAATATCTCTGTCAGATCCTTCCACATTGCGAAAGGATTTTCTTTCCCATGTATATTTGAGACAATGTGGTCTCACACTCCCTCCAAGATTATTCTCCTCACCTTGGTTACATCTTTCTTCCATTGGGCTAGGTTTTGTGCATCAAATTCCTATGGTTTTTTAATATCTATCTCGAAACATTCTAGCAAGCCATTTTCATCAAGCACTGCATCCATGCGATTTTTCCATGAAATGAATTTCAAGTTACCTTCTAAGGCATACTCTATTCTTAGTTCCCAAATATGAAGAGATCCTGCTACAGTGAAGCTGCAAATTTGAATTTCCTGCTCTAATGGGAATCCTGCTCTGATACCATGTAAAAATTTGGTGATAGAATTGCAATTCATCAAGAAATTTTAATCTAATTCAAGAGATGAAATTATAATCTACTGATCTGTGGGACTCAATTCACAATTTAGAACAACAATCTCAGACATGCAGTAAGAAATAATACACATGCATAACATTTTTGTGAACTGGGCGGTTAGAGGGGGGTAGAGTCCCCCCTTCGTTGCGCCAATTGCGCAGCGGGGGGTTCATAGGGGGGTTTGAGGGGGGTGGGTAGCCCCCCTCTACGGTTCCAGGGCAGTGCCCCAGGAATTTTTTTTTGGACCCTATATTAGGTTGGGTGGACCTACCTATGGTTTTCGGTCCATGGTTTTGGACATGATGGTTTTCAAGCCATGGTATTGGATGCTTTGGCATGTATAAATATGTATTGTAACATTGAAAGGAACATAATGAAAAATCAAGTTGGTAGTCCCGGTTTTGGGATCCAAGGGAAAATCTTTGTGTATATGTGTTTTATGTGTTATGCTCTCGCATTGTTTATTTTTTGTGTTTTAGAATTCGTATGCAGGTAATTTCTATACGGGGTTAAAACCTACATTTTTTTCTAGGGGAATCTAACTGGGAAAATGCCGTCAAGCCTCTTTGCATTAATTAGATTAATAGAGATGAATTATAATTTCTTACCTGCATTGAGCACAACCTATAAGTGAATAACCTGTCTCTTTGCTCAATGAGAAGTACTAACCCAGACTTAGTCAATTTTTTCCTCTTCTTGAGCCCCTATTTTCTTGAACAATTCGTAGAGAATTAACCCCTATTTTTTAAATAAATTTTCTCCAATTGATTGCGTGGTTGCCAAGGTTTTATCATCTGACTGCATGCAACACTTGTACACTCAAGCTAGTTTACAACTGCTTGTTACACTGCCTTGGAATCTCCACCACAACTGGGAACTCGAATTCTCTGCATGCACTAGTTATTTTAGGTTGATTGATCAGTTAACTGGATGATCACTCAGTTAGACTATTGTCCCACTGCACAACTGACCTTCCACTTGTTCCTCCAATTTTTAGAACTAGTTTAACTAAACTCAAGTGGATACAATTGAACTCGATCACTAAAATTTAGCAACCACACATGCTTAACTAAACTCCAAGCCCTCTAACTCGAATTTGTTGAGCTAACTGAGTGAAAAGATCCATGTCACACAATTTAACTCCATCCAAGTTGTATGCTGATGTGGAAATTATTTTTTTTCTCAATTTGACCAAGGCAAAGCCAAATTGAGACCTTCTTGCCGCACTTCTCAATAGTTCCAACAAGTTTTAATTTGTCATCAATGTCAATCACTGCTTAACAATATCCCACTTTGGCATTGATGGCAACACTTCTTAGCATTGTTGTTCATTGATGACAAAATCTTTACTTTGTAACATTTTTGTCATGCCAAATATTTTCGTAGTTGTTATTTATTCATGTTCATGTCCTTCGTGTCCGTGTTCATGTGCCCCTTATTTTTTACTATGTATTCTACATTCTCAACATCTGTAATCTTTGTATTGTTGTCTCAATTATTCTCCCCCTTTTACATCAATGGCAGAATTGTTTGATACTCCCCTTGTGACCCATATTTCCCACATTAACCGCTATATAACATTCTATGGATGCTACCATGGCTTGTGATACTTGTGGACATGTCTGTAAACTACTTTTGACAAAGCTTATTTTAATGCATTACCATAATGGGAAATCATGATTTTTGTTGCATTATATGTTGAATTGCTACCCCTAAAGTCATGCTCCTCTTTCTGATCTAAAACACTCATGTTGCTACAAACATCCTAGTTCATATGTGGAAAACTACCCTATTTGCTAGTACATAAAATTAATGAAGAGAAGAAAGAGACAATACTCCTAAGTTCTGCCTTAAATACTCAAAATTTTCTCTAGCAAAAGAATTGGTTAAAATACCAAAAACTTGTTCTTTTGTTGGGATATACTCCAATTTCACAATATGTTTTGCTACTTTTTCTCTAAGGAAATGATATTTGTTAGGGATATGCTTGCTATTGGAATGAAGAACAAGATTCTTTGATATACTTATAGCACTTGTATTGTCATGAATGATAGGAATAGATTTATCATACATTATCTTCAAGTCTTGTAGTGTTTGTTTTATCCATAAAATATAAGTACAACTTGCTACAAATGCTATATACTCAGCTTCAATAGTAGAAAGAAATACAAATGTTTGTTTTTTTTCGAACCATGCCACCAAACTATTTTCGAGAAAGAAGGCACCACCACTTGTGTTTTTCCTAACATCTATTTTCAACCCAGTCAACATAAGTCAATGCAATTAATGAACGATTTTTACCTTTTGGATGCCAAAGACTATAATCCATTATAGCTCTTAGATATCCTAATATTCTCTTGGTGACTAAGAGATGAGTTTTCTTGGGGACATACATAACTACACCAATAGCATGCATAATTTATGGTTGAGAGGCTATTAGATACAAAAGACTACAAATTATTCATCTATATATTATTTTATTTACCTCTAGTGACTTATCACCTTGCTAAGCTTACATCCAGTGACCATGGAGGTACTCACAAGAGAACACTTTTCCATTCCAAATTTCTTCAGCATTTCCTTGAGATACTTTATTTGGGAGATAAATATATCTTTTCTGATTGAGTGATCTACAATGCTAAAAAATTGAGATTTCTCCAACCATGGACATCTCAAATGCATGTATAATGAAAATTTTTGGCTTAGTGGATCTACACCACTACCAAAAATAATGTCATCAACATAAGCAACAACAATCAATAGGTTATCATTCCCAAATTTTATATACATATAACTATATGTTTCTCCTCGTTTGAATCCTTTCTGTCACAGGTATTTATTTAGCCTAGTATACCATTTCTTGAGTGCTTGATTGAGTCCATATAAAGCATGATTCAGCCTACACACTTCCTCAGGATTTTGTGAAAATTGAAATCTTTTAGGATGTTCTATGTAGACTTATTCTTCAATCTCACCATTCAAGAAATCTTATTTTACATCCATCTTATTTACTTTGAAACTTTTATGACATGAAAATGCAAGAAAAATCCTTATTATTTACAATCATGCTATAGGTCCAATGGTCTCTTCAAAATCTAGCCCTCTACTAGAGCATAGCCTTTGCATACGAATTTGGCCTTATTTCTAATAGCTTTCCCATTCTCATCCAATTTTTTCCCTAAGATCTGTTTAGTACCAATGATATTTTTATTTATTGATCTTGGAACCAATTCCGATGCCTACTTTTTCTCAATTTGATCCATATCCTCACTCATGGATTTTACCCAATGTTTATCTTGACTTACTTTAGGGAAATATTTTGGTTCAATCATAGGGAACATGTCAATATGTGCTTGACTATAAGTTTTCATTAATCTTCTTTGAGTTTGAATTCCAACTTCCTTATCACCAATTATTTGGTTTGTAGAATGACTTTTTGTACATACCTTGAAAAAGTTTCTGGGTGAGAGCATTCTATCTACTCTTCTTCTTCTTCTTCTCTTGATTCTTCATCCCAATATGCTTCATCTTCACTGTTGGTTTGATTAGGTGGAATGATAAATATTTTCTTTTTGATTTTGACTAGTAACTCCTTATCGACCTTGGCATCAATGTAAACTATTTTGTAAAGCCTTTTAGTATAACATTTATATCCCTTGGTTTTGTTGGAATATTGTAAAAATATTCCTTCATCAGTCGTAACATCAAACTTTCCCAGTTTTCCATCATTATTTTTAATGTAGCATGTACTTCCAATTACTTTAAAACCCTTTATTGTGGCTAGTTTTCCATTCCATGACTCATATGGGTCTTCTCATTGTTTGGTCTAAAATGAGCCTCATTTAATATATGTATTGTTGTATGAATATCTTTGGCCCATAATTCTTTTGGTGGATCTCTTTCATCCATCATTACCCTTTTTTATTTTTGTACAAATCTATTTTGTCTCTCAACTACAACATTTTGTTGTGGGGTGACAATAATTGTGAATTGTCTCTTTATTACATGTTCTTCATGGAATATGTTAAACCCATTTGAAGTGAATTAACCTCAATCTGACCTCAAACAATTTATTCTGAAATCGATCTAATTCTCAACCAGGGCTTAAAATGTTTGAACTCCTTAAATGCTTCAAACTTCTCCTTTAGATAGGATACCCATGTAAGTTTTGTATAATCATCAATTATCAATATGTAGTGTATCTCACCACTTGGAATCTTGGTTCTAGTAGGTCGACATATTTTCACATGAACAAGTTGAAGTGGCCTTGTATATATTAATTCTCTTTACCCTTGAAAGGAAATCATACCTGATTGTTGATTTGACATCAGTTGAAAATAGCGTTTGGCATATTTTTGATCCTTGGAAACTTGTTTATGGTTCCCTTTTTGCTAATTTTTATGATGTGACTAAAGTTTAAGTAACCAAGTCTCATGTGTCATAACCAACTTTTATCAATCTTTCCAAGATAAAAATTTTAATTTTATTCCTTGATAATAAATACATTGTTAGAGTCTCTCACACCATTTCTTGTAACTTCCCTTATGTTTTCTAATTTTATCTCACATCCTGTTTTCGTTGTGATAAACACTCTACAAAACTTTTCCTACACTTGAAATTTGGAGTCTTCTTGTGATCTGATGATCTATCGTTTCAAGTTGTTCATAGTCACTTCATGATCGGTTTATGTTTTTCTAAATACTCTAAGTATTGAAACCACTTGTTTACACATGCTTAGCCTTTGATGAATTCATAAGTGCACCGCTTTCTAGCAAGTCTTAAGTCAATGTCCACCCTTGAAGACAAGCATTACACAACCTTCGAAAGTAATGCTTGCGCAATCTTTGGAAATAGTGTCTATGTAGTACTTACTGATAGTAGCTATACAATGCTTAGTGGAAAATATTTCATATCTCATGGACATTGAGCAGTCCCTAATGATATTAGTTGCACAATTGTTAGAGACAGTGACTACATAGTCCTTTTGCACAATTAGTGTGCAATTCCAGTTCAAGGTGAGATTTCAATTCTTCCATTTGGTGTTATCACACCTCTTAGTGGCAACCACCTCACTCGTTTCTGCTCTCCTCGTATAAAAAATCTAACTCATAGCTCTTTTCACTATTATCATTCACTTTCGAGCTCTATGCACTTTGGAGCATAAAGAGAATTCTCTCTCTAAGTTGCAATTGTACTATCATTTGGGTAAGTTTTCTTAATTGTTCCTTTCACGCACTTTTGTTTTTGAATGTGTCGCTTTTACTTTCATAACATCTTTTTTTCTTGCTTTCAATTTGACAAGTGTCTCTTTTGTTTTCTTTTTCTTTCATGTGTCACTTTCACTTTCTTTAGCTTTTGAACGTATCATTTTCACTTATTATTACTCTCACAAGTGTTACTTTTTTCTACTTTCATTCTTACATGTGTCTCTTGTGTTTTCTTTGTGTTGGCATGTGTCACTTTCACATGTTTTCATGCATCTTAAAGAGAAACTTAGCAAACTTTAAGAGGAAACTCCAACACACTATCTAGCACTAGTTGATGTTATTTATTCTTAGAACATGTGTTGGACACACTCTTATGGCATATCACATCTGTTGGTTGCATTGTGACACTTGGGTCGTAAAGTTATATACTAAGTGTCACACTTGGAGACAAGTCTTTCTTAACTGGTGTTTCACTATATACATGTTAATTTTGGGTAATGAACATTTTCTGAACATGTGTTTGTTGGAATAAGGAATTACGGTGAGGTGGGGTGAATCAGTGATAGTGAGGTTATTAAAATTTAAGCTCAATTATTATATTTCATTTGACTTCTGCCAATTATTTGTAAGAGCGTTAAGACTACAATATAGATGTACAGTAAACAAAACCATTCACCTGATCATGTAGTTCATCAATTGAGCAGCGCACACACATGTTATGTGGAAACCCAAAGGGAGAAAACCACCAATCTATTTTTTATTATGATGTAAATTAAGAACCTACTTAATTGCATAAAATTGTTTCTGGGAACCTACTCACAGGAGGCCCCAAACCCCTTCAGATAGCAAGCCACCACTTTCCAAGAGGTGCCAACCTCTTATGAATAGAGGCCACTACTTTTTCTAGCCACTATTATGATTTTCACACAATTTGTTGATTGTGAACAGAGGCCAATAAAAATTCTCAGAGATATAAACTTGATCTATTGTTACACCAACTCCTTACCTTCAACTCTGCAATTCGACTTCCCACTAGCCTCTTCACTACTCGACAATCTCTAGTCTCGACCCTATGCTCTACTGTAACCACATTTAACTCTTGGCACTTAGCTCTCTGCTCCTCATACACTTACACTCAACGTAACTATTGCATCGTAGTTGCTCAATGGAAATCCATGGATTTTGTTCTTTTTTTGCGCAAATGTCGATTTTCTATTTGTTTTCCTTTTGGTATCTCTGATGTCTCTAATGCCTCTACGTTCTCTGTAACTTAGTGCATGAAAGAATTCTTTTGCATGTCTCTCCCTATTGTTGTTCCATTAAACTACAAGGCCACTAAAAATACATTAAGTATAAGAATGGGAACATGTGGATTCTACATACTAAGAATTAAATCCCAAATGACCCTCCACACTCAAAAAGTACCTCTATTTTCTTGTACAAATAACTTGTTCCTCTATTCCTCTTAAATGCCCATAGAGCTCTGAATGTGGTTCAAGTATGTTTCTCCTTCCTGGTTTAGCTGCAACTCACCATCAGAGTCCATAAGTTCGCTAGTATGATGTCCCTGAGCCATATTCTTCATTTAATTCCTTGTGGTGTGTAAGTGAGAAGAAAGTAGGCTTGTTTTTAGCAGTTACCATTAATACAATGGCACCAACTTATCTGTGTGCATTTACTTTAGCTTCTAGCTCATACATCCTCTGAACACTACATGTTGGAGCTGCAGACTCATCCATAACTATGAATTATTCCCAAATATGGCACATAAGCCAAAGATATATTAACTCATTCATTACTTTAAAGCATAAGTCACTACTGAGATGGATCCTAGATGCCCTGGTACTTGTAACTTTTTTAAATAAAATCTTGTAAGAGTTATAGGCTTTCGGGCTCCTTAGCATTAGACCACTAGAGTGCATCACTTCTAAAGCTAGTCAATCATGCAAAGCCATTTAAACACTTTCCAACATTGTTTTTCTTTGTTTTTATATTGAAGGCCCTTGGTCACTGGAACATGTGAAACCTTCACAAAACCAAATCTTGCGTATGTCTATCGATATTTGACGGACTATCAAATGTCGACAAAAAATTCCATCACCCGTCTCTATCACCTGCCATCAAGTCCAGGTGCTTTATTTGTTTCCCTTCTATTAGCTCTTGAAGAGTTGGAGCCCAGATGCCAACATACCCATAGCATTTTATAAAATAGATTCCCTTTCCCTTATAGGCTTTCCAGCTTCCAACCTGGCCCACATGCGTGCACCGCTGGCAATGTTACTCTTCTTCCTTTGTGCTCGGTTATTGGAGACGCTTGGCTTGGCTCACTATTATCACCAAAAAATGATCACCTAGTCATTTCTTCCTAGGTTGATCAAAATACACCATGTAGGATTAATTTTACCATAGTAAATTCACTTTCACCATGGAAATAATATAGTAAACCATTTTTCCTAAAAAAAATTCTCATTAAAATTAAAAAAACCCCATAAAAATATTTAAATAAATCATTATTTATTTAATATTCTCTAGGAATAATTATTAAATCATTATTTGATAATTATTTGTTGTCACATTTGACTAAATCACCTTGGAATAGTCAAATAAATCACTATTTATTTATTATTCCTTATTTTTATTTTTTGGAATAATTGTTAAACTATTATTTAATAATTATTTCAAATTCACGCTTTTCTTAATTCTCACAAAGTGATTAATAATTCATTTTATTTGTTAGTTACTTCAACCACATTCAAAATAAAGATGTTTAACCATTTTGAACATATTTTTGCTCTCCAAAAAGTATAATTAAGTATTCCCAATGGCTAGATTTTGATTTGGTCAATAATATCTTATTATTTTCTAATTCTTAATTTAGCTCAATACTTTATTATAAATAGATGTTTTTTCATTCATTATTCACCTTCATCATTCTCATCGTCACCACTATCGTCTTATAACATTTGAGCTCCCACTTGAGTTCAAGCTATTTTTCCTTGGTTTTTGCCCATTGCATGTTGAGAGAGAGAAACAGATCGCTAAAGCACAAGCACATCAAAAGGACCCAAATCATGAAGGGGGATCTACAGACCCACGTTGTAAATATTCCTCACCAGGTGTTTTAATAAATTTATTATTCATTTGAAGTCCTCCATTGGGTTATTGTACTTTAATTTACTATTTCTATATGTTTTGGGATTGCATCATATATTTTCTTACAGGGTTTTTTCACATTTTATTGCATATCTGAAGCATAGAAGTAACCATATGTTTTTGTTAGGATCACCTTTCATGGTGACTTAAGTGAATTATTTTTTGTACACTTTGCCAAAATAGTTACACTAACAAATGGCGACTCCACTAGTGTAGTAATTTAGAACTTTGTATTAAAAATAGCAACAAGAAATTCCAATTTAATTTTTGCTTGAATTAAAATCAAATTCTATTCTCATAGAAACTTGTAAATAGTTAATTAAGTTTAATTGAATTAGGAATTTTGAGTTGGAAGTATATTTAGAGTCATGTAAGTTTGATCCCTAAATTTTAGGGTTCCAAGTTGAGTTTTGGAGTTGTAATTAGATAACTTAGTTCAACTGAGTTATAATCAGTTAAACTAGTTCTAACTGTTGGTGGAACTAGTACAGGTTTAGTAGTGAGTGAGTACACTAGTGCATCCTCAGTGCCACACCAGTTAATTTAATATCCACTCAAAAATAATTCATGCATGTCATTTCAGAGGAAGACCGAGTTGGGACTAGAGTGCAGGGACATTGTACTATTAGTTGTATGATTTTTCGAGTTGTACAGATCATGCATGCAATCTGTTGAGGATCTAAGTTTGGATTGCATGGTTTTGGAAGATAGATTTCCCAATTAAATATGGGTTGATCCTCTTAGGAATTGCACATGGAAATAGGGTCTTGGAAGGCAGCATAATTGGCTAAGTGTTGGCTAGAGCCGACTTATGAGGCAGAGAGTTGATTATACTTGTGCGAGGATTGTTCTAGTGAGAAAAAACATTGTGTTTTCTTCTTGGATTTCTAATTAATGCAATATAGATAGTTGGGGTTTCGAGCATTTGCTTTCCCTAGAGAAATATTGTGTTATTTGTGATTGATATTCTTCCTCTTGCTAATTATTGTTTTCATCAATCATTATTAGTTTCTTTTGTTGAAAGTATAGTAGATTCTTGTCTTGTGTTTTAGAAAATTACATGGGTTGTTGAATCTATAGAAAAATATACCTGGTATCAGAGATGAAGATAGTCTAGAAGATAAGATTTTGAGTTTGTTGTGAGGGTGAAATTTGAATTTTCAATTCATACTTTAGAGTCAACAAATGGCTTTCTATAGTTTGAGACTTGAGTATTCCTTAGAAGGCATCTCAAATTACATAGCCTGGAAGGAAAGGATGGAAGCAATGTTGGAAGACAATGGCCTCAAGGAATTCATTGATCAAGACATTCCTAAGCCACTAAAATCGGATGCTAATGATCTGGCCAAATGGAGTGTGTGGCAAAGGCAAGGCGGAATATTCTTGAGGGAGTTCGAGACCAGATTGTCTCGAGTCTCCATGGCAAGGAAACTCTATATGATATGTGGAAGTCATTAATAGATTTGTTTCAAAATAGAAGTGACCATAAGAGGTTGGCACTGAAGGACGAAATAAAAAAGATTAATATGGAGAAGGGCGACTCAATGCCAAAATACTTGACCAAGTTCCTCATTGTTGAGATGAGCTTGGAAGTGTTGGGATTATTATTTCCAAGGATGATATGGTGAGACTAGCTCTTTTAGGACTCCCCAAGATTTGGCATAGTTATCAGGATTCTTTCAATGGGAGGGAGAAGCTACCAGGTTGGGAATGACTGTGGTCAGATTTGGTATAGGAAGAGATATAGAGGAGCACCAAGAATGGATCCTCATCAAAGATAGATGATGAGGAAAATTATGCCTTAGCAGATAAGGCAAAGAAAGGGAAGGGGAAGGTGTCCCATTCTGATTTAGATTCTTGTCATGGAGGAAAGAAGAAGGACATGTAGAAATTCAAGTGCTTTCATTGTCATGAGTTGGGAAATTTGGCTACAAATTGTCTGCTCAAGAAGTCCAAGAAGAATTCCTTAGGAGGAGCAGCAGGTAAGGCCCTTACCTCACAATTTGAATTGGAATTTACCCTCATCGCATGTATGGTGTCATTGATGATGGGTAGTGTATGGTACCTATACATTGGAGCTTCTTGTCACATGACTGGTAACAAGGAGTTCTTTAGTGACTTGAAGGAGAAGGATCTCTAGATGCATATCGAGATGGGTGATAATGGGAGGTATAGTGCTACTAGGGTTGGGTAGAGTTACCTTTCAGAGTGAGTCAAGTCCTCCCCTCACTTTGCAAGATGTTATGTATGTTCTTGGTTTGAAGAAGAAATTGTTATTTGTTTCCATGTTGTAGGATAGAGGCTATGATGTGATCTTTAGTAAGGGAAAGGCATTCCTTCGTCACATAGCCATGGGATAGGGGTTCAGGTGAAGAATCTCTACAAGTTAGAGGTATAATATTTCACTTCCTTGAGCACGAAAGTATAGAAGGTGCAGGGATGAGACATCGATGAGTTGTGGCACAGGCGGTTGGGTCACTAATATCATGGCACTTTGAAAATCATGCAGTAAATTTCTACCGATCTTCCCAAAGGTACACTAGAGCAAGTTGACACATGGAAAGGGTGTACTTTGGAAAGATTCACCAAAACTTTGTTTCACAATAAAGACAATCGAGCATAGAAAATTTCAATATTGAGTCCATTTAGATGTGTGTGGATCATTCTCAACAACATCTACATCCAAACACATGTATTATGTTATATTTTCTAACAATTTTTCTCGTAAATGCTAGATCCTTTTTATACAGAAGAAAGATCAGACTTTTGCAAAGTTTTGTGAATTTAAAGCATTAGATGAGAAAGATATTGGTAGGAAGGTTAAATCTCTTAGGTGTGATAATAATGGAGAGTATGAGTTTAAAAAATTCTGAGTTGACAACACCCCATAACCCATAATAGAATGGGCTGGCTGAAATGAAGCATAGAAGCATTGTAGGGGCAGCATGACCAATGTTGGATGATTAGGGCCTACCACTACACTTATGGGCTGAGGCATGCAACATAGTTGTTTATTTGCAAAACAAATCCCTCATTGAATTCTTGGGGTGAATACACCAAAGGAGGCTTTCTCAGGGAAGAGACTAGATGTGTGTCACTTCAGGATTTTTAGCTCATTGGTATATTTCCATGTGACCAAAGATGTGAGGAAGAAGCTTGAGCCAATAGTAGAGGTTGGGATATTTGTGGGGTACACTGATACACCTCAAAACTATCAGGGGTACCTGTCGACCAGCAGGATGACAGTGGTTCGCAGGGATGTCAAATTAATATGAAGAGAATGCCATGAGATGTTTCCTTGAGAGGGAGCTTCAGCTACATGCAGCTAAGGAGATTTTGGCTCCTGAGGAGGATCCTCAGATTGATGTGGATAATCCACATGCAGAGGATCCAGGAGTGGAGACATCCACTTAGATAGAGTCTTCCGGAGATGGGAGAAAGCGCACTAGAGAGGATGATAGGTTATTGCAGGATGCAAGAGAGAATGTGGGAGCACCCACATCATAATGCAGGAAGAGGAGGTCACCTGAGAGGTACATTGGACACATGGCTCTTATGAGCGGATGTGTTAAAATAGAGCCATCTTATTTTGAGGAGTTCGTGCAACAACTAGTTTCGGTTGATGCCATGGTGGAGGAATATGACTCCACTGTTCGAAACAATTTTTGGGATGTGGTCCCAAGATCAGTAGACAAGTCAGTGGTGAGTTCCCAATGGCTTTACAAGCTAAAACAAGCAGCAGATGGTAGTGTGGAGAAACATAAGGCCAAGTTTGTGGTCTGAGGCTTTTCTTAGCTAGAGGGGATTGACTATGTTGAGACCTTTTCTCCTATTGCAAAGTACTCATCAATCAGATCCATTTTAGCACTATCAATGTAGATGGGTTGGAAGATACATTAGATGGATGTAAAGACAACCTTCCTTAATGTAAATATTGAGGAAGAGGTGTAAATTAAGCATCCTGAAGGTTTTGAGATATTTGACCACAAGTCGCATGTGTGCTGACTCAAGCGAGAATTGTATGGGTTGAAGCAAGCACCCTATGCTTCATACACTACGATCAATAGCTACTTCACTAGGTTGGGCTTCACCAACAGTGAAGTGGATGCGAACATGTACCATATTATGATGGAAGGTAAATTGGTTATTATTGTTTCATATGTTGACAATTTTATTCTGACAGGTGATGATAAGTTGATCAAGTCTTGCAAGGAGGATATTGCAAGAGAGTTCAAAATGAAGGAATTGGGGCTCATGCACTACTTTTTGGGCATGGAAATATGGAAAGGTGGTGGGGAAATTTTTGTCTCTCAAGGAAATTGGAGGAACGAGGATGCTAGTTTGGGTGAAGTAGTGGAAACTAATGTTTACATGAAACTTGTGGGCTGACTCATGTATCTGGAGAACACATGACCGAGCATGTTTTATGCATTTAACCAGCTTATCAAGCGATGGTTAGGCCTACCAAGTTGGAAGGCGGCCAAGATGTGTTGAGATACCTCAAAGGCACTACTTAGTATGGATTGTGGTACAAATAGACAGAGGGAGTGAAGCTTCAAGGATTCACCGATGCAAATTGGGTAGGGTGTCCATTCGACAAGAAGAACACATCAGGAGGGATCTTCAGTATTGAGTCAATAGTTTTTTCTTGGTACAACAAGAAACAGATATTGATTGCACTTAGTTCGGTAGAGGCAGAGTACATGGCTGCTAGTTAAGCAAAGTGTGAGACCATCTAGATGATGAAGATTCTGTTAGGTTTGCTTGGTCAGTAGATGGATCCATCTTTGATTTACTGTGATAATTAGAGTTGTATCAAACTCTATGAAAATCCATTTTTTCATGATCATTCCAAGCATATTGATATATGATATCATCATCTTTGAGATTGTGTATAGAGGTGGATTATGTTGTTGGAGTACATTCCCACAGAGGAGAAGGATGTTGAAATTTTGAAAAAGGCATTGTCAAGATGTAAATTTTAGTTTCATAGAGATAGGATCAGGGTAGTTGCTAATCCCTTTCTTGTTGAGAGGGAGTGTTAAAAATAACAACAATAAACTCCAATTTAATTTGTCCTTGAATTAAATTGTGAATTAAAATCGAATTATATTCTCATAACAACTAGTAAATAGTTAATTAAGTTTAATTGAATTAGGAATTTGGAGTTGGAAGTCTATCGGGAGTCATGTAAGTGTGATCCCTAAATTTTAGGGGTCCAGGTTGAGTTATTTCGATTTGTAATTAGTTAGTTAAACTAGTTCTAACTGTTGGTGGAACTAGTAGAGGTTTCGTAGTGATTCAGTGCACCAGTGCATCCTCAGTGCTACACCAATTACCTGAAGATTCACTCACAAATAATTCATGCATGTCATTTCAGAGAAAGACCCAGTTTTGACTAGAGTGCAGGGACAATGTACTATCAGTTGTTTGATTTTTCGAGTTGTACAGATCATGCATGAAATCAGTTGCAGACCTAAATTTCGATTGCACAATTTTGGAAGAAGGATTTCCCAATCCAATATGGGTTGATCCTCTTAGGAATTGCGCAAGGAAATAGGGGCTTGGCAGGCAGCATAATTGGCTAAGTGTTGGCTAGAGCAGTCTTGTGAGGCAGAGAGTTGATTATACTTGTGCGGGGATTTTTCTAGTGAGAACAAGTATTGTATTTTCATCTTTTATTTATGATTAACGTAATATAGAGAGTCAGGAATTTGAGGAGTTTATTTCCCCAAAGAAATATTGTGTTATGTGCAATTTATATTCTTCCTCTTGCTGATTATTGTTTTCATGCATCATTATTGTTTATGTTGCTGAAAGTAGAGTGGATCCTCGTCTTGTGTTTTAGAAAATTACATGAGTTATTGAATCTACAAAAAAATCTACACCTTGGTGATTATTATTTAATCTATCTTCAGTGTTTTTCCAACTATTTTTAGCTCTCTCAATTTCTATTTTTAGATCTCCTTCGTTTTTTGGAAAATTTTATGCTTCTGTTGGGGTTCCGTATCTTTCTACAGGTCACATGTAACATCTGAGTAGGAGACGACACATTTTGTATCGAATATGTAGAGTGAGAGAAGCGAGAGTAGAGTGCACGTTTTCGCCCAATCACTATGCCTAGAACACACTTTTCAGTTTGGTTTCTGCACTCTGTGGATTTTCAGAAAAATTTTGAATTTTTTCTAGCATTGTTAAGACTGTTGCGTGTGTGCTAGGAAGGTTTCTTGTTACTTCCTGATCCACCTATAGGCTTATATCCACTTATTAGTTTATAATTGAGGAAGGAAAAATCCCCCTAAGGTTTAGTGTACACCTCCACCATTTAGGAAGAGAATGACTAAGTTGAGGAGTCTACTGTGCAACATTTTCATCCTCTATTTTTAAGGTTTTTTCCACTGTTTTACAACCCTTTTAGATAGGTTCCTTGAACATTTTAATCCCTTTAGAGATTGGTGTTTCCTTTCCCCCTTAGGATCCCCTTGTGGGTCCTGGTTTTTTGAGCTTCTTGCATGTTCTTTTCCAACATTTTCACCATTGTTGTTTGCTCATTTTCTGCCCCATTTTCTACAAATTACTTCCTTTAGATCCTAGTCCCTTAGACATTAGAAATTTTGGAAATTTTTGTGTCTTTTATTTGCTTGATTTCCTTCCATTTATTATATGCTTGATATCCTTCTTGGGTGGTGGGTTATGAGCTTGAATTTTTTTTTTATTTCACTATTCATTTTCAGCATTATTAACAATTTCCAACACTTTATTTTCACCAACACATGGCATCATCAAAACATGCTTAATTAACTCATCCATTTGACACATTATTTTCAAAAACCCTAATTGAACATCATCTTTGTTAACACCTCCGAGCCAAGATTTGAAACAAGCCACCATAATAACTTAACTTGCATAGATTAAGCCCACTTGGGCATCAGGACAAAAACAATCTTTGTAGTTAGGTGTAGGATCAATGGGATAGGCTTCTAATAACACCCAATGATCACTGACATTGAGAAAAATAAGTTGAAATATTAGGGAGATTAAAATACTTCACCATCCCATGGTCCAAAGGCAGAGTGCATCAAAAACCTGATTCATAGGGGGTTAAGCTAGATCATGATGTAAGCAGTTCTCCTCGGGGCTACCCAATGTATAGTAGAGAATTATGTGTCTTGGTTGATCACCAAGAAGCTCAATACACAACCAACCTCATGGGACGAAGGTAGCCTTAGTTTCCAATCATAGGAAAACACCCTATAGGATAGGTTGTAGGCAGCAGTTGCTTCTCTACCCTACCTTTCTCTAGACAACTCTGCTTGTGGGGATCAGATTTTTTCAAGAAAGAATTATTTTGGAAGGTCATCTAAAATAATAGAATTACTACTTTTTTTAGGATTTATATTACCTTTAGGCTATAGGTTTTTTTTCTTCTTTGATAGGACGTGTTTTCTTGAATTATAGTAGTATACCATTATAGTTAGTTTTAACTTGCAACACTGCACTAGCATTTTCTTGTTGTTTGTTACTCTTTTCTGCCATCATCACCCTTTAGGCTATTGATACATATTTGTCTTGAAACCATTGCACCTCCTAGACATTTTTTGTGGAGACTTCGTGGCCTTCGCCCCCTGTTTCCTTTAGGACATCTTCCTCCTCCCTGTCAAGTTAAAGTTCATCCTCCATTGAGTCCCCATACTAATTATAGCTCTTATGATTCTTCTATTTCTTCCTTTAATTCTACGTCTTCCCAACCCCACATCCCCACCATGTCATACACCAATGTGGGTAGTGGAAACCATGGTCCTAACCAAGGTAACCCCATTGGAAGAACCTCTACATGTATGGCCACTAACCCTCCCTTTCTTCCTTATATGGCTGGTTTGAGCCTCCTTGATTTCAGCTAGCTCATCAATGACTGTCATCTCCATAACCCAAATTGACCTCCTATCCCACCAAGCTTCCTTTCGACATCCCCAAGTTTGAAGGTAATCCTAGCGAAGACCCCACAAATCATGTTCACTCTTTTCACATGTGGTGTTCATCAAATTCCATTACCAAAGACTCCATTCACCTTTGTCTTTTCCAGTGCACCCTAACGCAAGTTGCTACCAAGTTGTATGTGGACCAACCGCATTCTTCACATTCCACCTTTGTGACTCTTTCCAATGCTTTTATTTTCTATTTATAGTTACCTCTCCGATACGATAAAGCTACTGAACTATTGACCTCTTTTTGTTAAAATTCTTCCACCCACCTTTCTGACCATGTTTAAGAATGGTGCAGAAGGAGGAGCATGTGTAGGTCCCCTGAGTTTGAAGACTGTGTATATATGGATTGGTTTCTAAGAATTCTTTTGGCCCCCATAGGCAAATATGTCGCTTCCCACTTCCCCCAGAATGAAGAAGAAGCTCTCCAGATAGCCTTGAAATATGATCTAATCTATGCTCAGTTAGGTTTTGTTTATATTTTCCTCCTTGATCTTCCTTAGCCCACTGCTCCTAATGTGCTGGGGGAATCTCATGGCATATGATATCGTTGGATCCATTTCCCACCCTCAACATCCACCATATGATCCACCTCCTATGAGTTATGGTTAGACCCAGGGGGGACCAGTTCTGCTTACACCTATCCCCCTCTTGATCCTTCACGTGTTAATTCTTACCAAGATACAAGCATATCATATGCATATCCCCATCTGCATCACTTGATGTGAGGGCTAGCTCTTGCTCAACTTGGTTATTAAAATTTTTCCATGAACCCTTACTATCCTTATGCACCACCTAACACTCTAGCCTTGATGACACCCACACCTCAACCTCCCATGCCTCCTCTGCCTCTGCTACCCCAGAAACCGCCTCCTCAAGGTCAAGCATATGCCCAACGTATTACTACTAATCCCTCCAACTCCAAGAAAAGGAATAAGGGGAAGGATAATCGGAACTAACAACCTCAATGTAACCAACGCAACCAAGGTCAACAAGCTAATGCCCCTAAGGGTGACCAACCTAATCCCGCAACCCAAAAATAGGGAAGACATCCCAAGAAGAAAAAGGCTCTTAGAACCAATAAAACATGTGCCTCTTACAGATTTTTTGGCCATTTTACTCATTAATGTCCCCTTTTACCTTAGATGCACCAAGCATGGAAAGGTCAAGCAGATGCTTCTTGAGGACCTCAACCCATTTATCCACTTCCTCCCCCTCATGCTTTATCACAACTGACTGTGCTTACAAATATTTTTCCTCATCAAGGATATGTGGATACCCAACCTACACAGAGTAATTCAGCCCCCAACCTTCACACTCTGGCCGAAACAATTACCAAATTTTTGAGATGAATTCTGAAGAGGTCAATACTGAACAAGTTAACCTTCAGACTCAATGGTGCCAATATGAAAAGCCCCATGTGAATTTAGTGACTGATTCCTAACCCAAAGTTTCCACTAAGCCTTTGTCATCACCAAGTGGTACCTTACAGATCCCTTTACCTAAAGTCAAGGTTCCCCCCAATATCCCCAAAATTCCATTACACTAAAATGTTTCATCTTCTAAAGCTGCCCATACCTATAGCATAGCAAATGACTTGGTGCAGTCTCTTGCTACCCTGTCAACGTTGGATGTCCTCTAGACATGCCCATCCCAATAGAAAGCTCTACTATATGCTTTCGGCATTGTGGACCCTTATGACGATCATGTGATTGCCTTTGGTGTTGATAAAGTGGAACATGCCCCACTTCCTTCATCTATTGCTTTTCAAATATCAGTCTCCATAAAAAAATCCACTATCCAATGGTGTATAATAGAAAAAGGCACCTCCATCTGTGTGATGGAAACTAGTGTTTGGAAGGAACTTCATTCCCCTAAAGTATCACCACCCACTATCACTCTTCGTGCTTGGGATGGTCAACCCTCGTAGCCTCTCAATTTATATCGCAACTTCCCCATCACTCTTTTCATCAAGGCATTATTGATTAATATCAAATTCATTGATGCCCCATTAGATTATAACATCTTTTTGGCTCGTAGTTACACCTATTCCATGTTTGCTATCGCATATGCTATCTTCTAAAAGATTTTCTTTCCTCACAATGGAAATATAGTCACTATCAACCCGTTTACTTACTATGACCCTCAATCTCAAACCTCTCCTCAGACCATTATCTAATCAATGATTGGAAATAATATTATCCCTTCCTTAACTGATATTTCTCTTCAAGTCTAAAAATAGTCCATGCCTCCTAGGGCTGACTATGGCCCACCAACTAATCCTTCTGAGCCTAGATATTCCATTGTTTGCATGCTTCAAGCATCACAAGCCACAGACAGGAAGTCTAGTATGCCTTCTCAACAACAAACTCCTTTGCAACCTCCTGCTCAAGACTCAACTCATCCTTTAGGTACAATTCCGCTAGGCTAGTTTCCTTTTGTTGGTATCTCTCATAGTCATTTTCCACCTGGAACCGTTCCCCCAGGTCTCTCCCATCCCAAAGAAATTCCTCTAGGTCATTACCCCACTGGTCAGATACCTTTCTTATTCCTACCATTAGGAATTTTTTCAACCTCTGTAATGGCCACATTGAGTCTTCCTAACATCACCTTGGGGATCCTAGTTGGGTACATTAATCCTCCTGCGAAAACTCCCCCCAACAAACTCAAACCTTATAAAGATTTGACTTCAGTTCAACTCGTTATAAGCCCCCCTTCCTTTGTTTCGATTACACAACAACATCAATAGGCAGCCACTCCTATTCTGAAAGAATTTAGTGAAGGGGGGAGAGGGGAGTCTAGAAAAAGGGGAATAAATACAAGGCACCGTAACAACTCCTAATCCTCCTAAACCCCCAAATCCTTCCCCTCCATGTTCTTTGTGTGATGTTGTTGGGCATGCCACCAATAATTTTCCTAACCTCCCTCATATTAAGAATGTGGTATTTGATACCTTTCTTGACTCTAACATTACTGAGGTCCATTTTACCTTACTTGAGTTAGACAAGAATAAGAAAACCTTATGCACTAATTACCCTTGTGCTTTGTGTGATAACTATGGACATTACTCTCATCACTGTCCATGTCCCAAAGACTTTTGTGATAAAATTCAAGTGCTTCATGTGTTATATATCACTTGTAGTGATTCCACTTCCCCTATACCTGTGGGTCTTGGACCCAATACATCGCCAAGATAGGAGGTCTCTCAACCCACCATCATGATCCCTCCTCCTGATGTCAATATGACGGATAATTCAGCCCCTATTTTCTACCTATCATCATCCATGGGATCTATATATTCCAACCCTTTATGAGTTTCCTATTGTGCTTCTTTTGAACCTTTTTTGAAGGACACTCCAGTCTCAACATTAGCAGATGTCACATATACTAGCGATCCATCTAACCCTCTAGATGATGCATATTTGAACCATGTCTCTCATGATGATGATTAGTCCCAACACCTCTTACTTCAAACTTAAAAATTTGAACCACATCCACCTTGTGGGAATTACATTGACACCTAATGTTTGGGTGAGTGGGAATCCATTCTTGAAATTCCATGAGAGGGTATTCTCTTCAATCCTCCCGGTGCATCTGGTAGTGTCGACTCTAGTGCCACTATTCTTCCCCACCTTGAAGAAACTATAGAGTCCTATATCACTCCATATATCTTTGGGGATGATCCACTTAATCATCCCTTCATCTTACATCAACAATCCAGTCCCTTAGGCATTGTTGTTGTTCAACCCCAATGTAATTTAGGTGAGAAACATTTCATTATATCTGAAGGCACTCTTTGGTATAGTGACACCATGTATGATGTTGTCACTCACTACATTATGAGTTTTCAATTGTCCCAAGTGCCAAGTAACAGTGACATTTGAAGTGATTTTTCACACCTCAAAAGCACTCAAATATAAATTAGACCCTCTCCATTCCATAGTGCTCGGAACAAGCTTTCCAATGGTATATGGAAGTCCGAAAATGGACTTTTGGATCAGAAGATATGGCCTATTAAAGTTCAAGGATTCCATTGCCTTTAAAGTGAAGGAGAAAAGCATATCGGTGGTCAAGGAGCACATCACAATGGAAAATCAAAATTTTTTCTGAAGTAACAATAGGGAAGAGAAGTGAGATCAGTGATCAACAATCATCGATATCATAAATTTCAATTGGAGTTCCTACAATCCAGGCATATCGACAATCAGCAGGTCCATGGCATCGCAAATTGGTGATCAGCATGATGGTAGGGTTAAAACTCCAAAACAATACGATAACACGATGTTGCGATATGATAGTGGAAAGCACCGAGACGGCAGAAAAATATTTAACAAAGGATTTCTATGAAAAAACAAAGGCAGGCGGGCTCTTTCTCTCTCCTCCAGTAGGGCCACATGGAAGCACACGATTAGTCCCGAGAAAAACACATGGCAGCTGATGTCAACATGATGTGGTAGTACAGAGGACATGTGGCACACAAATCTAGCATTGTCAGGGGTCCTATGGGGGTATATCCGAGAAACACATGTCACCACTTAGGAAGTGACACGTGGCATCGATGACATCATCAATCCCGAAAATCAACTATTGATGATCTCACAAGTCAAAGTCCCAGTCCAGATGCGATATTTTATACACTAGATTTAAAGGGTTGTTGGGTCTATCCCTTTTCAAAGGTCGCATATTAATTAAACACCCCCATCTCTGGATGTCCTAGATTGACTCTGCCTAGATCAATGGCTAGCAGGCCTTTTTGTCCCCCTCCTCCATGTTTCCCTTTATCGGTGGGGGGGGGTGTCCAAAAAAGAGGTTTCCCCACTGGGACCCACTGCCACGTGTCCATATCATATTATTTTGCACCCCCCCTTTCACTTACCACCTACCGCTCATTCCCCCCTTTGAAAACCACTCATCCTCACACTCTCTCTTTTATATTGTGATTCTGATATCCCATGTAAGCCCAATCCTGCATATCGACGATCGCATGGGTCAAGGGGAGATACTAAAGGCAAGCATCAGAAATCACCGAAGTGTAGGACTCTATGTATAAAAGGAAAAAGGCCCCATGATGGGATTCTAAAGGCTTTAGTGGCTTAGGGCTAAGCACCTGGTTCTAGACCCTAGTCATATGAAGAGAATTGCAAAAAGGGGTTGAAGCAAAGGGTCCTAAAGGGGATGAGAACTCGCCTGTTTCACAATGTTTTTTGTGATAAGTTCTAGCACTGAAAATTCCTCTATATTACACCATAATTGCATCACTAGGAATATTAGGGCGTCGATAGTGTTTTAAAGGGATTATGAGAGGGCACATGAGTTGGAAGCCACATTCCAAGTCTGTTATTGCCATGATGGGTAACCACTCTGGCTTCATGAAAGAGAAGGAACAAGATTGTTAAAGACTGAAAGTGACAAGGGATAGACTAAGAGAGGATTAATCGCGATTTAGTAGAAACATGTCTAGACTAGAGGCTAGCAAAGAAGAATGGCATGGAGATATTTTCAGGACTGTCATTTCAGTTTCGCTAGATTAGTTATGTTTTGTTGTTTCTTATTATTGTTGTTGCTATTCTATTTTATTTTCAAGAAAGGTATCTTACTGTTGTAATAATTAGAGGCTTCACGTTGAGATAGCTAGTCATACAGACAACTGTAAAATCTAGCCAAAAAATATTTTTGTAATTGATTTCCTTTCTCCCCCTCTCCTTATAAAAGGGAGGAAGAAACACTTAGAAAAGGTTCTGAATTTTGTGGAAAATATGATGTAATTTCTGAAACTGTGTTTATTCCAGTTTTACATCTTTCAGATTATAAATGAAATAGTGGTGATTCCGACCTTCGAGTATTATAGTATGTTATTTCTCTGTTAAACATCCATTATGTTCACATTTCCTCTCTGATTTCATGCAATTGTAGCTTCCACAAATATCTCATATGTTCTTACAGATTCATTTCTGTTGACTAGTTGATGCACATGCCGTATGTAATTATGAGATTATATATTTAAATTTGTGCTCCATGAATCATAGCATCCAATACTCTTACATCCATATGTCTATCTTTAACTCAGCTAAGTATATAACTCTTGAGTTTTCAAGCTCTATGTGATGAGTTAGTGTCTACCTCTTCTTTCATTACTCTGCAAAAGTTGATTAAACTGCAAGTCCTTGAATTACTCAGACTCCATTAGTTTTTACTTATATTCCTATGAGTTGTATATGTGAAAGGATACCAGAAATACATGGCTTAAATCCTTGGATGAAGAAACCAATCCCTTTTTTTTATTTGTATATTTGTAATTACTATATGTATAAGATGTATATGATGTCTCTGGTTTCCTGAAGATCATATAAGACACATAAAGATAGATGTTACCAGGCACTAGTCTTGTAAGAAATCCAAGGCTATCTCTAGAAGTGACAACATATGCGAACCCCAAAATTCATTCCAATTGATTCATATATGTAGTGCTAAGTGAGATTGGTAATCCACCATTTCCTTTATCATCCTACACCCATCATAAATTCTTCCCACATAAGACACCTATAAACAACAAATGGTGAACCACATTTTCAAAATGTGTTTAGAGTACACTAATCTAAATACATTTGGCATTCCCATAGCATGCTATAACTATTCATACAAAACTAGGAGGCAGATACACTCCTACATATCCTCATCAAACTCTGGAGTATCTTGTGGCAGTGGGTCTAAATGGTCGAATCCCTTATTTGAGCACTTGAACCATAGTGGCACTCCACAAACTCATCTAGCTGGGCGCATCATGCCCACCGTTACATACTCGATCAATCCCCTCCATCACATATTTTTGGGGGCTATATCTCATGCTTGGGGGCATGATGGCACCCATGGACACCTTCTCACTTGATTAACATAAGTCTCAGCCTAGACCACAATGATATAGACATGGTCAATTATCCTTTCATTCCTTGGGCAATTTTTCTTACCGACCTCTCTGGTGAGCCATATATACATCGCATATTATAAATGCTCGATACCATACCTTTAAATATTTTACTCTATGTGATGCCACACCTACCGACCAATCCCCATGTTTAACTTGGTGGGAAAGAATTATCCTAGACCTTCTCTAGTAGTTCATTCTCGTGCCTTGATTCTTCATCAAGAACCATATTTCCAAGAAGCATTAAGGCCATTTTTAGACAAGTAAGTCCCATTACCTGAAAGTTGAAAATATGAATTATGATGGTTAGTTTGTCCGCTATGAGATCACCAGGATTTAGGGCCTCTTCCTCCTCTCCAAATTCTCTAATAGATCAATGTGCAAATGAATTGGATTTGGGGGCAAGAAACCCTTTTATAGGAAAAACCCAAGTTTTTTCATCACCCATTATGACTAAATTGTAGCTCAGTTTGACGAACTATCAACATTGTTGGAAAGATCTCACCAAGATATATAATGGGTCTCTCTTTGTTTTTGGTAATATGAAACTTCACCAAGAAGTCATTTTTTCCATGAAGTCTCAATTTGTCCCCTCTCAAAACTGAATTTCCTCATGTTAGTCATTTGTTCTCTGATACTACTTTTCCTTTGCACTCTTTGAATTACTTGTCAATTTTCATCATGATTAACCATTACTTACTCATGCTTTTATGGTCCCCTTTTGGACTCCCCCATGAGGCAACATCATCGAGACACCCTTGTTCATAGCATTAGAGATGAGTCACCTTTGCATCCATGGATTTTGTTGAGAGTCCCATTGAGTCTTTCTATAGTGTATAATCCATCTTTGCATCACATTCATCCCATTCTACTCATTTTTTACCTCCAGCTATACTAACCTGTCTTTGAAAATCCCAGTCTAAGTAATTGACCATCCCCTCTAGAATCATGTATGTCGTTGCTAGGTCAACCATGCATATTATGCTCTAAAAAGGGAATTTTTCAATCCACCACTCATCTTTTGTCCTCCCATCATCAGCCCTCATGTCATCCCATTAATCACATTACTATGATCCTCGTGCCATTGTTGAGGAATCCTCATTACCTCAACTTTGGCAGGTCCTGTTCTGTCAACTTTAGCACATTTATTCTCGGAGAGTGGTTTAGATGGAAGTGTACCTTAGTTCCAGATTCCATAATTTTTTGGTGCCTCAGATCAACTAAAGGGAATACTTATTTCCCTTTGACTTGGTTAGTTGATTTTGATGCTCGAATCCAACTCATTATCGCATGGTCGAGAATTGTACACTTGATTGTCCAATGATCCAGCTGATTTACCAGTATTTCTTGGATGTGCGTGACATGTTCTAGAACTCATGAGGGGGTGTCTCTTTGGGTATCCCCCCACATGCCCAGATGTTAGTAGCTCATGATCCAGCCCTAGATGTAGTTCTATAGATTTGACTAATTTCATCCCCGCCAATCATAGTGCTTATAGCATGGATCGTCTCATTCAAATGACCCATTTAGATCTATAGAGCCCTTTCTTGATCAACAGGGCTTCTTTGGTTGTGATCCCCCCTCACCATGTCATCTTGAGGGGTATTATATCTCATGTACTTAGATTGGTAGATGTTATTGTATTAAGTCTTGACCTATGTTTTCCAGTCACATTATGTATATGGGACTCATTGTATCATTGTATCACTTTCTAGCCCATTTATGCCAACATATCATGTATAATGTATCATTTAATTTGTATCTTAGTCCCACATTGTTGTGCACACCATTATTATTTGTACTTGATTATCTCGGTAGGTATGGGTATGCCTTCCCCGCCTCATTTGAGATCATGTACTCCAAAATAAAAGGATATGTATATCAGATTAGTAGGTCTCATCCCCTCCTTTATCAGTTCTTCCTTTTCTCGCTTCATCTTTCTCTCTCCCCCCTTTGGTGTCCTGTGAAAGTGAAACCTACAATGTATTTCAGTCATACGATTTTCTCCTGACAATGTTATGTTGGGGGGGAATCTGTTATCACCAAAAAATGATTACCTAGCCATTTCTTCTTAGGTTGATCAAAATACACCATGTATGATTAATTTTATCATAGTAAATTCACTTTCACCAAGGAAATAATTTAATAAACCATTTTCCCTATATTATTTCTCATTAAAATTCAAAAAACAACATAAGAATATTTAAATAAACCATTATTTATTTAATATTCTCTAGAAATAATTATTTGATAATTATCTCTTGCCACATTTGACTAAATCACCTTCCAATAATTAAATAAATCACTATTTATTTATAATTCCTTATTTTTATTTTTTGGAATAATTGTTAAACCATTATTTAATAATTATTTCAAATTCACACTTTTCTTAATTATCACAAAGTGATTAATAAATCATTTTGTTTGTTAATTACTTCAACCTCTTTCCAAATAAAGATGTTTGACCATTTTGAATATATTTTCCCTCTCTAAAAGATATAATAAAGTATTCGCAACGACTAGATTTTGATTTGGTCAATAGTATTTTATTACTTTCTAATTCCTATATTAGATCAATAATTTGTTATAAATAGAGGGTTTTTTCATTCATTATTCACCTTGATTATTCACATTGTCACCACTATCTATAATCAAGTTTGAGATCCCACTTAAGTTCAAACTATTTTTGTTTTTTTTCCCAATGCATATTGAGAGAGAAACATATCACTGAAGCACAAGGGCATCAAAAGGACCCATCCCATGAAAGGGGATCTACAAACACATGTTGTAAATATTCCTCACTAGTTATTTTAATAAAATTATTATTCATTTTTATTCCTTCATTTGGTTATTACACATTCATTTACTATTGCTATATGTTTTGGGCTTGCATCATTTTTTTTCTTGTAGGGTTTTCTCACATTTTAGAGCAAATTTGAAGCATAGAAGTAGACATATTTTGTTGTTAGGGTCACTTGTCACCAGTGGCTTAAGTGAAGTATTGTTGGTACATTTCTCCAAAATATTTACACTAACACCAACTTTCCACCTATCAGCATCATTTTTTGGAGCCTATATGCCCACATGCCTGTAACCTATTTAAATGAATTCCTTATGGCTTATGGGATTTAGAGCACTATTCCCACTACCCCAAGTCATTTCCATCCTATGACTATTTTAAATAAACCTCTGGGCTTTCAAGCTTTCTGAGGTTCCATGCACTAGCATTTATGGCTTTGAGGTCCTTACTTTGACTAAGCATAACTTTTGTTCCAAAGCGCCATTTGCATACTTCCACATACCATTGGAAATATTTTTCCAAGAAATTTCCAACTATGCCACTCTTACGAGAAACTGAGTTGATCACTTGAGGGATAATATCCTCTAAATTTTGAGACTCCCTAACCATCATAGTTATCTTTTTATGGCCTCTCCACAAAGCCTACTACTATGATGATTCTCTACAAAATATTGCAGCAAACATGGGACCCCCATGAACAACATGCTCATTAATTCCAACATTTTTTGCCTCTAACCTTAATGATAGTCTAGTTGACATTAATGCCAACATACCAAGTGCTGCCAACCATTCATGTAGTGCCAACTATGAAACAATCTCCCCCTTTGACATTGATTGCAACAAACCAAGCTCCCCTTGAAACCAAGCATGATTTTATTCATCATTGTTTTCCCCTTGGCATTAATAATCTTCTGCCCCTTTTTCATAAATGGAAAATGATCCTTCTAAAGGTTTGCCCGGCCAAACCCCCCCCCCCCCCCCCCCGCCCCCAAAAAAAAAGAACATTGTAGCCTACTCCTGAATTGATCCTTCAAGATGATTACCTAACAATGCTCATTGTAATTTGGTCATTTGGGAGGAGTCACAACTCCTATCTACTACTAGAGATACACAAAGGGCTCTCTTGCAAGTGGCTTAGTGAATATGTCTACAAGTTTTTCTTTAGTGGCCACATATTCAAGTTGAACAACATTAGAAACAACTTGTTCTCTTAAGAAATGAAACTTGATAGGAATGTGCTTGGTCTTTGAGTGCATGACAAGATTCTTAGAAATGTTGATAGCACTAGTGTTGTCACACATGATTGGAATTGGATCAGTAAACTCTACCTTAATGTCCTTCAAGGTTTACTTCATCTATAGAATTTCTGAGCAGTAAGTGGAATTTGCAATATACTCTACTTTAGCAGTGGATAGATCGATGGATTAGTGTTTCTTGCTAACCCAAGACACTAAGTAATCTCCTAGAAATAATGTTGCACTAGAGGTTCCCTTCCTGTCATTAATGATTCATTCCCAATCAACATCATTATAGGATTTTAATTTAAAATTTCAGCTTCTAGCATACCACAACCTATACTTTGTTGTGCATTTCAAATATTTTAAAATCCTTTTGACAACAATGCCATGACTTTTGTTTGGTAATTTAATTGACGTTAAATTTCTTACATGAATTATCAACCAGGGCTAGTAGACTGATGAAATGCATGTGCACTGTATGTCCTAGGAGTCTTTGTCACTCATTCAATTCCTAAGTTATTTTGAGTTATCGAAATGCACATGTTCTTCTATAGCTATTTAAATTATACAAAATTATATCAATTCTACTTTATAATGATCACACTCACACTTTCTTTAAAATAAAATCACTCTTTCTCTTAAAATCACATTTGCTTAAATAAAAAATCACTCTTGAAAATTGTAACTTCTTAAATTTAAATCAATCTTAAAGCCACACTTTGAATAGAAATCACTCTCAAAACCACACTTGCTTAAATGTAAATCACACTTGTACTCAAATCAATCACTCTCTACAATAAAATCACACTTACAAATGAATTTGTTCTAACTTAAAGAAGGATTAGTTCTATAATTGAAAATCACTACAATGTAAAGATTATACTTCTACTGATATCTTAGATTACACTCTGTCCATGTGCATATAAAATATCTCTTCACCTGAACAATAAAATGAATAGCAGAAACAATCTCAAACTTGTATCTAAGAATCAAAACTCAATTACCCAAATAAATTGGTAGAAATCTACAAGAAATATAAACTGAAATACTAATTGTTAATTAATGAAGACCTTACTATCTCGAGGGGGGTCTCCTACAAGAAGAATGTAGCACTATTAAGCTTTCACAAGCTAATTATCTACGCATTGAGATCACACAATAGAATGGAATCGAAATAGAGTTTTTATATATCAAAATAGAGTGCTTTCAAATAAAATCCAAGTCTCCTTTAGGTATGTCCAGAGGCATATTTATAAAACCCTTACACAATAAATGTTTTCAAAGATTTATGCTTATGATAATTGACATTGGCTATAATTAACTGAAGATATAAGATATCGTAATATTGCTTATGATTTTCCATCAACGAAGCAAATCATGAGGCAAAAAATCCGCATCTCACTCGCTTGATTCACCTTCCATGATGGTTGACTTATCCTTTGACCGAACCGATAGAGTTCCTTCTTCATTGATCCACTTTCTGCAAATAGGAACAAATCATTGTCCCAGCTAATTGTCAACTACCCATGTGCCCTGTTTCTGTTGGCATTATGATGCATGTGTTGCACTTGATGGCAACCCTCTTGTAGAAGAACAACTCACTTATACATAACTAGATGAATCTACAGAAGAGATATCAGATGTGACAGAATACATGGGATGCAGAACAGATCAAAGGAATCAGATAACAAGTTCTCAGTATGGCAAGTTAGCTTTGCCATCAAGTCCAAAGGGGGAGATTGTTGGCATTATGATGCATGTATTGTACTTGATGGTACCCCTCTTGCAGCAGAACATCTCACTTATATATAACTAGATGAATCTACAAAAGTGAGATAAGATGTGACAGAATTCATGGGATGCAAGGCGGCTCAAAGCATTCAGTTCAGATGTAATGTACAGTATGGAAACTTATTATGATGATAGTTCACAGTATGGCAATAGTATGGCAACTCACACAGATGACAGATCATAGTGCAGCAGGGCAGTAGCAAAAAGTTGATGATCAGACTACAAAGAATGTAGAAAATGAAAGGCCCGCAGGTTCCTGTTCACAAAGATGCGGCCTTAGGCTGGGTCCGCAGGTGGGCCGTTCAAAAGGTGCAGACATGTTCGCAGGTGTTCCAAACAAAAGGTGCGGTCCTAAAGTACACGCACTTTCATGCAGAGAAAAGCGCACGCACGTGGGAAATCTTATGGTTGGTCCATGGTATTAGTCCGACAGTTTTTGATCCTATTGTTTTGCTCCGTGGTATTGCATCCAAAAGAGTTGAACCCAAGTATTGGATCCTTGGTATTGTTTCTCAATGGTTTTGGTCCATGGTTTGAGTAAGGCCTAACCTATATAAAGGAAAGGAGATCATTTGGCTGGAGACACTGATGTGTTGAATATCTTAAGAAGCATAAGATCTGAAATAGTGGTGATCGATTGGTGAGATATAGATAGACTTGAATCAAGGAGAAACCTAAGTATTACATGTCGGATCTACTGATGGGTCGAGATCTCTTGGGCACGTGATCAGATCTGTAAATCTCGAAGTCAGGGTTACAATTGAAAACTGATAAATTGTTTATACCCAAAGGTCCACAGGCATGACATGGCGCAGGTGTAGAGGTGTGCAGGCCAGAGACAGGCGCAGGTGTGTGGATGCGCAAGTGAGCCACAGGATCAGGTGCGGAGGTGCGTAGGCAAGCCGCAGGAGTAGTTGCAGTGGTGCACAGGCAAGCCACAGGAGCAGGTGCGGTGGTACGCAGGCAAGCCGCAGGAGCAGGTGCGGTGGTACGCAGGAGCAGGTGCGGTGCCGCAGGTTTCTATTGGTGAAGTTGCGGACTTTTCTTCTAATATGTTTTGGCTGCTTTTGTCTATTACTGTTGTGTTCAGGGTTCTGAGTTAGTGTCTGGTTGCTGTGGGTTGAGAAATTATTGATTCAGTTTTGTACAAGGAAGATTGGTTGATTGCAGATCTATTTGATATTTGATTGATGTTTATGATGCCTTTCTTGATCTGAACCAAGGATACACTCATAATGATGAACGGTTTGATATCCTAGATCTGAATTATTGATGTAGGTTCATTATATGAATGGTATGATTTGGGTATGACCGATATATGGAACAACTGCAGAGTTATAAGGAAATATTTGTAGATCTGTATGCAGGTTGGTTGTGGTGAAAGTGTTGACTCAGTATTGGGTCATTCAGAGATTGATGATGCTAGTATTGATTGATTGTGTTCTTCAATGATATTGATGGGTCTAGTATGAAAATTGGATGAAACGTGGCCTTTCAGATTATGATGTTGTGTTCCATGAGTATCCAGTCTGAAAATGTATGAAATGTGGTACCCGGAGGAGAGAAGATTGTAGGCTGGCACCTACGTACTAGTATCTTAGCTAGTACAAAAGCTAAGGGGGTGGTAGCTCCCTTCCAGTAGCAGTTGGAAAACTTTGGAGCATGTCAGCAAGTTGCAGCCTGCATACTAGTAAATGGATCAGCTAGTACAAGAGCTAAGGGGGTTGTAGCTCCCTTCCAGGAGAGTCTGGAGAAAGAGAGAGAAGGTTGTAGCCTTCTGCAGGTAGAAGCCTGTGTACTTGTATAAGTCTGCACCAGTACAAAATATTGTAAAAGGAAGTTTCTTATTAAAATAAGATAGAGACGACTTAAAGCAGGTGGTTTTCACCCACATTGGGTTTCCACCTTATATCATGGTGTTCATGTGTGCTTCTTGTGTGTGATGATCTGTTTTGTTTTTTCTGCTTCGGTTTACTATTCATATGGTTAATAATGTTCTAATGCACTCATTAAGGATCAACTAACTGAATCATAAGTATACTGGATATACATTGGTTGCATTAATCATTGTTGTGGAAGTAGCGTATATGAATCTGAATATGGAAATGAAAGAGTTTTATTGATTAAATAATATTGATACACCCCCCCTCTCAGTTTTATTTCCAACAATTGGTATCAGAGCAGGTCCTTTGGTAGAAGCTTGATCGCTTGAAGGAGATCCGTAGAACAATGGGAAAAAAGCTTAAGAAGAAAGCACCTAAGAAGAAGAAGATATCTTAGAAGAACTATGACAGTGGGAGTATCGATTGGGGAATATGTGGAAGAAGCACTTCAGATTCAGAATCACTTCATGATGAAGATGAACAAGCAAATGATCTATCAGGTATGAATTTGTTATCCAATCGTGATATGGGTATCTATCCATTTGGAAAAGATGAAAGTGATAGCGAAACAATTGAATTTTCTCTTATGGGTAAGCAATAAAGATATCAAATAGAGGCAGAATTTAAAAGGCTTACAAACAAAATTAGAGATCAACAAGATCTATTGAACAAAAGGGAATGTGCCTTCAAAGAAGAAGCTACCAAACTAAAAGCTCAACTAGAGGAAGGAAACAAGGTACGGAAGTTATTCAAGGACAAATATCAAAAGTTGCAGGATGAAGTAACATCACTAAGAGATGAAGTCAATGAGAAGAGCACAACAATCAAGAAGCTTAGAGATAGATCTAGTTACTATGAAAGTCTTGAAGCTACAATCCTCTCGCTAAAGGAAGATCTTGAAAAATTAAAGAAGTAGAATAACGAACTTCTCCAAGCTCATGAAAAACAAGAAAATGAAGTTCTCAATCTAAGATATCAGTTGGAAGAAGGAAGAAAAGTTGAAGAAAACATGAAGAAGCAGTATCTTGAAAAGGAATAGCAACATCAGGTTGAGGTAAATATGCTAAGAGATAAGCTAGAATAAAAAGATAAGCTCTTACGATTTCAAGATAGTACTAAGGTTTTGGATGATATTCTTAGTAGTCAAAGGTCTCCTGCTATCAAAGCTGGTCTTGGTTTTCATGAATCTGTTAAAGGTGAATCTAGTAAGACAAGGGACTCTAATGCAAAATCTGAAATGCTCAACAAGGAGATGAATGGTCAATCTCATCATCAACCAAGGAAAGAAATTCTTCAAAGAAAATATTTTACTCCTCCTATGAATAAGGTTGAATGCTATGTATGTCATAATCTTGGACATGTTGCATCCAGATGCAGAATGGGTCAAGGTCATCATGCAGAAAGATCATCACATTCCAGGTACTTTAATGGATATTGCTTTTCTTGCAATATGTTTGGTCACAGAGCTGTTGATTGCTATAGAAGGAATATGAGACATGTAAGATGTTATGCATGTAACAAGCTTGGACATATAGCTAAGGAATGCAGGAACAAAGTATGGACACCATACCAAAAGAAGAAAACATCATCACACTTGAAGATATGGAAGAAGAAGGAAGTACAGACAGAAAGATGTGGTACAACACAATATATAGACTCAGAGGGAGCTGAAAGTGTAAAACTTCAGTGTCCTAAATCTCATATGCAAGTTTGATAAAGGGAAGACGCGTATATACGCGAGTTAGTCACTGCACAGTCGCGTATATGTTAGCAGAGTCTGATATGATTCAGTTTATTATTTGCTCTGTTTGATAATGGTTACAATTTGTTGATGATGTGTGGAAATGTCTTGACACTTGTAAGATGTTTAGAAGTGTTTTTGCACCTAACTTGATGATGATGATGTCTTAATAATTCTTGCTGATATATGAATGTTCAAGATCTGACAGTAAACAGATGGCACAAGTTCAGGGGGAGTTTATGCTTTTAATAATGCATTGTTGGCATTATGGTCCTTGGTGATGATGCTTATATATTGTTGTCATATGATTCTTGGGGTTACATAGTTGATCAGATTTATGGTTGATTCTCTGATGATACATATATGGTGTTTACATGGTGATCTTCATAAGGATAAGGAGAAGTACAAAGCTTGAATACACATCTTCATTGCTTGATGATGAGTCACTCATATGCTGCTATAATACAGTTATGATGCAGGATTCCTATAGTTCTTAGTGCTCATGTGGAAGAGGATTGTTGCTGTTGATGATATCAAGAAATCATGATCTTAAGCTCAAGATACATAGTGTTGGATACATGGATGATTATTCATGTCGCATTGTTGGAGTCATGATGATATAATGATAGGTTGATACTTACATATGTTGATTGATGCAGATGTTCCCAAGATCATGCAGATCTTGATGTTGATGAGATGGCTGTGGTATTTTTCACATATGATATAATGTGAATGATTCTAGATGAAGTTGATGATGACATATCTTGTCACAGGTTGATGCTATCTACGCTAATGGACGTATACAGGTTGCTGGTCTGGATGTTGTTGACAGATGCTTATAGAGAAAATCATACACTATGTATGATAGTTGCTAATGACTATCATGGTCTTATTTAGATGTGTGGTCTCTGTTATAAATGTCATGAATAACATTCGATGAAAAGGTCATATCAAGACTCATGATGTAATAGTGTGTCTCTATCTATTGTAGTCATTTGATGAGATCTCTTCTGGTCATTTGTACCTCCACTATGCATAGGAAGGATGATGAAATATTTCAGTCATGTATTTCTTGTATTATCAAGGTCATGTAACGGCCTATGTTGGTTTCCCCACTATGCCTGGGATGAATGATGTTATACTCTTGTGTTATCATGTATCCCCACTTGGTTAGGTGGATGAGTCAAGTTTGGTATATCCCCATTTTGACGGGAGATGGATGTATGAGTCTTTGGTGATAGGAAGGTCACTTATGATGTATGGAGTCATGTTCTTTCTTATAGAACATCTTTTTGCAGACTTTTCTTATAGTCAGGGGGAGCATGAACAACACTCTTCAGCAGAACAAGAGATTTCAGCATGTACTCAGAAGGAGCATGGACAGATTGGTACACCTTGGCATATACAAAGGGGGAGTTCATTCAGAGGTTTCAACAGGTACTCAGGGGAGTATGGTCAGCAAAATGTTTATCAAGGAAAGGGAATATCTTGTTCCGCCCTTTGCCCTTGATGTCAAAGGGGGAGAGTGAATTGGTGTTGTTGCCATCAAGTCCAAAGGGGGAGATTGTTGGCATTATGATGCATGTGTTGTACTTGATGGCAACCCTCTCGTAGAAGAACAACTCACTTATACATAACTAGATGAATCTACAGAAGAGATATCAGACATGACAGAATACATGGGATGCAGAACAGATCAAAGAAATCAGATAACAAGTTCTCAGTATGGCAAGTTAGCTTTTCCATCAATTCCAAAGGGGGAGATTGTTCGCATTATGATGCATGTATTGTACTTGATGGCAACCCTCTTGCAGCAGAACATCTCACTTATATATAACTAGATGAATCTACAGAAGTGAGATCAGATGTGACAGAATTCATGGGATGCAAGGCAGCTCAAAGCATTCAGTTCAGATGTAATGTACAATATGGCAACTTATTATGATGATAGTTCACAGTATGGCAACAGTATGGCAACTCACACAGATGACAGATCATAGTGCAGTAGGGCAGTAGAAAAAAGTTGATGATCATACTATAAAGAATGTAGAAAATGAAAGGCCCATAGGTTCCTGTTCACAAAGATGTGGCCTTAGGTTGGGTCCGTAGGTGGGCCATTCAAAAGGTGCGGACATGTTCACAGGTGTTCCGAACAAAAGGTGCGGTCCTAAAGTACACGCACTTTCATGCAGAGAAAAGCGCACGCACGTGGGAAATCTTATGGTTGGTCCATGGTATTAGTCTGACAGTTTTTGATCCTATGGTTTTGGTCTGTGGTATTGCATCCAAAAGAGTTGAACCCAAGTATTGGATCCTTGGTATTGTTTCTCAATGGTTTTGGTCCATGGTTTGAGTAAGGCCTAACCTATATAAAGGAAAGGAGATCATTTGGCTGGAGACACTGATGCATTGAATATCTTAAGAAGCATAAGATTTGAAATAGTGGTGATCGATTGGTGAGATATAGCTAGACCTGAATCAAGGAGAAACCTAAGTATTACAAGTCGGATCTACTGATGGGTCGAGATCTCTTGGGCGCGTGATCAGATCTGTAAATCTGGAAGTCTGGGTTACAATTGAAAACTGATAAATTGTTTATACTCGAAGGTCCACAGGCATGACACAGCATAGGTGAAGAGGTGCACATGCCAGAGATAGGGGTAGGTGCGTAGGTGCACAGGCAAACCGCAAGATCAGGTACGGAGGTGTGCAGGCAAGCTGCAGTGGTGCGCAGGCAAGCCAGACGAGTAGGTGCGGTGGTACGCAGGCAAGCCACAGGAGCAGGTGCGGTGGTACGCAGGCAAGCCACAGGAGCAGGTGCAGTGCAGAAGGTTTCTATTGGTCAAGTTGCGGACTTTTATTCTAATATGTTTTGGCGGCTTTTGTCTATTACTGTTGTGTTCAGGGTTCTGAGTTAGTGTCTGGTTGCTGTGGGTTGAGAAATTATTGATTCAGTTTTGTACAAGGAAGATTGGTTGATTGCAGATCTATTTGATATTTGATTGATGTTCATGATGCTTTACTTGATCTGAACCAAGGATACACTCATGATGATGAACGGTTTGATAGCCTAGATCTGAATTATTGATGTATGTTCATTATATGAATGGTATGATTTGGGTATGACCGATGTATGGAACAGCTGCAGAGTTATAAGGAAATATTTGCAGATCTGTATGCAGGTTGGTTGTGGTGAATGTGTTGACTCAGTATTGGGTGATTCAGAGATTGATGATGCTAGTATTGATTGATTGTGTGCTTCAATGATATTGATGGGTCCAGTATGAAAATTGGATGAAATGTGGCCTTTCAGATTATGATGTTGTGTTCCATGAGTATCCAGTCTGAAAATGTATGAAACGTGGTACCCGAAGGAGAGAAGATTGTAGGCTGGTGCCTACGTACTAGTATCTTAGCTAGTACAAAAGCTAAGGGGGTGGTAGCTCCCTTCCAGTAGCAGTTGGAAAACTTTGGAGCATGTCAGCAGGTTGCAGCCTGCGTACTAGTAAATGGATCAGCTAGTACAAGAGCTAAGGGGGTTGTAGCTCCCTTCCAGGAGAGTCTGGAGAACGAGAGAGAAGGTTGTAGCCTTCTGCAGGTAGAAGCCTGTGTACTGGTATAAGTCTGCACCAGTACAAAATATTGTAAAAGGAAGTTTCTTATTAAAAGAAGATAGAGACGACTTGCAGCAGGTGGTTTTCACCCACATTGGGTTTCCACCTTATATCATGGTGTTCATGTGTGCTTCTTGTGTGTGATGATTTGTTCTGTTTTTTCTGCTTCAATTTACTATTCATATGGTTAATAATGTTCTAATGCACTCATTAAGGATCAACTAACTGAATCATAAGTATACTGGATATACACTGGTTGCATTAATCATTGTTGTGGAAGTAGCGTATATGAATCTGAATATGGAAATGAAAAAGTTTTATTGATTAAATAATACTGATTCACCCCCCCTCTTAGTATTATTTCCAACAGTTTCTTGGTTGAGGCTCTACAACCTATCGAACTTGGACTTAGTTGCATAAACATTCATCAACTACAAAATTGTTGTAATTCAATAGTTCAAATACATATTGAGTTAAATAATAAATACAAATGACATTTATGAAATATAAGATGATTATGTACTTGTTATTCTTTCAACCTTGTAAATTGATACCCAAATTGATTCCCCCATGGTAGAGGAATTCTAACCCACAATCGCTCTTTTGACAGGTTTAAGGAATGGGAAGGAATTTGGGTTTGAAACAAGTTAGGAAAACAAATTTTAGGCGAGAGTGGTCTCAGTGCTAAAACAGGGTTGAGTGAAATGGAAGTGTTCAACATGTAGGGGAATAATGAATGGAGAGGTGAGGGCAATTTTTGAATTATATCATGGTTAAACCCTAACTTAGTTGACAAGACATTGATATTTGCATTAAACCAAAGTTGTGTGAAAATAATTAAGGTAATCATTATTCAATATGGCAGTAGCAATGGTTACTCATCTTTTTATTTAATAATTCAAATGTTTTACCTTTATTATATAACTCAATATTTAAATACCTTTTCTCCTTTATCTTACTACATTTGATTTTTCTTTTGTAGGTTGTCCAGTTTCTTTAGCTGCAATCTTTATTGGATTTTACTTTTATCATCATTTTCATTTTCTCTGGTCACAATCTATTAATTTAGCCGCATAATTCTTTTAGAGTTGCAGATTGTTGACAATTTCGTAGTTGCATTATTTTAAAGGATAAAAAGAGGAATAAAAAGAAAATGGGACTAGAATAGGGAAAATAAAATCTAAGCTAACAAGAACTCTTGGTTTTCAACTTGGATTTTCTGTAGAAACATGCCAACAATGTTGGTTTTCATATATATATATATATATATATATATATATATATATATATATATATATATATATATATTCCTTTTTATTTATTTTTATATTTTTTACTTTGTGAAAAAAGAAAATAAAAGACTAAGTTGGAGGGGAAGAAGAGTCTTGACCAAATTCAAATCAAGATTGTCTTGCAGATTTCTTATGAATTCCTCCCTTGTTAATGGTTTATGATATATTCATAATATATGACCATTTACAAGGAAGGTCACCTTCTCTTCATCAATATTTTTTATTCTGATTACTCCATTATCAAAGGTAGTTTCAATATGACATGGACCAAGCCAATGAGTTTGAAATTTTCCTTCAAAATATTTAAATTTTGAATCAGAAAGCAATGGCCAATCACCAGGCTAAAACTTTATTTCTTTGATAAACTTATCATGCCACCTAGATCTTTGTTGCTGAACTATATTGGTTCTTTGAATAGTATCATGTTGCATCTCATCAAGTTCATTCAATTGTTCCATTATTTGTCTTTGAGCTTTTGATAAATGAAGACCCAATTTGATTGTTGTTTTAAAAGTCTTTATTTGGAAATCAATAGGAAACAAGCCTTGTTTTCCATAAACAATTTCACAAGGAGTGTGTCCATTTTTATTTCTCCATGTGATATGATATGCCCAAAAAGATTTTGGAAGCTTTTCTGCCAAATCCCTTCTATGCAAATGCACAGTTTTGGTAAGAATTGCTTCAATTACTTTGTTGGTAGATTCAACTTGTCTATTGGCTTGTGGATGATATGGAGTTGACCTTCTATGTTTGATTTTGTATTCCTCCATTATCTTTTGTACCATCTTGGATGTGAATTGAGTGCCTTGATCTATCATAATTTCCCTTGGGACACCAAAATGAGTGAAAATATCCTCAAAAAGAAATGAAACTACAACATTTTCAGTAGAAGAAGAAAGTTCTTTAGCTTCTACCCATTTTGTGACATAATCTGTACAAACAATAATATACATTTTTTGTCTTGATGGCGGATTGATTGGACCAACAAAATCTAGAGCCCATTTTTCAAAAGGTTCAATAAGTACCTGAGGCTATAAATGCATTTCATCTGAAGGAACATGTTTTCCTATTCTCTGACAACTATCACATCTCTTAACATATTCCTTGGCATCCTTAAAAAGAGAAGGCCAATAATATCCTAAGAGAAGGATTTTATAAGCAGTTCTTTTATCAGCGAAATGTCCTCCGCATGGTTCATCATGACAAGCCTTCAATATTTATGGTACTTCATTTTCTTTAACATGTCTTTGAATGATTAGGTCAGGTCCTATCTTGTGATATTCTTCACTTATCCATGAATAGCTTGCACTAGTTTGAATAACCTTCTTTTTCTCTTTATGAGACAAGTATGATGGTAACTTCCTTGTAGCCAGATAATTAGCAATATCTACAAACCAAGTGTTGGGTGTGTGTTATATTCTTTCCATGACTACCCCACGTGTGGGAGGTATGCAGGGGTGCGATAGCCCCCTTCCATGAGGTTGCCCCGAGAAAAAAAAATTGGACCCTATATTAGGTGGGCGGACCTACCTATGGAGTTTTGCGTAGATTTTGCACATGGTTTTGGGCATGATGGTTTTCTGTCCATGGTATTTTGTAGATACGATCAAGGGAACTACGATTATGTTCTAATCCAGAGTTAATGCATTGGGGTTGATGGCTTCTTTAGCATGTATACATATGTATTGTAACATTGAAAGGAATATAATGAAAAGTCAATCTGGTAGTCCCAGTTTTTGGATCCAGGGGAAAATCTCTGTGTATATATTTTTTATGTTTTATGCTCTCGCCATTGTTTATTTTCTGTTTTTTAGAATTCATATGCAGGTAATTTCTATATGGAGTTAAAACCTATAATTGGTATCAGAGTTACTTTGTCTTCAAGGGGACGCCTTTGCTGCTAAGGGGTTTTGCTCGGGCATGTGGTAGACCCTGTTCAGTGGGATATCTATGAGATCGATTCTTGTGGTGAAAGAAGATGGTGAGAAATGGAAAGATAGAGATCGATAAATTTAATGGTCATAGTTTTGAGTTGTGAAAACTCAAGATGGAGGATCTACTGGTGGATAAAGATCAGTGGATCATGGTAGATCTGGGTACTAAACCAACAACAATGTTAGTTGAAGATTGGGCGAAGTTGGATCAGAAGGCAAAGAGCACAATACGATTGTGTGTCTCAGATTCAGTATTGCTAAATGTATCAGGGGAAGCTTCAACGAAGTCTTTGTGGGACAAGTTAGGGACTTTGTACCAATCTATGTCTCTCATGAATAAACTATTCCTATAGAAAAGGTTGTATAACTTGAGGAAGAAATAAGGAGACTCAGTGATAAAGCATGTGAATGCCTTTAATACTGTGGTAAGCCAGTTATTATTTGTTGATATTAAAATTTCAGATGAAGATAATTGCATCAGTTTGTTGTGTTCTCTAATAGATTCGTGGGATAGTCTAGTTGTTGCAATAGGTAGCAATGTAATTACCTTGCAGTTTGATGAAACAGTCACATCCTTGTTGTTAGAGGAGATGAGATGGAAAAATATGGAGGGCCAGAATGGTGATGCCTTGTCTATATGAGGACAGTCCCACAACAAAAATAACAATAAGTCCTCGAGTGGGAGATCTAAATCTAGAGGGAGATATAAATCTTCAGGAAAACCTATAAAGGTTTGCTAGAAATGCGGAAAGGAAGGGAACTTAAAAATGGACTGTAAATATAAAACTCTTGAGAAAGGAAAGGAATATGATGATGCTACTTTTGCAGAGGCAAAAACCACCCCAGATGAATGTAGGGATGTGTACTTGGCTTCTTCTTCAAGTACACATGTAGATCATGAGACATGGTTGATTGACTTAGGTGCATTCTTTCACTTTGCTCCCCATAGAGATTGGTTCTGTGAGTATGAGAAATATGATGGCAGTGATGTCTTCTTAGGGGATGATAGGAAGGCTAGAATTGTTGTTCATGGAAAATGCAAGTTGATGGTAGAAGGATTAGAACACTTTTGGATGTTCTACATATTCCTGCATTGGCTAGAAATTTGATTTTTGTAAGAAAGCTAGATGATGCAGGTGTAAACACAATGTTCGAAAAAATATAACTGATGGTTTGGGGAGAACTAGTATTGATGCGGGGAGTTTGGATTGGAACTCTGTACAAGCTTCAGGGTAGCACTGTTATTGATGGGTGCAACAGTTTTGTGGTTCTTGAAATAGGAGCATAAAATCTAGTGGTCTCTGGAGAAAATACCATGCTATGGCATCAAAGGCTTAGACATATTGGAGAGAAGGGCCTTTGAATACTTCATGGTAAGTGTATGGTAGAAGGTATCTCTAATTTCTCTATGGATTTTGATTTCTGTGAAAATTTTGTATATGCGAAGCAGAATCGGGTGAGTTTCCCCTCTAGTGCTAAGAGGGAAAAACAAATACTAGAGCTTGTGCGCAGTGATGTGTCTGGACCTGTGTCAGTTCCATCAATGGCTAATTCTGTGTACTATGTATCATTTATAGATAACTTCTCAAGGAATAAATGGATATATTTCCTTAGGAATAAATCTAAATTATTTGATAGGTTTAAAGAATTTAAGGCTCCAGTGGAAAACCAGACAGAGAATAAGATAAAGGTGTTGAGGACAGAAAATGGTGGAGAGTTTTGCATGAAGGAATTTAAATATTCCTGTAAGAAGTGTGGTATAGCATGATAGAATACTACTCCATACACACCTCAACAAAATGGATTTATAGAAACAATGAACACTGCATTGATGGAAAAGGAAAGAAGCATGCTTAGTGGTACCGAGTTAGTACAGGAATTCTGGGTAGAGGTGGTGGAGACTCCATGTTACCTAGTCAACAGATCACCTTCATCAGCGTTGGACGATAAGAATCCACCAGAGGTATGGACTAGTAATAACCCTTGTCTTTCACATCTGAGGGTATTTCGATGTGATTCCTATGTACATATTCCAAAGGAGAAAAGGAAAAAGTTGGATAGTAAATCTGAAAGGTGCATCTTTATTGCGTATAAGGATGGTTTAAAAGGTTATAAGCTTTGGAAGCTAGAAACAAGGAAGGTTGTGTACAGTCGAGACGTGGTGTTTAGAGAGGTGAAATATATTATTAAACATGAATTCCTACCAAAGGAACCTGATAAGATAGAGTTTGAGCTAAAGGAGGAAGAATCAGACTGTACAACAAAAGAGGAATCAGAAGATGAAGATCCACAAACTCCAGCTGTGAGAAGATCAGTTCAAGAAATAAGGTAGCTAGAAAGGTATAGTCCATCTAATTTCTGTTCAAATGTTTCTTTATCTATTACTCGTGATGATCCTAGAGATGTGAGGGAAGAAGTAGATTCAGAGGATGGAAAACTGTGTAAAGAGGCCATGGTTGATGAAATGGAATATTTTCACAAAAATGAGGCTTAGGATCTAGTGGAGTTTCCGGCTTGAAGGAAACCCATTGGAAACAAATGTGTGTCTAAGAAGAAGATAAATGAAGAAGGCAAGGTGGAGAAATACAAAGCTCAGTTGGTAGCAAAATTTTATTCCCAGGTGTCGGGAATTGATTTTGGTGATATTTTTTCTCTTGTTTCCAAGGTAGCTTCTATTAGATTACTTTTATTTGTTGTTGTTGCTTTTGATTTTTAGGTAGAACAAATGGATGTGAAGACAACATTTCATTAGGGGGATCTGGAGTAAGAGATCTGCATGAAGCAACCTGAAGGCTTTGTGGTGAAGGGTAACAAAGAACTGGTATGCAAGTTTAAAAGGTCTCTGTATGGGTCAAAATAGTCACCAAGGATGTCGTATAAAAAATTTGATACATATATATAGGGACTTGGCTTCACCAGAAGCAAATAAGATAATTGTGTGTATTTTAAATTAATTTATGACCATTTTATTTATCTGGTCTTGTATGTGGATGATATGTTGCTAGTTGGAAATGAAAAAGAAATTGTACAGGATTTGAAGACCCAATTGTCCTCTTAATTTGACATGAAAGATAATGGTCCTGCAACATATATTTTGGGCATGGAAATTAAACGAGATTGGGCAAAGAGGAAGCTTTGGTTAAACCAGAGGAAGTATGTCAAGAGAATATTGTAGAGGTTTGATATGCAGGATAGTAAATTGGTGAAGGTTAATATTCCTGTAGGTGTAAAGTTATATGTTGAATAGCGTCCCAACACACAAGAAGAGGAAGAAGACATGTCTCATGTTCCAATGCAAGTTCAGTTGGTAACCTAATGTATGCAATGGTCTATACTATACCAAAAAATGTACATGCAATGGGAGTATTGAGTAGGTTTATGTCAAAACTAGGGAAGGAACATTGGATATCAGTGAAGCGGGTTTTTAGGTATTTGTGTGGCACTAGTGATTATGATCTGTGCTACTATTAGCTTGATGGGCCGTAACCCAGGTTCACCATTAGTCAGCCAAGCAAATCCCTACACTACTGGCCCTTTCGGCATCAGCCCATGGAATGTGGATCAAAGTCTCACCCAAAGTAGTATGGGGGGGTGAAAGAACCAAGTTTCCACACCCTGAGATGGTTGTGATGTCAACCTATACTTCCTGATCCTGCCTTCGTGCAGATCAATAAGCTTTTAGGGATTGTTGATGCTCCTTCTCTTCCATCCTTCAATACCTCCTTGAAGGTACCCAACTGATCTACGCATAGCCCTAGCCTGAGGTCCAGACACTTACATGCCTCTATGGCTACATTACTACATAAGTTCCCAAGTTACCTTAAGTGTTACCTAATCTACCAATCATTTATAGTTATCTTCACACAATCCTATATTCTTGCTCGCATTCAATTAATAGATATAATCGAATACATTTGCGCATTAAATAAGCATTATAATGTAAACCCAAATCGTATCATAATATAATCGGATGCATTAAAAAGAGACAAAATACACAGTGATTTGTAAAATACTTCTCTTTATTGATATCTCAAGTTCATTACAGACTCTATCCACCCTACGCACATAGTTGCAGAGGTCCGTGCACTCATTTGCTGACTTCCACCCTAGGCCTATGCACACTCAGCTGCAGAGCCTCTACCTATGCTAAGACCCAAGAACACTTATAACTTCTTACCCAAAACTCTTCTTACTACTACTATCTCCTATAAACTATTCTAAGGCTCCCTTTTTATACAATACCATAGTCCGTAGACCATGGGTAGATCTTTAGAGCCGACATGAGACTTTACAAAACAAGGGCAGACAACCCTTTGACATCTTCGCACTCTGCGACCACAAAAGGCAGAAACTTTACATATTTATTACAAAATTTGGGCCTTCTGCCCAAAAACATGGGCTTTTAGTGCCAAAACTGCCTCTTGAGGGAACTTGTTGCGAATAGGCCACCAACATAAACATGGTGACTCACCCTTGAGTCACACTGCAAGTGTGGAGATCTTGGTGTGAAAACCCCCCAGCTTGACTTGTATGACTGCTACCTTGGCGGTGCACTACGCGACCGCCTGCTTTATTTCCTCGACCAACTGCTCCATTCCTAGCCCTGCACTGTCAGCCTGAAGCTTCTGTTGAGTCTCCTACAGACTAGCCAGCTTGCCTTCAATGGAGGCCATGATCGAGTAGACCTCATCCAACCAAGGCTTCAAGTGCGCCTTCAACTCTGCCTCTTTGAGTTGAGCTACATCTACCTGCCCCTTCAATGCCTTGGCCCCCTGCAGCTTCGCGAGTCTCTCTGTGAGGGCAACAGTATGCGCTATCCCTTTTATCTCATTGTAGTGCTACTGCAGCTCTCATGCCTTTGTTTACAGCCTCTGCACAGTAGGGTCTTCTTGTAGGCTGGTTAGTGTTAGCACTCAGAATGAACCTCAAGGATGAGAATAGGTAATTCTGAGGTAACCACAGACCAAGCTTTTGATCTGGCATCTAGCCCTACTAGACTAGAGAGGGCTCTCTCTTTGCCAACAAAATGTGGCTGTGATAACTGATTCTTAGGCTAGCTATGGAGTGCGGGGATTTTTTTGAAAGGTTTTTTGGGTAAAAAACAACAAGGGAAAGGACCATTGGGCTATGGAGTTGTTGCCAATTTCTGCCGACAAACTTGGGGCAAAGTAAGTTCAATGTTCAACCAGATAAAAGATTGCAAATGTGAGAAGAATAGGGGAGAAATCTCGTTGCCCTGCAGGCATCAAATAGGGGATGGATCTGCAGCAGCAACTTTAGATGAACGAGAAACACAGGGTTGCTCAACAAAGCTTCTAATAGAGGATGGATTCTGCAAAGACAACCACTACATTTAACAACCAAATCATCATGAAAGGAGCATCGTGTGTAGATGAATTCCTAACACATCTCTTAGATAATGTTGTAACAATGTAGAGGAAACAAAATATGTAAGTGAGTTACAGGAAAAACATACTGAACATTAAACACCTTGATGGATCCTAGGTCTAAAGGGAAAAAACTGCTTTATTAAAATGATATTCAAGAAAACTTTACACAGTCCCAAGTAGCCTCTCTCTGCTGCAAAAATCGAACCTCTATCTTTTAAAAATAATCCTATATATACTAAATTACAAATCTATTTTGATTTCCTCAACATAGGAAATAAAAAATAAAATTAATAATAAAATCCTATCATAAAACAATATTATAAACTAAACAATATTGAATAAAACTCTCATGAACTATGGCAAATAGGGTTGTTTTGAAAACCAAAATCAGTGAATTTTGGTCAAGATCTGCTTCCTTTAAGGGTGGAATTCCACAAAATCTGCCCTTTGACTGCCACCTTGCACCTGCCTGCATGAATTTTGGAGTTAGTTGATCAGCTTGCTGTTCTTGTTCCCCCAGAAAATGGAACTAAAGATCTTCCTGCTGATTTTGTAACCATTTGACAAACTATTTCCACTTTTTCACTAGATGCTTTTGGAAATCTAGAAATGTTGGATTTTGAACATGATTCTCATCGAATGCTGGAGATACTGGGAATCAACTCCTAGCTGGCACTTCTTTAATCATATAATAAGCTCCTCCAAAACCTCCATACGCAAAATCTATACACTATAGATTTCGAAAATGTATCCATGGCATCTTCCCTGATCGCCTTTTCTACCTCATTGTCCTATCGATGAGCTTACCAGGACTTCATTTTAACTATAATCACCTTGTTCACTTTGAACACCAGTTTGAGCAATCATACCACAAACAGCAATGTGGCCATGGACTTTCATATTCCCCAGCACTGCATTGAGCATATCACCACCAACATTATCGAAATAGATGTCGATCCCATCTGAAAAAATCTTTTTTAAAGCCACCTCCAAGTCATGCTCCTCCTTATAGTTGAAAGCATCATCAAAACCCAATTTATGTTTCAGCAGATCAACCTTCTATTTATTACCTGCACTCCCTACAACATAGCAACCCATCAACTTTGCAAACTGCCCAACAAGCTGGCCAACAGCTCCTGAAGTGGCAGAGACAAAAACATGCTCCCCCTTTTTAGGAGAGAAAACCTCAAAGAATCTAGCATAAGTAGTAAAGGGATGTCACACCCACAGGCTATGCGCAATGCTAAACCTAAGAGTGCAGTGCCACAGTGCTACGCGCAGCGCCATAGTGCTACGCGCAGTGCCACAGTGCTATGTGCAGCATCACTTAAATTGTCTTGGCTTTCGATTTTGACTTGGCTTCAATTTTTTTTTTTTAAACTTGTATGTTTTGTGGATGCAGGGGTGCATGGGATTTGGAGCTGGTTGGTCTTCAACAATACTTCCATTCATGCATTGTATGCATTTTCTTCATCATAGCCTTCTCTGCATAACTTTCCTTGGAAGGACAAATGCATATTTTCACCTGATCTTTCTCCAATAGTGCCTCCCAATCATTCTTTTCTAAGAGCTTCTTTGTATCACCATAACTGAGAGAAATGCGATAATTCATATCCCCAAGCCAAATAACTCTATCGTGCTGCAGAATAGTTTCAGGTGATTTTTCTTCAGAAAAACTATGAAGCCGTGGAAAGTACGTGTTCTTGAGGATTTCCAAGACATCAGAATTCCTTCTGAGTTCATCGCCATCTTTCTGCCCAAAGGCCAAGTAGCTACACATAAAGCAGAAGGTTGTCTGATATAGAGACATGCTAACTGAAACACAACCCTTGTTGCCTAGGTAACCCATTAGCCCGCATCCAACACAAGAAACCTTCAAATTGTGTACATGATATCTCAATTCGCTCTGAACCCACACAGTGAGAAATATGCCCACCATTTTTTTACTTGCAACTAAACAATATTTCTTCTGCTCTGAGATATTTAATGAAGAGCTCCTCAATGTTGGAGAGAAGAGAGGTAAATCTCCCACACGATAATTGTCTTCCTCTTCAGATGAAGAAGCTAACTTAAAACTACAAGATGAATTTGTCCTTTCAATTGTCTTACCCAACAAGAAGTGGTCAAAGGCACTCCACAGTCATTTCAACATTGGCTTGCCCTTGAAATTTTCACGATATGACCTGAAGCTCTTGCTAAAATGCCTAAAAGACACACTTCGTAAATGAGGCAAAGACACACTTAATCTTGGGATAAAGAGAAATGCTTTCCTAGCTGAAATGTCCTATGAATCTCCAAGTATTTCTTTCTAGAACCATGAGACCAGCAGCTGTAAACCTCTACGCCATATGTTGAGATGAGGATTAGCAGCATGGAAATAGACCTTAAATGCTATGTTCTCTCCTCTATCACAATCCATCCATGAGACTCATTATTTCTTGATGAGATAATAAAAAAAATGTTTATGATAGTCTTTAGGATTGATAAACATTCAAATGTTGTGCAATTGTCATAATTAATTTCATGAAATTGACATAATTCTCATCCACTGGTAACCCTACAACACTAAAGCAACCTTGATCATCTTCTTTGCACTGCAAGCCCTTTTGTATACAGTTTCAAAAGCATTTCTAGGCGAGATGTTATCACTATAGACAAGTACTTTGTTGCTGCCCAATTTAAGCAACAATTGGTTGGGATAGTAGTCGTCCCATCAAATGAGCAACAATCTTCATTTGACCATATCTTCTGATTTGGGAGCTGGCTTTTGGAGTGCTATTGGAAAGATTTTTGTGAGCTGCTTCTGATGGACACAATTATGACATGTTTTGCACTGAATATCATGTGCAAAACATCTAACAAAACCAAACATAGTAAGAGGCCCATTTTAATCACTAAAGGAAGGCCAAAGGACTGACTCTAACAACTGATCCAAATATGTGGTGACATATTTATCCCTCTCCAAATTGTCTTCCAAAGCTTTCACTTGAGCTTCCATTTCCTGTATGATGATGTCTTTGATGGTTTCTTGATCATGAGTCTCTAAATCAATGGTCTAAGTATCATGCTAATTAAACTCATCATGCTTTGTTAGATCAAAGTCTCGTTCTTCCTCATAGTCATAGTCTTCTTTATCCATGTTTGCAAGGTTTTCTAGTTGTACATCTTTAGACAGGGTTGAAGGGAATGAGTGGGAGTCTTTAGGATTGTAGGGATGTGTTTAGGGTAGATTTAGACAAAATATGAATTATGAGAGTGAGGGAAAGGGCTTTTACGATGAGGGATATAATGAGGGGATATGGATGAGGGGACAGGTAATGATGTAAAGAGGGTTTTTAGTTCTAGTGATGGGTGATGGGAAACAAAGCAGTTATGGTTTTGTAGAAGAAACTAGGGTATGATTTTAAGGGTGAAGAAAATGTCTATAAATTTCATTGTGCAAGCTAAAAATAAAGTGGAGAACGGCAACTTACTTGTAAAAGAGGAAATAGCAGAGAATTTGGTGAAATTTTGGGTGTTATGGATGATTTGGTGGCTTATTTTCCAATTCATACTACCTTTGCCCAGACGCGCAGTGCCTAGCACTACGTGCAGCGCCAATGTAAAAATACACTAAGAAAATTTTCCAAAGGCGCAGCGCCACCTCCTCAATGCGTAGCACTTTTTGAAGGCAACTTTTGGAGGCCTTCCCGGTGTCAAAATTGGACGTGGGATAGCTCGTTGGAAATCTTGTCAAGTCTACCTTCTAGAATATCTTGAATTTTTCAATTTGGAGCTCGTTTGTCCTATCAAAAGATAAATCTCCCAAGACTAGTCACAATGTACAAAATGAGGCTTCCAAAATGCAGAGTGTTGTTTCAGTCAACTTTTGGAGGCTTTCCTCAACTCAAAATTGAGCTCAGGATGGATCATTGGAAAGCTATCTATGTCTAGTTATTATTTGACTCATCAAGAAACTCATTTGGTCACACCAGCTAGGAGAAATATTGATTTTCCCAAGGTCACCCTAGAAGTGCATCAACTCTCCAGAGGAAACTGTATTTTTGACATTTCTTTAAAACCATGACACCTGTGTAGAAAGTGAAGGATGTTTTTCTTCCTTGGCCTATTTTGGACAAAAACCACTCTCACTTTTTCCAAATTATGCCCTGTTTGGTCTAGAACACAGTTTGAAGAAAAACAAGCCCTATGTGTGGCAAATGATTTGTCCCTTGGAATGACTTATTGAAAAATGATGGAGACATGATGTGTATGAGTTGGAATGGCCTCATACATTCTGAAATTACCTCCCTTATGCCTCATATACTCATATTGTCTCTGATTCCATAGCAAACCCTAGCTCAATGGGTGAGGAAATTAGGGTTTAGTGCTTGTGGAAAATGATGATTTGGACACCCTTAGGAAAAAACAACTCCCTTTGGCATGCACTTAACCCTTTGAAACTTTGCCCTTTCACTTGACTATTTCCTTTGAAAAATTGATCTTTTGATGGTCTAGCATCTTTGGAACACTGAGTTAATAGGTTGGGATGGTGAAATTATAACATTTGAAAGACATAAAATTACATAATGAAATAAGCATTTCTCTTTACAAATGATCTTCACATGGTGAAGGGATGTTATTTGATCACCCTTTAATTTATGGTCTTATGAAATGGAATGGAACCTTGGCAACCCTAATGACCTAATGAAACCTTGAAAAAACCTAAAGACCCAATGATACCTTGAAGGACTGAATTTCAAGATGACATAATGAACTCATGACTGATACAAATGGCATGATAAAAATAACTTTATGGATGATGTACAGTAAAAAAGATATGAAAATATGCCAACAAGTAATCACATTTAGGGAAGAGTGATGTTTTTGGACTAGGACTACCATCAATGACTAATTTTTTGCATGACCTAGTGCAATGATAAAAAATTGTTGAATCGGATCCCTAAAATGATATGAAAAGAGGATTTTTGATCATTGATGGCAAGATGCAAATACTGACACTAACATCAGCCTTATTGGGGATGGTGGCTCCTTGGAGGTGTCAGGAACACTGTAGACCAAGTGCGTAACCATGTGGGCCAATACGGCCAAAAAATTAAATTGAAATGCATGACTGAAAACTGACGACTTGACGACACAAACTAACTCTGAAACTGACTAAACCATGCTCACTTCTATGAGTTTATTAATCACACCCTACTCTAAGTGATCCATTCCTTACCTGATCAAGTGAAATGAAACAACCAATGCAACCAAGTAATCATTCTGGCTGCTGTTTGAATTCCCTACAAATGCTTGTTTATGAGCAAGAAGAGAGAACTACTGAATGGCAACTCCCGTGAAAACTTGTAAACATATCCAAATTTTCCCAAATTGAATAATATGGATTCTCTATCTAACTCCAAAAATACTTCATGAGGGTCTTGAAATTCATGTGCACTGGGACTTAGCTCATCCAATGGATTATTTTGCTTCTCCTCATACCATGAATGCAAACTTTCATCTGAGCTTTGTGACACAACTCCTGCTGAAAATGACAAAGAAACCGAATGTCATATCAAGTTTGTATCAACACTTTTTTTAGGCTCACAATTAGCTAATGGAGAAGTACTTTGACTATAGACATCATCCAACACATTAGCTATTGGATGAAAAACTTGAAAAGACTGTTGCAACCCATTTTCTATTGGTTCCAATGAGATTGCATGATTTTCGATGGGCTGCAAAATTCCCTTCAAAAACTGAAATGATTCAAAACATAATGGTACATAATCATCTTGCATCATTTGATCATGTGTTTCAGCTTCCAATTCTTCATCTGCAACTTGACAATTAGTGGCGTTTGGGGGCTGCAAATCTAGATATGGGAAGTCTTGAACAAGGATTTCATTTCCCTCTAGATGGTCAAGATCGAAACTTATCGACGGTTGATTTCTGATTGCACAAAAACTGTCTCTGATGATCTGAAACGAAGTAAAACAAAAAGGAAAAGATCCTTCACTTACTTCAAAATTTTCTGCACTTTCCTCCTCATTTCCATAGCTGATATGCATTGGCTGATCACTATATTCGAGCTGCTAAAAGTGGACTTCCTCCTTCCATAAACCAGCTGCTAATTTGTCTGCGATATTAGCTTTTGTTTGGAGAATCATCATCATATTGATCAAACTTAGGCAAATCATCAGCATAAAACACATCATCAAGCATACATGTCAGATCAACATATCTCTCTTCTCCAAGATTATCTATAAAACAATAATTATTAGATCTATGACAACTGGGATAAGAAAGAAAATGTTTTAGATCAGCTACTTGTTCTTCTTCAATCAACAAGCCATGGTCTTAAACATCATACTTGTTCCTTGTTGTGATATTTTGCATAATCTCTTCCACTTCAGTTACCAAAATGTTGAGCTTTACCTCTAAAGATGTCAATTATTCCTCTAAATCAATGTTCTTCCTCTCTCCTTCCTTCAACTTTTCCCTTCTGATCAACAAATTAGCCTCTACATCTACTGCACTATTTTGCATCTCTTCAAGTGTTGCAAGGTTCCTTTCCCTTAGTTGAAACTCCATTTCTGGATCAAAGGATTCCGGGTAGTGTAACAGAGCAAATCCAGGAGGAGGTCTTATATTAATCGACATCGAAAAATAGACTTGGTTAAACCTGGCAGAAAATTGTTGTACTGTCTCCCCTAGCTGTCTTTTCAGTTGGTTATACTCTTCTAGAATCAAGAAAGGGTCTTGTTTGACTACCCACTTTTCGAGGAAAACTTTGACAAAATGTTAGAAATTTGAGATGCTCGCATCAGGCAGGGTTTTGAACCAACTCTTGACTTTTCCTTGCAAAGAAAAAGCAAAAAGCCTAATATTAACATCCTCTTCATCAACGTCAAAAAGGTCAAGAAAAGACTCAAAATGTAGTACATGTCTCTCAACAGTGTTGTTTTCACATTCACCATCAAATCTTGGTAGATATAGGTAATGATTTCTAGGGAAAGCATGGGATATAGGAGGTGAAATCAAAGGCTTGTAACTATCTAGAATTTTACAAGGTATAAGGGTATATAAAAATGTTGTAGAATCAGTCTTTGTCTCTTTAGGCTCATCAATTTGAAGATGATCATCATAAGATTTGGAAGAAGGGTCTTGATCAAGATCAAAGGCATGCAAAAATTTTGTATTCACAATCTTCAAAGGGAAAGAATCACATGCAGGTCTAGGATCTTTTCTCAAATACAGTACACTTCATAGAGCCTTCTTGAAATTTTCAGGAAAAGAGAAGAAATAATTTATATCAAAGAACATAATGTCTTGGATGAAATTCCAACTTGAATACCTGATATTTCCATATTGTCCTTTCATGTTTTTGTTGGCTAGGTTCATCCTCCAGTGGAGTCCTTGGATCTAATCTTGAAACTTATTTGGAGTAGCTAGGTGAATGATTTCAGCCTTCCTATGTCTAATCGTTGTCCACAATCAAAAACCAAATCTGAACTTGATACATTTTGCTGAGGAACATAAAATTACGTTCCCCAGTATGGTTGCCACTATGTTATCACCTAGAGTGACCTCAGGCTAAAGGGAGGCAATTCCAGGGTAACCAAAAACCAAGCTTAGCCTAGTAGCTAGCCCTACCAGGCCGGGAGAGTGCTCTCTCCTTTAGAATATCAGTCGAGATGATTGGATCAGGTAAAGGATTTTAGGCTAGGTATAGTAGCTTGAAAGTTTTTGATAGAATTTGTTGGTGTTTTGATGGATCAAATGGAGTAGGGTAGTTTAGGTACGGGAAATTAGATCAGAAATGCAGGGTGTTCTATGGGGCAAGGTAGGCATAGGATTTAACACTTTAGGCTTAATGGTGTGAGGTGTTTAAGACCGATGAGGAGTTAAGGAGGGCATGAGACAATCATGGATCATTCTCAAACAGAAAACATGAAATATTGAATGATTTCCTAAGGTAGAGCACTATTACAATGGATTCTACCTATCAAACTTGATAACATTCAATAAGAAGCAATGAAATGGATGATGGAATACATAAAACATGTAAACAAATGATCACAGAAGAAGAAACTATGCTAAAACTCCATACCATAGGAATCCCATAAAAATAGCTACAAATTTGATTAATCTCCTTGCCAAACTGCTTACAATGATGTACAATCAAGCTCTGAGCATCCAAGTGAATCCAACCTCTACAAATGACTAAGAGAACACATGATATAGGAATTGAAACAACTCATCCTAGCCTCAAGGGTCGAATCCATGAGAAGAGGAGCTGCTCTAACTGATACTAAACAAGGAACAAGAATATAGGCATTATCAACAACTTGCCTCCAAAAGTGAAAAACTTATTCATTTGACTTCAAACTAGATCCTAAAGAAATGAATCTACCCTCTACAACATTTTAACCATCATATTTACAAGCCGTGACATCATTTACAATAGTAAATCATCCACCATGAGATAGAATCCATGATCATAGTCAAAAACTGGAAAAATAGGCATCCTGAGCAAAATTTGCTCAATGCACATCGCCACTGGCTCAACGTGTAGTGCCAATTTCAGGTCCCTTTTAAAGGCCTTCTCGACATACAAATTGATCCCATGATATCTCATTGGAAATTTATTCAATTCTACTTTCCCGAACACCTATAACTTCTGCATTTGGAGCTCATGTGACCCCTGAAAACTTGATTCTCCCAAGGCTGCTTCTGTGTCCAAAAAGTGGCAAAAATGTCATTTTAAGGGTGTTTTTGGACCTTTTGGTGGACGAGTTTTACTCCAAAACTTTTAAGACATTCTAGGGTGCATGTCCTCACTTTATTGGATCCAAAAATGTAACCCATTCCTCCATTGGATGCCCCTAGGAAAAAGGGCAGTTTTTCTGTGTATTGAATTTCAAAATTTACAAAATGACAAAATTTGTTTAAAAATTGCCCAAAATTGGTGTGAAGCACCACCATCATGTGCTTTGATTGGCCAAGGAGGCCTCAGCCAACATTTTAAGTCTATCCTCCTCTTTCTTTCCATTCAAGGCCTGCCTTAACCTAGCTTTCAGCTTCTTGATTCTTATGTTGCAAATCTTATTGTGGGTCCTATATTGATAAGCCATGTGTCTAAACATCTGGTTATCCCTGTTGGCCTTCTTTAACAACTCCTCAAGGTGTAGGTTGACTCTCTCAAGCCAAGTCTCCCTATCATTTTAAATCTCCTGCTCAATAGGGGTCAAAGTGACTTGTGCCTCTTTTTCACTTTGTCATTTCATCTTGAACATTTCTAAGCTCCATGAGGACTTGTTTGTTACTCAATTGCTTGTTTTCTTGCTCCAAATATGTGATGTCATATTTGGCCCTTTCCAAATTGTCTGCCAATGCTTGCACTTGAGCTTCCATTTCCCGTATGATGATGTCTTTGATGGTTTCTTGATCCTGAATCTCCAAATCTATGGTCTGAGTATGATGCTGCTCAAACTCATCATGCTCTGCTAGATCAAAGTCTCTTTCTTCCTCATAGTCATAGTCTTCTTTATCCATGTTTGCAAGGTTTTTTGCTTGCACACCTTTAGAAAGGGTTGAAGGGAATGATTGGGAGTATTTAGGATTGTAGGGATGTGTTTAGGGTAGATTTAGACAAAATATGAATTATGAGAGTGAGGGAAAGGGTTTTTAGGATGAGGGATATAATGAGGGGATACGGATGAGGGAATGGGTAATGATCTAAAGAGGGTTTTTAGTTCTAGTGATGGGTGATGGGAAGCAAAGCAGTTAGGGTTTTTTAGAAGAAAATAGGGTTTGATTTTAAGTGTGAAGAAAATGTCTATAACTTTCATTGTGCAAGCTAAAAATAAAGTGGAGAAGCGCAGCTTACTTGTAAAAGAGGAAATAACAGAGAATTTGGTGAAAGTTTTGGTGTTATGGATGATTTGGTGGCTTATTTCCCAAGGCATAGTGCCTTTTCCCAAACACACCGCGCCAGTGTAAAAATACACTGTGAAAAGTTTCGAGACGGACAACATCGGCCTCTACGTGTAGCGCCACTTCCTAAACGCATAGCACTTTTTGAAGGCCATTTTTGGAGGCCTTCCTAGTGTCGAAATTAGATGTAGGATACCTTGTTAGAAAGAATTTTGATTGTAATTTCTAGAACATCTTGAATTTTTCAATTTGGAGCTCATTTTCCCTACCAAAAGCTCAATCTCCTAAGACTGGTCAAAATGTGCAAAATGAGGCTGCCAAAATGTAGAGTGTTGTTTCAGTAAACTTTTGGAGGTCTTCCTCAACTCCAAATTGAGCTCAGGATGGTTCATTGGAAATCTATCTGTGTCTCATTAAAATTTGACTCATCAAGCAATTCATTTGGTCACTCCAGCTAGGAGAAATATTGATTTTCCCAACGTCACTCCAGAAGTGCATCAACTCTCCTGAGGCAACTGTATTTTTGACATTTCTCTAAAACCATGACACCTGTGTAAAAAGTGAAGGAGGTTTTTCTTCCTTGGCCTGTTATGGACAAAACCCTCTCTCATGTTTTCCAAATTCTACCCTGTTTGGTCTAGAACATAGTTTGAAGAAAAACCAGCCCTATGTGTGGCAAATGATTTGTCCCTTGGAATGACTTATTGAAGAATGATGGAGACATGATGTGTATGAGTTGGAATGGCTTCATACTTGCTGAAATGAACTCCCTTATGCCTCATATATTCAGATTTCTCTGATTCCATAGACAACCCTAGCTCAATGGGTGAGGAAATTAAGGTTTAGTTCTTGTGGAAAATGATGATTTGGACACCCTTAGAAAAAAACAACTCCCTTTGGCATGCAATTAACCCTTTGAAACTTTACCCTTTCACTTGACTATTTCCTTTGAAAAATTGATCTTTTGATGGTCTGGAATCTTTGGAACATTGATTTAACAGCTTGGGATGGTGAAATTATTACATTTGAAAGACATAAAATTACATAATGAAATAAGCATTTCTCTTTACAAATGATCTTCACATGGTTAAGGGATGTTATTTGATCACCCTTTACTTGCTGGTATTATGCAATGGAATGGAACGTTGGAAAACCTAATGACCTAATGAAACCACGCTCTTCTCTCAAAGAAAGGGAGGGACAAAGAAAAAAGGAGATAATATGGCGAGGACCAACCCAATAAGCAATCAGGGAAGGCCGAACTCTCGACAATAGGCCCGTCGGTATTTATTTCTCATCTTCCCCAAAGAAGTGAGGAACTCAGCTAAGGTTACAAGGTTAAGGAGAGGCCCGGTAGGCCCAGTAGGGGCTCACTATTCATATGGTGAGGGATTCCTCGCTCAACCGACAGAGGAGGTCGAGGGATGCCATCATGCCCCCCTTGAAAAACACTAAAGACCTAATGAGACCTCGAAGGACTGAATTTCAAGATGTCATAATGACCTCATGACTGATACAAATGGCATTATAAAAATAACTTTATGGATGATGTACAGTCAACAAGATATGAAACTATGCCAGCAAGTAATCACATTTAGGGAAGAGTGATGTTTCTAGACTATGACTACGATCAGTGACTAATTTTTTGCATGACCTAGTCGAATGATAAAAAATTGTTGAATTAGATCCCTAAAATGATATGAAAAGAGGCTTTTTGATCACTAATGGCAGGATGCAATTACTGACACTAACATTGGCCTTATTGGGGATGGCAGCTCCTTGGAGGTGTCAAGAACACCGTAGACCAAGTGCCTAACCATGTGGGCCAATACGGTGAAAAAAGTAAATTGAAATGCATGACTAAAAACTGACGACTTAATGACAAAAGCTAACTTTGGAACTGACTAAACAATGCTCATTTCTGTGAGCTTATTAATCACGCGCTACTCTAAGTGATCCATTCCTTACCTAATCAAGTGAAATGAAACAACCAATGCAACCAAGTAAGCATTCTGGCTGCTGTTTGAATTCTCTGTAGATGCTTTTTTATGAGCAAGAAGAGAGAACTACTAAATGACAACTCACATGAAATCTTGTAAACAGATCAAAATTTTCCCACATTGAATAATATGGATTCTCTATCTGACTCCAAAAATACTGCATGAGGATCTTGAAATTCATGTAAACTGGGACATGGCTCATCCAATGGATTATTTTGCTTCTCCTCATACCATGAATGCAAACTTTCACCTGAGCTTTGTGACAAGACTCCTACTGAAAATGACAAAGAAACTGACTGTCAAATCAAGTTTGTATCAACACTTTTTTCGGGCTCATAGTTAGCTAATGGAGAAGGACTTTGACTGTAGACATCATCCAATACATCAGCTATTGGATCGTGAAAAACTTGAAAATACTGTTGCAACCCATTTTCTATTGGTTCCAATGAGATTGCATGATTTTTGACAGGCTGCAAAATTCCCTTCAAAAACTAAAATGATTCAAAACACAATGGTACAAAATCATCTTGGATCAAATTATCATATGTTTTAACTTCCAAGTCTTCATCTTCATCCTGACAATCAATGGCATTCGGGGGATGCAAATCTAGATATGGGAAGTCTTGAACAAGGATTTCATTGCCCTCTAGATGGTCAAGATTGAAACTTATCGACGGTTGATTTCTGATTGCATGAAAGTTGTCTCTGATGATTTGAAACTAAGTAAAACAAAGAGGCAAAGATCCTTCAATTCAAAATTTTCTGCACTTTCCTCCTCATTTCCATGGCTGATATGCATCGGCTAATCACTGTATTTAAGCTGCTGAAAGTGAACTTCCTCCTTCCAGAAACCAGTTGCTGATTTGTATCCAAGATTAGCTTTTGTTTGGAGAATCATCATCATACTGATCAAACATAGGCAAATCATCAGCATAAAACACATCATCAAGCATATATGTCAGATCAACAGATCTCTCTTCTCCAAGATGATCTATAAAACAATCATTATCAGATCTATGACAACTGGGATAAGAAAGAAAGTGTTTTGGATCAGCTACTTGTTCTTCTTCAATCAGCGAGCCATGGTCTTGAACATCATACTCATTCCTTATGGTGATCTTTTGCATCATCTCTTCCACTACACTTACCAAAATGTTGAGCTTTACCTCTAAAGATGTCGATTCCTCTAGATCTATGTTCTTCCTCTCTTCTTCCTTCAACTTTGCCCTTCCGATCAACAAATTAGCTTCTACATATACTACACTATTTTGCATCTCTTCAAGTGTTGCAAGGTTCCTTTCCTTCAGCTGAAAGTCCATTTTGGGATCAAAGGCTTCTGGGTAGTGTAAGAGAGTGAATCCAGGAGGAGGTCTTATATTATCCGACATAAAAAAATAGACTTGGTTAAACCTGGTAGAAAACTATTGTATTGTCTCCCCTGGTTGTCTTTTCAGCTAGTTATACTATTCTAGAATCAAGAAAGGGTTCTGTATGACCATCCAATTGTCGAGGAAAACTTTGACAAACTTTTGGAAATTTGAGATGCTCGCATCAAGCAAGGTTTTGAACCAACTCTTGACTTTGCCTTGCAAAGAAAGAGCAAAAATCCTAATACTGACATCCTCTTCATCAACTTCAAAAAGGTAAAGAAAAGACTCAAAATGTAATACATGTCTCTTGGCAGTGATGTTGTCACATTCACCATCAAATCTTGGTAGATATGGGAATGATTTTTAGGGAAAGCCTGGGATATAGGAGGTAAAATCAGAGGCTTGTATCTATCCGGAATTTTACAAGGTATAAGTGTATATACAAAAGTTGTAGAATCAGTCTTGGTCTCTTTAGGCTCATCAATTTTAAGATGATCATCATAAGATTTAGAAGAAGGGTCTTGATCAAGATCGAAGTCATGCGAAAATTTTGTATTCACAATCTTCAATGGGAAAGAATCACATGCAAGTCTAGGATCTTTTCTCAAATACAATATACTTCGTAAAGCCTTCTTGACATTCTCGGGAAAAGAGAAGAAATAATTTATAACAAAGAACATAATATCTTAGATGAAATTCCAACTTGAATACCTGATCTTTCCATATTGTCCTTTCATTTTTTGTTGGTCGATTTCATCCTCTAGTGGAGTCCTTGGATCTGATCTTGAAACTGATTTGGAGTCGTCAGGTGAATGATTTCAACCTTCCTGTCTCTGATCGTTGTCCACCATCAACAATAAGATCTAAAATTGATACATTTTGCTGAGGAACATAAAACTACGTTCCCTAGTATGTTCGTTGCTATGTTATCACCTAGATTGACCTCAGGCTTAAGGGAGGCAATTCCAGGGTAACCACAAACCAAGCCTAGCCAGGTAGCTAACGCTACCAGGCCGGGAGAGGGCTCTCTCCTTTAGAATCTTAGTTGAGATGACTGGATCAGGTAAAGGATTTTAGGCTAGGTATGGTAGCTTGAAAGGTTTTGATTGAATTTTTTGGTGTTTTGCTGGATCAGATGGAGCAGGGCAGTTTAGCTCTGGGAAATTAGGTCAAAAATGCAGGGTGTTCTATGGGGCAAGGTAGGCATAGGCTTTAGCACTTTAGGCTTAATGGTTTGAGGTGTTTAAGACTAATGAGGATCTAAGGAGTGCATGAGACAATCATGGATCCTTTTCAAACAGTAGAAAACGTGAAATATTGAATGATTTCCCAAGGTAGAGCACTATTACAATGGATTATACCTATCAAACTTGATAACATTCAATAAGAAGCAATGAAATTGATGATGGAATAAATAAAACATGTAAACAAATGATCACAAAAGAAGAAACTATGCTAAAACTCCATACCACAGGGATCCCATAAAAATAATTGCAAATCTAATTAATCTCACTGCCAAATTGCTTACAATGATGTACAATCAAGCTCTAAGCATCCAAGTGAGTCCAACCTCTACAAATCATTAAGAGAACACATGATGTAGGCATCGAAACAACTCATCCTAGCCTCAGGGGTCGAAGCCATGAGAAGAGTAGCTGATCTAACTGATAGGAACAGGAATATAAGCATTATCAACAACTTGCCTCCAAAAGTGAAAAACTGATTCATTTGACTTCAAACTAACTCCTAAAGCAATGAATCTACCCTCTACAACTTTTTGACCATCATATTTACAAGCCATGACATCATTTACAATAGTAAATCATCTGTCATGACATATAATCCATGATCATAGTCAAAAACTGGAAAAATAGGCATCTTGAGCAAAATTTGCTCTATGCGAAGCGCCATTGGCTCAACACGTAGCGCCATTTTCAAGTCCCTTTTGAAGGCCTTCCCGGAATCCAAATTGATCCCATGATAGCTCATTGCAAAGGTACTCAAGTCTACGTTCCAGAACACCTTTAAGATCTGAATTTGGAGCTCATTTGACCCCTCAAAACTTGATTCTACCAAGACTTCTTCTGTGTGTTCAAAAAGTGGTAGAAATTTTAAGTGTGTTTTTGGACCTTTTGGTGGACCAGTTTTTCTCCAAAACTTTTGAAACTTGCTAGGGTACATGTCCTCACTACCTTTTATCCAAAAATTTAAGCCATTCCTCCATTGTATGCCCCTAGGAAAAGCGCAGTGCCACTTCTAGGTAGTTTGTCTGTGTATTGAATTTCAAAATTTACAAAATGACAAAATTTGCTTAAAAATTGCCCAAAATTGATGTGAAGCACCACCATCATGTGCTTTGATTGGCCAAGGATGCCTCAACCAACATTTTAATTCTATCCTCCTCTTTCTTTCCATTCAATTCCCACCTTAACCTAAATCTTATTGCAGGTCTTATAGTGATAAGCCATGTGTCTAAGCATCTGGTTGTCCCCGTTGGCCTTCTTTAATAGTTCCTCAAGGTGTAGGTTGACTCTCTCAAGCCAAGTATCCCTATCATTTTCAATCTCCTACTAAATAGGGGTCAAAGTGACTTGTGCCTCTTTGCCACTTTGTCGTTTCATCTTAAGCATTTCTAGGCTCCATGAGAACTTGTTCGTCACTCAATTGCTTTTTTTCTTACTCCAAATATGTGATGACATATTTGGCCCGCTCCAAATTTTCTACCAAAGCTTGCACTTGAGCTTCGATTTCCCATATGATGATGTCTTTGATGGTTTCTTGATCCTAAGTCTCTAAATCAATGGTCTGAGTATCATGCTACTCAAACTCATCATGCTCTGCTAGATCAAAGTCTCTTTCCTCCTCATAGTCATAGTCTTCTTTATCCATGTTTGCAAGGTTTTTTGGTTGCACACCTTTAGAAAGGGTTGAAGGGATGAGTGGGAGTCTTTAGAATTGTAGGGATGTGTTTAGGGTAGATTTAGACAAAATATGAATTATGATAGTGAGGGAAAGGGTTTCTAGGATGAGGGGATATGGATGAGGGGATAGGTAATGATGTAAAGAGGGTTTTTAGTTCTAGTGATGGGTGATGGAAAACAAAGTAGTTAGTGTTTTGTAGAAGAAACTAGTGTTTGATTTTAAGTGTGAAGAAAACGTCTATAACTTTCTTTGTGCAAGCTAAAAATAAAGTGGAGAAGGGAAACTTACTTGTAAAAGAGGAAATAGCAGAGAATTTGGTGAAATTTTTGGTGTTATGGATGATTTGGTGGCTTACTTCCCAAAACACAACACCTTTTCCCAGATGCATAGCACCTACATCTATGCTCAGCGCCAGTGTAAAAATACACTCTGAAAAGTTTCCAGACGCGCAGCGCCACCTACTAAACACATAGTGATTTTTTTAGGCCACATTTGGAGGCCTTCCGAGTGTCCAAATTTGGCATGTAATAGTTCTTTGGAAATATTGTCAAGTATACTTTCCAGAACATCTTGAACTTTTCAATTTGGGGCTCATTTGCACTGTCAAAAGATTGATCTCCCAAGACTGGTCAAAACGTGCAAAATGAGGCTGCCAAAATGCAGAGTGTTGTTTCAGTCGACTTTTGGAGGTCTTCCTCAACTCTAAATTGAGCTTAGGATGGCTCATTGGAAAGATATTTGTGTTTCATTATCATTTGACTCATCAAGAAACTCATTTGGTCAATCTAGCTAGGCGAAATATTGATTTTCCAAAGGTCACTCAAGAAGTACATCAACTCTCCTGAGGCAACTGTATTTTTGAGATTTTTGTAAAACCATGACACCTGTGTAAAACATGAAGGAGGCTGTTCTTCATTGGCCTATTGTGGAGAAAAAACTCTCTCACCTTTTCCAAATTCTGCCCTGTTTCGTCTAGAACATAGTTTGAAGAAAAATCGGCCCTATGTGTGGCAAATGATTTGTTCCTTGGAATGACTTATTGAAAAATGATGGAGACATGATGTGTATGAGTTGGAATGGCCTCATACTCACTGAAATGACCTTCCTTATGCCTCATATACTCAGATGTCTATGATTCTATAGCCAACCCTAGCTCAATTGGTGAGGAAATTAAGGTTTAGTGATTGTGGAAAATGATGATTTGGACACCCTTAGGAAAAACAAATCCCTTTGGCATACACTTAACCCTTTGAAACTTTACCCTTTCACTTGACTATTTCCTTTGAAAAATTGATCTTTTGATGGTCTGGCATCTTTGGAACACTGAGTTAACAGCTTGGGATGGTGAAATTATTACATTTGAAAGACATTAAATTACATAATGAAATAAGCATTTCTCTTTACAAATGATCTTCACATGGTGAAGAGATGTTATTTGATCACCCTTTTCTTGGTGGTCATATGTAATGGAATGGAACCTTGGCAACCCTAATGACCTAATGAAACCTTGAAAAACCCTAAAGTCCTAATGAGACCTTGAAGGACAGAATTTCAAGATGACATAATGACCTCATCACTGATACAAATGGCATGATAAAAAATAACTTTATGGATGATGTACAGTCAACAAGATATGAAACTATGCTAGCAAGTAATCACATTTAGGGAAGAGTGATGTTCTTGGACTAGGACTACCATCAGTGACTAATTTTTTGCATGACCTAGTTGAATGATAAAAAATTGTTGAATAGGATCCCTAAAATGATATGAAAAGAGGATTTTTTATCATTAATGGAAAGATGCAAATACTGACAGTAACATCGGCCTTATTGGGGATGGCAGCTCCTTAGAGGTGTCAAAAACACTGTAGACCAAGTGCCTAACCATGTGGGCCAATACGGTCAAAAACTTAAATTGAAATGCATGACTGAAAACTGATGACTTGACGACACAAACTAACTTTGAAATTGATTGAACCATGCTCACTTCTGTGAGCTTATTAATCACACCCTACTCTAAGTGATCCATTCCTTACTTGATCAAGTGAAATCAAACAACCAATGCAACCAAGTAAGCATTTTGGCTGCTGTTTGAATTATCTACAAATGCTTGTTTATGAGCAAGAAGAGAACTACTGAATGACAACTCACATGAAAACTTGTAAACAAATCAAAATTTTCCCACATTGAATAATATGGATTCTCTATCTGACTCCAAAAATACTGCATGAGGATCTTGAAATTCATGTGCATTGGGACATGGCTCATCCAATGGATTATTTTGCTTCTACTCATACCATGAATGTAAACTTTCACCTGAGCTTTGTGACAAGACTCCTGCTAAAAATGACAAAGAAACTGACTGTCAGTTCAAGTTTGTATCAACACTTTTTTCAAGCTCATAGTTAGCTAATGGAGAAGGACTTTGACGGTAGACATCATCCAACACATCAGCTATTGGATCATGAAAAACATGAAAAGATTGTTGCAACCGATTTTCTATTAGTTCCAATGAGATTGCATGATTTTCGACAGGCTGCAAAATTCCCTTCAAAAACTGAAATGATTCAAAACATAATGGTACGGAATCATCTTGCATCATTTGATCATATGTTTTAGCTTCCAAGTCTTCATCTGTAACCCGACAATCAATAGCATTCGGGGGCTGCAAATCTAGATATGGGAAGTCTTGAACAAGGATTTCATTGCCCTCTAGATGGTCAAGATCGAAACTTATCGACAGTTGATTTCTGATTGCACGAAAATTGTCTTTGATGATCTGAAATGAAGTAAAACAAAAAGGCAAAGATCCTTCACTTCAAATTTTTTTGCACTTTCCTCCTCATTTCCATAGCTGATATGCATCGATTGATCACTGTATTCGAGCTATTGAAAGTGAACTTCCTCCTTCTAGAAACCAGCTACTGATCTGTCTCCAAGATTAGCTTTTGTTTGGAGAATCATCATCATACTGATCAAACTTAGGAAAATCATCAGCATAAAACACATCATCAAGCATACATGTCAGAACAACAAATCGCTCTTCTCCAAGATGATCTATAAAAAAATCATTATCAGATCTATGACAATTGGGATAAGAAAGAAAATGTTTTAGATCAGCTACCTGTTCTTCTTCAATCAGTGAGCCATGGTCTTGAACATCATTCTCATTCCTTGTGGTGATCTTTTGCATCATCTCTTCCACTGCACTAACCAGAATGTCAATCTTTACCTCTAATGATGTCGATTACTCTGGATCCATGTTCTTCCTCTCTTCTTCCTTCAACTTTGCCCTTCTGATCAACAAATTAGCCTTTACATCTACTGCACTATTTTGCATCTCTTCAAGTGTTGCAAGGTTCCTTTCCCTCAGCTGAAACTCCATTTTGGGATCAAAGGCTTCCAGGTAGTGTAAGAGAGCAGATCTAGGAGGAGGTCTTATATTAACCGGCATTGAAAAATAGACTTGGTTAAACCTTGCAGAAAATTATTGTACTATCTCCCTTGGCTGTCTTTTCAGCTAGTTATACTCTTCTAGAATCAAGAAATGGTTCTGTCTGACCACCCACTTATCAAGGAAAACTTTGACGAACTACTGGAAATCTAAGATGCTTGCATCAGGCAGGGTTTTGAACCAACTCTTAACTTTTCCTTGCAAAGAAAGAGAAAAAATCCTAATACTGACAACCTCTTCATCAACTTCAAAAAGGTCAAGAAAAGACTCAAAATATAGTACATGTCTCTCAGCAGTGATGTTGTCACATTCACCATCAAATCTTGGTAGATATAGGTAATGATTTTTAGGGAAAGAATGGGATAGGAGGTAAAATCAGAGGCTTGTATCTATCCAGAATTTTACAAGGTATAAGGGTATATACAAAAGCTGAAGAACCAGTGTTGGTCACTTTGGGCTCATCAGTTTGAAGATGATCATCATAAGATTCAGAAGAAGGGTTTTGATCAAGATCAAAGGCATGCGAAAATTTTGTATTCACAATCTTCAAAGGGAAAGAATCACATGCAGGTCTAGGATATTTTCTCAAATACAGTATACTTCGTAAAGCCCTCTTGAAATTCTCAGGAAAAGAGAAGAAATATTTTATAATAAATAACATAATGTCTTGGATGAAATTCCAACTTGACTACCTAATCTTTCCATATTGTCCTTTCATGTTTTTGCTGGTTAGGTTCATCCTCCAATGGAGTCCATGGATCTGATCTCGAAACTGATTTAGAGTCACCAAGTGAATGATATCAGCCTTCTTGTGTCTGATCGTTGTCCACCATCAATAATCTGATCTGAACTTGATACATTTTTCTGAGGAACATAAAACTATGTTCCCTAGTATGGTCGCCACTATTTTATCACCTAGATTGACCTTAGGCTGAAGGGAGGCAATTCTAGTGTAACCACAAACCAAGCTTAGCTTGGTTGCTAGCCCTACCAGGCCGGGAGAAGGCTCCCTTGTTTAGAATCTCAGTCAAGATGATTGGATCACGTAAAGGATCTTAGGCTAGGTATAGTAGCTTGAAAGGTTTTGATTGAATTTGTTGGATCAGATGGAGCAGGGTAGTTTAGGTATGAGAAATTAGGTCAGAAATGCAGGGTGTTCTATGGGGCAAGGTAGGCATAGGCTTTAGCACTTTAGGCTTAATAGTGTGAGGTGTTTAAGACTGATGAGGAGCTGACGAGCGCATGATACAATCATGGATCCTTCTCAAACAATAGAAAACATGAAAGAGTGAATGATTTCCCAAGGTAAAGCACTATTACAATGGATTCTACCTATCAAACTTGATAATATTCAATAAGAAGCAATGAAATGGATGATGGCATACATAAAACATGTAAAAAAATGATCACAAAATAAGAAACTATGCTAAAACTCCATACCACAGGGATCCCATAAAAATAGCTACAAATCTGATTAACATCCTTGCCAAACTGCTTACAATGATGTACAATCAAGCTCTGAGCATCCAAGTGAGTCCAACCTCTACAAATGACTAAGAAAACACATGATATAGGTATCAAAACAACTCATCCTAGCCTTAAGGGTCGAATCCATGAGAAGAGGAGCTGATCTAACTGATACTAAACAAGGAACAGGAATATAGGCATTATCAACAACTTGCCTCCAAAAGTGAAAAATTGATTCATTTGACTTCAAAATAACTCTTAAAGCAATGAATCTACCCTCTAAAAATTTTTAACCATCGTATTTACAAGCCATGACATCATTTACAATAGTAAATCATCCACCATGAGAGAGAATCCATGATCATAGTCAAAAACTAGAAAAATGGGCATCTTGAGCAAAATTTGCTCTATGCACAACGCCAGTAACTCAATGCGTAGCGCCATTTTCAGGTCCCATTTGAAGGCATTCCCGGCATCCAAATTGATCTCATGATAGCTCATTGGAAAGGTCTTCAAGTATACTTTCCCGAACACCTAGAACTTATGCATTTGGAGCTCATTTGACCCCACAAAACTTGAATCTCCCAAGAATGCTTCTGTGTGTCTAAAAAGTGGCAGAAAGGTCATTTTGAGGGTGTTTTCGGACCTTTTGGTGGACCGGTTTTACTCCAAAGCTTTTGAAACTTGCTAGGGTGCATGTCCTCACTACCCTGAATCCAAAAATGTAAGCCATTCCTCCTTTGGATGCCCCTAGGAAAAGAGCGGTGCTGGTGGCGCTGCACTTTTGGGTAGTTTTCTGTGTATTGAATTTCAAACTTTACAAAATGACAAAATTTGCTTAAAAATTGCCCAAAATTGATGTGAAGCACCACCATCATGTGCTTTGATTGGCCAAGGAGGACTCAGCAAACATTTTAAGTCTATCCCTTCTTTCTTTCCATTGAAGACCCGCCTTAACCTAGCTTTCAGCTTCTTGATTCATATGTTGCAAATCTTATTGCGGGTCCCGTAGTGATAAGCCATGTGTCTAAGCATCTGGTTGTCCCTGTTGGCCTTCTTTAACAACTCCTCAAGGTGTAGGCTAACTCTCTCAAGCCAAGTATCCCTACCATTTTCAATCTCCCACTCAATAGGGGTCAAAGTGACTTGTGCCTCTTTGCCACTTTGTCATTTCATCTTGAGCATTTCTAGGCTCCATGAGGACTTGTTTGTAAATCAATTGTTTGTTTTCTTGCTCCAAGTATGTGATGACATATTTGGCCCTCTCCAAATTTTCTGCCAAATCTTGCACTTGAGCTTCCATTTCCTGTATGATGATGTCTTTGATGGTTTCTTGATCCTGAGTCTCTAAATTAATGGTCTGAGTATCCAGCTGCTCAAACTCATCATGCTCTGCTAGATCAAAGTCTCTTTCCTCCTCATAGTCATAGTCTTCTTTATCCATGTTTGCAAAGTTTTTTGGTTGCACACCTTTAGAAAGGGTTGAAGGGAACGAGTGGGAGTCTTTAGGGATGTAGGGATGTGTTTAGGGTAGATTTAGACAAAATATGAATTATGAGAGTGAGGGAAAGGGTTTTTAGGATGAGGGATATAATGAGGGGATATGGATGAGGGTACTAGTAATGATGTAAAGAGGGTTTTTAGTTCTAGTGATGGGTGAAGTGAAACAAAAAAGTTAGGGTTTTGTAGAAGAAACTAGGGTTTGATTTTAAGTGTGAAGAAAATGTCTATAACTTTCATTGTGCAAGCTAAAAGTAAAGTGGAGAAGGGAAACTTACTTGTAAAATAGGAAATAGCAGAGAATTTGGTGAAATTTTTGGTGTTATGGATGATTTGGTGGCTTACTACCCAATGTGCAGTGCCTTTGCCCAGATGCATAGCACCTAGCTCTATGCACAGTACCAGTGTAAAAATACACTGTGAAAATTTTCCAGATGCTCACCACCGGCCACTATGCGCAGCGCCACCTCCTCAACGCATAACGCATTTTCCAGGCCAGTTTTGGAGGCCTTCCTGGTGTCCAAATTGGGCATGGGATAGCTTGTTTGAAAGCTTACCGTGTCTACTTTCCATAACATCTTGAATTTTTCAATTTGAAGCTTATTTTTCCTGTCAAAAGCTCAATCTCCCAAGACTGGTCAAAATGTGCAAAATGAGGCTGCCAAAATGCAGAGTATTGTTTCAATCAACTTTTGGAGGTCTTTCTCAACCCCAAATTGAGCTCTGGATGGCTCATTGGAAAGCTATCTATGTCTATTTATCATTTAAGTTATCAAGCAACTCATTTGGTCACTCCAACTAGGAGAAATATTGATTTTTCCAAGGTCACTCCAAAAGTGCTTCAACTCTCCTGAGGCAACTGTATTTTTGACATTTCTCTAGAACTATGACATTTGTGTAACAAGTGGAGGTTTTTCTTCCTTGGCCAAATGTGGAAAAAAACCTCTCTCACTTTTTCCAAATTCTACCATGTTTGGTCTAGAACATAGTTTGAAGAAAAACCGACCCTATGTGTGGCAAATGATTTGTCCCTTGGAATGACTTATTGAAAAATGATGAGACATGATCTGTATGAGTTGGAATGGTCTCATACTCACTGAAATAGCCTCCCTTATGCCTCATATACTCAGATGTCTCTAATTCCATAACCAACCCTAGTTCAATGGGTGAGGAAATTAGGGCTTAGTACTTGTGGAAAATGATGATTTGGACACCCTTAGGAAAAAAAAACAACTCCCTTTGGCATGCACTTAACCCTTTGAAACTTTACCCTTTCACTTGACTATTTCCTTTGAAAAATTGATCTTTTGATGGTCTCGCATCTTTGGAATATTGAGTTAATAGCTTGGGATGGTGAAATTATTACATTTCAAAGACATAAAATTACATAATGTAATAAGTATTTCTCTTTACAAATCACCTTCACATGGTGAAGGGATGTTATTTGATCACCCTTTACTTGTTGGTCTTATGCAATGGAATGGAACCTTGGCAACCCTAATGACCTAATGAAACCTTGAAAAACCCTAAAAGCCTAATGAGACCTTGAAGGACTGAATTTCAAGATGACATAATGACCTCATGATTGATACAAATGGCATGATAAAAATAACTTTATGGATGATGTAAAGACAACAAGATATGAAACTATGCCAGCAAGTAATCACATTTAGGGAAGAGTGATTCTTTTGGACTAGGACTACCATCAGTGACTCATTTTTTGCATGACCCAGTGGAATGATAAAAAATTGTTGAACCGGATCCCTAAAATGATATGAAAAGATGATTTTTTATCACTGATGGCAGGATGCAAACATTAACACTAACAGTTAGTACTTTAAACAACTGTTCAAAAGCATTGTGCAGTCTGCCACTGCACTTTCTATTGCCACTATTACCTCTATTATAGCAGTCATGTGTTGCTCCTTGAATTCCGGCGGAGTGGAAGCCTGGGCCCTCAAGTGCAATTATGCAATTTGGAGGTTCAGCTCTAACTGAACCTTTGCCAATTATGTGTGGGCATCTCACACCCTCGTAGCGAGTTTGTGAACATGCACATCTACTGGCTCATCCATAGGAATGTCCAAGTCTGGGACCATTCGACATGCTTCTTCCATGACCTTAATCATGCACTGATTTGTGTCAGTGAGTGTCATCATGGAGGCAATGGTGGAGTCTTGTTGTACACCCATCTACGTATTGTTGATATTATGCTCACTGATCACCTACAAAGTGCACTGTTTGCAGGCCCTCAGTTCCGCGATCACCCCATCCTGTAGCAAGTGGAGTGCGTCGCTAGGCAGCACTACTAAGTTCAGCCCTACTCCCTTGAGTGCACTGATAGAAGGTCTGTCAGCTTCGGTCTCTCTCATCAATGCTCCAAATGGCAGCACTATGGCTCAAAAGTCCTTCACACGCAGCATCTCGGTGGCTTCTGAAGTATCAATGGCCAAACTGGTGGATGTTGTTCCGATCTGTGATGCCCAAATTTGCAGCTCTCACAGATTGGCCTGAATGGTCCCTAACACTTGATGTTGTTGTTGCTTAAACTATTGTAGCAGTTCTGTGGTGGCATCCCATGTTGTATCTCCAATGTCATTGAGATCCCCCTCTGTTAGGGTGATTGGGTCAATGGATGTCTTTTTGGCCTTGGACTTCTTCCATAGCCCTACTTTTTCTTGTCCCCTTAGACACTTGATAAAGAACAGAGGCGTTTGCAGGTCCACTCCTCCCTGCTCTATCTAATCATCCTCTTCTTCCTCTTCTTCTGGGGAGGGCGACTTCTCTTTGTGAGACCCGCGCTGCTCTCCTCCTGTCTGTCTGCCTATCTCCTATGTGGCAGCGCGGTTTTCCTTAGCCTTATCCTCAGCCTCCTTTCTCCTTTTCTCAGCTAGCTACTCCATCTTGAGCTTGGATGGTTGTCTTGTTGGATCCTACTGTTAAGTCTGAGGTAGTGTGCCATTCTACCTACCACTTGTCAATAACTACTTGAATCACATCATTTATTTCCAAGTAGGGCAAGTCATGCCACTTCTGTGCCCTTATGTATACATGGTGGAAATTAGCCTTAAATTTTGCGTATGGCTGCAATTTATCAAAGACAATAGGCGAAAACCACGGCTTGCGGTTGATGGCCATGTGCATGTTCATCTCCATCAAGATCCAAAAGATCTTGAAGTCCTTGATCTGGTAAGGATCCTTAGTCACCCATAATGAAGCATACTTTGCAGCCTCAGGCAAGTCCGGCGCGACTGAGGGAAATTGGTTATCTTCAGGTAGCTCCCAGGCTACTAGCATGATGGACAGCAAGAGCCACGCATAATGGAAGGTCTGACTGAGATCTTAAGCCTCACTACAGTTCGCAAGGAACTCACCGTAGAGGTAGCACGCCCAATTAAACTAAACCCCCTCCGTGCATTGGGCCACTAGAGCTACGACGAGTGCTGGTACTTCATCAGAGCGACACTTCCACATGACCTTTCCTACCGATATCTGTGTGGCCACTTTGACCGCATGGTCAGAAATACTTGTAATCTCATAGCCATGTGGCTTCTTCAATAATTCGAACTTCTTCTTCATGGCCTCTGCGAGGGCTAGTTCACCCGCATTTCCACCAAACATCATAGCCAGATTCTCCCCTGAATATGGCAGCCTCATGATCCTATGGATTAGTCTATCAGTGAGGAGTATTGGCTTCTCCAGCCATAAACACCCATCATGTACCAAGCACAACAGCTGCTTGATTACCAGTAAGGTAATGGGTGCACGATTGTAGTGCAGCACCCATAGCAGGTTGAGCAGGCCTACCTTATCCACGCCTTTGAGGCACTTCCGCGGTTCCAATGTGGTCATCCCATTGGTCTTATGGAGGACGCGGTGCATTAGCTAGTCTGTCACCAAGTGAGAGAATCCCTCGATGTCAACTAAGTCCCAATCCTCCAATTTCAACATTGGAATCCATTGCAAGTGCGGTCCTTCAAAAATAATCTTGTCCAGCATCAAAGATGTGTACAAGGTGACCTTGATCTCATCAATTTCCTTAGGCACCTTGGCCTTGCCCCTACATGGAGAGACATACTCAGGCAATTTAGTAATGGGGTCAGACCCCTCAACTTCAACGTCCTCCATTTCTATACTAAGATCCTCATTGTCCATTGGGATATCCTCAATTTCTTCCTCCTCCAGTTCCAGGTAAATTGTTTTGCCCTTTTCTTTAGCGGTGGGGTTGTCCTTTGGTGGGTTTCTCCTAGGTGACGCATGCACTAGTGGTGTCACGACCTACTTTTCTTTCTTTCCTTTCACACATTCATGGGTCTGGGTAGGCCTTAGTCTAGGCAACTGTGGTGACTTGGGTATCTCTGCAACCTCCGGAGCACTTCCCTCTACTTCCATAGCAACCTCTGGCACAACCCCTTCAGTTGTCACTACTTCCCCAATATCTACAGTTTCTATCAATGTTGACATGATGCTATTCAACAGTTCTTGTGTCTCCTTTGTCAATTGCTCAAATGTCGAACTCGCTATCAGAGCTTCAAAACATTCATGGTTCATATGCGTCTATGAGCTTGACAACTTAATGCTCAAAATGCCAAGTGTTCTTCGTTGGGTAGCCACATGTAATTTATAGGCCATTTTGAATTCAAATCGGACCGTTCCCCCCAGAATCAGTTCATTAATGCTAGATTGGTAGCAAATTTTCAAGGATCTCGCCCATAATTTTTTTCTTAAATGCCACCCCCTGATCCATTTGTCTATTTTTTCGTCATCAAATCATTAACAATGACTTTAACGGTCACTTTCCAGCTAATCTACGTGGTTTTATCCGAGGTATCAAAGCCTTCTGTGCACTTGTGTGGTCTCTGTGACATCTCCTCATTCTGCACAATTTCTTCATCACGCGGTTCCCCAACCCAGGAAGTGTAGTTTATAGTCCCACACCTCCTTTCAACTGCCTGGAGTGCTAAGACTATGCTACCTTCATATAGTCACCTAGCCGGATCACCAATGTATGGCTTCAATTAGCTACCATTGACCTCTCCTGGGAAGGGCTCCCAATTTAACTTAACCAACTGAACTGCCCCACCGTCAGTAATCTCTTTGATGACATAGGGCCCCAACCAGTGCATCTGAAATTTCCCTGCAAATTTATCAAACTTGCTGTCATATAGCAAAACCAGATCATTTACCTTGAAGGTGCATAGTTTAATGTGTCGATTATGCCATGCCTTTTTGCACTTATTTTGAACTTGTTGATCAAATCCAGCTATAAGTTGGTCCTCCTCAAGCTCTGCTAGCTGCGTGGGCCTCTCTTCCAAGGGTCTATGGTACGCCATTCCTATGAGTTCTTCTATGTGCAAACTAGGTACAATGTATTCCATGATTGGCATCATAGCTTCTACGCCATACACAAGTCTGAAAGGAGTTTGGCCAATCGAATTCTTGCAAGTCGTTCAGTAGGCCCATAGCACCGTTGGTACATGCACATCCCAGTTACTTCTCTGAGCATTACAGGCCTTTGTTAGTGCATTCACCAGTATCTTTTTGAATTCTTCTACCATCCCATTGGCTTGCAGGTGATAAGGCGTGCTCTTCTGATGATACACCTAAAATTCTTTCGTTAACGCACTGATTGTTTCATTAAGGAAGTGCGTACCATGATCTCTCATCAAGATCTTTGGACAACCAAATATTGTCAATACATATTCAAAAAGAAACTTCACTACTATCATGTCGGTACAGTCCTTCAGGGGTTGCACCTATGCCCACCTGGTCAAGTACTTTGTCACAGTGATTATGTACCACGCACCTATTTTCTTTCCCGGAGGCTAAATTGGTCCCACAAAGTCAATCGGCCATTTCTCTAATGGTTGTAATGTCACCTAAAGTAGAAACGACAATTCATCCCTTCGCGATGGCTTGCTAGTCCTTTGACATGTGTCACAGACCCTACAATATGTTTTCGCGTCCTTATGCAGAGTTGGCCACCACAATCCAGCATGCAAAACTCTTTGCGTTGTCGCTTTTCCTGCATAATGTCCTCCTACAACTCCTTTATGAGCTTCCGCGAGGATGCTGCTTCGCTCAAAGTGAGGTACATAGTGTCGCAATATTTCGTCTGACCCCATTTTGTACAAATGTCCTGCAATGACGTAGAAGTTTGTCGCGCACACTACTAACTCCTTCTTCTGCTACCTTGTATACCCTTCTGGGGCAGTCCCTGTTGTTAGGAATTGTATGATATCTTCAAAGTGACTATCCGTGACACACACTGCAAAGAGTTTTGCGTTAGATAGTCCTTTCTCCAAATTAGTGGGCTCCTCTACTGTTTTGATGCGCGATAGATGATCTGGTCTCGCATTCAATCGTCTAGGCTTCACAATAACTTCAAAGTCATACTCCTGGAATAATGACAACCAGCTACAAATCTTTTCCCCCAACATAGGCTTATTAACCAGGTATTTTAACATAGAATGATCTGTATACATCTTAAAATGTCCACCCAATAAATAGTGCCTGAACTTTTGGTGCTCATATACCATGGCTAGTCCTTCACATTCTGTAGTGGAATAGTTCTTCTCATCCTTGGACAACTTCCTGCTCACGAATGCTATAGGATGTTCCAATTCCCCCTCGACCACTTGTGTCAGCATGGCCCCCAGCGCGATATATGAGCTGTCCATGCACACATGAAATTCTTTCTTCCAATCCGGAAAGACTAGGATTAGTGCAGTGACCATTTTCTCTTTCAGCACATCTAAGCTCTTGCGGCATTCATCATTCCAACAGAACGTAGCATCCTTTTTCAACAACTTCTCCATGGGCGCGGTGATCTAGGCATAGCTCTTGATGAACTTCTTATAGTATCCAGTATGCTCCAGGGTTGTGCGCAGCCATTTCACATTCCTTGGCACCTCCAAGTTAATTATCACTGCGATCTTTGTGAGGTCTACCATCAAACCCTATATGCACACCACATGCCCTAGCAGGATCCCAAAAGGGACACAAAACATACACTTCTTTAGATTGAGTGTGATCTGGTATCTTTGACATGTATCTAACATTAAGCATAGACTTGCCACATGATGCTTGACCAATCCAAACACTGTCCAGTTGTTGTGGGGAAAAGTATCCAACACGGAATGACCCTATCCCACTCTAAGGGTGATAGTTCCTTAGAAACAGCTGAAGCAAAGCTATCTAAAGTTACTTCTTTATGACATGCAAGAGATGAAAGGAAGAGATCCACTTACCGATGTCTTGCGCAAATGGTCGATCCAATCTCCTCTATTTGCCGCTTGCTCCCAGCTCCAAGTCTTCTCACGGGCCCAGCTACACGAGATCCTGCGAACAAGACAAGAAAAGGGAACTACAAGAAGCATGCATTCATAATTGATTCAAGGATTAGCATAAATCAAATACGCAAGTAAGACAATACACCATTGAAACACATGCGAATAGAAGAACCTCAAATGCTTTATTAATATAAGGAAGTAAGGTTCAGGCGGTGATACAACCGTGAGAGGTCCAATCCAGCATCACCTTCCCGACGGAAAGAAATCTCCTCTTCACCTCCCTCAAGCAATCACCCAATACTTCACAACTGTAAACCAACAACAATTCTTTGCACAAAATTCCGGCCTCCAGATCCCATGGGATGAGATCCTTATATAGAGTTTTGGAGTGAAGATAAGTCAGCTTGATGTGTGACTTGTTGTCCTCTTCAACTCCAGTTGTTCTTCAGTCCTTGAGTCCACTCGGAGTTTCTACCTTCCACTTGGAGTTTTAGAACCTCTTTACTCATCATTAGGTGAATCTTCTGATCCAAATGTCATTTTGGAAGCTTCCTGGGCACTGGCACATTGAGAAAAGATTCCTCCACATGTCAAAGTACGCCCAGCGCAGGTAGCCTTTGTTGCACTTGCTATGCAGCGCAGGTACACCATAGAGCTTTTGACATTCAGCGCAGATGCTTAGTGGAGCAGCTGCTTTGATCCAAAATTGACCTTTTTTTGAGTGTTTTTCAGTGGAGAACTGATCTGTAGTGCTGTGGTTTGCTGACCTTGTTCCTCTAGGGGTAGGAACAACATGTTTAGGGACTTTGGATCCCTCAGATTATTGACATTTCATGCTCCATGCTGTAAGGCACAAAAATGTCTATAACAGTTGCCCCCTAAAGTATGAGGTCGTTTATCGGGTGAAATGCTTTATTAGGAGGATCCGAAGTTCATTCAATCGTCGGGAGGTGACCTGTAACAAAATACAATACAATACATTATCTTTTGATACTTTCTTTTCATGATCTAGCTGATGCGGGCATTTCCCATGCTCAGCTTTATAAATACATTTGTTGTACATAAACAGACGATCGTCTGATAACAGACTGATAATTCTCTGCTTTTAATTATCATCCTTTTAGTAGGATGATCATCTGCTGCACATGTCTATGTTTTTATCTCCTGAATATATATCGCAGCCCAGATGGATGAAACTAGATCCGGGGTCTTCAAACTTGTCCGATCTTCACTCTAGTACAAGTCGATCCATGTGAGAATTTCTTGAAGTCGAACATGGAAAGACATCGCTTGATTACCAGTCAATAATGTAAACTGTTAACAAGCGCGAGAGGAATCACCGATAATGATGATGACCCTCAAGGTACTGTAGCACAATTCACGTGGCGTGAATATAGGATTTGACGTCGAACACCACGCAAAGTCTCTCGGTCGAAGGCCATTAATGTATACCTATCGCCGGAAGTGAGAAACTTGCCATTGAGGCATGCAAGCTTCAAAGTACTGAGGGGGTGTTCCTAGATCAACTTCTTGGATAGTGAGCTGATGTCGACAAGAAGTGATCCGTCAAAGGAGGGCCTTAATGAATCCCACATCAGTGACACGGAACGGAGCTAGTGATGATGGTGAAAACGATCTGTGAAATATGATTCAGGGTGGCGGTCATGGAAGGATGAAAGATGATGTATGGTAGTGGATGGGACCCGGTTGACACTTTCTGAATGACATCTCTTGAACATATAACGACACTGATGTGATGGATCGGTAGCATTACCCCATGTATGGATGGTATGGCGAGACCATGGTGAAGGGACGGTGAATGATAATAACCCAACCCGATATTTACGGAGGCAAAAGTGTCATGTTCAAGAGCGACTTGCTACCATTAAGCTTTGAGGTTCTTCCCAATTTTTCCCCAGTCATTTCTGACCAGTACCTCTTTATTTTTGTCAAGCTTGAGGAGGATAACATATGCTTGTTCTATAACCTGCCCTTCGGGCAAGCCCATCGCTATGTTTTAACGAGCTTAACGATAGGGAAACTCGTTCTCGTCTAAAGACAAGTTTGTCGCTATCTAATATTTTTAACGAGCCCAGCGACAAAGACAACTCGGTCCTTTTCATCTTTAGAGAGTCTGAAAAGGGTACATAAAGTGGACTCCAGGGGTCCTTTTTCGTCATCTAATCCCTTAAGTCCGAAAAAGTATAAAACAATACAGAAGGGATGAATGTTCGATATCTTTATCGAGCCGAACTAGACAAGCGCTTGATCTTTTTGTGCAATAATCCCTCAGGTCCAAAAAGATTAAAATCTAGAGGAGGGATAGCTCTTCTGGTCCTTTTAACGAGCTGGAAGGCCAAAACTCAGCAAACTTTTCATATTTTACGAGTCAGTGAAAAGAGCTCAAAGAAGACTCGTATTTTGAGGAACGAGTGATAAACAGGGATAGCAGCAGATTCCAGGTACAGGTTGGAACTTTCCAATCACGGCAGTGTCACAAGGATGGCTAGGTGAAATCACTCTTCGCAGTTGTTCCTCAAAATAGGTAAACAATCAAGTGGATGTGAATGATCGGCCAAATGAAAAGTGGAGGTGACGGTGCACAAACACAACCAAGGCTTTTATGGCTGATGAATTTACGGTCTCAAATGGTTATTTACCGGTTCATTTTTTCTTGATGAGCTTGAACTCTGGGGGAAGCTTGCTCACATGTGCATTTATTTTTTAATGAGCATGAACTCTTGCTAAAACTGCTCGGTTTTGCGTTTATTTTTTAACGAGCATGAACTTTGCCAAAACTGCTCGTTTTTACCAGTCATAAAGTAGGAAGGTCTCCTGGTAGATTGCTCGCTATTTTTTAAGGAGCTTCATCTCGCTATGCTTTGCTCCATATCCTCTCTTTATGCAAGCTGGGTATCGGCTAATCCTACGAGTTTAACGGGTTAGACCTACAGGTTTAAAGGGGGGACCTAAAAAACTAAAAAACAAAATAGTCGCCCGTGCTTGCATTCCAAGAGGTTTGCATGCCCCCAGGTGTAAGTCTAATTTCAAGGTCGCCCCTACTTGTCCGTCAAAAACCCTTGTTTTCAACGGGTGAGGCTTACCTCTTTCTGGTTACCCAAAGAATGGTTTTGTTTGCTGCCGCAAATGAAACTCTTTCTTCGGCGATGTCTATCATTAGGTTACACAAAGATAGTTACAATTTGTTGCAGCAATAGAATCTCTTTCTTTGGAGGCTGCCCCTACTTATCCTTTAAATCATTTGTTTTAATGGGTGAGGCTTGCCTTTTATCCAGAGATGGTTACTACTTGCTGCCGCAAACAGATCCCCTTCTTTGGCAGAGCCTACTTTTTTAGACAAAGGTGAATGACCTTTGTCAAACAAGTAACCTTGACAAAAGAATCCTTTTCCAGAACAACCCCATTCCTAACTGCCCCTTCTTCTGCATGAGAGCTCTTGCCGACTCTTCTGTTTTACGAAGATGAAGGGGGGGACGGGGTACGGACTAGTCATATTCTCCCGTGGAAATTCTACTGTACACCCAAGGTTTTTTCTGACCCTAGCAGACCAGGATGCGTGCCCCCTGGGTTCCGGCCCTACTTTCCTGAATCACTCGTACTCATCAGGAAGAAGAACCGGAGGTAGAGACCTTTCTTGATCGAAAAGACCATTCAGGATAGGTATGTGACTATTTGCGATGCGTGATCCCGGAAATGAAAGTTGGTCTACGAGCTTGACCATTCTTCCTTCGTATGGAAAACACATTATTCGAAAGAGTGAGGAGACTATTGCTTCCATGCAATATATGTAGTCTCGTCCAAGGAGTAGGTTATAATCCAAGGGTCCTTGGACGACCATCAAATTCATCTTGACAACCTTCCCTTTCAATGTAATAGGCACATTAGGTAGAATCCCTAATGGTCGACTGGTTCCTTTGTCAAAACCCGAGAGATTCCTTATCTCAGGCAAAAGCGCTGGGCAACCCAGTGCTTTCCAAGCAATAGAGGACAGGATACTCACAGATGCCCCTTCATCAATGATAGTCCCAGCCATCACCATCTTGTATATTTGGACTATAATTCTAAATGGTATATTGGCTGGTAACCGGGGTCTGCCTAGTTGGTTCCAATCAAAGGACACAACCAGGTTGCTTGGTGGTGGGACCGAATACACGGCCAGGTATGATCCTGACGATGCTCCTTCCTGCGATAAAGGAGTGGGCACATTGCCCTGATGTTCATCAGAATCAGTGTTGATGAAAAGAATCTGGACGGTGTCATCCTTACTCTCTTCGGTAGGGGTGTCAGCTGAAGATGAATCCTCAGTGACTGTGGTATTTGAAGACGAAACTTCTGAAGGGAGAACCAGGTCAACTGCCGTTTCGACCTTTGGACTTTCGTCCGGTCCGGATTCAGTAGGTTCATTTTCAGTGACTGACACTTCAGCTGGCCCTATGAGCGGGGCAGCCGTATTTTCGACCAACGAAGGACTTGGCGCGAGTTTTTGGTATCCAGGAGGAAGTAGCAACGGTGCAACCGGTTGATCTTCCAAAACTCTCTTTGCTTCGTCTAAAAAGGGACAACGGCGGAGGGTGTGATTGCCTTCACACAGTTCGCAGGGGAATCTCATTCCCCTTCGTTGTCTAGAACCTTCACTTTCGTTGGTCGACGGTAAGCATTCCACCTGGTTGTCAGAGGTTGACGCTTCCGAATTGTGCAAACGAGGGGACCAATCCCTTAGTATCCGGGGAATACCGGGACAATCACGGTGGAGGTGGTCCCCTCTACATATGACACATGGCGATTTGGGCCTGGTCCATGATGTGCGTGGATTTTTGTTAGGTGCCTTTTGCTTGCCCCCAGGCGCCTTTGGCTCCTTCTGCTTCTTTTCTTTCTTCTTCTTTTCCTTCTTCTTTTCTATGGGAGCTCCGCTTTCGGCGGCTTGACCTTTCGAAGAAGAAGGATCAGAGGAAGGCTTATAAGAAGTGGAAGGCTGGAGGGTAGCTCTAGACTGGTCTAACTGTTGACTCGACTGTTCAGGAACCGTGGTGTTCTGAACTACAGTGGTTGAGAATAGCCAAACTGGCAGGCCAATTGTCAGTCCTGGAAGCGACAACGTGGCCATGTGGGGCGCACCAACTTCTCCCCAAGAGGAGAAAGGGCTAGGGTTCCCATCATGTGGAATCCCTTGGTTGGCGTGTTCCATGTTCTCAACCTCAAGATCAATGCAGGAATAAGGGGTGATTATGTTCCGTTTAGAATGAATTTTATATGACGACGGTTTAGACACAACTTGCTTTTTCAATTTTTAAGAGTCGAGAAAAAGCTAAAGATGACTCTAGTCTCCTTCAATGTATTAACGAGCCCGAAGTGACAAATGCTCAGATGGACTTTTTCAGTTATAGAGTTTGAAAAAGGCCAAAAGAAACTACTCTGGAGTTCTAGGCAGAGGGTGTGCCAAACCTTTCGCGAAACCACAGAATACGTTTTACGGTACGAGTGGTCGATCTTCGTGAATGCTGTGTTCACTGCATCGCGATCAGTAGGGCGGCCGACATGGCTTCCTATGGATAAAGGTTTTGTTCCTATAGGGGTCCCCCAATATACGCGACGGTATGTGGGGGCACAAGTCCGTATTAGTGCTATCGTCCCTCAGGAGGAATCACCCACCTTCGTAGAGATCGACGGTCACTATGTTTAACGACACCGGAACACGTCTCTACCTAGACCTCTACTGTGTTTCGTCATGTTTCAAAGCGTTGTTAGATAAATTCAGTTCTTTTTAGGTTGATCTTGCTTAGCAGTTTGCCTTTATGGATCACCACGTGATGTATGATACAACTCCTAAATGCAGTCTAAGAATGATAAGCAAGCTTTTTCAATTCTTTCAACTTATGAAAATCTTAACTACTGAGGGAAAAGAAAGACATCATCTTTTCAAATAGATCATAGAGCACACACTGATGCACTTTTTCCTAAATCGACATGAAAACTGTCAAAATGCACATGCACAATGCAAGTATTTCTTTTCTTCTTTCTTAATGTTGATGTATTACAAAAAGAAAGCTGTTGTACAATTTCGAATTCAATTTCAAGTGAAAGAAAACAAGTTTTTGTCCAATAATCAAAAGAACACCTTAAGATTCACTCGTTTCAACACAAGAAATACTGAAATTCGAACCATATAACGAAATCAAATGTTCAAGCAGCTATGAACAGTAATAAACTAGCTCTTAGAATCACAACGACACTTTCTTACAGGCCTAGATCCAAGAGGTCACAGCAAGACTAGTTCACTTTCGCTACGGGAAACTGTGAATGAAAGCAAGAAATACAATAAGAACAACCACGGTTTCTTCGTACAACTGAGGCAGAATGAAGGCAAAGAAAGGTAGTTTCAGCTGGGTATACAGGTTGACAACAGGCTGCAAAAACAATATTGAAAACTGGGAAACAGACAGTAGGGAACCCCAGTTGCACAAGGCAAAACTGGATCAGCGCAGGTACTGCACTGTCAATCTGACATGCAGTGCAGGTAGCTCCTTCGGGACCTGCATTGCAGCACAGGTAGCCTTTGTTGCAACTGCACTGAAGAGACAACTCTCGTCTCTCTCAGATTCCGGGTCACAGTTTGCTCAAAAATCAATGGTTTTTGGCCAAATCAGAGGCTATCAGCCAAGTATACATTAGAGGATGATTAAGGAAGATGAACACTATCACAAAGAGCTAAAAAGAGTCCTTGTGGATCAGCTCTTGAAATCATAAACATGCCCAGCACTGAGCTAGAGTAGCTGCCCTCTACTTTGCATTCGAAGGATTCGAATGCAGTTCGATTCGGTACTCCCTTTGTTTAGGAAATGAATAGCAAGAAACACAAGCTACCAACAAGACACGATCCCCAGCGGAGTCGCCAGTCTGTTGTGGGGAAAAGTATCCAACACGGAATGACCCTATCCCACTCTAAGGGTGATAGTTCCTCAGCAACAGCTGAAGCAAAGCTATCTAAACTTACTTCTTTATGACATGCAAGAGATGAAAGGAAGAGATCCACTTACCAATGTCTTGCACAAATGGTCGATCCAATCTCCTCTATTTGCCGCTTGCTCCCAGCTCCAAGTCTTCTCACGGGCCCAGCTACACGAGATCCTGCGAACAAGACAAGAAAAGGGAACTACAAGAAGCATGCATTCATAATTGATTCAAGCATTAGCATAAATCAAATACGCAAGTAAGACAATACACCATTGAAACACATGCGAATAGAAGAACCTCAAATGCTTTATTAATATAAGGAAGTAAGGTTCAGGCGGTGATACAACCGTGAGAGGTCCAATCCAGCATCACCTTCTCGACGGAAAGAAATCTCCTCTTCACCTCCCTCAAGCAATCACCCAATACTTCACAACTGTAAACCAACAGCAATTCTTTGCACAAAATTCCGGCCTCCAGATCCCATGGGATGAGATCCTTATATAGAGTTTTGAAGTGAAGATAAGTCAGCTTGATGTGTGACTTGTTGTCCTCTTCAACTCCAGTTGTTCTTCAGTCCTTGAGTCCACTCGGAGTTTCTACCTTCCATTTGGAGTTTTAGAACCTCTTTACTCATCATTAGGCGAATCTTCTGATCCAAGTGTCATTTTGGAAGCTTCCTGCGCACTGGCACATTGAGAAAAGATTCCTCCACATGTCAAAGTACGCCCAGCGCAGGTAGCCTTTGTTGCACTTGCTATGCAGCGCAGGTACACCATAGAGCTTTTGACATTCAGCGCAGATGCTTAGTGGAGCAGCTGCTTTGATCCAAAATTGACCTGTTTTTGAGTGTTTTTCAGTGGAGAACTGATCTGTAGTGCTGTGGTTTGCTGACCTTGTTCCTCTAGGGGTAGGAACAACATGTTTAGGGACTTTGGATCCCTCAGATTATTGACATTTCATGCTCCATGCTGTAAGGCACAAAAATGTCTATAACACCAGTTGTCAAGGTACACCTCCAATAACTTACGAATGAAGTCTTTGAATGTCGCAATGACTACGCATGAAAATATTGTTGGCGCATTCTTCAGCCCAAAAGGCATTACAGTATACTAAAAACATCCCCATTCCATCACAAATGTCATCTTGCTTCTATCTTCAAGTGTGATTTTGATCTAATGATACCCAAAGAACCCATCAGTGAAAGAGTATGCTTCTTAGCCACCTACATTATCTAGGACTTCATCAGTGAATGGGGTCGGGAAGGGGTCATCCACGCAAGCATCATTCAACTTCCAGAGATCCATGCATATCCTTATTTCTTATTTCTGTTTCTTTTCCTGAACCACTATTAGGCTTACCCAATCAGATTCTTCTGCTAGTTCAATAACTCCTGCCACGAGCATCTTATCCAACTCAGCGCAAACCCTTTCCTTATACTTAGGATTAAGGTGGTAAGGTCTTTGTTTTATAGGCTTCACGTCCAGTTTCAGGGTGATCTTCATGACACCTAGGTCTCCTATTATCTCTTTTAGATCAGAAAACTTTCTGGGGAAAAAATCATGATATTCACAAAGGAGCTCAGCAACCTTGTCTACTGTTGCATCATCCCAATAGTCCCCAATCTTTGCAAATTTTGGTTCCGCCTTTGTGCCAATGTTGACATGCCTAGTATTCAACAGCGTAGTTATGTCAGGATCCTCTACCTATGGACCTTCAACCTTGCGGTGACCTTTAGTTTCTGGAATACTAACTTTTCGGGGATCCTCGTCTTCTTCTTCAATGGTCACATTATAGCATTCCAGTGCATGGCCTAGCTGGGTAGTCCAATCAAGTTGGATCAAGTCCAAGGGATCTTGCGGTATCGTAAAGATCACTACTTTAACCTCCTGTAACGCCGCGTCAACACAGTCAAACCCATCCTCAAAGCTGAACATCATTAAAATCCCTGGCGTAGGATGTCCCATTCTTACGTGCCATGGTGGAGCTCTATTTCCAAATACCAATTCATTGGTATGACAGCTAGGGTATGAAAAAATAGATACACCCATTCAGGTTGGGATTTCGTGCCATAAGCCTTATTCCATTTAGCCAGGTGATTGCGTGGGTCATCTCTTCCATAATAATTATCTGTCGTCCACACTTTTGGCTACCCAAAACGTATTTTCATCATCCTCCTATAGTCACACCAATCACTAAAACTATCCTTGTGTGTACCCCACCATCTTGCAAGCGTAGCGCGCAGTACCGAGTCCAAGGCTTGAAAGCAATGCTTCTTTGGTACTTCTCTTTCAAATGCATCCAAAAGAAATCAACATCAGTTAGCCCATCTTAATGAGGCAGATCCCTAACTTCAAATGACACACAATGCAACGAATTGGTCATCATATTACAATGCAGCGTCAAAATTCATGTAGTTGATTCTGGCAATGCTCCAGTTCTTCATCTGAATCTGACATGCAGGAGCTTTCGTGATCCCATGCAATGTGTCTGTCCACTGTCGGATTCACCCAATCCTGGTCTCACACCATTATCTTGTAAATCTGGTCCAAATTTTCATCGCTTTCATAATCTTGGATTGGTTCTGTATAGCGCAATCCCTCCACAGGATCGAGTGGCACCACTACATGGAGTGACTTGTTTTTAAATATCATCTTCCACTTCTTCAGGTTGATTACCCCATTCATATCAGTGGCCCAATCGATTCCAAGGATCACAGGGTAGGGATTGATATCATCCACAATCTCTATTACCTCAAAATCTGCCAATGTGCTTGCACCCTTGATGTCAATTATGACCCCTTGTAGGCTCCACATTGGGATAATTTTATGTTGATTCGTCATTCCTAACTATATCGGAGACCACTGGAGTGCATGTCTTCCCATTCTTTCCCAGGTCTGTTTTGGCAAAACACTTGCGTCAGACCCTAGATCTAAGATAACGTAGTCCATCTCGTATTCCCCTATCTATGTAGTGAGTCTAATCTCCTGCCCAGTCCTTGCCTTGTGCTTTCCAAGCTTCCTGACCACGCACGGTTCACCAGTAGCGCCATCCCTACTAGCGCACCGATTGATCAGTTCCTATAGACCCTTCACAGCCTTACTGTCACGAAGCAGCTTCATGTAGGTCTCCAAGAACATGGTAATCATGGATGGGTCCATTTCTTAAACTAGTTTCTCCTGACTTCCAAAGGTAGAGGCCTTAGCAAAGCTGTTCTTTCCTTCCATAAATGTTTCTTTCGCGTGCTCCAAATCAAACCAAGTCTCCTTTTCTGGCACTTTGCGGACCCATTCACCTTCTGCAAGCTGCTTCCCTTCATCTTCCCCAGTCATGGTTCCACTTTGTGGCATAATGTTTACCTTAGGGTCTTCCTTGTGAGGCTGAGCCCTCATCATCTAAAGGTTCTGTGTTGGCTGCGGAGGCTTCACCCCCTTTTCATAAATATTAGCCAACAATATTGGGAAATCCTTAGTCACATGGTAAAACTGAGTGTAGTAGTGGCTTGACAATCATTTCGGATTCGGACAGTCCCTCACGTAGTGTCCTAGGCCTCCGTAATTGTAACAAATCAACTGTCCTCGGCCACTCCCAGGCCCTCCTCCACCTCGACCTCAATCACACCCCTGATACTCACCTCGTGTTCCCCCAACGCCTTGGTATAGAGGCTGCATTTTTTGTCTGCACTCTATATGTGGGTGTCCTATCCTCATCAATTCATAACTTAGACAATTGTGCTCATCAAAGCCTACTAATTGACAGAAATTGCATAAAAGTTGTTGCAATGTTTGTACAAATTTCTGTAGCAAATGGAAATTATCAGTCATATGTTTCCCTGATACCTGACATACAGCACACCATAGTGTATGCCCTACACTTGGCGTTGCCACAGCCTCTGGTTGTAGAGGCCTTGATCCTCCTACTGCAACATAGTTCGTGAAACTATGCAGTTATCCTTGTCATGCCCCTGACCCTTGCATTTTATGCACCAAAATTCTTCGCACACCTCTGGCCAAGCAGTTCTATCCTGCTTTAGACTTTTCATTTCGAGACAAAGGTTTTGAAACTGTGCATGAATTTTTTGAACCCCTAGATTCAGATCTTGCATCGACATTTCATGCAATCTCATTGCAATCTCCAAGGCTTCTGCCTGAGTCGTAATCTTCTGTTGTGACAGTGCAACCCTTAAGTGAGGCAGGAGCGAGGCCACAAACCATTCACGGTGCTGCCCATCCATAAAATTCATATTAGATTTGTGGATTTTACACTTCAATCTCTGATCTAACTCCCAAGGGGTATCACCTGGTTTCATCGCGATTTCCTTAAATCACACAATCGACTGCGCTTTAGACTTAGGCCTACTAAATTTTTTATTCAGTGCAGTCTGGATCTCTGCCAACGTAGCTACCTGGTTATCATTAGAGTACTTGATGTAGCAGGTTAGCGCATGATCCTACAAAGAACTAACAAACGTCGCCTTCTTCATGTGTTCATCTACGACACCCTGAGCTTCCCATACAGCCTTTATGATGAACCAAAATTGGTCTGAGTCCTCATTCCCTATGCCCTTGAAGACAGGTAGTTTTACAGAGTTTTCCATATTGAACAGTGGAGGTGGTGGTGGTGTGGGTGATGGGGTGAGTTGTGGAGGAAAATATGGAGGTGGTGTGGATGGATGTAAAGAGGGTGGTGGCAGTGTAGGTATTCACAGGAGCCCTTGTCTAATCAACTAACTAGCACTCAGGGGAGAAATGTGCGGTGTTCCTTCGTCATCACTTAAAGGAGGTCCGATCAGTGGGCTATATTCACGACCTTTTCTTCCTCTGTCCCTGAAAGGTTTTCTGCTTTTCATAGCTCCAAACATCAAGGTAGTCACATAACCCATTGTTCACATAAGAGCATCTTAATCTAAGTATTCAATGATTTTAAATACTTACCTCATGGTCCTTTGAAGAAGGGGCACTCTACTTTTTTGTAGCTGACAAAGGTATCGACCGTGAACTCTATCACAAATCCTCCTATGATGCAGTCAAGCCAACGGTTGACAACGCATGTGATCTTTTCTTCAAAAGCTTCTAACCTCCTTACTAGCTCCAATGTCCACACAATCGGCTTGTCAAGACTCCACCTTCCTTGGCCATCTGCCAACTTCCAATCCACTCATATAAATCAACCGAGAAGGAATAAAAGAAGATTTTTGTATTCCTATGTACAAGTATCTGTCCAACCACTATTCTTTCATCAATCATGGATTCTTGTTTTCTTGCGCTGTGAATTCATGGATATTTCTATCCAACCAGGTTTCAATTTCTTTCTTAGTTGGATTCTAGTGATACGACATCACACATCTCTCATGTAGATCCCGGTCCTAGCAATGGAACCATTTGTTGGCTTGATGATCTCTGACCTCAGTTCAATGTTAGTCAGCCAAGAAAATCCCTACACTGTTGGCCCTTTCGGCATCACCCTATAGAGTGCAGACTGAAGTCTCACCCAAAGCAGTGTGGGGCGATGCAAGATCCAAGTTTCCGCACCCTCAGATGATCGTGATGTCGATCTATACTTCCTGATTCTACTTTCATGTAGATTGATAATCTTTTAGGGCTTATCAATGCTTCTTCTCTTTCATCCTTCAATACTTCCTCGAAGGTACCCAATTGATCTTCACGCAACCCTAGCTCGAGGTCCAGGCACTTACGTGCCTTTGTGGCTATGTTACTACATAAGTTCCCATGTTACCTTAAGTATTACCTAATCTACCATGCATTCATATTATCTTTGTGTATTCCTATATTCTTTCTCGCGTTCAATTAACATATATAATTGAATACATTCACACATTAAATAAACATTATAATGTAAACCTATATCATATCATAATATAATCAGATGTATTAAATAGACACAAAATACACAGTGATTTGCAGAATACTTCTCTTTATTGATATCTCAAGTTCAGTACAAACTCTATCCACCCTGTGCGCACAACTATCGGGGTTCATGCACTGAGTTGGGGACTTCCACCCTAGGCCTGTGCACACTCAAATGTAGAGCCTCTACCTATGCTAAGACCTGAGAACACTTAGAACTTCTTACCCAAAACTCTTCTTACTACTACTATCTCCTTTAAACTCTTCTAAGACTCCCTTTTTATACAATCCAATGGTCCACGGACCATGGGTAGATCTTTACAACTGACATGAGACTTTACAAAACAAGGGCGGACAACCCTTTGACATCTTCGCACTCATTGACTACAAAATGTGGAGACTTTACATCTTTAATACAAAATTTGGGCCTTCTACCCCAAAATATGGGCTTTTAGCTCGAAAACTGCCTCTTGGGGGAACCCGTTCCCAATGGAACCATTTGTTGGCTTGATGGGCCCTAACCCGGGTTCAGCATTAGTCAGCCAAGAAAATCCCTACACTACTGTCCCTTTCGGCATCAACCCGTGGAGTGCAGACCGAAGTCTCACCCGAAGCAGTATGGGGGGATGTAGGCACCAAGTTACCGCACCCTTATCGATCTATACTTCCTAATCCTGCCTTCGTGCATATCAATAAGATTTTAGGGCCTATCGATGTTCCTTCTCTTTCATCCTTCAGTACCTCCTCAAAGGTACCCAACTGATCTTCGTGCAGCCCTAGCCCGAGGTCCAGGCACTTACATGCCTTTGTGGCTACGTTGTTGTATAAGTTCCCAAGTTATCTTAAGTGTTACCTAATCTACCATGCATTGACAATTATCTTCACGTAATCTTATATTCTTGCTTGCATTCACTTAATAGATATAAGTGAATACATTCACACATTAAATAAGCATTATAATGTAAACCTAGATCATACCATAATATAATCAGATGCATTTAAACAGAAACAAAAATACACAGTGATTTGCATAATACCTCTCTTTATTGATATCTCAAGTTCAGTACAGACTCTATCCACCCTGCGCACACAGCTGCAGGGGTTCGCGGACTTAGCTATGGACTTCCACCCTAGGCGTCTACGCACTCAGTTGCAGAGCCTATACCTATGCTAAGACCTGAGAACACTTAGTACTTCTTACCCAAAACTCTTCTTACCCCTTCTATATTTTCTTAGACTCTTTTAAGACTCCCTTTTTATACAATCCCATGGTCCACAGACCATGGGTAGATCTTCATAGCTGACATGAGACTTTACAAAACAAGGGCAGACAACCCTTTGACATCTTCATGCTCCGTGACCACAAAATGCAGAGAATTTATATCTTTATTACAAAATTTGGGCCTTCTGCCCCAAAACATGGGCTTTTAGCCCCAAAATTGCCTCTTGGGGGAACCCGTTCCCAATAGGCCCCCAACACAAACATGGTGACTCACCCTTGAGTCACTCTGTGGGCGCGGAGATCTTAGCGCGAAGACCCACCAACTTGACCTATACAACTGCTACCTTGGTGGTGCACTGTGCGACCACCTGCTTTATTTCCTCAACCAACTACTCCATTGTTGGCCCTACACTGTCAGCCTGAAGCTTCTGCTGAGTCTCCTATAGACTAGCCAGGTTTCCTTCAATGGAGGCCATGATCAAGTAGGCCTCATCCAACCAAGGCTTCAAGCGCGCCTTTAGCACTGCCTCTTTGTGTTGAGCTTCATCTACCTGCTTCTTCAATGCCTTGGCCTCCTACAACTTCATGAGTCTCTGTGTGAGGGCAATAGTACACGTTGTCCCTTTTACCTCATCATAATGTTGCTGTAGCTCTCACACCTCTTTTTCCAGCCTCTGCACAGTAGGGTCTTCTTGTAGGCTGGTTAGTACTTTGAATGATTGTTCAAAAAGAGTTGTGCAGTTTGCCACTGCAGTTTCTACTGTTGTTATTGCCTCTGTTATAGCAGCTGCATGCTGCTCCTTAACTTCCGGCAGAGTCGAAGATTGGGCCACAGCTGTAATTTTGTAATTTGGAGGTTCAGCTCTAGCTCAACCTTTTCCAATATGTAATGGTATATACTAGACCAAAAATTTCACATGAAGTGGGAGTATTGAGTAGATTTATGTCAAAACCAGGGAAGGAACATTGGACATCAGTGAAGCGGGTTTTCAAGTATTTGCGTGGCACTAGTGATTATGATCTTTGCTACCAAGGAAGACCAGGATTGGATAGAGTTTTGGGCATCCATGGATTTGTTGATGCAGACTGGGTTGGAATTCTGGATCAGGGAAGATCTACAAGTGGGTATGTATTTAACATGTTTGGAGGTGCATTTAGTTGGGTGAGCAAGAGACACTCTGTAGTGGCACTTTCAATTATAGAGGTAGAATACATTATAGTCACTCATGCAAGCAAGGAATATGTTTGGTTGCAGAGATTATGTTTAATTATGGGGTTAATACAATGAGCTATAAGGATATACTGTGACAGCCAAAGAGAAATTTTCCTCAAAAAGAACCCTTCTTATCATTCAAAGACAAAGCACATTGATGTTCAATATCACTTTGTGAGGGATATCGTTGAGGAAAAAAAGGTGTTGTTGGTAAAGCTAGACACTTTGAATAATATTGTAGATGCATTGACAAATTTTGTGAGCACTAAGAAGTTCTCTTGGTGTGGAGAAACAATGTACATTGTAGGGCTAGATCAATGACTAATATCTCCTCTCGAACCTTGTGGAAAGAAAAAAATAAGTGGGATAATGTTCGGTGTGTGTTATATTCTATCCACAACTAAGCCACGCGCGTGTGGGTCGGGTGGTATGTAGGGGTTTTGTAGTCCCTTTACACGGGGTTTTGGGCATCTCCCCAAGAAAAAGAAATTGGACCCTATAATAGGTTGGTGGACCTTGGACCTACCTATGGTTTTTTGCATTGATTTCGCACATGGTTTTGGGGATGCTAGTTTTATTTCCATGGTATTTTGTAGATCTGGTCAAGGAACTACGACTATGTTCTAATCCAGGGTTAATGGATTGTGGTTTATGGATGCTTTGACATGTATATATATGCATTGTAACATTGAAAGGAATATAATGAAAATTAATCTAGTAGTCCCAGTTTTGCGATCCAAGGGAAAATCTTTGTGTATATTTGTTTTATGTTTTATGCTCTCGTCATTGTTTATTTTCTGTTTTTTAGAATTCTTATGCAGGTAATTTATGTACGGGGTTAACACCTACACCAAGGAGATTTAATAGATACTGCAAAAATATATTCATGAGGAAAATTATCTTCTACAGGAACATCGTTATTATTATTTTGGATTCTAGATAGAAAGTCAACAACTGTGTTTTACTTTCTAGGTCTATCCAAAATAGTAATATTGATTTCTTGTAACAACAATAGCCATATTGTAATTATGTCATTAGTAATTGGTTTATTCCTTAGATATCTAATTGTAGAATGATCTGTGTGTATCAAGGTTTCATAACCAATGATATAATGTTTGAATTTTTTGATGGCATGTACAACAACTAAAAACTCCTTTTCTGTTACAGTGTAATTTAACTCTGCAGTTACTGGTGTAGTAAATGGCATAAGGAGTTAAATCCTTCTGCCCTAATATAACTCCTAAAGTTGTATCTCAAGAATTAGTTGAAATGTGAAAAGGAAGTCTCCAATTTGGCCCTCTTAAATTGAGTGCTTCATAAATATTTTCTTTCAATGTTTCAAAATTATTTTGGCAGTCAGAATTCCAAATGAATTCACAATCTTTTGTGAGAAATTTGAAAAGTGGAGAGGCTAGTTTTGTAAAGTTTTATATGAATCTTCTATAATAACCAGTAAAAACAAAAAAACTTCTAACATCTCTTTGATGGGTTCGAATTTATAATTTAGAAATAACTTCCACTTTAGATCTATCCACTCTAATTCCATTTCTTGAACTAAGTTGTCCTAAAACAATTCCCTCAGTAAAAATCATAAAACATTTTTCATGACTTAATGAGAGATTTTCTTCTTTACATCTAATGAGATTTTTTTCTAAATTTTTAAGAGATTCTTCCAAATAATTTCCATAGACAGTAAAATCATCCACATAAAATTCTACATAGTCATGAATTAGATCAAAGAAAATGTTGAAAACTGCCCTTTGGAATGTTGCAGGTGCATTACATAACCCAAAAGGAAGTACTCGGTAAGCATAGGTTCCCCATGGTCAGGTAAAAATGGTTTTACCTTGATCTTCTGGAGCTACTTGGATCTAGTTATATCCGCTAAAACCATCCAAGCATGAACAATATTTTTTTCCTCCCAATGTATATAAAACTTGATCTATAAAAGGAAGTGGAAAATGATTTTTTTAAGTGGCTTTATTCAATTCCATATAGTCAATTCATACTCTCCATTTTCTATTCTTTTTTGGAACAATTACCAATGGTGATAACCATTTTCTATCTGATATTGGATGAATAAAATTCACATTTAACAATTTTTGTCATTCCTCTTTAATAGTTTCCCTTAAATTTGGATTCATTCTTCTTTGGGGTTGTCAGATTGGTTTGGCATTTTCTTAAATATAGATATGATGTATACAAGTGTTATGATAAATTCCTTTCATGTCAAGTATTACCATGCATAAGCAGATGAATGTTCTTGTAACATCTTTATCAATTCTCACTTTTGATATTCTTCCAAATTATTATTAATATTTAATTTTTTCCCTAGAAAAATTTCTATTAAATAATTGCCAAATTTTTCCATAGAATGTAAAGACATTTGACGAGACGATAGATATTAAATGCTACATTGTTCTTGAAAACTTTGACTAGATTCACAGTATGAATAATATTTAGTACTTTCCATTAGATTTAAAAATATGATCTTCTTCATCTATTTGTGAAGTAGAAAATATTTGTCATATATCAATATTATCATCTATCCATTCTTTACTTTCTACTTCTATTGTTATTTTTGCAGGAGGATATAATGTGAATTTCTTTGTTAAACTTCCATTAGAGATAACCATATCACTGGATCTACAACTTACAAAAGCATCAACTGTAGCTAACCATGATCTTCCTAGAATCAATGGGTGTCCTCCTAAATTATTATTTTGTGTCAAGATCATAAAGTCAACAGGATATTCCAAAGAATCTAAGGATAGAAATATATCTTCTAACACACCCTCAGGTTTGATAACATATCTATCTGTTAATTGCAATAATGTAGGTGTATATTGAATATTAGGAAGTTTCAATTGATTCATAGTTTATTTACTCATGATTTTTATGGCTACTCCTAAATCAATCAATGTGTTTGGAATTTCAATACCATTGATGTGTGTTTTCACAGTGGGACTTTCTAGATCAATATATTTCTGAATTGTTGTTTTTCCCATCATGATATCTGAATTTTTTCTAACTAACTGGATTCTCTTTACTTCTTTCCTTTTTCTTCCAGGTTTTTGAATACTTAATTCCCTAATTTTCTTTGAAAATATTGGTATTTCTTTGATGTCTTGTAACATAGGAATTTTTATACAAACATTATTCGGTTCATCTATCATATCATAATCAGGAAACACACTCTATTTTTCTATGCCTTTATCAATTTTCGATCTTTCAGGAAAAGGTGGTGTTTGAATAGAGACTGAAGGTTGTTCTATAATGGGAGTTGAGTTTATTGGAACATCATCAGGATGGAAGGGGTGATTTTTTTTTAATAATTCTCCTCTTGATGAGGAGATGTCTATTCCTCAGAGAGGTTTTATTTTCCATATTCCTGAATAACAATAGATGGTGACTTATTTTTCAATACTCTACTAGATCTAAGTTGAACATTGTTTAGATCTAGTGGAGTTATCATGTAAGTTTGGAAATTATTTCCTTCCATATTGTAAACAGGTTGTGAACTTTTATTATTATTTGGTTTTGTAAGTGGCTGGGTAGTTAGTTGATTTGGTCTTTGTGGAAATGGTAATGAAAGTTTTGGATTTGAATTTTGAGGTTGAGATGGTTAAATAGGTTGAGAAAATATTGTGGTGGTAAAACAAGATAAGGTTGTTGAAATTAAGAATATCAAGGATACTTTCCATAAGGATTCTTCCATCCTTGTGCCCAAGTTTGAGGCCAAGGTTTCCAATGCATGGGTGCAGTCAAATTACTTTGTGATGGTTGTGCATATGCTTGAGTATTGAAACCCTAAGTCATATTTGATTGTGGATTTTGGCATGGTCTCTTAGCAATAAAACAAAGGGGTTCTATTTGTTTTGGTATTACTTCCACTTAATAGATAGTTTTGAGACCTGGTATCGAATGGCATTCCTTTGTATCATGATTTTCTGCACAAATAACACATGTTTCTACACTTTTTAGTTCAGGAGGGAATTCTCTTAAGGCATGCTTCTTTCCACATTTTGGACAAAAGATAGATAATGCAACATTTTTCAGTTTTTTCTTGTTTTGTACTTTAAGGGTATCTACTTGCTCACTAAGACTCCCCAAAATATATGTTTTAAAGTTGTCAAGAAAATTTCCTATTTCAACCCTACTTATTGTGCCAACTGCAGATTTATTAATCCTAGACATAACAAGATCTCTTGGATTTTTCCCAGTTCTTGCTTTACCTCTTGAAATGTGTATGCATGTTGGCTTAGCGGGTCCTGACCTAGGTTCATAGTTAGTTACGCCAACCAAAAAAACCCTACACTGCTAGCCCTCTTGGAAACAACCCATGTACCGCAGGCTGTAGTCTCACCCAAAGCAGTATTGGGGGATGCAAGAAGCAAGTTTCTGCATCTAGAGACCAGTGTGATGTCTTACAGCACCTTTGATCTACCTCTGTGGAGATCGATAGAATTCTCAGGCACATTACTGTAACTTAGTTAACACGACCTTCATACCTTCGTGAAGGTCCACAATCAATCCTTAGGGACCTTAAATAGTTTATTTACCTACTTACGCACATCAAAAGGTAACCCTAGATTGGAGTTCACCTAGATCTACTTCATTTGTCATAAAACATAAGAGAAATAATTTGAAACTTCACAGAAGTGGCTAAGCATTCATTTCATACATTATTAATATAGAGTCAGTAAATTTGCGTAGCATTCAATCATTATCTCATAAGACATGTCATTCATCGGCAGCATATAACATAAACAGGTACAAAAGGAAATACTCAGTAATTCTTCAGAAAACTATCTTTATTTATCTCTAATTCACTGATTACAGACTCTTCTTACCCTATGCACATAGCTGCAGGGGTCTGCACACTCAGCTGCGGACACTACCCAGGCCTCCTATGCACTCAGCTGCAGGAGCCTTTCCTTTTCTATCTAAGTGAAGGAAGTAGAGCCTTCCTGCCTTAGCTCTTGCCCAAGACAACAAAACTCTTCAATGTACCCAGTGTTCTATCAAAACTAACTTCTAATATTCACTAAGACTCAACTATTTATATACTTTTCAATACAATGCTCAAGACTTTACCCAAAATAGGGGGTTAAGCCCCTTTGACTCTTATCCATCTACGCGCTCTGCTTCCACATATCACAGAGACTTTACATATTCTACAAAACTATATACAAAATTTGGGTTAACTAACCCCAAACTAAACCATGGGACCCCATCCCAACATACCCCCAACACACAGATTGTCACTCACCCTCGAGTCACTCAGTTGGTTGTTCCACTTTCTGGCGAGGTTCGTTGAATGCCTTGGTCATGGCCTGAAGCTCCATAGTACTTTGTTCTACTACTTGTTGTACTTCCTAGACTGGTTTCTCTATGGTTGGCCCCTCTATTATCAGTTCAATAGTCCTCTACGTCTATTACATTTCCTTCAGCTTCTCATGAATGTTCTATGAAAAATGGCAGGCTTCCTCTATCCATGGCTCAAGCTATGCTCTGAGCAAGGATGATGTAGAAGAATCTAGCACCCTTAGTCAAAGGGAGGAATCCAAGGTGGAGCAACGAGGAGCACATGGACCAGGGGAACAAAACAGGGAAAAATCTGTTTTAAAACAGATTTAAAGATGGAATGGATAAAGTCTCAAGGAGACTTATTAATGTAATCTGCCATGTGTTCATATGCATGTATGCATTATCGAGCTTTAACAACTTTTTTTAGAGGATTTATTGGATCCTTCCGTGATCCAATCCAGCACTTCTTATATATACGAACCTGCACATTCAAGAGGTATATAGGGCAGTAGATAGACAAGATGTAGTCGAGAGGAGAACTGCTGCTAAGGCTGAAATTCCTTAGAAATTGTAACTGTGTTGTGTTAATCTAATATATGTGTGTTTCAGTGTTGATTGTGTGCTGTATGTATTTCATATATGTATGTGTGTTAATGGCTTGGAAGCCAACGTTTATATGTGTGTGCCGAGGATTTAATTCCCAGATTGAGAATGCGTTGATCGACCGTCGACCACAGTAGGATCAATGGCGATCCAAGATGTAGAGTTAACTATTATATATATGAATGTTGCGCGTGAATTGGTGTATGGCAAAGGAACTAGCTTTAAAGCACGGAAATTCATCAACCGACGGATGAATGTGAGGAAGATTAAGTTAAGGAAGGAACGACTGAGAATGCATAGGAGCCGTTGGATCGATATGATCAATGGTCCTGATGAAGTCACAAATGAGCAAAGACCTCCTATCGCATCGACGGAAAACTTTCAATATTATCGGAAATGGGCCTGATAACAATGTGATTGCGATCCTGCGATTAATCGTCAACTATCGGATCAAGAGCTAGGATTGACGGTTGCGATCAAATCGCTAATCACAAGTCGGACAATCCAAATGACAATGGGCAGTGGAGCATTGAACGCCAATAGTGATAAAACCAATCAGCAATCAGAGATCGAGTCTATCAGAAGTTGGGCAACCGGAGCAGTGTTGTGGATCAACCAAAGGTGCGGACCCGACAGAGATATAGGTGCGGGTCTAATGAATTTGAAGTCCGACTGTTTGTGTCCCGGCGGGGTTTCCATGTGCTTTCCCTTGTTGATCCAGATTTAAATAGGAACACAACAAATTATAGAGATAACCATAAACATAGAGATGCAGTGGAAATAATACTTCATTCCATTAATGTAGAATATTGAAACATTCTTACAAACAGAGTTGGAAATAAACCAGCTAGGGCGATGGTAGCTTATCTCTGAGAAGAGATGTGGCAGCTACATGCCTCTGAAATATGTTACAATGAGGCTCGAAGGCCTATTTATTGTTGAGAAACAATGGAAAACCCTTCACATCCCAAAACCTAACCCTATAAGATGAAACACCAAATTGTGGGCCCTATTTTTGGGTAAGTTGGTACATCAACTTCCCGGGGTTGTAACTTTGGCACCCAATCTTTGTTTGATGCGTACAGTAGCCCGTTAGAAAGATCTATCCAAGCACTACAACTTTGAGAATAGTAACATTAGTCCATGGACCCATGTTGCTCCCAGATTTCCCAAAAAACATCATTTAGGGCCTCAAAACGGCTCTGGAAGTTCAAGACCCAAGAAACTGCTAAAAATAGTAAATTGTGCTACAATTACGGAAACTAAAAAACTAAAAGAGACAGTTGTGGGGGTCTAAATGGGATAGGTGGGTGGCCACCAACATCCACCTAGATCATTCCTCCCCCCTTAGGAAGCAATGGTCCCCATTGCGTTGAGTTCCTCCATCTGCTGAACTTGTCCTGCAATCTCTGATGTGTCCAGTAATAGTGGGAAGCATGGTTGACGATGGTCCACATTGAACACTTGGTGCAGGCGAAGGAATGGAGGAATGATGTTCTCCAAAGCATTGTTCCCCACAACCTTGGTACTACTGTAAGAACCATGTCGGAGTGGTCTGAGCTTTTGATGGGTTCTGGTAAGGCGTTATTTCCGTCGATGCAACCAGACTTTGTTGCCAACTTGAAACTTGTGTGGTAGCCCTGTGGGTGAGGAGAAGTTGTTCCTATGTTATTTCATGACCATATCCCTCTATTGATGCTATTGTTGCATGGAGGAACCTTTCGCGGGGGTCATGGATGTGGCGACAATCTTCCCCTTACTTTGGGAGCGAACTAGATAAAAAAGAAATTTCCTAGTCTGTGAGATGAGCTTGCTAACTTTCTTAGCAGTGATCAAAGAGGTGGCAGTAGGTGGGGCTACCTTCGATATCCTGTATAATGAATTACCCAAAGAAATAATAACAGCACGATGCCTTGACTCATACATAGCATGTCGCCTCCACAAGTATGGCTGGCCTAATAGTACATCAAAAACATCCAGAGGTGTAACATCACACAATACCTCATCTGTGAAGGGCTTGATGCTGTAGGGAAGGTGGCACTGTTGGTGAACTTTGAGATCTCGTCCTTCATGGAGCCACCCGATACTATATGGCTGCGGGTGTGGTGTAGGCTAACCGCTTCACAACCTCTGCTGAAATGAGGTTCTTTTGGCTGGCACTGTTGACAATGAATTGCAGTAGCGAACCCTTCACCCACATCTGCGAGTGGAAAAGATGCTCCTCCTCCTCTAGGTCTTTGGGCTCATTCTTCTAGATCTTGGTGGTGGCAACAATGATGTTGGGCTTTGCATCAATGATCTACTTCCCTTTTCCATTCCCCTTGTCAGGTTCTGGCTCAGGGTCGAAACATGCATCTGATTCGGAAGCCTTCAACTCGGCCACAAGTGATTGCTTAGTCCAACACTCACTTGTGTTGTGAGTGGGGCTCTTGTGGAAATCACACCACTTTCCTGTGTCCTTCTTCGACTTCATGGTGTTGTTCTTTTCTTGCGGCTTCACAGGGTTGTCTTGGGTCACCATGCCTTGGCATTGTCCTTTGGTCTTCAGATTTGCAGATCTAAAGTCTCGCTTCTTCTGTTTGAACTTTTGCTCGATTTTGACAGCGTATCGGTACACAGTGCCGAGCGAGGAAATGTTCAGGAACTCCATCTCTTCCTAGATTTATCTATGTAGGTAGCCATGGTATTTGAGTACCAGATGCAACTCAGAATCTTTGATACCCAACTGTGTGCGAATGGTATGAAAAATGTTTGTGAACTCTGGCACATCTTGGTCCCATCCCTGCCACAGTGTGGTCCATTTGATGTATTTGTCCTCATAGCTTTTGACAGGGTAGTACTGCTCCTTGATGGCATCTCGGAATGAATCCCAAGTGGGTGTGGCTGAAAATAGTGAGCCAATACTTTCATTCTTCTGCTCACAGTAGGTTTCCCACCAGTCCTTGACGTGGGGGGCTGCTTTGAGAAGAGCGAAAACAATATTTTCCTGACTTGAAAATTCATGAACAAAAAATTACCCTTCTAGCAGATTTAACCATTTATCTATGACATCTGCATCTATTTGGCCCTTGAAGATGGGGATTTCAAAATTAACTTGTACCTTAAACGGTATGGCATTTCCAGAGTAGCTGTTGGAAGTTGATGCATCGCCTCTGGGTAGTCGCTGAAGGATCTATGTAAAGCTATCGATCATCATGTTTCTTTGCCACTCAAGGGCTTCTTCGAGCAAGATTTTGATAGGATCTCTTTGTTGGCATTATGATACATATGTTGTACTTGATGGCAACCCACTCATCTCAGATGATAAATTATAGTGCAGCAAAGTTCACGCACTTTCATGAAGATAAAAGTTTCCTTCATGTAGAGAAAAGTTCACGCACTTATATGCAGAGAAAAGTTTATTTCATGTAGAGAATGGTTCACGCACTTTTATGTAGAGAAAAGTTTATTTCATGTAGAGAAAAGTTCACGCACTTTTATGCAGAGAAAAGTTTATTTCATGTAGAGAAAAGTTCACGCACTTTTATGCAGAGAAAAGTTTATTTCATGTAGAGAAAATTTCACGCACTTTTATGCAGAGAAAAGTTTATTTCATGAAGAGAAAAAGTTCACGCACTTTCATGCAGAGAAAAGTTCCTTTCATGAAGAGAAAATTTCACGCACTTTCATGGTTGGCTCATGGTATTAGTCCGACAGTTTTTGATCCTATGGTTTTGGTCCGTGGTATTGCATCCAAAAGTGTTGATCTCATGCACTTTCATGGTTGGTTCATGGTATTAGTCCTATAGTTTTTGATCCTATGGTTTTGGCTTGTGGTATTGCATCCAAAAGTGTTGATCTCACGCACTTTCATGGTTGGTTCATGGTATTAGTCCAACATTTTTTTGATCCTATGGTTTTGGACCGTGGTATTTTGGAAGGCCTAAGACTATAAAAGAGGAAGGAGATCATTTGGCAAAGTATTATAGAATGAATTGAATATCTAATAAGTGCTAGATCTGAAATATTTGTGATTGGGTTATGGTGCAGATCTGGATCTGAATGAAGGAGGAACCTTAGCGCATAAAGAAGGATAAGTTCTTTTGATGGGTCATAATATTTATGCTTGAATAATAGTATCTTTGCATGATTTTGATCTGTTATATGAGGCGCATGCTTGATCTATAAATCTGACAATCTAGGCTAATTAGTGTCTGAATATTTGAAAGAAGGAATTATCCTTTATAGATCTGCACGCAGGTTTCAAGTTGTTGAAGTAGCGTATATCTTTAAATTATGATCTAGCTGCCTCTGTCTATTGCTGCAGTATTCTGGGTTCAGAATTTGGTGTGTGGTTACTGTTACTGTGTTCTGGGTACAGCTGTCAAAGAAGTGTTTACTTGATTCAGTGCTAATTGGGAAAGGAGATTGTTTGATGCAGATATACTTGATGATTGATTGATGTTCATGGATCCAGTCTGAAAATTTATGAAACGTGGTCCCTGGAAGAAAGAGAAGGATGTAGCCTTCAGTAGGCCAGCACCTACATACTAGTATCTTGGCTAGTACAAGAGCTAAGGGGGTTGTAGCTCCCTTCCAGGAGAAGCTGGAGAATGAGAGAGGGTTGTAGCTCTCTGCAGGTTGTAGCCTGTGTACTGGTAAAGGACTGCACCAGTAAAAAAATCATTGTAAAAGGAGTTTCTAATTGAAAGAAGATAGAGACATATTGCAGCAGGTGGTTTTCACCAACATTAGGTTTCCACCTTATATCTGGTGTTCTTTTGTGTGACTATTTGCTTTTCTTGTTCCTGCTCATTATTTTATGATACTGACATACAAAGTAATGATCAATGTTTGAAGAATTATTCAAAGTATAAATAAGAAAGATAGATTGATAAGAATTTGATAATACTGATTCACCCCCCCCCCCCCTCTCAGTATTATTTCCAACACTCTTGCCCTCTCGCCTTTCTTTTCATCCACCATGGGAGGTCGTCGAGATTTGCGAGGCTGGTCTTGCAAATGTTCGACCAGTTCAAGCCCTAACTCCTTATATCTCGACCTCGTTGGGGACATGCAAAGAAAAACAGAGAAAAAGCAGACCGCTTTGACACCACTGATCTGGATTTAAACAAGAATGCAACAAATTATAGAGATAACCATAAACACAGAGATGCAGCAAAAATAATACATCATTTAATTAATGTAAAATACTAAAATATCCTTACAGAGTTAGAAATAAACCAGCTAGGGCGATGGTAGCTTATCTCTGAGAAGAGATGTGGAGCCTACATGCCTCTGAACTATGTTACAATGAGGCTCGAAGGCCTATTTATTGTTGAGAAACAATGGAAAACCCTTCACATCCCAAAACCTAACCTTAGAAGATGAAACACCAAATTGTGGGCCCTGTTTTTGGGTAAGTTGGTACATCAACTCCCTAGGGTTGTAACTTTGGCACCCAATCTTCGTTTGACGCGTACAGTAGCTCGTTAGAAAGATCTATCTGAGCACTACAACTTTGGGAAGAGAAAAATTTGTCCATGGACCCATGTTGCTCCCATATTTCCCAAAAAACGTCGTTTAGGGCCTCTAAACGACTCTGGAAGTTCAGGACCCGAAAAAACTACTAAAAATAGTAAAGTGTGCTACAATTACGGAAATTGAAAAACTGAAAGAGACAGTTGTGGGGGTCCAAATGGGATAGGTAGGTGGCCACAAACATCCACCTGGATCACTTGTTCTCGTGTCTTTCAATGTTTGGTGTCCCCGGGGTTTTGGTAAAGGGAAAGTGGAAGATTAACACTTCCGATAGTGTGGTGTCTCTGATTCTTATGTGGTCCATGATCATAAAGGCTTAAGGCCTAAAGAATGCTTCTGATAGGCTTTGTGGGCCATAACCCATAGGCCTCAAGATTGATTTGTTAAGGAAAAGGGATTTTGATTAACACCCAAAATCTCTTTTCATCCAAGGATTACTTTTTTTGCAACTCCTCGATCTGCATCAATTTTTCCTTTCCTTCCTGAAAACACGCAAAGTGCTGCAGTGGTGCCAACGTCTACGTTGTCATACTGATCTCATCGTACTGCTGCTACGATTCCCTGATTTCTTTGTTCAAATGTTGAATCGTAGAATCCTCCTATAGTGTATCCCACAGGCCCATTGCCTGAATGAAGAGATGATCACAACCTTGAACTCTGACATGTAATTGAGCCATAGATTCTTTTATCGATGCACCTCTTTCTTCCCGAACCTCCGATGGTGTGGTCAGCTGCAACTTCAATTGCAGCTCAACTATTTGCATTCAAAGATTGAAAGTCACCTTGTCGACCTTTTCCTTTGACGTGCACACTGCAGCAGCCAATTTCCTCACTTTATCTGAAGCATCTCCATCGTTGGGAATATTCAATTCAGGCACAGACTTGCAGGCCTGCTCAATTGTTGTTACTAGGTTCTAGTGCTATGATCGCAACTCCTCCTATTCCTTCTATTCCTGAGTTTTTTCTAAGAAAATTTTCTTGCTCTTGACTCAGAACTCACTAACAGAAGTGAGTGTGCATTGTTCTCTGATCTTTAGCTCATTGGAGACTCCATGATGTAGCGCATGAAGGGACTCGAGCGACAATGTGGCAAGGTTCAGTCCCATATCTTTCACTACGTGGAGTACCATGCGATCCTGATTGGATTGCATGTGGACTAATCCCTCTGCTAAAGGAAAGACTCTGAGATCCAAAGCCCATTCCATCTCCATGACAGTGCTACAACCCTGCCTCAAGCTCACTTTCATGTCGTTTTCCTTTCCCACATCCATTTGAATCTTATTCACTTGGATCTACAACTTGTGTAGATCATTTTGGATGCACCCCAGTGTCTGCATGTATTGTTGTTTGAACTACTGCATCATCTCTATTGTTTTATCCCGCACTTTATCTCTGATCTCGTCAAGATCACCTTTGGTCAATATCATTATATCAACATGTGTCTTATTATCATACTTTTGCTTCTTTCACGACCCTCCAGTCTATTCCTTCCCTCGTTTCTTTAGAATAAACTAGGTGCTCTGCCCCTCATCGCCACCTCTTCCATGGTCTAAAATCTCTTATTCTTTTGTTTCGGGCGAAGCTAATTTTTCGCCTTCCTACGACTCTTGTTGCTCCTTTTCTGCTTGCCCTTTAGCAGCATTCTCTTTTTCCATTCGAGCCTTCTCTACAGTTTCCTTAGCAACATCCTTCTTCTTTTATTCTATAAGTGTGTGTGCAGCCTTTTGAGCAGCATCCTTCCACTTTTGCACAACAAAGCTTTCTGCGCCTATGCATGTTCCAGTGTCTAATTTCATAGGCACACACCATTTCGGAGGCCAAAGGCCCACAACTTCCTGTATATCTATGTTCGTCACCATATAAGGAAACTGGTGCCATTTCTATTTAGGGTCTTTGCACACCTTGATCGAGACCCTATGGAAATCAACTTTGAATTCTGCTACATCCCAAGTTTCTACAGTGCCATGGAATAGCTCTGTTTCGAGATACCATTTCATGGGGATCGTATCCAAGGTATGAAAAAATATGTATACCCATTCTGGCTGTGGTTCTGTCCCCCATACCTTAGTCCATTTTTCCAAGTGATCATGCGGATCATCCTTCCCAATATACTTCTCAGTCATTCTAGTATTAGCATGCCCAAAATGTAACTTCATCTTTCTCCTATAATCTCACCATCTTGAGCTGAATTGGAGACCACTGAAGCACAAGTCTCCCCATCCTTTCCCATGTCTGTTTTTGTAGAACATTCACATCTATTGGGATGGGGTTTGCTGGGTCAGTTTTGGGGTGAAAATAGCCCAAATTTTGACATATTTGTGTAAATGATGTAAAGTCTCTGCGATTTGTGGATGCAGAGCACGTAAAAAGTTAGGAGTCAAAAGGGTTTTAGCCCTTTGTGTATGTAAAGTTTGAATCAGTTTTGAGATCCACCCATGGTTTGTGGACCATGGAATTGTAGGTAAAAGGCTATAAATAGGTGTTTCTTACAAATTCTAAGGCATGTCTATGGACAAGAATGGATGGAGTCTTAGAGTAATAGCATAGAGAAGTGGGTCGGATAGGAAATCAATGCTCTACAACTGAGTATGCAGAGACCTAAGTAGAGTCCGTAGCTGAGCATGCAGACCCCTGCAGCTGAGTGAGCAGGGTAGTTTTGAGTCTGTAAACCTGAACTGAAGATAAATAAAGAAGATTATTGAATAATTCATGTGTATATCTATTTATTTCTGTTTACTTTTTTTTACGATATATGATGTGGATGGATAATTTTTTTATGAAATATTGATCTAATGATGTGCGATTCACTTGAATAAGTCTTAATAAGTGTACATAATGCATGTTAAGTACTTTCGCAAAGATTGTGATGAATTTTGTTATTTTTTCTAACTACTTAAGTAGATCTACGTGAGCTCTTATCTAGGGTTGTTTTCTGGTGTGCGTTAGTGGATGAATATATTGTTAAGGGTCCACAAAAACTAATCGTGGACCTTTGCAAAGGTCTGAAGGTTGTTTTAATAGAATTGCAGTACCAATCCCTAAGGGCTTATAGATATGTGTGAAGGCAGGTCTAGGGCACTAAAAGACATCACACTGACCTCTGGATGCAGAAACTTGGTTCCAGCATCCCCCCATACTACTTCAGGTGAGATTTCAACCTACGCTACACAAGTTATTGCTGAAAGGGCCAGTAATCTAGGGTTTTGTTGGTTGGTGCAACTAACTCTGAACTTGGGTTAGGAACCCCTAAGCTAACAAATGGTTCTGTTGCCAAAAACAGGATCTTCTCGAAGGCGATGTGTGATGTCACATCACTAGAATCTGATCAAGAAAGCAATTGAAAAGTGATTGGATCAAAATATTCATGAATTCGCGGTGCAAGAGAACAAGAATTTGTGCCTAACAAAGGAGCAGTGGTTGGATAGGTATTTGTATACAGAGATACATGAAATTTTCTTCTGCACCTTCTTGATCGAATTGTACAAGTGGTTACCTAAGTTGACAGATGGTCAAGGGAGGTAGAAGCTTAACTCTCCAATAGTGTGGACTCTAGAACTGGTTCAACACTTAGAAGCCTCTAAATACAAGATCATGTGCGTTGTCGATCATTGGCTCGATCGAATTATAGGAGGATTTGTTATAGAATTCGCAGTTGATACCTCAGTCAGCTACAATGAAGTGAAGCAGAGATTTTTCAAGGGACCGCGAGGTAAGTATTTAAGATATTTTAATACCTCAATTAAAATGTTGTTATGTGAAGAACAGGTTATGCCATTTCCTTGATGTTCGGAGCTACGCAAAGTGGAAAATTCTTTAGAAATCGAGAAGATTCAGGGCCGGAGTATAGTCCCTTGATTGGACCTCCTATAAGTGACGATGAAGGGATGGAAAGGACTTCGTTGCGGAGCGCTATTCATATAATCACTTGGGGGTTCCCTTGCATAAATCATCCATCCACTCCACCTCCACCTCCACCACCGCCACCTCAGAACACAATGAAGCTGTCGATTTTCAAGGGCATCCGGAGTGAGGATACAAAAAAAAATTGGTTTGTTGTGGATGGTGAGTGGACCACACAGCAGATTACCGATGATAATATAAAAAAGGCACAATTTGTTACCACTCTGCAGGGTTGCACACTGACTTGGTACATTAAGTATTGTTCTAATAATCCTCTGGCATCGCTAGAAGATACTAAGGATGCTTTGAACAAGGAGTTTAGCAAGCCTAATTCTAACTTGCAATCTGTAGTCAACTTTAAGTAAATCACGATGAGGGTCGATGAGATTCCTTGCGTATTATATCAAAGGCTGAAATGTGTGATTTGAGAAGCAAACATGCATCTCACATATTGTCAGCATCGCGAATGATTTATAGCTTTGATTCTACCCCACCCGAGAATTTATCTGTCGCAACAGAAGATAGGAACTCACGCATAAGCCCTGGAAATTGTGATGAGACTGCATGCAACACCCATTCAGGATGTGACATTGGGAGTACAGTAGAATCACTCACAGTTGTAGAGACTCTGCTTGGAACTACAGAGCTTGAAGAAAGATAAGGAGATTAAACCATAGGTGCATGCAGAAGTCTGGTGTCTAAAGTGCAAGAGCTAGGGCCATGATAAAGACCACTACCCTATCTTCATGAATTATATTACAGGAGGGGGACCAATTCCCATAAATCCAGAAGCCCCGAGAGGGCCAAGCATGGGAGTTGCGCTATGGTGTGCTATTTTTCAGGTTGCTAGAAAACACGCAACAAATAATTTTCATTTGCTTCAAAAATTTGTTCAGACACCCCAGTATTTTTTCTATGACTTCTGCAAAATGGTGGGCCATGATGAGTGCCACTATTGCAACTATTAACTAATGATGAAAGGAAGGCCTACCTACTAGCTGCAAGAAGAGGCTCGGCCTCCATTACAGGGCATAGGGGGAGCGCGCGAAGGATATCAAGGATGAGGACGAGGCCAAGGAGGAGGAGGGCCCAGTAGAGGCTCGGGACAGGTTATCTATTACAACTGTGGAACACCAGGGCACTATGCGCAAGAGTGTCAAAATCCGACACACCCCAAATGCAGGTGAAAAAGGTGAAAAAGCTAAGATGCAGGTGAAAAAAGTGCAACCTTAGCAACCTACACAGAACTTACAGATGATGAGAGCTGATCCCCACGAGGAGGATCAGAAAATAAATATAGCACTGGGAAGCGGGATAAAAACTAGTAATGATAAAGGAAAACAGCTTGAAGAGGACAGATGGGTTCGCAAGGCCCCAAAAAAGGAAGTTGGTTTTGATTTCGTGCGCGCTAAGGAAAATTTTATGGAAGCTAAAAAAAATCTTTATTGAGGCCTCCACCTCAGGAATCCAAAACAAAGTGCAAGAAACCAACGTGCCTACAGAGGTTGATCCCTCTATTCTTACCACATTCTTGGAAACTTGCATGAAACCTCTGTGCGATAGAAAAGTTATGAAAGGCCTACAGGATATGATAAACAAATGCGCAAACAAAGAAAACGCCCCTGATGGACACTACGTAGTTAGAAAAAGTGGAAAACATAAGGCAAGAATGGGGCATGAGATGAGTCTCATCGCACAGATAGGAGATTATGAGATGGACCAAGTCATCTTGGATCTGGGGTCCGACTCAAACGTTTTGCCAAAGAAAACATGCAAAATAATGGGGATACATTTTCTACAGTGTTCTCTGATCCAGCTCAAAATGGTGAACCAATAGAAGATCATCCCTATGGGACGACTATATGGAGTAACAATTGATATAGAGGGTGCAAGTACTATGGCTGACTTTGAGGTGATAGAGATTGTTGATGACAATAATTGTTATGCTCTTAACCTGCAAAGCGATACCCAAACATAGAATTTGCGAAGAAAAGATACCGAGAACACAAAATATGCGAAGAAAATATACCCAGAGCACAGAATAGCAATGATTTTATTATCCAGAGAGAAATGTTCACAGGCCTCTTCGAGGGGTCAACCTCCAATAGAGTAGAGCTCGATTACAAAACAAGACACAATACTCCTCGCAGGGAGTCTCTATCCTTTATATATGACTCATACATGCAATACCACGAGCCAATATCGTGGATTTTATTAATACCATCTATCTAATACTACCGCCCATTTACCATCTAACTAATACTACCGCCCATTTGCAACTAACTGTGGTCCCGTCATTAATTGCGGGTTAACCACTTACAATTATTAATATGGGCTTTATTGACTCTTGACTATGACGTGATCCCATGACATAAATAAGGGGGTTAGGGTGGGACCCTAACATGCCCTCCCCCTTAAGACTAGCCTTGTCCTCAAGGCTGAAGCTGCGGAAACTGCTGAAGAATAGCGGCTGGTTCCCAAGTTGCATCTTCCAGCGAGGTGTCTTTCCATTTGACTAGGACCTCCTTAATCACGCGGCCACGCAGGTGCTTGTCTCGTGTGTCTAGAACCTATTCAGGTTGAAGCCAGATTGATCCTTCTTCATCCAATTCAGGTAGACTGGTTTGAACTCGGCAATTGTTTCCAATCACTTTCTTGAGGCACGATACATGGAAAACTGGGTGGATTTTTGCTGTAGGTGGCAAAGCCAGCTTGTAAGCCACTTCTCCAATGCGTTGAAGTACTTGATATGGTCCGTAGAATTTTGGAGAGAGCTTTTGACAGCCCTTGTCTTTGAGTGATGTTTGCTTATATGGTTGCAGCTTCAAAAAGACCTAATCCCCTTCTTGAAATTGGCGCTCTGAGCGATGTTGGTCAGCCTGTTGCTTCATACGGTTCTGAGCTTGATGAAGATTCTCGCGCAAGTGGGCCAGCATGGTTGCACGGTGTTGTAAGAGTTGATCCACTGCTTGTACTTTGGAGCACCCCGTGAGATAAGAAGTAGGGGACGGCGGAAGTTGTCCATAGACTGCTTCATAGGGAGTCATTTTGGTGGTGGCATGATAGTTGGTGTTATACCACCATTCCGCCAGAGGTAACCACTGTGCCCAAAGGTGTTGTTTTTCTGAAGTGAAACACCTAAGGTAGGTTTCTAGACATTTGTTGACGGCTTCGGTTTGACCATCTGTTTGCGGATGATATGAAGTAATGAGTTTGAGTTGAGTGCCTTGTATTCTGAAGAGCTCCTGCCAAAAATTATTGGTGAAGATTGGGCCACGGTCGGACACAATCGAAGTGGGCATGCCATGCAATTTGAAGATTTGATCCATGAAAGTTTGAGCAACCAAAGTAGGTGTGAATGGTTGGGGTAGAGCGCAGAAATGAGCATACTTCGATAGTCGGTCCACAACCACCATGATGACTGATTTGTTCCCAGACTTTGGAAGACCTGTAATGAAATCCATGGAGACATCCATCCAAATTGACGTCGGAATGGGCAATGGTTGTAATGTGCCTGGTGTGTTGACGGTTTCCCCCTTGTGGCGTTGACAGACGTCACATTCTGCTACAAAAGTAAGGATGTCCTGTTTCATGCTGGTCCAAAAAAATGATCTTCTGGTGCGAGCGTATGTCTTCTGAAAGCCCGAATGTCCTGCAATGGGAGAGGAGTGCAATTCTGCCAAAATGCGACTTTTGAGGGTGGATGTTGGTGATATGACGACTCTATCCTTGTAGCGAAGAATATCATTTTTCCACGAGTAGCCCTTGTTGGAATTAGGATCTGCCTGTAATTGAGAAATGAGTTGGGAGAGCTCAGGATGTGAAAACCATTCCCCGCGAGCCTCTTCAATCCAGTCTGGAATGGGGAGGGATATTGCGAGCAGAGTACTTTCCTCCTCAAATTGGCATGACAATGCATCTGCTACCCTGTTGTCTTTCCCTTTCTTGTAAATGATCTCATAATCATAACCCAGCATTTTGGCTAACCATTTATTTTGTTGGGGGGAAGATAGGCGTTGCTCCAAAAAATATTTAAGACTGTGATGATCTATGCGGATTTGGAAATGTCGCCCCAACAAGTAAGGTCGCCAGGTCTCAACTGCATGTAAGATGGCCATCATTTCCTTCTCATAGGTAGATTGGCCCAAGTTCTTCCCACTTAGTTGTTGGCTGGTGAAGGCCAATGGTCGCCCTTCTGGCATTAAGACTGCTCCAATACCTGTTCCCAAAGCATCAGATTCAATGACAAATGTTTTGGTGAAGTCCGGTAGTGCTAAGACTGGAGTGGAACACATGGCGGTTTTGAGAGCGGTAAATGCCTGTTGTGCTTCTTCGTTCCAGAAGAAGGAATTTTTCTTGAGAAGTTGCGTCAGGGGCTTCGCTATGCGGCCATAGTTGCGGACAAATTTACGATAATAGCCTGTGAGACCCAAAAATCCTCTCAAGCTTTTCAAGGTCTTAGGTTGAGGCCATTCTTGCATTGCCTGGATCTTTTTGGGATCAACCTTGACACCTTCACGGCCCACAATGTGGCCTAAATACTCAACTTCTTCCATGCCAAATGCACACTTAGACATTTTGACAAATAGTTTATGCTTGCGGAGCAGTTGCAAGAGGATATCTACATGCTTAAGATGTGCCACCCAAGTGCCACTATAGATGAGGATGTCATCGAAGAAGACCAGGACAAATTTTCTGAGATATGGTCTGAGGAGGTGATTCATAAGGCTCGGAAAAGTAAGGGGGCATTACAGAGACCAAATGGCATGACCAAGAACTCATAATGGCCTTCATGAGTTCTGAAAGCTGTCTTGGGAATGTCAACTTCCTTCATGCGAATTTGGTGGTAGCCTGAGCGAAGATCCAATTTAGTGAAGAATTGAGCCCCATTGAGTTCGTCCAGCAAATCGTCAACCACTGGGATGGGAAATTTATCTTTGACTGTTAACTTATTGAGGGCCCTGAAGTCTGGACACATCCGCCACTCCCCATCTTTCTTGAGGACCATGACGACTGGAGATGAGTAAGGACTAATACTAGGACGAATGACACCTGCTTCCAACAATTCCTTGATGATTTTTTCTATTTCATTCTTTTGGGTGAACGGATGTCTGTATGGCCGCACATTTGGGGGTTGGGCCCCTGGGACCAATGTGATGCTATGATCATGTTCCCCTCGTGAGGGTGGAAGTTCATGAGGTTTGTCAAAGACCGTCCGATGTTTATTCAAAATCTGTTGCATCTCAGGATGAATTGGCGAAGACATGGTATCTACTATCTGGATGGCATTAAATTGAGCTACTACTCCATGATGGCCCTTTTTTAACAATTTTTCCATACGATGCGAGCTTATGATAGAAGGGGCTCCCGCTTGTAGCCCACGGAGGGTATGTGTGTAGTCGTTCTGCTTAAAACTCATATATAACTCCTGGAAATCCATTGTGATTGGCCCAAGAGTGTGGAGCCATTCCGCACCTAGGACAATGTCGCAACCCCCCATGTGTATTGCAAACATGTGGGTTTTCAATTGATAATCCCCCATTTGAATTTTGACATTTTCACAGCGACCTTCACATTTCATTGTGCCTCCATCTGCAATCTGGACTTGGAAGTTAGAAACTGCTCGGACATAACAATGTGTTGCTTCAGCGATCTTTTGGTGGATGAAATTATGGGTACTTCCACTATCAATCAAAACTATTACTGGCCGATGTTTAAGAAAACCCCTGATTTTGAGAGTTTGAGGTGAAGAAATTCCTGCCAATGCATGTAGCGAAATCATTGGTTCATCAGATACCATCTCTTGTTGGTTATCTTCTTCGGTCGCCTCTGGTTCCTCAAGTGGTGGATCTTCCTCGGTGGAGCTGTAGTCAGTGGCATCTATTTGAAAAAACTTGTGCTCTTTGCATTTATGACCCGGGGAATATTTTTCATCACAGTAGTAACATAGTCCTTGCTTCCTTCTTTCGGCCATTTCTGCAGGTGACACCTTTTGAATCTTAAGTGTTTGGGTCATATTGGGAGCCTGTGAGGGACGACCTTTAGCGGGAAAGTTGGGGCAGCTGGATTGAGCTGTTAATGCCCGTTCCACCTTACGGGCTACCTGGCAAGCCTCGTTCCATGTGGGGGGGTGGTGGAGTAGAACCTGAGCTTTGATGGCTTCTTTAAGACCGCTGATAAAGCATTCCATGTAGAATTCATCTGTGAGACCCTTAGTGTGGAAGGCTAAGGCTTCAAAAGCGGTAATATATTCATCCACTGTACCCGTCTATCGGAGCTTAGTGAGATGCCCCAAAAAAGAGTCTTCCTGTTCAAAGCGATTTCGAAGAGCTTTGGTAAATTGGCCCCAATTCTGAAATTGTCCATTGCAACGCTGATACCATTCCTTCCATTGCCATCGTTCACTATCCAAGTACATGGTGCCCACCATAAGCTTAGTCCCCTCATCTATGATATGATTCAATTGAAAATACTGCTCCATTTGTGCTAGCCATGCGGACGTGTGAGAACCGTCAAATTTATGCATATCCAACTTGGGAGGTCTCTGATTGGGTGGTGGATGGGTGTGCCAGACGTGAGGAGAGTGGCTAGACTCCCCCTCATGGTATTCATGACCCTTATACGCCTCCTCGTGGGCTGGCTCCTTGCCCTTGTCCTGTAGTAGGCAATCTAATCCTTTAAGATGATTTTCGATCCTTTCCACCGCAGAGTGGAGGGAGTGCACATCTTCTTCTATTTTTTCTATCCTTTCATTGGCCATTACTTGAGCGCGAGTTTCTACCATACACCCGTCTGACGAAAATTTGGGACCGCCGAAATTTTTTTTACTAAGAATTGAATGGTACCACCTTGCTCAGCTCATCGTTCTGATTCTGATGGGCTAGGTCACCAATAAGCGCCCTGGAAGATCTCAGACTTTTTTTTTATTTTTTAGAAAACTCCTAACGGAGTTTTACTGCTTTCTGATCAATACTGCAGTCGCCAAATCCTCAAAATGTCAATGCCACCAAAAGTCCTACGAAAATTATATCCAGGTGCAGGAACCCTTTCCAACTACTCTGATCTGGCGAATCTGGGAGATCTGAATGGTGGAACAACTGCTGCTGCTGATCTGGAATATCCGATCTGGTGGATCCGAGAGATCTGAATGGTGGAACAACTGCTGCTGCTGATCTGGAATAGATGATGTGTGATCCCTCGAGAGAAAGGGAACTATGGTCTTGCGGAGTGTCAGGTGCTACAGATCGCAATATACATAAGGGTCTGACAGTAGTACTCGGCCCAATGTTTCAGGGCTCTAACTAAGGAGGATCGACCGTACCGTTAGCCGTACAACCCGACTACCCTATCGTACGGGCGAGTAATCTCTCCGAGTGCTGTTCTCGGTGTACTGTAGCCACAAGACGGCCGAAGTTTTATCTATGGCGAGGTTTCAAGGGAGCTAGGGGGCTTCCTATATACCCAGAGGGTACGTGGAAGATAGTCCGTGCGCGGTTCTGTCTAATGCGCTACTACTCGAAGGGGTACCCACAGGGGTTACAAGGGAGTCCAACAGACGTGACCACCTCTTGTATTTCCTGCGTGCATGTCTCCCCAAATCCGCAGGTTTATGCGCTTAACGACAGATCCCGTGGTTTAAAGACGCCGGAACACGTCTCTAGCCCAAAAAAAAATTTGCTAAAATTTGGAGATCCCACCGAGCCCTGGAAAGTGCTCTGATACCACTTGTTATGCTCTTAACCTGCAAAGCGATACCCAAACATAGAATTTGCGAAGAAAAGATACCGAGAACACAAAATATACGAAGAAAATATACCCAGAGCACAGAATAGCAATGATTTTATTATCCAGAGAGAAATGTTCACAGGCCTCTTCGAGGGGGCAACCTCCAATAGAGCAGAGCTCGATTACAAAACAAGACACAATACTCCTCGCAGGGAGTCTCTATCCTTTATATATGACTCATACATGCAATACCACGAGCCAATATCGTGGATTTTATTAATACCATCTATCTAATACTACCGCCCATTTACCATCTAACTAATACTACCGCCCATTTGCAACTAATTGTGGTCCCGTCATTAATTGCGGGTTAACCACTTACAATTATTAATATGGGCTTTATTGACTCTTGACTATGACGTGATCCCATGACATAAATAAGGGGGTTAGGGTGGGACCCTAGCAATAATCCATACCCTATGCTCCTCAGAATTGATTGGGCCATTGACATTAACAAGGTCATCAATTTAAAGAAGAGGATGATGTTGTTTGGAAGAAAATTGCTTCAGGTTGTAGTGCCTTTAGACCCTACAAAAGGGGTGCGCTACACTGAACCATTCCATGATTATGAAGAAAGTGAAGATGAACTGGATTAGATCTATAAAATAATATCATGATATCAAGACTGGATCAATCCAATGGTAGATGGGAGGATTGCATGGGACCAGGAGAGTTCCTGTAACTTTGATTTAGATGAAGAGTTGGAGCACTGGCAGAATCACTTGCATGAAGTATCGACACTGCACTACAACATGATGACTAAATAATTACACTATGTTTCATTGGAGGTGAGGAATTTACCCTATTATGATGGTTTAACTTATGTGGATACGTTTTTTGATGCATTTGAGTGAGAATTCCCTCAACATTGCCACTTCCAAGCATTAGATTTGGCACTACGTGCTACGCCCGCAAGGTGGTGGGGTATGCATAAGGATAACTTTGATGACTGGCGAGATTACAGAAGGATGATGAGGTTGCGATTTGGATGCCCTAACACTTGATTGATTGATAAATATGATGGGAGGGATGATCCACATGATCACCTAGCAACATGGACTAAAGCTTATGGAACGGAGCCATAGTTGGAGTGGGTACACCTATTTTTCCATACGTTGGATAGAATTACCATGAACTATTATTTGGAAATGGAGCTCTTCCATGGCACCACGGAGTGGGATAGTTTGAGGGAAGGGTTCCTATTAACCTTCAGTTTTGAAGATGGCTTCACGAGCATCGATGAAGCCTTACAGGAGATTAAGACATCGATCTTCAGAACACCGCAAGAACCTCTGGAATGGGTCCAAATAGATTGGAGCTCACAGTTGCACCATGCGTAGGAATGTTATAATGTGATAGCTGAAGAGGAGGATGAAGATCTGAGAAATATTAACATTCCAGATGCTGAAGGACATCACAAATTCGGGGTCCCGCAAATAAACAACCTGAACATCACCGCATCATTGAAAACAAAGAAAGTAAACATTAAGACTGAAGCAGAACTGAAGTTTGCAAAAATTGGAGATTGTTCGGACGATGCCATTATGGATAAAGTTCTTGAGCTACTCTGCGAGTACCAGGATATTTTCCCTAACAAGTTTTCAGACCTGAAGGGAATAATAGGTGACTTGGGCATCATGAAGATTACTCTAAATCTAGACGTGAAGCCTACTAAGTAGAGGTCGTGTCATCTTAATCCCAAATACAAGGAAATGTTTCGTCAGTAGTTGGATAAGATGTTGGAGGCGGGCATTTTAGAACCTGTGGAGGAATCTGATTAGGTGAGCCCAATGGTGGTTCAAGAGATGAAACAAGATGGTGAAATAAGGATTTGTGTAGATTTGCGGAAGCTTAACAATGCATGCATCCATGATCCCTTCCCGATGCCATTTATGAATGAAGTGTTAGAAAATGTTGGAGGGCGGGAGGCCTACTCATTCACTGATGTATTTTTTGTGTACCGTCATATTAAGACCATACCGAAGGATAGGAGCAAAACAACCTTCGCGATAGAATGGGGTTGTTTCAAGTATACTGTGATGCCATTTGGACTCAAGAATGCGCCTGTGATATTCTCTCGAGAAGTTATAGCAATGTTTAAGGAGTTCATCCATAAGTTCTTGGAAGTATACTTTAATGATTGGATGGTGTTCGGTTTAGTGAAGCACCATGTAGCAAGTCTGTGCCTAATGTTGGATACATGTCGCAAATATCAAATCACACTAAATTTGAAGAAATGTTTATTATGTGTTCCCTTTGGAATTTTGCCAGGTCATGTGGTATGCAAGCAAGGATTGATGGTTGACCCTACAAAGATTGTGGTAATAGTGAATTTGGAAGACCCGAGGAGTGTTAAGCAGTTGCGCGCGATGCTGGGACATACTGGATATTACAGGAATTTCATCAATGTTGATGACCAGATTACCGTGCCCATGGAGAAGTTGCTGAAAAAGGATGCAACATTCTGTTGGGATGAAGAATGTTAGTGAAACCTAGATATTTTGAAAGAAAAGATGGTCACCGCACTGATCTTGTTATTCCTAGATTGGAAGAAGGAATTTCATGTCAACATTGATGCCTCTTGCATTGCATTGGGTGCAGTGTTAACACAGGCTAGTGAAGGAGAAATGGACCACCCTATGTCCTTCACAAGTAGGAATTATCGAAAGTGAGAAGAATTATTCAACGACTGAGTGCGAAGGATTGGAGATGATATACGCGCTACAAAAGTTTAGGCACTATTTGTTAGGAGGGAATTTCAAGATGTACACAGATCATTCTACCTTGAAATACTTGGTCAATAAGCCTATGTTGGGAGGGGGGAAGATCTGCCGATGGTTGCTGCTATTCTAGGAGTATGACTTTGAGGTCATTGTGAGGCCAGGGAGGTTAAATGCAGGACCTGATCATCTCTTGTGAATCGAAATAGGTGAAGAGCCTACCAATTTGGAGGAAGAGTTGCCATATGTGTAGCTCTTCGCGGTGTGTGTAGCAGATAATCATTTTGTAGATGTTATCCACTTTTTGACTATGGGGATGGCACTGGAAGGGTATACAAATCAACAAAAGAAGGAACTAGTAGTGCGCGCGACAAACTTTTCAGTGATTGCGGGACATTTGTATAAGATGGGTGCATATGAGATATTGCGAAGATATGTGCTAGATTTTGAGAGAAATAACATGCTTGTTGAAGCTCAAGGAGGGGATGTGGGAGGACATTATGCAGGAAGGGTGACTGTGCAGAAGATTTTGCGTGCAGGTTTATGGTGGCCTATGTTGCACAAAGATTCCAAAGTGTATTGTAGGTCACACGATTTCTACCAAATAACTGGCAGACCATCGCGGAGAGACGAGTTGCCATTAAATCCTCAAGTATCTTTGCATCCATTGGAAAAATGGGCAATTGATTTTGTTGGGCCAATTCAGCCCCCATGAAAGAAAACTGGTGCATGCTATATAATCATTGCAATGAAATATTTAACTATATGGGTAGAGGCATAGCCAATTAAGGATTGTGCAGGGGCTACAGTAGCAACGTTTTTATTTGATTATGTGTTAACCATATTTTTTTGTCTAAAGGTGTTAATGAGTGATCGAGGTATGCATTTTTTAAAAGAGACAATCAGTGCATTGACTGAGGAGTTCTAGGTCTATCACCAGAAAAGAATAATGTATCATCCACAGGCTAATGGAATAATTGAGGCCTTTAATAAGATTTTGGAGAACGGACTGATGTAGATTTGCAACACATAGCGAAATGAATGGGATGTGCGTGTACCTGCTGTACTATGGGCATATAGGACTACTTGCAAGAAGCTGACAGGAAAAACATCATTCAGGTTGGTCTATGGGGTAGAAGTCGTAATGCCAATGGAGTATACTATGCCTAGTCTGTGCATAAGAACTTTCACAGGTATGGCAGATCGCGAGGCCTTGGAGGAATGACACATGTAACTGAGGGAGCTTGAAGAGGACTGCTTCTTGGTAGGATTCCATTAGCAAGTACAGAAGGAGTGTGAAAAATCATGGCATGATCGACACATCAAGCTTTACACTTTCAAGGTAAAAAATATGGTCTTGTTGTATTATGGAAAATTCCCTAAGTTTTTGGGAAAATTTCAGATGCATTGGCTGGGGACATATCCTATCAAAGAAATTATAGATGGAGGTGCAGTTCATCTCATGAAGTTGAATGGGGAACCTTTCCCGAGAAGGGTGAATGGAAGTTCTTTGAAGTTGTCTACAGGGGATCATGTGCAATGACTATATGGTGGCAAGACAGTCTTAGTGCTCCAAGAAGTTGCAAGGGAGCGCGACACTATAAACTACACTGCCAGGTTCAAAGGACTACATAGCAGGTGGGCTGCACGGAAGATGATGAAGATATAATATATGAAGTTGTGCGTGGGAAGCTGTGCTATGGAGGGGAGTACTGCGCAGCACAGTAGAAAAGTGACCGTTGGGGTCACTATTCATGACTTGACAACCAGAAGATGGTTAAGAGGAGTGGGTTGGTGGAATTTAAGACCAAAATCTTTGAAGATCTATCGCCAAGACAACATTAATTATCAAAATTTGTGGGGAACTATTGGATTCAGATTCAAAACCCACTATAAATTATGCATGCCAATCCAATAGAGAAGAATTTGCACCCTTAGATTTCTTGTTGAGCTTTGTTATTTTTCGCCCATGAACCGATCATATTAGGAGGATTTAGTTGTGAGTCCTGCATTTGCTAAGCTATCAGAGCTGAATCACAAATTTATTCTCGAGAAAATGCTTGGGCCAAGCCCTACTAAAACTGTGAGCACTGGGGGAGATGTTGCCTCTCAGGGAGCCACCTAGGAAGCGGTGAGTATGGAAGCTCCGACTCCTGTTCCTATGGCGCCAAGGTCGCCTAGGCCAAAGCCTACCCCTACTAAAGAAACGTTGAAGCCGAAGAAGTATAAATAGAAAAATCTAGTACTAGTGCGCAAGTCTCCCTAGAAGCATTCTGCAGCACAGAAACAAAAGAAGGACAAGTAGCCCAAGAAGGGAGTTGACCTGGAGGTGGAGGAAGGCTAGGGCATATAAGAGATAGGCACAGAAGACAAAGATGCTAAGGGAGTGGAGCCCATCACAAAGCTACCTGACTATATCCCTCCATGCAAGGGGAAGGCGAAGGTCACAAAGGACCTAGATTTAGACAAATTTTCATTTCTATGCCCCTACTGCCTGAGAAGGTTCCCTTTGAAGGTCTCCAGCTTGCGTAGATCCCACTATTGAAGATGGAAGATTAGGACCTCACAGATCATGCTAGGTTTCCTCACTTAGAAACAGATAACTATATGAAGTGTGTCTACTACACAGAGTCCAATGTTACTACGCTAGAGATGGTGGAATGGATCTGCGTGTGGAGAATTCGGGATTACTGAATTTGTTGTGGGTGCCCCATTATTACTACACCCTTATCAACATAATTTGTGTGCACCAAGTGCTCACTTTGGTGCACGATGAGTGCTTATGGATAGGTAGGCCTATCACCATCACTGACATGCTTATCCACAAAATCACACATCTACCATACGAGGGATTGAATCCAACCAAGGAGTTTGGCGGAAAGATAGGAGAAAAGGATTTGACATAAAAAATGAAGAAATAATTTGACCTCGTGAAGAAGGCACGAGGATATTCAATCACCTTAATAAACGACCTTGCAGTGAAAATTTCCACACAGATCTTAGCGGTGAAGATAATGAGAAAGTGCCACACGAAAGAAGTTCCAACGCCCATGGTCTCCCTAGCTGCATAGTGCATAAAGGGTGTGCAGTTCAACTGGTCTAGGTACCTATGCTAGGAATTCGTCACGAATTTTCATGAGGCCCAGGATGAGACCAAGTCATTCCATTACACTTGGTTGCTACTCTCTATTGTTTTGGTTACATGGGAGCTACTCGAGAATAGCGAGTTTCCTTTGCTGGAAGAAGGATTACCGAAGGCAGCGTAGTTCGCCTCCTTGTGGGCTATAAAGGACCTTGTGCGGATCACAGAAAAAAAAAAAAATTGGGTCATGTTGAAGCCCGAAAAATCGGGTCGACAACAAGGGGGATACCCACCTGGTCCAGACCTTGGTTGGCAGCTCCTTATCCGTTTGGTATAGCGGGTTTGACTGGGGATAATGGGACCAGTTTCCCAATCTATGAGTGTGTGTGTGTAGAATTCGATGTTGCTGATCTAACAATTCCTATTTAAGATATTCTAATTCTAATTTTAATCTAATTTTATGGTATTGTAATCTAATAAACAACACATCTAAATCTATACTAACCCGAGATGTAATTTTTCTATTATGCAATCTAAAAAGATTTCAAATAACAACTGGTAATAAAGATCATTCAACGATTATAAGAAAGGAAATCAATAAATATGAACCACTTTGCATAAAAAGTTAGACGAAACAGTTGTGAAAAACATATCGCATAATGAGCTATTCATACATTAAGCATAAATAAATAGCTATCACCGTACAAAAGTGCCAAATGATAACTCAGGCATTCATGCAATAATACATAAACAACTAAAAACTGTATATCACTTTAACATATAAGCAGAAATGGTCAAGAGATAAAAGTACCATTTATGACTAGTCCTACTCATAAGCTTCAAGCAACAATGATTTATCTCTCATTGCTCTAACATCCACTAAGAGTACAGAAGTGCAACATCAGTAGCAGATATCAAATGCAAACATCAACAAATATTAATCCATTCATTCACCAAAACCTCCTCTGAGGGTGCAAAAGTGCATGTTCTGAGGACATGTTTTTGATAAATTTCTGGACCCTTCTCTAAATGCATGAGAAGAGCTTAAATACCACTAACTAAATAATTTAATTACACAAATTCAGGATACGGTTTAAATGACCACCCTTTTTCTAAGCAAAACTATTTCTAAAAATTAAATCTAATATCTAACTATTTCTGCATTTGCTCCTTAATGTTGCAAGCATTCAGTATTTTTCCTGGGTAGAGTCGGCTGACTGTCTTCCGCTTTTGGTTGAGCTAAGCAAACAGAAATGGTAAGAGTTGGCACCACCTTCTTGGCAAGATCAATGATATACTCGAGAGTCATCCTCTGGCTATGTGGATTTACTGCGTATGCCCAATAATAATCCAAGTTCAACTTGGTTAACCCTTGAATTGTTTCTGCCTTTTTCTCTTAGCTTTCTGTTTCCAGTTTGTTCTTTACCATTGCTTTCTTGCATTTTTCGGGCTTACAAATGACTAAGAAGTTAGAGGCTTTGCTTTTTGAGCAATTTTCTTAGTGATGCACGATTAGCGCTAGGCGCTAATCGTGCATCAGAAACTGCCTCCGTTCTTTGATCCAGGCTCTTCTGATGTGTTTTTCGCTTTTAGAGCCTTTTTCTTCACTGGTTATAAAGCTTCAAAATTTGCAAAAATAATGCTTTCGTGAGCTCTTGACCTTGAGTCATTAAACTTCCTGTTGATATCAGCATCATTCAATACTCATTCAACCATGGATGTAAATGAAAGATCTGTAATGGATGGCTCAGCAGCATTCTGTGAATCTGCGGCTCTGTTGCATGCGGTATATGTTTATGAGGGCGTCTTTTCTCTGTCTTTGAACATTAGAGCGTTACCCTTTTTCCTCGTAGCTTCCTGCACATCACTTTGGGTAACTTCTGTTTTTTGTTCCTGCAGTTCACAAGTGAGGGAAGAGTAATGACAATAAAAATCGACAGGAAAGCTTTAAACTCTACAGATGTACAAAAACATGCCACCTGACGTGATTTGACTCTTCGAAAAACACAAAACCATTTTTCATTAACAACTGTCGTATAATTCATTAATTATCATTAAAGCGCGTATCCAGTTCTTGGTTTATGGAAAACATTTCTTGAATATTGAGCCGGGAAAATTTGCGATGGAATGTTTCTGTGATCTGTATCGCAGTATCTCAATTCGTTGTTATCGCATTACTGCAATTTCATCGTGTTGTGCTATCTCAAGGTTGCTTGATCGCGCTATCACAAGATCGCGGATCGCAATATCACAGTATCGTGAGTCGCAGTATTTGTCATAATCGTTATGTGTCTTTCCTGCAATTTTGCGATATGCGATATGCGATATCGCATATCGGCGATTTTTTAAGGTTTTCCAATGTGAGTGTTTATTAATGCATGCGATGCGATGGGGTTCGCGTTGCAATCTCGCAGTTTATCATTTTTACTCATAAGGAAATGTCCTATCCTTCTTTACGCGATGCGATGTTTCTTTAAGGAGTAAAATACATGAGCCTTAATTGATTTTTTGAATTTTTTACTAAGGGTCCCCACTTACCTAGTGTTATTGCTAATACTAAATAAGGAGGGGGGTTGTTGGTGGCCACAACAATTGGCGATTCACTTGGAAGAACCAATTATCTCTGCTTTTCTATTGATTTTCTAAACTTCCAAACCAGAAAATTTTTTAGAAAATTAAACTTTATTATGGAAAGATAAAGTACATTATGCTCTAACCTGTCAATGATATTTTGTTTCAACCATTTTCCACTTTGATTATTTGCTTCCTCAGGCTAGTCCTTGTATTTACATCAGTCATTATTTGGTCTTGTAAAGATAAAACAAAGTCTCCTCTGTAAACCAGTTTTAAATATGCTCACTTGTCGTAGGTAGAGCCTCTGCTGCCAGCAGGCATTTATAGCCTTGACAGGGATACCTGTTACCCAGCAATGATCCTGTATCCTACTTAAGGCAGCCTACAACTTTCAGAGAAAAATCCATATCCACACTTATTGCTTTGATTTTCTTTTTTATTCTTAAAGAACAATGTCTTGGTTTGGTAGCCAAATTATGACACAGTCATTCACTTGATTTATAACTTTGCTGAACAAGTTGGCTCGTCATGAGACCCCTTGTCTTTTGATTGCAACAATCTTGAGTCATTGCCCTATTGTGGTGTACAGTATTGGCAAAGTCAGCAAGTTATAATACCTATGATAATGATAAGCCGGCTCGTGATGAGACCTCTTATTCTTCAAGATAAAGTGTATCCTTGGGTTGTTCTTCTGAAAGTTGTGATTTCCTTAGCAGGGAGGAAGTCATTGTTTCCTTAAGATAGCTCTGGATGGCAATAATAGAGTTTTTGGAAACAGTTGTTCTACAAAGAATCTTTATTTTGCTATTGATACCTTTCATTGTACTAAGTTAAAACAATTTCTTCACTAAAGGTGGTTTTCATCAAACTTTTGGAAGTTGAAACTAGTATCATATCTAAGCTAGAGTCTTTAACTATATCTATCAATAATAAAGATCAGTTTTCCAAAAGATTTGCTATTTATATAAGCGAAAAGTTCAAAATCTGAAAGAGAATTGGTGTCTTTTTCGTAAATGCCTAATTTAACCACTCACTACTGGTTTTATTATGAAAAAGAAAGACAACTACTCTACAAAAATAGAAGAATAATCTTCTATGGAAAATATTTCTTGAGAATTTGTCCATTAACAGGCAAAGGATCCCTCTTACCTGCTAAATCCTATAACACAAACGTTGATGGACCTATGACTTCTACAATTTGAAAAGGACCAAGCCACATTCTTTGAAATTTTGTATGTTTGCCCTTTTCTTCATGAGCCTTGTCCCACTTTAAAACTAAATCTCCCATCTGAAAATCTTTTCTGGTCATTATGTTTGAATCAAAAGAGGATTTTACTAGTGCTTGATGATGAGCATGCGTTTTCCTAGCCTGTTCTCGTTGTTCTTCTAATTTAATTATTTCCATTTGTCTCAGCTGTAAGGAGGAAGTGGGTACTTCATCAATGTATTGAACTAAAGACAAAGAGGGAATTGCTAAGTGAGTCGGAAGAACCACTTCTTTCCCATAAACTAAATTAAAGGGAGAAGTGCCGATAGAAGCCTTTTGCATTATTCGGTCTACCCATAAAGCATATATCAAAGCCTTATGCCAATTCTCATGATTTTGGTCAACTGTTCTTTTAATAATCCTGATTAGGTTTTTATTTGTGGACTCAGCTAACCCATTGCCTTGCGGGTAATAATTGGTCGAATATTTAAGTTTGAATCCTCTTTTAAGTGTGAATTCATTCATTGCATTTCCAGAAAAGTATGATGCATTATCAAACATTAAAGCGGATGGTAATCCAAACTTGGTGTTTATAAATTGATCTATGAACTCAATGATATTTTCAGAATTAGCCGTCTTGAGTGGAACTGCTTCTACCCACTTAGTAAAATAATTTGTTGTTGTGAGGATGTATCTATGCTGCTTAGAAGAGTGAGGAATGATATCACCTATTATGTCCAATCCCCATTGACTGAAAGGTTGCTCGATGTTTACCGGCTGTAGTGGCAAGGATGGCTTCTTTTGTTTTCCAGCAGTAGTTTGGCAGACTTGACATCTCCTCACGTAACTGTGTGAGTCTTTAAACATCGTGGGCCAGTAATATCCTGCGCGCAAGATTTTATGTGCAGTAGCATCTCCAGCATAATGTCCGCCTGCCGGCCCATCGTGGAGTTCCTGCAAAACTTTTTCAACTTCAGATTTCTAAAGACATCTAAGAAGAACAGAATCATAATTTACCCTAAAAAGAATATCGTTTATGAGCTGATATTGTTTGGCTTTCAACCTAAGAGCTATTTTCTTAGTATGATCGAGGTGTGAAGGAGCATACCCGTTCTTAAGATAATAAATGATATTAGCGTATAATGACTCTGTATCGTTTAGGCTTACCTCGCACATTTTTACTTCTTCAGATGGAATTTCACAAATTTGCGATGCTCCAGCTAGCATTTTGCAGAAGCCTTGACCTCTTACAATGTTTGTTGGTTTAATCTCAATGTCATATTCCTGTAAGGCAGTAACCCAATTGGCCCTTTTCTCACCCACATCCTTCTGTACTAGAAGGTTCCTTACCACTGGAAACGGTACTATAATCTTAGTATGGGTTTTAAGTAAGAAAGGTCTGAAGTATTTGACCGATTTGAAAATGGCGTAAACCTGTTTCTCCACGTCTGAATAATTTAATTCAGCACCCTGTAAATTTGAACTGAAAAACGCAATTGGAGCTTCTACTTTTTCTTGATTTTCTTGAGTTAGTATCGCAGCATATGACTTATCTGAGGCAAATATGTATAAAATAAAAGGCTCTAAAAAATTTGGAGTTGCTAAAGATGGAGCATTAATAATAGCTTGTTTGATCAGGTTGAATGCTTCATGTTCATCTTGGCCCCATTTAAAATTTGAGTTCTTTTTAATCGTGGTTTGCAAAGGAGACATGATTCATGAAAAATCTGGAACGAATCTCTTTACAAAGTTGATCTGACCAAGGAAAGACTGCATGGCTTCTTTGTTGTGAGGTAGGGATATTTCAGAAATTTCTTTGATTCTGTCCGGATCAATGTGAATACCGGGATTTGACACTATGAATCCTAGAAGTTTCCCTTCACTTAGAGCGAAAAAAGATTTCTTTGGGTTAAGTGAAATTCCATACCTTAAACACTGTTGAAAGATTTGTTTCAAGTCTTTGAGATGGTCACTTTGCTTCTTCGAATACACGGTTATATCATCCAAATAAATTACTACAGATTTATTGACTAAACCTTTGAATGCGATGTCCATGGCTCTCTGAAATGTGGCACCAGCATTAATCAAACCAAATGGCATTTTTCGATATGCGTACGTGTCCCATTTAGTTCTGAATGTGGTTTTTAGTTGATCATCAGGATGTACTAACACTTGATTGTATCCTAAAAATCCATCCAAGAAAGACATTAATTTTGAGCCCGCCACTGCCTGCAGTATCTGTTCCATAGGTGGTAGAGGAAAATTATCTTTTTGGCAGACCTTGTTAAGGTTTCGAAAGCCAATGCAAATCCTAATATCTCCATTTTTCTTTCTAACGGGTACCATATTGGAGACCCACTTGGAATGTCTGATGGGAAAGATTATTCTGGCTTTCAATAACTTATTGAGCTCAGTTTTTATCTGATTTTCTAAATTGGGGTGGATCTTTCTCAGCGTTTTTTGGACAGCTTTTTCATTATCAATCATGGGAATAGTATGTTGGATGATGGAAGTGTCGTATGTTTTCAGCTCATCATAATTCCAGGCAAAAACATTTTTATATTATCTCAAAAGACGAATATACGTTGATTTTTCTTCAGGGGTTAGGTTGAGGCCTAGATTAATGTTTTGGGGTTTGGCATCGGTTCCTAGGTTTACTAATTCATAGTTCAAGGTTGAACTTTGGAGTTTTGAATTGGTAGACCTTTTAAACTAATCTTTCAAATCGTACAAGTCTTCTAACTTGACCACCGACTTCGGTATAACATCGTTAGTGCTATCTTGTTGCAATTATCGATCATGTTGGTCTTCGTCAATTATTTGATTGGAGTAGGATCCTTCAGATGTGAGGAAATTTACAATATCAGGATCATCATTGAATACTCTCCAATTTGTGATGTTATCAGGAATGGATGGTCTAAAGATTAATTCTATTGACAATCTACCTGGACTAAAATCTTCGAAAGGAATAAGCTTAGAAGCTACGTTAGCCAAAAGGTCTGCACTTGTGTTTTGGAGTTTGGGGATTGAAGAAATATTAAATGCTACGAAATGCTCAGTCAGATCTTGAACTAAGGATTGATAATGTTTTAAATGACCTTATAAGCAATGTATTGTGTTACGTACCTGTTTAACCACAATCTCAGAGTCTCCGAAAACTTGAAGATACTTGACGTCTAACTCGATTGCTTTGTACAAGCCTTGGACCAAAGCCTCATATTCTACTGTATTGTTGGTGCAATCAAATTCGAGTCTGCATGTAAGCATGATCTTATCTCCTTCTGGACTAATCAAAACGCATCCTGCTCCTGCTCCTTCGTTAGATCTAGAACCATCAAAAAATAATTTCCAAAACAAAGATTTATTTACAGGTTTATCTAAAAAATTGATACATTTCGAACTATCAGTTCGAGAAATTTTTCGACTTGGGACAAAACAAAGTGTTCTAAATAGGGTGACGCATGAGCATTGAAATTGCCAAGGAAAGAATCTACCGAGTAATTTCCAATAATGCTGTTGTTATATGCTACTGGTTCATTCTCCCCCTCTAGCTCCATTACTATGTACTTCTGGTGTAGCTCTCATTCAATTTTTATTTGATTCAGTTTACTGTTGTAGGGAGCCACATGTGCGACCAGTCGGTTGCGAAATATCCATGAAGTTTTTCTGACCAATCCCTGCTAAGGATTAAGCCATAGAATTCTGGAATATCAACAACTAGAATGTCAATAACTTGACATACCTTTGGGTTGGATGACAACCTTATGGTTACTTGATTTATTTCGCCGATCACTTCGACTTGAGATTGATCTAGCTGAACTATGAACACAGTGGATTTCTGTGGTTGAATGTTTAACTTGGCACATATGGATTTGGGTAAAATATTCGATGAAGCACCAGAATCTACTAAACAAGTGTGCACATTTTTATTGAAGATTTCATAAGTAAGGAGAAACGGGGGAGTGTGAGATCTTGATCTTCCTCCAATTAGAGCGATTTCATTTGGATCAATCTTATTGATTGCGTTAGTTGGAGGTCTTCCCATATTATGAGAAGCTTGAGAAAGTACAGCGGCAGGCAAAGGTGCTACTGGCACGGCATGTAATTCTTTCATCATTATCTTCTGTTGATGCTTTAACTTGCTCAGTTCGTAAAGGGTGATGTTGGCCCTAGTCTTCTTCATGTCTTCTATAATATTGTACTCCATTTCATCCGACACGATCAGTGTTTTAGATGGAGTTGTTTCGTCTGTTTGGACTGGGCTGGTTTGAGTCGCTTTAGATGTCGTTTTCTTTGATGCGACTTTATCCTTTATTGCAGAGCTTGCGCTCTTCGGCTTAGGGATAGTTTGGGGAGGATCAATCTGATTTTTGCTTCGTGTGCTAACTGGGAATACTTCTTGATCTTCTTCTTGTGGGAGGATGAAATCACACATTCCTTGTAATTCCACAACCTCTTCGTCATCAGTTTTCCCTTCAGTGGCAATTTCCTCTTCCTCTACCTCGGATTCAGCATTTGAAATGGCATTGGGTGGCTTTGAATCCATAGAAGGACCTCTTTTAAAAGCTCTTTAGGGATTTTTTGAAGAAGTTTCTGCTACTTTCTTTTTGATGTCGACCATTTCATTGGACATGGTCTTTAGAACTTTATGCAATCCTTCCAAATCGAATGGATCCTTTGCTTGGTTCTTCTTGGAGTCTTCCTTGAAGGTGACTTTTTTGGATTTACGTTCCTCTATCGCGGATTTCTTTTCCAAAGCTATTATTCGTTTCTCTACTGCTACTGCTTCTTTCATGTTATCAGTTAAGGTTGTTTTATTGGCCCTGTCCACGAAGATTGCTATGTTTGATGGTAGAGCGGTGATATACCATTCACATCGTACTTCTTCGTTGGGCTGGGAAGCAGTAGGAATTTTGTTGAAAATTTTATTAAAACGTAAAATGAAATCCTTGATAGGCTCTCTAGTTTCGGCTCTAAGGTTGGATAGGTCGTTGATTAACGTTGCCATAGATCTTTCATCACCAAAATTGGTCAGGAATTGGTCCTGGAAGATGTCATAATTTGTGATGGATCCGGAGGGTAATGAAAAATACCATGACGCAGCTGTTCCTTGCAGAGTATAAGGACAAAGCTGAACAACAGCATCTTCATTAGTAACCCCATTGAGATTAATGGAAAGCATGAAGTTGTTTATGTGCTCTTCTGCTAGCATCCCTGCCTCGGGATTAAATTTAGGCAGCCATTTCTCAGGATGGACTGGTATTTGACTCAAGGGTGCAGGCATTAAGACTGCCCCAGGGTTATTCCATGGAGACTGGGCCATTGTTGAACTGCTAACAGAGGAAAGTGCAGAAGATGATCCCTGCGGCTGGGAGGATGAGGATACTACGATTGTAGATGATTGAAGAGGGGTTGTGGGAGTTCCAGTGGACAGATGGACGATGATCTGGAGTGGTGGAGTGGATGGTTGACTTCGCAGTGAAGAAGTTGAGATGGACGATGTTGACGAAAGAGTCTCGCTGTCGGACTCTTTGGGTGATTTCATCGTTCTTTTCCTGGTGGGGAGAGGTAATTCAGTTGGATGAACGTCAAACTTTTCACTCTTTAGCCTGGTTAGGGGATGAGCAGGATTGTAATGCGAAGTCACGTTGCCTTGAGATTTATCATACCTTTGAGGAGAAATGGAAAATCGCTGAAGTTTGTGAATCAGAGATTCGAATTCAGGAGGTTCAACGATAGATTGTTCTGAAATGTCAGGGTGGGTAGCAACAGTTGATACTCGAGCGACTTCTAACTCTGGATTTAAGTGTAATGGAGAAGTCGGGGGAGATGGTGAAGGCGATTTACTCTCAGAATGGTATTCAGATTTGGATTTATTTGCCATTCATAGTTCATGCCCTCCTTCTAGCGCCAAATATGTTGAAGCCCCGAAAATCAAGTCGACAACAAGGGGGATACCCACCCGGTCCGGACCTTGGTTGGCAGCTCCTTATCCGTTTGGTATAGCGGGTCCGACTAGGGATAATGGGACTAGTTTCCCAATCTATGAGTGTGTGTGTGTAGAATTCGATGTTGCTAATCTAACAATTCCTATTTAAGATATTCTAATTCTAACTTTAATATAATTTTATGCTATTGTAATCTAATAAACAACACATCTAAATCTATACTAACTCAGGATGTAATTTTTCTATTATGCGATCTAAAGAGATTTCAAATAGCAACTGGTAATAAATATCACTCAGCGATTATAAGAAAGGAAATCAATAAATCAAGTGTTGCAGCAAATCAAGAAGAAATATATGTAGACACTAGGGAGCATACAAAAGGATCTGTGCGAGCTGGAGATCCAGGAAAATTAGATATAGGTGGGCATGGGTAAAGCGAGCATAGAATAGGAAAGCCTAGCATGTGGGATGAGTCAAGCAGCGTAATTGGTAAGGACCTTAGACCTCAGGACTGTTGCATTACCAGAAGGGTCCCTTCCTGTAGATTCAGTCAATGACCGCATCATATTAAGAACACTTAAGAACATCACGTTGAACATCGTAGCGCTCCCTAATGAGATTCTTCACACACTACATGCAGGGGTAATAGCAGTGCGCTCTCAACCTCATCAGTGAATACATGGTGAGAAATGACCAGATGTTCACCGAGAAGGTGCAAGCCTTACAAGAAAAGGAGATGATGCATGCACAGAGATCCCAACTAGAGTCCGTAGTTATAGAGGCATGCAGAATAGTGCATTTGTTGCATATCCGTGAGGACACACAACTAGAAGAAAATATTATCAAATTAGTTGTTGGGGTGTGTGAAGCAAAGGAAGAGTTTGGTCGAGTTCAATTTGAACTCAATATGAAAATAATGGAGTTGTAGTTAAAATTGCATCCCACGACTCTGCCTGAGGTCTAGGAGCAGTGTGGAGCCACCATTAGAGAAAGAATGACCATCTTGGATGCCATAGTCCGTGACTGTTCGGGATTATTTGAGAAATCCATGGAATTGGTGAAAAATCTACAGGAGCATCCCAACCTGTAGACATTGAATACAGAGATCAGGGAGTTGTAGCAGTAGTATGATGAAATCCGAGCAACGTCACACTCCATTGCACCAGTGCAACACCTTGCCAAATTACAGGAGGGAAAGCATCTCCTAGCACAGGTAGAGTCGGCATGAAAGAAGGAGGCCTTGCTAAAGGCTAGGTTGCAACATTAGTTGGACGAAACATATTAGATCATGAGAACCATCCAGGATAAGCTTAAGGGCTTGCAACAGACACAGCAAGCAATGAGGCTAGCCGCAGAAGGACTAGCTACAGAAAAGTTAGTCAAAGAAGTCAAGCAAGTATCCATGCAGAGTGTTTCCGAGGTTGCAGTAGTTCAGGCGAAGCTGGGGGGTCATTGTAGCAAGATCGCAGTGCCAGCTAAGTGACTCGAGGGCGAGTCACAATCCTTGTGTTGGGGCCTTGTTGGGATGGGGTCCCCTGGGTCAATTTTGGGGTTAAAATAACCCAAGTTTTGACATATTTGTGTAAATGATGTAAAGTATCCATGATTTGTGGATGCAGAGCACGTAGATGGTTAGGAGTCAAAAGGGTTTTAGCCCTTTGTGTATGTAAAGTTTGAGTCGGTTTTGAGATTCGCCCATGGTCCGTGGACCATGGGATTGTATGTAAAAGGCTATAGATAGGTGTGTCTTAGAAAGTCTAAGGCATGTCTATGGAGAAGAACAGATGGAGTCTTAGAGTGATAATGAAGAGAAGTGGGTTGGATAGGAAAGAAAGGCTTTGTAGTTGAGCACGTAGAGGCCTAGGTAGAGTCTACAACTGAGTGCACAGACCCCTACAGCTGAGTGGACAGGGTAGTTTTGAGTCTGTAAACCTGAACTGAAGATCAATAAAGAAGATTATTGAAGAATTCCTTTGTACATTTGTTTATTTTTGTTTACTTATGTTTACGATATATGATGTGGATGGATAATGTGTTTATGAAATATTGATCTAATGATGTGTGATTCACTTGAATAAGTCTTAATAAATGTACGCAATGCATGTTAAGTACTTTCGCGAAACTGTGATGAATTTTGTTATGTTTTCTAACTACTTAATTAGATCTGCGTGAGATCTAATCTAGGATTATTTTCTGGTGCACGTAAGTGGATGAATAGACTATTAAGGGTCCGCAAAGACTGATCGTTGACCTTCATGAAGGTTTGAAGGCTATTTTAACAGAGTTGCAGTACCGAGCCCTAAGGGTTTATAGATCTGCACGAAGGTAGATATAGGGTGCTAAAAGACATCACACTAACCTTTGGATGCAGAAACTTGGTTCCACCATCCCCCCATACTTCCTCGGGTGAGACTACAACCTATGCTAGGTAGGTTGTTTCTGAAAGGGCCAGTAGTGTAGGGTTTTGTTGGTTGGCACAACTAACTCTGAACTTGGGTCAGGACCCCCTAAGCCAACAGTATTGGACCCCAAATCCAAAATGACCTGGTCCATTTCATAATCACCTATCTATGGTGTTAGCTGCATCTCTTGCCCTATTTGTGCCTTATGCTTATCGATTTTTCTAACCACGCACTGCTCCGAAGGAGTCTTTTCCTTATTGGTGCACTTGTCTATTAGGTCCTACAATCCTTCCATAGCCTTCTTGTCACGTAGTAACTTTATGTTAGTCTCAAAAAAGGTAGTGAGTATGCAAGGATAAACCTCTGATGGCACATTGGTTTCCTGCATCTTGTCTTAGCTTTCTGAGGTGGAGACCTCACCGAAGCTCTTCTTGTTTTCCATGAATGTTTCCTTAGCACAATTAGGATGAAAGTCGACTTCCTTCTCTAGAGCTTTGTGGACCCATCCCTCTTCTTCAAGCTACTTACCTTTATTAGTGCCAGTCATCATACCACTTCTTAGCACAATATTAATGCTTTGATCCTCCTCGTGGGGCTCATCCCTCATAATTTGTAAATTTTGCATAGGCTATTGAGGTTGTGATTTCTTCTCTCGCATATTAGCTATTAACATTGGGAATTCTTCTATAGCATGGTTGAACTATCTGCAATATTGACACTATGGATATGTAGGATTTAGGAAATCTCACGCAAAGTGCCCCAGCCATTCGTAGTTGTAGCAGATATTTTGAACGCGAACACTACCAAGTCGTCCTCCTCAACCTCACCCTCGACCTTAAAAACCTCCACACACTCCTCTTGTGCCTTGAGATGGATGGCCGAGTTTCTACTTGCATATGGTAAGTATGAGTTCTTTCCATCATCAACTCATAGATTTGACAATAGTGCTCATTGTGGCCCATATATTTGTAGAAATTACAGAACAACTACTGAGGTGTTTGAACAAACTTCTAAAGAAAGTGGCAGTTATCCGTCACATGTTTCCCAGTAACTTGTCAAATGGAGCACCATAGTGCAGTTCCTGTGCTTGGCTCTGCTAGGGCTTCTGGCTTTAGGGGAATTCCCCCCTCCCCCCCAATAATATAATTTGCATACACGAGACAATGATCTTTATCGTGCCTGTAGCCGTTGCACTTCAAGCACCAAACTTCTGCACGCACTTTTGGCTTAGGGTCCTTGTCTTTCTTCAAACTCTGTAATTTTAGATGTAGGCTCACTAACTGCGAGTGGATATGCTTTACCCCTAGGTTCGTATCCTGAATAAGTGATGCATGCAGCCTCATTGCAATCTCGAAGGCTTCTACCTATGTTACTATTTTCTGCTGTGATAGGAAAATTCTTAAATGGGTTAAAAGTGATGCGATAAACCAGTTGTGATGTTGGCTATCTGAGAATTGAATGTTAGCCTATCTAATTTGGCACTTCAACCTCTAGTCAAAGTCCCAAGGTGTCTCCTCAACCTTCATCATGATCTCTTTAAATTCAATCACCGAATGCACCACAGATTTATGCTCACTAAACTCTTTGTTCAAAGTTTTCTAAGTTTCTGCTAGTGATGCATGAGGATTTCTAGCACAATATTTAATGTACCAAGTTATTGCGCGATCGTGCAAGGCGGTAACCAACTGCGCTTTCTTTATATTATCATCGGTGATTTTTTTCGATGTCCATACAATGTTTGCAACAAACCAAAATGGTTCTGGATCTTCACTTCTTGTGCCCTTGAAAAATCGACATCTTCATTGTGTTCACCATGTTGAATGGTGGTGGTGGTGGAGGTGTAGGTGAAGGTGTATGCGGTGGGGGTGGGGGTGGAGGTGGAGTGGATGGATGATGTTTTCTAGGAATACCCTGTGTTATTATCTGAATAACACTTCGTAGTATAGTTTGCACCGCCCATTCGTCGTCACTTGAAGGAGGTCCAATCAATGGGCTATACTCTGGTCTTGATTCTTCATGATTTCTAAAGAATCTTCCACTTTGCGTAGCTCCGAACATCAAGGTAATGGAATTACCTTCTTTTCACATAATATCATTTTAATTCAAGTATTCAATAACCTTAAATACTTACCTTGCTGTCTCTTGAAGAATCTTTTCTCCTCTTTGTTATAGCTGACTGAGGTATCAACTACAAATTTCATAACAAATCCTCCTAGAATTCAATCAAGCAAATGATCGACAGCCCGCACAATCTTGTTTTCAGGGGCTTCTAGTCATCCCACCAATTCTGGAGTCCACACTATGGGACTATCGAGCTTCCACCTCCCTTGATTTTCTATCATCTTAGCTAACCACTCGTATAATTCAATTGGGAAAGTGCATAAGAACATGTCATGTACCTCTGTATACAAATATCTATTCAACCAATCCTCCTTCGATAGGCACGAATTCCTATTTTCTTGAGCGTGAACTCATGGATCTTCTGATCTAGCCACTTGTCAATCTCTTTCTAAGTCAGATTCCAATGATGCGACATTACACATCTCTTTAAGTAGATCCTAGTCCTGGCAACGGAACCATTTTTTGGCTTAGGGTATCCTCACCCAGGTTCAGAGTTAGTTACACCAACCAACAAAACCCTACACTACTAGCCCTTTAGACAACAACCCATGTAGTGCATGTTGCAGTCTCACTTGAAGCAGTATTTGGGGATGCAAGACCCAAGTTTCTCCATCCAAAGACTAGTTTGGTATCTTCGAGCATGGATCTACCTCTGCATAGATTGATATAATTCTAGGTCATGTTACTGTAAATTAGTTAAAGTGACCTTTAGACCTTTGTAAAGGTCCATGATCAATCCTTGCGGACCTTAAACAATCAATTTACCTACTTACGTGCATCAAACAGTAATCCTAGATTGGAGTTTGTGTAGATCTACTTCATTCGCCAGAAAACATAAGAGAAGTAATCTGAAACTTCACGAAAGTGGCTAAGCATTCATTTCATACATTATTAAGATAGATTCAGTAAATTCATGTAGCATTCAATCATTATTTCATAAAACATGTCATTCATCGGTAGCATATAACATAAACATATACAAACGAAAATACTCAGTAATTCTTTGGAAAACTGTCTTTATTGATATTCAATTCACTGATTACAGACTCTTCTTACCCTGTGCACACAACTGCAGGGGTCTGCACACTCAGCTGCAGACTCTACCCAGGCCTCCTACGCACTCAGCTACAAGAGCCTTTCCTTCTCTATCTAAGCACAGGAAGCAGAGCTCTCTTTCCTTAGCTCTTTCCTAAGACAACAAAACTCTTCAATGTACCCAATTTTCTATCAAAACTTACTTCTAAGATTCGCTAAGACTCAACTATTTATAGACTTTTCAATATAATGCCATGGTTCGCGGACCATGGGTGGATCTCAAAACTGACTCAATACTTTACCAAAAATAAGGGGCTAAGCCCATTTGACTCTTATTCATCTATGTGCTCCGCTTCCACATATCTTAGAGATTTTAAATCTTTTACAAAACTCTATACAAAATTTGGGTTAACTAACCCCAATCTGACCCAGGGAACCCCATCCCAAGAATGCATAATTCACAAATATCTCCAAATTATAACTGAGAAGTATTTGCTTTACCCATCATATTGAGAAGTCTTCAATATTTTCATCTTATTTTTGCATCATTTTGAAGAATTCATCTTTAATATTATGAGGCATACAATAATACTTGTATTTCTCTAAGAATGTAGTTTTCATTTGTTCCCATGTTCTTATAGTATGTATTCCTAAGCCTATAAACCATTTTAATGTTGCATCCTTAAGAGTGGCTGGAAATAATTTCAACTTTTGAGTACCAAGGAGGTAGTCATAGGATCTACACAAGACTTCAAATTCAAAGATAAATGTTTCAAGATCCTCATTCTTTAATCCATGAAAATTAGGAAGGATGGAGGGTGAGATATTTTTCATTGTAGCTATGGTATCTTCATCGAGGATGGAAAATCCAAAAGGTTTTGGATCTCCTCTACCTACTCCTATTCCTCTACGTCCACCCCCTCTATTTCCTCATCTTCCACTCCAATCCTAGGTTGTTCACCATTCACATTATGTACTTCTCCTTCCCCTTCTCCTGCCATTGTAGATTCCTTGGAATAAATGTAAGGTTCCAAAATTGGATTTTCTAGCTCCTCTTCTAGCTCCATGGGTTCCTCTATCAATGGAATGTTAAAATAGGTTTCTTCTTCTTCCTCTTCACTAGGTATTTTTAGTTCTTGTCCTCAAATTTGATCTCTAGTTGAAGATTGAAAAATTACCCCTTTTGTTGGGGATGTAGGATCCTCTTCTTCTATTATGTCTTTTGTTGATTAAGTTGGTGTATCCCTAGGTTGGATTTCAGATCTAAGTACCTCAGGAAGTTTTTTGACTTCCTACAATGAATGGAATATGACTTTTGGTGGATGGTGTGGCACTACGAGGTCATGGTGGGGTCAGCGATGATTTTGGAATCAAACTCTACCTCTACCTATAAATCTACCTCTATAATATCTTTCCCTATGCATACCATTTTTATTATTTCATTTTGATTTTTAATGAAAAGAAAAAGAAAGAGACTCCTATATACACTTCCTCGACAATGACACAAAAATTCTTGGTAATTTAATTGATGTTAAATGACTTACATGAATTATCAACCAGGGCTAGTAAACTGATGAAATGCATATTCATTGTATGTGCTAGAAGTCTTTGTCACTCATTTAATTCCTAAGTTAATTTGAGTTATCGAAATGCACATATTATTTTATACTAATGTAACTTATACAAAATGAACTCAATTCTACTTTTTTTCTTGAATAATGATCATACTCGCTTTAAAATAAAATCACTCTTGCTCTTAAAAGCATACTTGCTTAAATGAAAAATCATTCTTGAAAACTATAACTGCTTAAAAATAAATCGCTCTCAAAACCACACGGGCTTAAATATAAACCTCTCTTGCTTGAATATAAATAATTCTCAAAACCACACTTTCCTAAATGTAAATCACCCTTGTACTCTAATCAAAACACTCCGAAATAAAATCACACTTACAAATGTATCTCTTCTAACTTAAAGAAGGATTGATTCTGTAATTGAAAGTCACTACAATGTAAAGCTTATACTTATACTGCTATGTTAGTTTATAATCTATCCATGTGCATCTGAAATCCCTCTTCACCTGAAAAATAAAATGATTAGCAGAAATAATCTCAAACTTGTATCTAAGAATCAAAACTCAATTACTCAAATGAATTGATAGAAATCTATAGGAAATATAAACTGAAATACTAACTGTTAATGAACAAAGACATTAATATCTCGAGGGGTGGCTCCTATGAGAAGAAGGTAGCACTATCAAGCTTTCACAAGTTAATTATCCACGCGTTGAGATTGCACACTAGAATGGAATCAAAACAAAGTTTTTATATATCAAAACAAAGTGCTTGCAAATAAAATTCAAGTCTCCTTTAACTATGTCGAAAGGCATATTTACAAAACCCTTATGCGATAAATGTTTTTAGAGATTTACACCTATGCTAATTGATATTGGCTATAATTAACTGAAGGGATATGATATCATAATCTTGCTCATGATTTTCTATCAACACAACAAATCACGAGGTGCAAAATCTACATCTCACTCGCTTGATTCGCCTTCCATGATGGTTGACGTATCCTTCTATCGAAATGATAAAGTGCCTTCTTCATTGATACGGCTTCTACAAATAGGAACAAATCATTTTCCCATATAATTGTCAACTATCCATGTGCCCTATTTCTTGGCTAAGGCTTTGCAACCTATCAAAACTTGGACTTAGTTGCAGAAACATTTGTCGGCCGCAGAATCGTTGCAATTCAGTAGTTTAAGTAGATATTATGTTAAATAATAAAGAAAAATGATTAATGAAACATAAGATGATTATGTACCTGCTATGCTTTCAACCTTGTAAATTGATATCCAAATTGTAGTTATGAAGGTCAAAAAGGAAGGATTTTAGTGAAAAAGGATTGTCAAAAAGAAGCAATTCTGGTGTTCAACAACTTTTACGGGGGTAGGCTTGAAATATGGCCACCATAGCTACTTCTTACATGATGTCTATTCTATATTTTGTGAGATACAACAAGATTCCTCTCATCGATCTGTAGACATATGATTTACTGGAGGTGTCTCATCTTCTCTGCATGCCTTACAACCTGTAACCATCGGGGTGTTAACTAACTTGCAATATTCTAGTACAAATTTCTTTAGAGTTTCTCACAAGTATTTGGATTGGGAGATGAATACCCCATCCTTTGATTGCGAAATTTGCAATCCTAGGAAAATGGATAGTTCTCCTATCATGGACATATCAAAAAAAAAATTCATGCCATTTACAAATTGATGTCCCAACCGCTCCAGATCACTGCCAAAGATTATGTAATATACATGCACTAACACATCAATAGGTGGCCATATTCAAATTTTATATACATATTTATATCTAAAATGCCCCACTTAAATAATTTTTGTTAAAGGCATCTATCCAATATGGCATACCATGATTTGGGGGACTGTTTGAGTCCATATAAGACCTTGTTCAATTTTCACACTAACGCTTCATTCTCTGGGATCATGACCCCTATGGTTTCTCAATATATACTTCTTCTTCAAGATATCCATAACGAAAGGCTAACTTCAAATCCATCTGATACACCTTGATGTTTTTTTTGTTGGAGAAAGCAAGAAACATTTTGATAGCTTATAATCTTGCTACAGGTGCAAAGGTTTCTTCAAAATATATTCCCTCTATTTGAGCATATCCTTGGAGATCAAGCAAGCCTTGTTCCTAATCACTTGACCTTACTCATTTATCTTATTTTTGAAGACCCATTTGGTTCCTATGACATTTTTATCTTTGGGTCTTGAAACAAGCTCCCAAGTGTCATTATTCTCGATTTGATCCAGTTCTTCATTCATTGTCTTTACCCATGACTTATCCTGACTTGCTTGAGAGAGATTCTTGGGCTCAATTTGAGATAATAGAGGAAGGTTTGTGCAAATTTGGATTCCAATGAATCTCCTTCTTATTTAAACACAAAGTCTGATCACCAATAATTTATCTTTCTAGATGTTGTTTTTGTACATACCTTGAGGGATATTTGGACCTTCGTGTTGTACTTATTTCTCCATCTTCATCATCTGCCTTATTTCTTATTAATCTAAGAATCTAGTGGTTGAAATTTCTTCTCCATATGAGTTCATGTTTCCTTTTAAAGACTTGGATTGTGGTATTATTTCATCCATTAATATATCAATTCAATCCTAAAATATCTTTGTCCTTTTGTTGTAGTATTTATATCCTTTACTTCGAGTTGGGTACTTGATAAATATCCCTTCATCATCATGAGAGTCAAACCTTCCAATATTTTTTTACCATTTAGTTTGATAAAGCATTTTCTTCCAAACACCTTGTACTATTTCATTGATGTAGGTCTCCCCTTCCATAACTCATAGGTAGTCCTATCACTATTAGGCTTGAGTTGTGTTTTGTTTGCTAGGTACAATGTTGCTTGTGTTGCTTCTCCGAGAAAGGTGTGAGGTACATCTGCTTCATCCATCATAGCCCTGACCATCTCATGAATTATTCTATTCTCTCTCTTTACTACTCCACTTTTTTGTGGATTTTTGGCCACAAAATTTTTCCTCCTTATGTCATGCTCTTCATATTATTCTTCAAACTTGCAAAAAATCCTATAGATTCACAAGTTGATGCAATGTACTAAAGCAAAGGACAAGAATATACTTCTACTTTCAACCAACAGAAGCCAACAGATCGATGAAAAAAATATGAACAAGAAGAATATCAATCAATGGCACATAACACAAGATGTATCTGGGGGAAGCCATTGCTCAAACCCCACAATTTTTATTTCATATATCATAAATATGTGTGAATATACAAATCTTGTTCTCACTAGAACAATTCCGCACAAGTATCCTCAACTCTCTCATCTCACAAGCTAATGCTTGGCCAATGCTTAGCCAATTTTTCATCTCTCCAGGCTGCTAATATCTGGCATCATTCCTAGGATGAATAGCTCATATTTAAATGGAATTCATGCTTCCAAAATTGTGCAATCCAAACATAAGATAAATCTTTGATGCATGCATGCTATTTACACTCTAGTAAATAATACCACTAATAGTACATTGTCCCTGCACTCTAGTCTCAACTGAGTCTTTCTCTGAACTGACATGCATGAGTTTCTCATGAGGGAATCTTCAGTTAACTAGAGTATAACTAGTGGATGCATTAGTGCGCCAGCTGACTGTTAGTCCTCTATTAGTTCCAAAAACAATTTAGAACTAATATAACTAAACTTAAATCAGTAAATTGAGTGATATAATTTCCAACTCAATTTATACTCATACTACACCCATAAAACTTAGGGAGAAAATATACATGACTATAGAAATACTTCCAACTCGAAATTCCTAAGCTAATTAATTTAACTAAACTTAATTAACTATTTACAAGTTGTTATGAAATAGAAGTCGATTTTAATTCTCGATTTAATTCAAGGACAAATTAAACTGGAATTTATTGTTGCCATTTCTCAACACTCCCTCTCAACAAGAAAGGGATTATCAACTACCCCGATCCTCTCTCTGTGAAATTCGAACTTACATCTTGACAATGCCTTTGTCAAAATGTCAACATTTTTCTCCTCCATGGGAATGTACTCTAACGACATAATTCACCTCAATACACAACCATTGAGATGATGATATCAGATATCAATGTGCATGGACCTATCATGAAAAATAGGATTTTTAGAGAGATTGATACAACTTTGATTATCGCAGTAAATCACTGTCGGATCCATCTGCTGACCAAACAAACCAACCATGATCTTCCTCATCCAGATGGCCTCACATGTTTCCTAACTTGCAGCCATGTACTCTACCTCTTCTGAACTGAGTGTAACCAATCTTTGTTTCCTGTTGTACCAAGAAACTGTCGCTAACCCAATACTGAAGATCCCTCCTGATGTTCTCTTCTGGTCGAATGGATTCCCTGCAAAAGTTACATTAGTGAAGCCTTGAAGATTCACTCCCCCTGTTTTCCTGTACCATAATCCAAGAAGTACCCTTGAGGTATCTCAACACATGCTTTTCTGCCTTCCCATATAGCTTGCTAGGCCTAACCATTGCTTGACTAAGATGGTTAACTGCATAGCACATATCTGGTCATGTATTTACCAAGTAAATGAGTGAACCCACAAGCTGCCTTTAAACAATAGCTTCCACTACTTCCCCTGAAGTAGCATCCTCCTTCCTCTAGTTACCTACTAGAGGAGTCTCCATGGGTTTGCTACTCTCCATGTAGAATCTCCTGAGTATCTCATTGTCATACTTTCCCTGAGACACAAACAACTCCCCATCTCCCTTCCATACCACCATGCAAAGAAAGTAGTGCATGAGCCCCATGTCCTTCATCTCAAAATATCTTGCAAGGTCCCCCTTGCAAGACTTGATCAACTGATCATCACCAGTCAGTATGAGATCATCAACATAAAGTATAATGATCAACAACTTACCTTGCACCACTATGTGTTATAGGTTTGCATCCGTTTTACTCTTTGTGAAGCCCAACCTGATGAAGTACCTATCTATCCTGGCGTACCAAGCATAAGGTGCTTGCTTCAACCCATACAATTCTCTCTTGATCCAACACACATGCGACTCACGGTCAAAGGTCTTAAAACCTTTAGCCTACTCTATGTAGATCTCTTCCTCAATCATGTCATTAACGAAGTTTGTATTCACATCTATCTAATGTATCTTCCAACCCATTTTTGTTGATAGTGCCAATAGATCTGATTGATGAGTACCTTGCAACATGAGAAAATGTCTCATCATAGTCAATCCCCTCTACCTGTGAAAATCCATGGGCCATAAATCTAGCCTTATGCTTCTCCACTCTACCTTCTGCAACTTGCTTTACCTTGTAAAGCCAACATGATATCACCACTGACTTGTCCTTTGATCTTAGGACCACATCCCAAACACTGTTACGAACTATGGAGTCATACTCCTCCACCATGGCATCAACCCAAACTGGCTGCTGCACTGCTTCCTTAAAGGAATATGGATCTATCACAACACATTGGCCCATAAGAGCCATGTATCTAGTGTACCTCTTAGGTTACCTCCTTTGCCTATGCTGAGAAGTGGGTTCTCCCACATTCTCCCATGCAACATCCAATAATCTGTTAGCCTCTCTCGTGCACTTTCTTCCCTCTCTGGAATACTCTACCTGAGTGGATGTCTCCACCCTTGGATCCTCTGCATTTGGCTTCTCCACATCAATCTGAGGCTCCTCAACCTTAGGATCTAAATGCTTCTCATTTGAATGTAGCTCAAGCTCCCTCTCAAGGGAAAATCGCATGGCCTTCTACTCATTGAACCTGAGATCCCCACAAACCACTGTGATCCTGTTGGTCTGCAAGTAAACCTAATAATTGTGAGGTGTATCAGTGTACCTCACAAATATCCCCAACTCTATTGTTGACTCGAGCTTCTTCTCTACATCTTTGGTCACATGGAAATATACCAATGACCCAACAATCTTGAAGTGAGAAACATATTCCCTCTTACTAGAATAAGCCTCCTTTGGTGTCTTCATCTCAAGAATCTGATGTGGGGTACGGTTATGACATAAATTGTTGTGTTGCATTCCTCAGCCAGCAATAGTAGTGGTAGCCCCTAATCATGCAACATCACCCTTGCTACCCCTACTATGTTTCTATTCTTCCTCTCGAGCACCCCATTCTGTTGAGGGTTATGGGGTGTCGTTAACTCCCGTTTAATCGCTTCCACTGCAGAGAAGTTCTTAAAATAGTTTGAGACATACTCACCACCGTTATCACTCTGTAGAGCTTTAACCTTCTTGCCCGACTATTTCTCGACCAATGCTTTAAACTCACAAAACTTTATGAAAGTTTGATCTTTTTTCTGCATGAAAAATATCCAGCGTTTACGAGAATAGTCATCAACAAATATAACATTATACATGTGTTTGGATTTGGATGTTATCGAGAATGGTCCACACACATCTGAATGGAATCACTCTAGAATAGCCTCTTCTCGACTGTCTCTATTGTGAAAGGAAGACTTGGTGTATTTTCCCAAAGTACACCCCTTTCATGTATCAACTTTCTCAAGTGTACCTTTGGGAAGACAAGTAGATATCTGTTGCAATATCTTCAAAGCCCCATGATGCAAGTGGCCCAATCGCGTATGCCACAACTTGCCAATGTCTCGGATCTGCACCCTTTCTACTTTTGTGCTCAAAGCATCACACTCCTCTACCTCTAGCATATAGATATTCTTCACCCAAATCCCAATATTATTTACTTGACCACTACCTATGTGTTGAAGGTACGTCTTTCCTTTCGAGAAGATCACATCATAGCCTCTATCCTCAAGCATGGAAACAGATACCAAGTTCTTCTTCATCCCAGTCACATACATTACATTCTTCAAGGTGAGTGGAGTCCCATTCTCCCTCTAAAAAGTAATTGTGCCCAATCCAGTAACACTATACTTCCCATCATCACACATCTCGATATGCATTTGGAGATCTTTCTCCTCCAGCTCATTGAAAAACTCTTTGTCACCAGTCATGTGGCATGAAGCTCCACTGTCTAAGTACCATACACTTCCCATAATTGATGACACCATGCATGCAATAAGGGAAAAGTCCAATTCGAATTAAGAGGCCAAAGCCTCACCTACCGCTCCTCCTAAGGACTTCTTCTTGGACATCTTGAGTGGACAATTTATAGAAAAATGGCCTAGCTCATGACAATGAAAGCACTTAACTTTTGTCATGTATTTATTCTTACCTCCATGATAAAAATAACATTTGGAATGGGAAGATTTCTTTTTCCCCTTATTCACCTTAATCGCTAAGGCACAGTTCTCTTCATCATCAATCTTTTATGAAGATATATCCATGGTGTTCCTCCTAATATCCTCCTACATTAAATCCAACCATAGTGATTCCCAATCTGCCAGCTTCTCCTAACCATTGACAGAATCCTGATAACTATTCCAAATATTTAGGAGTCTGATGAAGCCCCGAAAATTGGGTCGACAACAAGGGGGATACCCACCCAGTCCAGACCTTGGTTGGCAGCTCCTTATCCGTTTGGTATAGCGGGTCCGACTGGGGATAATGGGACCAGTTTCCCAATCTAAGGGATATGTGTGTGTGTGTAGAGTTGGATGATGCTGATCTAAGAGTAATTAAAGCTAAGTTAATTCAAACTTCTAAAACTAACTCTATGCTATTGTAATCTAATGAGAAACAACATATCTAATCTACGCTAACCCGAGGTGTATTTCTTCTATTATGTGATCTAAAGAGATTTCAAACAATAACTAGTAATAAATATCATTCAGCTATCATAAGAATAGAAATCAATTAAGATAAACCACTTTGCATAAAAAGTTAAGAAAAACAGTTGTGAACAGCATATCGCATAATAAGTTATTCATATATCAAACACAAATAAATGACTCCACCATACAGAAGTGCCAAATGGTAACCCATGCATTCATGCAGTAACATATAAACAACTGAAAACTGTATATCACTTTAAGAATATAAGCAGAAATGGTCAAGAGATAAAAGTACCATTTATGACTAATCCTACTCATAAGCTTCAAGCAAAAATGATTTATCTCTACTTGTTCTAACATCTACTAAGAGTACAAAAGTGCAACATCAGTAGCAGACATCAAATGCAAACATTAATAAATGTCGATCCATCCATTCATCAAAACCTCCTCTGAGGGTGCAGAAGTGCATGTTCCGAGGACAAGTTTTTGACAAATTTCTGGACCCTTCTCTAAATGCATGAGAAATATTAAAATACTACTTCCTAATTCTAATAATCGTGCTTTTACAAAATTTAGGATGCGGTTTTCAAATGACCGTCCTTTTTCTAATATAATTTAAAAGAAAAAACAACATTCTAAAATAAGGCTACTTCTGAATTTGGTCCTTAAAGTTGCAAGTGTTCATCATGGGCTTGAGGAGAGTCGGCTGGCTGACTTCTGCGCTTAGCTGGGCTGCGAAAACAGCATCTATGAGAGCTGGCACTACTTTTTCGGCCGCGTTTGTGATGCATTTCACAGTCATCCATTGACTATGCGGTTTGACCAAGTATGTCCAGTAACATTCCCAATTCAACCTGTTTAATGCTTGGATCGCTTTTCCCTTTTCCTGCGCTTTCTGCTTCCATTCTGCTTCCAGTTGTAGCTTAATTGGTAGGTACCCCGGGGTGGTCTCTGTGATTAAATTGGCCCTGTGTAAATTCTCATTTACACAGTCGATAAGAACACTTGCTTGTGTAGCCACTGTCTCCGCTGCTCGCTCCGCCTGCCTAATTTGATCGTCCCATTTATTAAAGAGCAATTCTTTATGATTTTCGTTTATTCTGGGTGCACCTGCTCTTTTCCCTTCATCTTCATCCTGCCAAGTTAAGTATTCCGTTACTCGTCTGTCACTCTGATCATAGTCACTCCACAAGTCTACCACTTGATTGGTGATTTTATTGCTCAGCTCGCAATAGTGACTCCACTGTGATATTTTACGTCCCAACTCTTCCTGTTGCTGCAGTAGTTGCTCATTTAAGCCAATAGATTCTGAAATAAATTCCGCCAGCTTAGGCTCATCTTTATGCATTTCCTGTAAAGTTTGCAACTGTTTTCCTTTCTCGTCTAGACTTTTTTGATAGCCTATCTGCATCTGCTGAAAGTCTTCCTATAGCTTCTCGAGCTGTTTGGAAGCTTCAATATTAGCATTGGCTTGTTGCAACTATCATTGTAGTAGCTGTATTTGATATTCTTGTTCTTTTAACAATTGTTGAACTTCCGATTCCTTGTCAATAGTCGCAGAAGCATATGCTCCTGCGATCTGAGACAACTTAGTGAGATTTTTAGTTGGGTTGTTGTTGGGATCTTTCGATAAGACGTCCAAATGTTCAGCATCTTGTGACAGTGTATTTTCTAGTTTTCTTTTCTTCCTCTGTCTCCTTACAACTGCTTTATGTTGGGGACTATAGAATACATCCAGTGGGGGAATTTCTTCTAATGCGGATAGATAAAAAGGAGGATAGACCCTTTGAGACAAGGATCTCTTAGACCGGTAATTGATAACAGTCGTGTATAGATTATCAGAAAGGATCTTGGCCCAATCCATAATATCGGCGTTTGTGGCGGCATCAATTAATGGTAACCATTCAGAGGAAAACTTATTAATATCCGGCATCCCAAATAGCCTACAAAGCATGGCCGCAGTAAAACAATATGGAGAGGTGAGGGAACCAGTGTTGTACATACCGTTTTTGTCCTTTTTGCGCGGCTCCTCTTTTCTGGACCAATATTTGGTGGTCTCTGATAGGTCTGGGTTCTCCGCCACAAATTTCTTGACGAATTGTGCATTGTAAGTCGCCTGCGGTTCAAGAAGATGATACATAAGCTTTAAATCTTGTGCAGCGAATGATCCGATGAGTCCTTGCCCTTGAATCTTGAATTGTCTGTTGTCCATGTTTGCATTGTCAAGTATCCACTTGATCATATCCGTATATGGTAGAATTTTGGGCCTTGCTGCTATCCGATGAAGAAATGAGCATGCTAGCTCTTCTAAGGACACTTCAGAAGGGCGTTGTGAGCCCGCGATAGCAGTAACTTTCATTATTCTGGGATTCTCTTCTTCAAGTAATATGTACATGCTTTCCCACGTCGATATCCCTGCGTCTTTGTTACAGGCTGTGTCTATATACAAAGGCGGCATTTCCTTCGTATTTTCCTTAGCCTCAGAGCCCTGAGCTCTGTTTTTCTTTCCCATTTCTACCTGTGTATGGCTGTGTATCGTCTTTGGCTCTCCGTTCCTGCAGCTCGAAAGTGAAATGGAAATGACTGATCAAGAAAGGTGATGGGAGAGTTTTAAATGCAGTAGATATATCAAACATGCCACCTTACGTGAAGTAATTCTTTACAAAAGAATGCGTCTACATTTCATTTAATAACTGACAACTAATCCCTTTACTATCATTAAAAGCACATGATCTTGAGTCAGATTATGGTAAGTGGCCTTTCTTAAATAGCGTGCCCGTAGGATTCATGTTGAAGTGATTTATGATTTGCTTACGTAACGTCGCAGATCGCGCCATCACAAATCGCACCATCGCAGATTGCACCATCGCAGATTGCGTGAATATAATATCGCAGAGATCGCAACATCGCAGGTCGCAGAAGTTTGATGTTTGCCAAATCTTGCTAGTTCATTTCTGCGATATGCGATCTTGCGATCGGTGTTATCACAGATCGGTAAATCTTTAAGTTTTTCTTTATGAGTATTACTTTATTGCGATGCTACGCTATGCTTAACACGAGGGTCTTGCACATACCGATATTATAGAGAAATGGAGACATTTCCTATCTTTTTTGCAACGCGACTTTAAAGATTTTTTCCTTATCATAGACTTAGGTTTAAAATATTCAAAAGACCTTCCTAAGCTTATGATGGTAACCTTATTTTGAGGAAAGGAAACTCTTGTTCTTCCTAAAAATTAACTAAGGGTCCCCATTCATTTAGTATTTTGGTCAAAACTTAAATGAACAAAAGGGGGGTTTTTTCCGGCCACAACAATTGGCGATTCACTTGGGAGAACCAGTTATCTCTGATTTTCTAATGAATTTTTTAAACTTCCGAAACAACAAAATTTTTTTTTTTCAGAAAACTTAAACTTTATTATAAAAAGATAAATCATATCATACTTCAAACTGTCAATGATATTTCATTTCAACCTCCTTCTATTTTAATTACTTGTATCCTCAGCTTGTCCTTGCATTTACATCAGCCATTACTTGGTCTTGTAAAAATTAAAATAAAGTCTCCCCTGTGTAGCAGCCTTTTAAATATGCTCTTTTGTCGTAGGTAGAGCCTCTGCTGCCCGCAGGCGTCCATAGCCTCGACAGGGTTACCTATTACCTAGTAATGATCCTTTATCCCGCTTAAGGCGATCTACAACCTTCGAAGAAAAACCCAGATTGACACTTTTTCCTTATTTATTCCCAAAGAACAATGTCTTGGTTTGGTAGCCAAATTATGACACAGTCATTCACTTGATTTACACTTTTGCTGAACAGGCTGGCTCGTGATGAGACCCCTTGTCTTTTGATTTCAACAATCTTGAGTCATTGCCATGTTTTGGTGGACAGTATTGGCAAAGTCAGCAAGTTATAATATCTGTGACCATGATAAGTCGGCTCGTGATGAGACCTCTTATTCTTTGAGATATAGTGTTTCTTGGATTGTCTCTCTGAATGCTGCGATTTTCTCTAACAAGGAGGATATCATTGCTTTCCTTAAGAAAGCTCTGGACGACAATAATAGTTTTTTTTGGAAATGGCTGTTTCTACAGGGAATCTTTATTTTGTTATTGATACTTTTCATTGTACTGATATAAAACAATTTCTTCACTAAGATTACTTTTGTCAAGTTTTTGGAAGTTGACACTAGTATCGTATCTGGTTTAAAGTTTTTAACTATATCTATTAATAATAAAGATCAAGTTTCTAAAAGATTTGCTATTTACACAAGCAGAAGTTCAAAATCTGATAGAGAAATGGTGTCTTTAGTAAATGTCAAATGCTGTTAACCATAGCAAATTTTATTATGGGGAAAAATATTTAACGAAATGAGAGGTAGACATTCCCTAGGATTATGTACAGAATAGGGATAATCTCTTCTCTTATTTTACCTACCAACTATTAAAAGTAAACCTAAAACCTAATAACCTAGCTAAATTACTCCTACTCCTATTCTAACTATATACAGAAAATTAACTAGGTGAAATGATATTTCGAGTGGAACCATCTTTTCATTTTTATTCCTACTTGAGTGTAACTTTCAAACATTAGCGTTAAGAACAAAACTTTTCCTAGACTGTGAATGTTGGATGTGGAATAAGAATGTGTAACTTCAGTTGGGATTCTGTCTGATAGTTCTTTCTCATGAAAACTTCTTTCCAACTGGACACCTATTGGATCATAAAAATCAGGATGAATTTTTGTTATGAATTGATGATCTCGTAATAGGAAAGATGACAAGCCAGGCTGTGAATATGATTTTTCAGTTTCAATGGCTTGTAACCTACTGTGCGTTAAAGTTGAGCTTTTAGCGATTTCGTGTAAAAGGAAAGTTTCCATATATAAATTACTAAATAAATCAATGCAAAATAGATGGAAATTCCTGGAAAGATTCTTATCAATTGGTGTGAATTGCCGACAAGTTTCGAAAGGTACTTTCCTTCGTTGGTGATGTTTTGGATGCCAAAGAAGTTTTTTAAGAAAGTCTGATATTGATTGATCTTGAAATTGAAAAGGTTCTATACTTCCTTGACACAGTTTGGCTTTCCAAAATGGTAGCACGTCTTTCGAATGTTCTTTGATAAGATGCTCAACATACCATAGTAATCTATCAGAAGTCTGAACACTTAAAACACAATCCGATTTTGCACAAAATGAGTGTAAGTGAGAAAGAAAGAAATGATTATCTGTACAAATAATGTTACAGCACAACTGGGATTGACTTGTAATATCTTGCTTTTCACAAGAATTGGCCAGAATTATGGGATTCGAGCAATTTCGAATTCCGTCTTGTGAATCAGAAGACAAGTTATGATTGTGAACAGGCATGGGGGTTTTCTCATGATATGAATCATAGATCGGGGTATTGTCTTGGATAGTAAAATCATGCAAATGATCTTTTACTTTGAAATTAGGATTGACTGATATGATTTCTGCATTAGAATATCTCTCATTATCTGAGTTTTGTTGAGTTACTTGGGATAAATCAACAACATCATCGTTGTTAGAGTAACTATCATAAATGATTTTACAAGTTTCCCTAGGTTTCTCTTTTTCGTCATATATTTTCAGGCAAGAAAGGTCAAGTGGTTCTTGTTTGAAAATGGTCAAAGGATGTTCTATAGCTGTCTTTTTATCTTGAAAACCTAATGATGACTCATTTGAATAATCCTCTGTGCTCTTCGAGATATCTTTAATATAGAGAGGGGAAAAATTATCATCACTAAAAACATCAGGATAAAGAGAAAAATGTGATTCTGGAACAATGCATTTGAAAATATCATCATGGAAAAATCTTTGTTCATCAGATTCATCATAGACATCGGGCTTTAGATCATACCTTTGTGTACTGATACTTTTTGGAAGAGAAATAGTTTGTTGTTCTGACCTTGGCATCTGCATTTGTTGATTTGCAACGATATTATCTAACCTTGTATCAAAGTCGTCTCCTAGTTCCAAGGTAGGCTTTCCTCCAGCATTCTCGCTTTTGTCTTCTTGTGTTAGAGCATGCATGACTCCTAGGCTTTGGGGACTTTCTTCATCTTGGCTGATTCGTATATTCGAATTGGAATTCTTATTCACATTAGAAGAAAATGAGACAAAGCTTGAACTAATTTCTGCTTGATCAGACATAGGAGGCAGGGAATACTCAGCATAATCTGAAGATTCTTCATCCATGAGTTCACTTTCAAGATCATACTTTAGACAATTAAGATGAAATCGCATATTAAAATCCATAACAGATTCATCTTGTTTCCGTAGATAATCAATTTCATCATATACCTGGTCATAGTCATAACAATCAAATTCAAAAATGAAAGTCTTAACGAATTGGTCCCAGCTGTGAATTGATGCAACTGGGAGGGTTCTGCACCATTTTCTAGCTTCCGCCATGAATGTAAGAGTAAAAATTCTGCATAAAACGCCTTCATCAATTCTCTGAATATCAGAACTTGAAACTCTTTGAATAAATTGAAGAGCATGATTAAAAGCAGAAGAATTATTCTTACCATTGAATTTTACCTGAGACAAGAGTCTTACCACTTCAGGTGGAGTGTTGAAAGAGGTAGGAACATGGATACAACTCCAAATGGGAAGTTTGTGAGCAGCCATCCTGATTCAAATGTTACAATTGAAAATCATTCCAACAGACACTATGTTCAGGCCCTCCTTCTAGCGCCAAATATGTTGAAGCCCCGAAAAGCGGGTCGACAACAAGGGGGATACCCACCCGGTCCAGACCTTGGTTGGCAGCTCCTTATCCGTTTGGTATAGCGGGTCCGACTGGGGATAATGGGACCAGTTTCCCAATCTAAGGGATATGTGTGTGTGTAGAGTTGGATGATGCTGATCTAAGACTACTTAAAGCTAATTTAATTCAAACTTCTAAAACTAACTCTATGCTATTGTAATCTAATGAGAAACAACATATCTAATCTACGCTAACCCGGGGTGTATTTCTTCTATTATGCGATCTAAAGAGATTTCAAACAATAACTGGTAATAAAGATCATTCAGCTATCATAAGAATAGAAATCAATTAAGATAAACCACTTTGCATAAAAAGTTAAGCAAAATAGTTGTGAACAGCATATCGCATAATAAGTTATTCATATATCAAACACAAATAAATGACTCCACCGTACAGAAGTGCCAAATGGTAACCCATGCATTCATGTAGTAACATATAAACAACTGAAAACTGTATATCACTTTAAGAATATAAGCAGAAATGGTCAAGAGATAAAAGTACCATTTATGACTAATCCTACTCATAAGCTTCAAGCAAAAACGATTTATCTCTACTTGTTCTAACATCTACTAAGAGTACAAAAGTGCAACATCAGTATCAGACATCAAATGCAAACATTAATAAATCTCGATCCATCCATTCATCAAAACCTCCTCTGAGGGTGCAGAAGTGCATGTTCCGAGGACAAGTTTTTGACAAATTTCTGGACCCTTCTCTAAATGCATGAGAAGGGTTAAAATATTACTTCCTAATTCTAATAATAGTGTTTTTACAAAATTTAGGATGCGGTTTTCAAATGACCGTCCTTTTTCTAATCTAATTTAAAAGAAAAAACAACATTCTAAAATAAGGCTACTTCTGAATTTGGTCCTTAAAGTTGCAAGTGTTCATCATGGGCTTGAGGAGAGTCGGCTGGCTGACTTCTGCGCTGAGATGGGCTGCGAAAACAGCATCTATGAGAGCTGGCACTACTTTTTCGGCCGCGTTTGTGATGCATTTCACAGTCATCCATTGACTATGCGGTTTGACCAAGTATGTCCAGTAACATTCCCAATTCAACCTGTTTAATGCTTGGATCGCTTTTCCCTTTGCCTGCGCTTTCTGCTTCCATTCTGCTTCTAGTTGTAGCTTATTTGGTAGGTACCCCGGGGTGGTCTCTGTGATTAAATTGGCCCTGTGTAAATTCTCATTTACACATTCGATAAGAATACTTGCTTGTGTAGCCACTGTCTCCGCTGCTCGCTCCGCCTGCCTGATTTGATCGTCCCATTTATTAAAGAGCAATTCTTTATGATTTTCATTTATTCTGGGTGCACCTGCTCTTTTCCCTTCATCTTCATCCTGCCAAGTTAAGTATTCCGTCACTCGTTTGTCACTCTGATCATAGTCACTTCGCAAGTCTACCACTTGATTGGTGATTTTAATGCTCAGCTCGCAATAGTGACTCCACTGTGATATTTTACGTCCCAACTCTTCCTATTGCTGCAGTAGTTGCTCATTTAAGCCAATAGATTCTGAAATAAATTCCGCCAACTTAGGCTCATCTTTATGCATTTCCTGTAAAGTTTGCAATTGTTTTCCTTTCTCGTCTAGACTTTTTTGATAGCCTATCTGCATCTGCTGAAAATCTTCTTGCAGCTTCTCGAGCTGTTTGGAAGCTTCAATATTAGCATTGGCTTGTTGCAACTGTCGTTGTAGTAGCTGTATTTGATCTTCTTGTTCTTTTAACAATTGCTGAACTTCCGATGCCTTGTCAATAGTCGCAGAAGCATATGCTCCTGCGATCTGAGACAACTTAGTGAGATTTTCAGTTGGGTTGTTGTTGGGATCTTTCCATAAGACGTCCAAATGTTCAGCATCTTGTGACAGTGTATTTTCTAGTTTTCTTTTCTTCCTCTGTCTCCTTACAACTGCTTTATGTTGGGGACTATAGAATACATCCAGTGGGGGAATTTCTTCTAATGCGGATAGATAAAAAGGAGGATAGACCCTTTGAGACAAGGATCTCTTAGACCGGTAATTGATAACAGCCGTGTATAGATTATCAGAAAGGATCTTGGCCCAATCCATAATATCGGCGTTTGTGGCAGCATCAATTAATGGTAACCATTCAGACGAAAACTTATTGATATCCGGCATCCCAAATAACCTACAAAGCATGGACGCAGCAAAACAAACGAAGAGGTGAGGGAACCAGTGCTGTACATACCGTTTTTGTCCTTTTTGAGCGGCTCCTCTTTTCTGGACCAATCTTTGGTGGTCTCTAATAGGTCTGGGTTCTCCGCCACAAATTTCTTGACGAATTGTGCATTGTAAGTCGCCTGCGGTTCAGGATGATGATACATAAGCTTTAAATCTTGTGCAGTGAATGATCCGATGAGTCCTTGCCCTTGAATCTTGAATTGTCTGTTGTCCATGTTTGCATTGTCAAGTATCCACTTGATCATATCCGTATATATATGGTAGAATTTTGGGCCTTGCTACTATCCGATGAAGAAATGAGCATGCTAGCTCTTCTAAGGACACCTCAGAAGGGCGTTGTGAGCCCGCGATAGCAGTAACCTTCATTATTCTGGGATTCTCTTCTTCAAGTAATCTGTACATGCTTTCCCACGTCGATATCCCTGTGTCTTTGTTACAAGCTGTGTCTGTATACAAAGGCGGCATTTCCTTCGTCTTTTCCTTAGCCTCAGAGCCCTGAGCTCTGTTTTTCTTTCCCGTTTCTACCTGCGTATGGCTGTGTATCGTCTTTGGCTCTCCGTTCCTGCAGCTCGAAAGTGAAATGGAAATGACTGATCAAGAAAGGTGATGGGAGAGTTTTAAATGCAGCAGATATATCAAACATGCCACCTTACGTGAAGTAATTCTTTACAAAAGCACGCATCTACATTTCATTTAATAGCTGACAACTAATCCCTTTACTATCATTAAAAGCACATGATCTTGAGTCAGATTATGGTAAGTGGCCTTTCTTAAATAGCGTGCCCGTAGGATTCGTGTTGAAGTGATTTATGATTTGCTTACGTAACGTCGCAGATCGCGCCATCGCAAATTGCACCATCGCAGATCGCACCATCGCAGATTGCGTGAATATAATATCGCAGCGATCGCAACATCGCAGGTCGCAGAAGTTTGATGTTTGCCAAATATTGCCAGTTCATTTCTGCGATATGCGATCTTGCGATCGGTGTTATCGCAGATCGATAAATCTTTAAGTTTTTCTTTATGAGTATTACTTTATTGCGATGCGACACTATGCTTAACATGAGGGTCTTGCACATACTGATCTTATAGAGAAATGGAGACATTTCCTATCTTTTTTGCAACGCGACTTTAAAGATTTTTTCCTTATCATAGACTTAGGTTTAAAATATTCAAAAGACCTTCCTAAGCTTATGATGGTAACCTTATTTTGAGGAAAGGAAACTCTTGTTCTTCCTAAAAATTAACTAAGGGTCCCCATTCATTTAGTATTTTGGTCAAAACTTAAATGAACAAAAGGGGGGTTGTTGCCGGCCACGACAGAGTCCTAGAAGGGCAAGACTCATGATATCATCCTCAGAAACTGTGATTCCAACACTTCCAAGTTCATCATGACATTGAGTGAACTTGGTTAAGTATTTTGGAATAGTCTCGCCTTTCTCCATTTTGATTTTTTGAGGTTTGTCCTTTAGTGCCAATTTCCTTTGGCCACTATTGTTCTGATACAAGTCCATCAATTCTTTCCACATAGCATACAGATTTTCCTTACCATGGAGACTTGAGACAATGTGGTCTTGAACTCCCTCAAGAAGTATTTGCCTCACCTTCTCCACACAGTTCTTCCATTCGGCCAAATTTTGTGCATCCGATGCTGTTGGCTTAGGAATTTCTTGATCAACAAATTCCTTCAAGCCAATATCCTTTAGCACAACCTCCATTCTATCCCTCCATGCTATAAAATTTGAGTTTCCTTCCAAGGAATACTCGAGCTGTAAATTGTAGAATGTCATCTACCGATCTTTAGGTATGTATTGCAAATTCAAATTTCTCTTGTAACACAAAAATCAAAACTTCGAAATCTCCTCTAGTATATTGAATTCAGCTCCAATACCATGTAGAAAATCCTATAGATTCACAACCTCATGCAATGTACTAAAGCACAAGACAAGAATCTACTTCTCCTTTCAACCAGCGGAAGCCAATACATTGATGAAAACAATATGAACAAGAAGAAGATAAATCAATGGCACATAACACAAGATGTATCTGGGGAAATCCACTGCTCAAAACCCTACTATGTGTATTTCATATATCATAAATATGAGTGTAGATGCAAAGCCTGTTCTCACTAGAACAATTCTGCACAAGTATGTTCAAATATCTCAGCTCATAGGCTAGCTCTTGGCCAACAATTAGCCATTTCTGCAACTCTCCAATCTCCTAATCTCTTGCATAACTCTTAGGATGAATATCCTGTATTGAAAAGGAATTTAGGCATCCAAAACTGTGCAATCCAAACATAGGATCAATCTGTTATGCATGCATGATATTTACACTCTAGTAAATAATACCACTGATAGTACACTATCCATGCACTCTAGTCTCAACTACGTCTTTCTCTAAACTAACATGCATGAGCTTCTCATGAGGTAATTTTCAGTTAACTGGAGTAGCACTAGTGGATGCATTAGTGCACCAAGTGACTCTTAGTCCTCTATTAGTTCCAAAAACAATTTAGAACTAATTTAAGTGAACTTAACTCAGTAAATGAAGTGATCTAATTTCCAACTCCATTTAAATGCATACTACACCCCTAAAACTTAGGAAGAACATATACATGACTACAGAAATACTTCCAACTCAAAATTCATAAGCTAATTAAGTTAATTAAACTTAATTAACTATTTACAAGTTGTTATGAGAATAGAATTTGATTTGAATTCTCAGTTTAATTCAAGGAGAAATTAAACTGGAATTTATTGTTTCCATTTCTCAACAAAACTCTCTTGAATTGTATTCTCCCCCTCATACTGATATTAAGCATTTGATATTTAGATATTTCTCATTTTCTACCTAAGCTTTAAATGTATTAAAACATTTAAGAGGTTTTGATTTTTCTTTTAATAACATTATCCATGTGGCTCTAGTTAAGTCATCAATAAGCAACTTAGATTATTTTTCTCCTCTTGAGATTTTTGTCCTAGTTGGGCCATATATATCAATGTGAATTAGCTGTAGAGGTTTAGTTGATGAGAATTCCTTTGTCTTGGAACAAGTCCCAGTCTTCTTACCAAATTAAAAATACTTGCAGATTGAATTATCAAGCCTTGACAATCTTTCCAATCCTCTTATAACTCATATCTTGCTGACTTTTATTAGACTATCGAAATTCATATGAATAAGTCTCCTATGCCACAACCAAGTTTGATTTTTCTTTCTCAAGTAGTAGCTTACTCTAGAGTCATCAAACACATATACATTATTATGAGCTCTGACTGCCTTTAACACTAGCTAATTTCCATTCTCTTAATTTCAGATCTCACATTTTTTGGATCGAAATGTCACATTATAGCCATTATCACACATTTTTCTCACACTAAAAAAGTTCTAATTAAGAACCTCTACAAACAATACATTTTTAGCTTTAGTATTTTCACCAATACTCTCTATGCCCTTACCCTTAATTTTTGTTAGAGCATTATTTCTGAATGGGACATCGTTTTCTCTGCCCTTTTATTTTAGAGGCATGAATTTACTTTTATCCCTAGTCATAAGCTTGGACCAACCACTATCCACATACCATATGTTTACTTGACCATATGCTGACAGAGCAAGCCCACATTCCATGTTCTTTCTAGACTTACGTTTCCAATTATTCTTATCCTTTGAAAAGGCTAGCTACCAAGCATTCCAAGATTGAGATTAATACCCAAAATTTATTTTTCATTCACTCGCTTTATGTCGAAAATTATTATATTTGAAGCATTCAACATCATCCATCATGGGAGAGAAAGGATTCCTATTTCTGGGAGGAGAGTTTTGGGATCCAAATTTCTGATACTTACTATATCTGGAAGTTTCATCTCTTTCAACTTTGAATCTTCTACAATCAATAGCTTTATGTCCAAAGATATGACATTTATCTTAGGAATTTACAGGGTAAGTTCCTCAAATAGAACACCAAAGGACACCGCTCACAAATAGATCAAAGATCAATACACCAGTATTTTGACGTGGTTAAAACCCTCAAAGAGGGAAACAGTCCACGGACTGAGCCAACGCGGCCACTTTTGGCAATTTATTAATAAAAGAATGAAAATTTACATATGCTTCTCTCATAGACGGATTACCCTACAAATGACCCTCCATGCTCTTTAAATAGAGATCATGGACCAATTGGGTGTCAAGCCACGGATCAAGTGTTGATAATACCGAGGAGAGAATGAACCGTCGGATCACTACATATCATGACCGTCGGATTGTAAGTTACAAAATGTACATAATAAAGAAACACCTTTACCTAACTCTATACCTAACTCTATACTAGACCAAGTTGTACTTAACTATTTCCTATGTGTCGGAATATCCTAACATCCCCCCTTAAGAACAACTTGGGATAGGATTGAAGGATTTACAAATATGACACAATACGAGAAGGAAGGAGGCACTAGAGCCTATCCCCCCTTAGTGACAACTTCCTGAACTCCAACCATAAATCGAAGTTTAGTGAACTTTGCCTCTATGAGAGCCTTTGTAAAGATGTCTGCAACTTGATCATATGTTGAACAATATTGCACTTCAAGAACATGGTCGTGAATGAGCTTTCTGATGAAGTGCATGTGTAGTTCAATGTGTTTTTTGCGCTAATGTTGCACTGGATCTTTGCATAGTTGAATGGCACTTTGATTATCACACCAAAGTGTAGCCGGATGCTGCTGCTGAAAGCAAAACTCTGACAGGATCTGACGAAGCCACAAGGCTTCCTTACTAGCTTCTACGGTACCACGATACTCTGCTTTTGCTGAAGAAAGAGTAATGGCACCTTTTTTCTTGCAAGCCCATGTAATAGGTCCTGAACCAAGAGTGAACACATAACTTGCAGTAGACTTCCGATCATCAGGGTCACCAGCCCAATCGGAATCAGTGAAACCAACCAATAGAGGAGCTGCTTCGGCACTGTAATGAATCCCAAACTTAACTGTACCTCAAACATGATGAAGTATTCTTTTAGCTACTTTCCAATGACTTTCATGTGGGTTTTGCATAAACCGAGCAACAAGGCCAATGGCAAAGGAAAGGTCAAGACGAGTATGGGTTAGATACAAAAGTTTTCCTACAAGTTGACGGTATAAGGTAGCATCAACTTCAGGAGAAGTACAAGTGACTGAAAGTTTGACTCCAGACTGAAAGGGAGAAGGGGCTGGCTTACAGTCTTCCATGTGAAAATGGCGTAGAATATCACAGGCATACTTGGACTGAGAAAGGGAAATACCTTCCTTGGATTTTAAGACTTGAAGACTGAGAAAATAATGTAAGTGTCCTAAGTCTGTCATTTCAAACTTCCTTTTAAGGATAGACTTCACATAGTTTATAAGGTTGGGATCACTACCAGTCAGGATAAGATCATCAACATAAAGAACAAGAATGATAAGAGACTTGCCCACTTTCTTGGTGTAGACAGTATTGTCAGAATGACTCCTAGAGAAGCTAGATTCTAAAAGAAAGTTATCCATTTTGGCATACCAAGCTCGAGGAGCTTGCTTGAGACCATAAAGGGATTTCTTAAGCCGACATACAAGGCTGGAGTCTGTTTGTATAAAGCCAATAGGTTATTCCATATAGATTTCTTCATGCAATTCCCCATGCAAGAAGGTGGATTTAACATCCATCTAATGGACTTCCCATTTGAAAGAAGCAGCAAGGGAAAGAACAAGGCGGATAGAGTTCATTTTGGCAATAGGGGAGAAGGTTTCAGTGTAGTCAATGCCTTCAACTTGTGAAAAACCGTTAGCAACAAGACAAGCTTTATGTTTATCAACTTTCTCATCTGGTCCATACTTGGTTCTGTAAACCCATTTGCATCTAACAAGTTTTCGTCCCTTTGGTAGAGGAACAAGATCCCATGTATCATTTGCCAATAATGAATGATATTCTTCATTCATAGCTGCTTCCCAATCTGGATGACCTGAAGCTTATGCAAAGGTGTCAGGATCATAATTCACTGAAGCTTGAGCCAGTAAAGAAGAGGCTCTATCGGACTGAGAACATGTACGTCGCCGATCTGTAGGATCACCAGCAAGATCACCTGCTACATCCCGAGTAGCACGAACCCATTTTGGAAGCTGAGGAGCTGAAGGAGGATCCTGAGAAGGTGGGGGAGGAGTTTCATCCTCGCTTTCATCATCTGAAGAAGAAATATTTTCAAAAGTAGAAGAGATAGGGAGAGGTGGCACATCCGCCAAACTAGGCTCGCAGGCCGATATATTTTCAGCAAACTTTACATCTCTTCTAATGATAACATTTTTGGACTTAAGTGGAATAAGTCTATATCCTTTGACATCTTCAGAATATCCAACAAAAATACATTTTTCACTCTTAGGTTCTAAAGCTTTATGTTTCTCATCTGGAATATGGGCCCATGCTTCACTTCCAAAAACACGAAAGTGACTTACATCTGGTTTAATTGAGCTCCATGCTTCTTCTGGAGTGATATTCTTTAAAACCTTAGTAGGAGTGCGATTTATTATGTAATTTGCACAGTTAACTGCTTCTGCCCAATAGTTAACACTAAGTCCTTTAGATTGAAGCATACAATTAGCCATTTCCTTTAAGGTGCGATTCTTCCTTTCAGCAACACCATTTTGTTGTGGAGTATATGGAACAGTATGTTGCATTTGAATTCCATTCTCAATGCAAAAGTTGATGAATGTGTTTTTAACATATTCTCCGCCATTATCAGATCTTAGCTTAAGAATTTGATGTCCAGATTGTTTTTCAACAAAGGCCTTAAAGGCCAAGAACATGTTAAATACTTCACTCTTGAGTTTTAAGAAGTATACCCAAGTGCATCTGGAGAAATCATCAATGAAAGTTAAGAAATACTTGTAGCCGGAGAATGAAGCAACTGGAAGTGGACCACATAAATCACTATGCACAAGCTGTAAAGGGGCTGAGGTGTGCCAAGAGTCACGTTTTTCAAAACTGTCCCGATGATGTTTTCCGAGTACACATCCAGAACAAACACCATCTCTGCAAGATACCGTGGGAAGACCTGTCACCATATTTTCTTTACATAGATTCTGAAGAGAGCGATAGTTTAAGTGACCAAATCGCTCATGCCAAAGTTTGCTCACTTCATCATTATGAGCAACAAATACTGAGGGAAGATTTGATGACCCAAAGTTGTGAAACTTATACAACCTTGTAGAATCATCAGCAATGCCAGTAGCTAAAATCTGTCTAAGATCTCTTAGGTCCTTAATTACAACATCGTGAGGTGAAAATTCAACGATTTTACCTTCACCTGAATGGGTTATCTGATATACAGATAGAAGGTTGCAGGATAAGGTTGGAACACATAATACATCATTAAACTGACCATTGTCTAGACGAACAGTTCTAGTCCCTACAACACTAAGAGATCTATCATCACCAACATATATATTTTTGGTGTTACAATCATTTAAAGAAGAAAACATGGCTTTGTTTTTGGCCATGTGATAAGAAGCTCCAGAATCAATGAGCGACTCATGAGAATGAGAAGAAGAAGATACATTTAGTGCATAGCCATACCGAGATGCTTGACAACCACATGTAGAAAGTGCCATTCCTGAAGATGAAGTTGAAGTTGAAGATTGCTCCAAATGGATGTTATGCTTCTTCATTGTTGCTTCCAAGGCTTCCATCTTCTTAAAGCATTTGGATTCTAAGTGGCCATCTTGATTACAAAAGTTGCAATGTCTATCAGTCTTCTTCCATTTGTTTTTATTTGTCTTATCATTTTGTTGAAATGATTTTTCATTTTGAGGCTGAAATTTCTTATGACCCTTGTTTGGTTTAGGACCATTCTTTTTAGGATACAACTTCTTAGGATTCTTTGGATTTGGTTGCTGCTGGGCGGCTAACGCTTTCTTAGAAGAGTTTCCAAGATGAAGAAGACCAAGGTGTAAGAGTTTTTCTTGTTCTCTTATGAAAGAATCACAAAAGGAATCAAAGGAAGGGGACTTGTAGGTTTGTCCTTGAGAAATGAAAGCTTCTCTTGTAGAATGGAAGGTGGAAACAAACACAGAATAGGCTGGTCCCAACTTAGTAAGAATGGAGTAGATAAGGCTACTATCTTCTTTCTTAACCTTAACACCTTCCAAGAGAAGTCTAAGGGTCTTGAACTTGGACAAAAAATCTTCAATGCAAGAAAAATTATTGGGGTCCAATGTAAGCAATTCATTTTCAAGTTGATGGTCTTTAAGTTCATTTTTAATTCCAAAGACTTTAGTAATCTGTTTCATTGCTTCATTAGGAGTATCAAGTTCTACAATATGGAATCTAAGATCTGGAGAAATAGACATCCCTATCAACCCACGTGCTTGGTCTTGCCTATTTTCCCATTTAGCTGCCTTGTCTTCATCTTTCGGTTTGGTCTCTTGGCCTGTGGCTATTCTGTAAAGACCTTTACTTCTAAGTAAATCCACGGCTTTTTGAAGAAAATTTGATGAAGTCGCCGACGAAGTGCGGGAATGTGCGGAAATGAAAAATCCACCCCCACAAAATGGAGACTTGAACCCAAGACCTCTACATACAAAAAAAACGAACCTTGCGGCTCAAAGTTAGCCTTAGTCGGAAACTAGATATTTTCAAAAACGAACCTTGCGGCTCGAAGTTAACTTTAGCCGGAAACTAAATATTTTCCTCAATGTTTCTGATTTTCTGAGATCACACTAAGGCGCAGCGGAAAAGAGCATATGCATGAGAAAAATCCTTCCTTTCTGTTTCTGATTTGCCCAGATCGCACAGAGTCGCAGGGCAAAGAGCATACGCAGAAATGAAAGGTATAGATCCGGTAATAAAAAAAAGCTAAATAAACCAAAAACCGAAATAAACAGAGAGAAAATAACTGTAAACTGCAAATAAACATTGTATACCTCCAGATCTTAAAAATGACGCAGCTAGAGCTACCAGAAACCTTTTCGTGTGAAACGAAAGGGGTTCCTCACCGGAACAAATGCTCCCAACACAACAGAGCAGTCCTCTCGACCCGAAAGCAGTCAAAAACAGTAGATCTAGGAAATGGTAGTCAGATGTAGTTCTACCGTCTTCAGATTTGGATCACCAACGGACGTGACCCTCAAATAGCTCTAATACCATGTAGGAATTTACAGGGTAAGTTCCTCAGATAGAACACCAAAGGACACCGCTCACAAACAGATAACAGATCAATACACCAGTATTTTGACGTGGTTAAAACCCTCAAAGAGCGAAACAGTCCACGGCCTGAGCCAACACGGCCACTTCAGGCAATTTATTAATAAAAGAATGAAAATTTACATATGCTTCTCTCATAAATGGATTACCCTACAAATGACCCTCCATGCTCTTTAAATAGATATCATTGACCAATCGAGTGTCAAGCCATGGATCAAGTGTCGGTAATACCGAGGAGAGAATGAACCGTCGGATCACTACATATCGTGATCGTCGGATTGTAAGTTACAAAATGTACATAATAAAGAAACACACTTTACCTAACTCTATACCTAACTCTATACTAGACCAATTTGTACTTAACTATTTCCTATGTGTCAGAATATCCTAACAAGTTTTGGATCCAAATTTCTAATACTTACTATATCTGGAATTTTCATCTCTTTCAACTTTGAATCTTCTACAATCAATAGCTTTATGTCCAAAGATATGACATTTATAACAATGACTATAAAATACAATAGACTATCTGAAGTTGGAAATTTCATGAGTTTGTACATGAAGGTACCTTTTTTGTCTTGTTGATTGATTCATTCTCCTTTGGTATGAATCCTTTGAGAATTTGGAATTATTGTTCCATTGATGGGTTCCTCACTTGCTTGCTACCTTTTTATATTCCTTGATTCCTTCTTGAAGCACCTTTGCATACCTCTGAGCTTCCTCAAATCCTATGGGTTCATATTTCTCATAGAATACTCCTATGATCTAGAATATCACATACATGTCTTATTTTATGGATACCTTTGATTGTTCATAATATAATCTATCTTTCTTGTCCCTTCTACAAACTTTCCATTTACACCCTTCTAGGTCTCTAGTCTCTCGAGATCCATTCTCAGAGAGAAAATTTCTACCTCAAGACTCTGACAAATTTCTTCCCATTCATGAATTACAAAATTAAGAACTTCTTCCTTTAATTTCACTTCTTATAATTTGACTTTCAGGGACAAACTATCTTCTTTACATATCTCTGGGATCATCTCCTTCTTTACTTTGATCAACTCCTGATCCGGATTTAAACAGCAATGCGACAAATTAAAACTATAACCATAAATACAGAGATGCAGCAGAAGTAACACTTCATTTCATTAATATCAAATACGGAAATATGCTTACAAACATAATGGAAATAAGTCTAGCTCGAGTGATGGTATCTTATCTCTGAGAAGAGATCTGGTAGCCACATGCCTCTTAATTGTGTTACAATGAGGCTCAAAGACCTCATTATTATTTAGAAACAATGGAAAACCCTAAACATCGAAAAACCTAACCCTAGGAGATGAAGCACCAAACTATGGGCCATGTTTTTGTAAATTGGTACATCAACTTCCCAAGGTCGTAACTTTGGCATACGACCTTCGTTTGATGCGCACAATACCTCGTTAGAAATATCTATCTGAATACTCAAAATTTTTCATGGCTAAAATGGGTTGATAACCCTGGGTTGATGACCCATGTTGGCCATGTTTTTCCCAAAAAAACGTCATTGAGGGCCTCAAAACAGTTCCAAAAGTTTAGGACCCCAAAAACTGCCAGAAATAGTAAATTGTGCTACAAATAAGAAAATTAAAAAATTGAAAGAACTAATGGTGGGGGTCCAAGTGGAATAGGAAGGTGGCCACCAATATGAACCTGGATCATTCCTACCCCCTTAGCAAGAAATGGTCCCCAATGCGTTGAGTTCCTCCATGAGATGAGGAAACTTCTGTTGAACTTGGTCGCTAGTCAGCCACTTGCCCTGGTGAAGGAGTTGGACTGCTTTGACAACTCGATATAGTTGGATCCTTTGTTGTCGAGTGTTCTTGATATTCGTTTCCATGATTCGATCAGTTGTGGCTTGTTCCATGTAGTATGGATTTGACTCTGTAGGTGTGAGTTGTTCTGAAATGTCTGATATGTCCAACAATGGTGGGAAGTATGGTCAAAGGCGGTCCACATTCAACACTAGGTGTATGCCAAGGAATGGGGGAATGCTAAGCTCAAATGCATTGCCTCTCATAGCCTTGGTAGTGGTTGAAGGACCATATTGGAGTGGTCTGAGTTTCTGATAGGCTCCAGTAAGCCATTCCTTCTGCAAATGCAACTAGACCTTTTTGCCCACCTAAAACTTGTGTGGCACCTGATGTTTCTCATGTCGTTGCTTGTACTTGGCATTTGATTTCTCCAGAATTCCATGGACCTACTGGTGGATGTGTTGGATGTGCTCAATGAATCTTCTTTCCTTATTGGCTTCAGACTGAACCTAAGCCGAATCTACCTAAGTAGCTGCAAATGGTATGGCCACATCAATGGGACATAGTGGCTAGAATCCCAAGCTCGCCTGAAAAGGGTTGTGGCCAGTCAAGCTATGGAGAGCCTGGTTACAGTTGTGTTGGACATAGGGGAGGCTCTCATCCCAAGTGCGTGTGATCCAGGTGGATATTGGTGGCCACCTTCCAAGTCCACTTGGACCCCCACCATTGCTTCTTTTAGCTTTTTAGTTTCCTTAATTGTAGCACAGTTTACTATTTTTAGCAGTGTTTCGGTCTTGAAATTCCGGAGCCATTTTGAGGCCCTAAATGACATTTTTTGGGAAAACTGGGAGCAGCATGAGTCTGTGGATCGATGTTGCTCTTCCCAAAGAGTTATTTCTCAAACATATCTTTCTAATGAGATATTGTGCGCGTCAAATGGAGATCGTATGCCAAAGTTACGACCCCGGGAAGTTGATGTACTAATTTACCCAAACAGGGCCCAAAGTTTGGTGTTTCATCTTCTAGGGTTAGGTTTTTGGATGTTTAGGGTTTTCCATTGTTTCTCAACAATAAATAGGCCTTCGAGCCTCATTGTAAGATAGTTCAGAGGCATGTAGCTACCACATCTCTTATCATAGATAAGCAACCATCGTCTTAGCTGGTTTATTTCCATTTCTATTTGTAAGCATATTTCAGTATTTTACATTAATGAAATGAAGTATTATTTCCATTGCATCTTTGTGTTTATGGTTATCTCTATAAGTTGTTGCATTCCTGTTTTAAATATAGATCAGTGGTATCAAAGTGGTCTTCTTTTTTCTCTATTTTTCTTTGCACGTCCCCAACGAGGTCAAGATATAAGGAGTTAGGGCTTGAACTGGTCGAACCTTTGCAAGACCATCCTCACAAATCCCGACGGCCTCCCATGGCAGATGAAAATAAATACAAGGGGGAAGGAGATCCTATCAAAATCTTGTTCAAAGAAGCCCTCGAGCAAGAAAGGAACTTGATGATGGACAACTTTGCCCAAATCCTTCAGCGGCAACCCAGGGCTACGCATCAACTTCCAATGGCTACTCTGGAAACGCCACGCCGTTTAAGGTACAAGTTAATTATGAAATCTCCATATTCGAGGGTTAGATAGAAGCAGATGCCACCGATAAATGGTTAAATCTACTAGAGGGTTATTTTTTTATTCATGATTTTCCAGTTGGGGAAAAATTATTTTCACTCTTCTCAAAGTAGCCCCCCACATCAAGGACTGGTGGGAAACCTACTGTGAGCAGAAGGATGAAAGTATAGGCTCAGTATTTTCAGCCACACCCACTTGGAATTCATTCTGGGATGCCATCAAGGAGCAGTACTACCCTATCGGAAGCTATGAGGATTAATACATAAAGTGGACCACGCTACGACAGGGAAGTGACCAGGACATGCCGAAGTTTACCAATATTTTCCATACCTTTTTCACAAAGTTGGGTATCAAGGATTCAGAGTAGCATTTGGTACTTAAATTTCATGGCTTCCTGCACAAATACATACAGGAATAAATAGAATTCCTGAACATCTCCTCGTTTGGCACGACATACCAATATGCCTTCAAGGTAAACCAAAAGTTTAAACAGAAGAAGTAAGACTTTGGATCTACGAATCCAAAGCAAGGGAAAGGTTCCCCCAAACTACAAAACAAAGGAAAAAGCCAAGGCGGGGAAGCCCAAGACAACCCGCCAAATCTGCAAGCAAATAACAATGCCGCGAAGCCGAAAAAGGACATGGAAAAGAGGTGTGAGTTCCATAAGATCTCCACTCACAACACAAGTGAATGTCGGGTCAAGCAATCACTGGTGGCCAAGCTAAAGGTTTTAGAATCAGATGCATGTTTCGAATCTAAGTCAGAAACTGACAAGGGGAATGAAAAAGGGAAGCAGATTATCAATGCGGATCCCAATGCCACCATTTCCACCACAAAGATCTAGAAGGAGGAACCCAAAGATCCAAAGGAGGAGGAGAGTCTCTTCCACTCCCAGATGTTGGTAAAGGGCTCCCTGCTATAGTTCATTATCAACAGTGGGAGCCAAAAGAACCTCATTTCGGGAGAGGTCATGAAGTGGCTAGGCTTACTGACCACAACACATCCACAGCTGTACACCATAGGGTGGCTTCACCAAGGATGGGATCTTCGTGTGAGACATCAGTGTCACCTTCCATACAACATCAAGCCCTTTACGGATGAGGCATTGTGTGACATTGCTCCCCTTGAAGTTTGTGATGTATTATTAGGACAACCATACTTGTGGAAGAGACATGTTGTGTATCAATCAAGGCCCCATGCTGTTATTGTTACATTGGGAAATAAGTTGTACAGGATACCGGAGGTAGCACCACCTACCGCCATCTCTTTAGTTACTGCAAAACAATGCAGTAAGCTCATTTCCAAAAACGGGAAATTTGTTTCCATGATGATACGCCCTCAAGGAAAGAAGAAGATGGTGGCCCTGACCTCCAGACAGGGCCCTTCCACACGACAACTACAAATGGATAAGGTCATGGACGAGTACGAGTACATCTTCACCTCCCCCGCAGGGGTTCCTCTGCACTGTCAGGTCCAGCACTCCATTGATCTAACCCCAGGTGTGCTGCTGCCCAATGTACCAATCTATTGGTGCTCCGTTCTAGAGAATGATGAAATCAAGAGGCAGATTCAGAAGCTGCTACAGAAAGGTCACATCTGTCTGAGTTCATTGCCCTGTGGGAGCCTAGTCATGTTGGTACAGAAGAAGGATGGGACTTGGAGACTCTGTATTGACTATCAAGCGATGAACAAGTTCACTGTTTGTAATAGGTACCCAATCCCACGGATTGATGACCTCCTGGACCAATTGAAGGGGGGAAATATTTCAGCAAGATCGATTTGAAGTCAAGATATCACCAAGTACCAATCGAACCCTCTGATGTGTGGAAGACTACCTTCAAAGGCAAGGAGGGCCTTTTCGAATGGCTGGTTATGCCATTCGGATTGAAGAATTATCCTGCAACCTTAATGAGGCTAATGGATGACATCTTGTGGACATTCACCAACTTATTTGTAGTGGTATACTTGGATGACATCCTAATCTTCAGCCAAAGTTGGGAAGAGCACCTCCACCACATCCAATAGGTTCTCCAAACACTATGGCAACACAAGTTATGTACCAATTTGGAGAAATACACTTTTGGCATGACCCAGGTTCAGTATCTGGGATAAATTATTAATGAACAGGGGATGGATGTGGATCTAGCCAAGATCCAAGTCATTCAGGATTGGCCATCTCCAACCACTCTGATAGAGCTTCACAGCTTTCTAGGTCTTTCAAACTTCTATCGTAGGTTCGTGTTGGGATTTTCTCATATCACTTGGTTGTTGAGTCAAGTCACTAAGGGAGGAGTGAAAGCAAAATTTTTTTGGTCTAAATCTCAATATAAGGCATTCACAGAGTTGAAAGATTGCCTCTGCTATGCACCAGTGCTCACATTACCAGACTTGCAACAACCATTTCAGGTCGAGACATATGCCTCTGACTATGCTATTGGGGTAGTCCTTACTCAACACGGGCATCCAGTGGCATATCACAGAGAGACACTTTCAGACACAATCTGAAAGTATCCCAAATATGAAAAAGAGATGTATTCCATTATGCAGGCCTGCCGACAATGGAAGCATTACATTTTGGGGAAGGAAATTGTCATCCACATAGACCACCAACCCCTGCAGTTCATACAGACCTAAGGGAAATTGCGAAATGATCGCCATCATAAGTGGTCCACATACTTGCAACAGTTCCATTTGAATATCAAGTATAAGAAGGGAAGCACCAATAATGTTGCATATTGCCTCAGTCGACCACCGATCATGGTGTTAACCACTGTGCTCAACTCTTGTGGGCACGAGACTTCTGATTGGCCACTTCTCTACAAAAATGACCTAGAATTCGACCACACATACCAGAAACTCTTGGAGGGTCAGCATGTTCCAGATCTTCACCTCCAAGATGCCATGTTATGCCACCTGGGTCACCTCTGTGTTCCCTCAAGCAAGCGTGCCAAGATGATTTGGGAATCACACTACAGTCGGGCTGCTGGGCATTTCGGGGTTGCGAAAACGATCGCAGTACTACATAAGTATTTCTATTGGCCAAATAATCAATAGGATGTCGGGAAGTACATCAGATCATGCACTTCCTATGCCATTACCAAACCAACCATCAATAAGCAAGGCCTCTATACCTCGTTTCCTACCCCTAGTTGACCTTGGGAATCTATCTCCATGGATTCCATGTTAGGCCTTCCTTCCACTAAGCATGGAAATGATTGTGTTTTTGTGGTTGTCGACAGGTTCTCAAAGATGGCCATTATGGCAGTCTGTAAGAAGAATATCACAACAGAAGCCACTACTAAACTCTTCTTTGAATGAGTGTGGGTACACTTTGGGATTCCACAGTCTATCATCTCATATCGGGATAGCAGGTTCATCAGTACATTTTGGTCCAGTCTCTAGTCGATACTAGACACCAAACTCACTAAGTCCACAGTCTTCCATCCTTAAACTGATGGCCAGGCAGAGGTTGTCAACATGATGATCGTACACAATTTGTGCATGTACAACTCAAAGCATCCATGCACATGGGACAAGAGCATCCCCTATGTTCAACACAGCTACAACCGGGCTCTCCACAGCTCGACTGGCCACAACCCTTTTCAGGTGGGCTTGGGATTCGAGCCACTATGTCCCATTAATGTGGCCATCCCATTTGCAGCTACTCACATAGATTCATCTCATATCCAGTCCGAAACAGATAAGGCAAACAACTTCATTGAGCACATCCAACATATTCTCCATTAGGTCCATGACATTCTAGAGAAATCAAATGCCAAGTACAACTAGCAACATGATCAACAGCGGGTGCCACACAAGTTTCAAGTGGGCGACGAAGTCTGGTTGCATTTGTAAAAGGAACGCCTTAAGGAAGCCTATTGGAAACTTAGACCGCTCTAATATGGTCCTTACACCATTACCAATTCTGTGGGAGACAATGCATTTGATCTCAACATTCCCCCATTCCTTGGCCTGCACCCAATGTTCAATGTGGACCGCCTTTGGCCATAATTTCCACCATTATTAAACACATCTAACATTGCAGAACAACCAACACCCACAGAGTTAAATCTGGAGTGCATGGAACAAGTTGTAACTAATTAGATCATGGATACATATATCAAGCATATTCATCATTAGAATATCCAACTGTATCGAATTTTCAAAGCAGGCCAACTCCTTCACCATGGAAAGTGGCTCACTAGGGACCAAGTTCCGCAAAGGTTTCCTCATCTCATGGAGGAACTCAATGCAATGGGGACCATTGCTTCTTAAGGGGGGGAGGAATGATACAGGTGGATATTGGTGGCCACCCTCCAAGTCCACTTGGACCCCCACCATTGTTTATTTCAACTTTTCAGTTTCCTTAATTGTAGCACAGTTTACTATTTTTAGTATTTTTTCAGGTCCTAAACTTTCGAAGCCGTTTCGAGGCCCTAAACGATGTTTTTTGGAAAACCTAAGAGTAGCATTGGTCTATGGCCCAATGTTCCTCTTCCCAAAGTTGTAGTTCTCAGAGAGATCTTTCTAACAAGATATTGTGTGCGTCAAACAGAGATTGTATGCCAAAGTTACGACCCCGGGAAGTTGATGTACCAATTTACCCAAACGGGGCCCATAGTTTGTCGTTTCATCTTCTAGGGTTAGGTTTTTGGATGTTTATGGTTTTCCATTGTTTCTCAACAATAAATAGGCCTTTGAGCCTCATTGTAAGATAGTTCAGAGGCATGTATCCGCCACATCTCTTTAGAGATAAGCTACCATCGCTCTAGCTGGTTTATTTCCATTTCTGTTTGTAAGCATATTTCATTATTTTACATTAATGAAATGAAGTATTATTTTTGCTACATCTCTGTGTTTATGGTTATCTCTATAGTTTGTTGCGTTCCTGTTTAAATCCAAATCAGCATGGATTCTTTGAGTTGTACATGTGCAGAATGTGTATGATCATCCTGTTGACGACCTCTATCTAGCCATCAATTTGGGGATGGAAAGTTGTGGACTTGGTGACCTTAGTGTCCAACATCGACTAGAGACTAGACCAAAATGTATTGAGGAACCTGTTGTCCTGATCTAAGATGATAGATTGTGGGATCCCAAAGTGCACCCACACTCGTTAAGAGAAGAGTTTATCAATGGCTTTTGTTGTAATATTTTTCTTGCAGTCTGCCATAATGGCCATCTTTGGGAATCTTCCGATGACCAAAAAAACACAGTCATTTCCATGCTTAGTAGAAGGAAAGATCGACATGTAATCCATGGAGATGGATTCCTAAGGTTGACTAGGGGTAGGCAGCGGAGTATAGAGGCCTTTCTTCTTGATGGTCAGTTTGGTAATGGCGCAGGCAGTGCAAGATCTGATGTACTTCCCAACATCTTGTTGAAGATTCAGCCAATAGAAATACTTTTGTAGTACTACCACCATTTTTTCGACCCAGAAATTCCAAGTGGCTCGATTGTAGTGCACTTCCCAAATCATCTTGGCACGCTCGCTTGAAGGAACAAAAAAGTGTCCTAGGTGGCATAACAGCGCATCCTGGAGGTGAAAATATGGAACTTTCTAACCCTCCAAGAGCGTTTGGTATGTGTGGCCAACTTCTGGATCACTTTTGTAGAGAAGTGGCCAATTAGAAGTCTTATGCACACAAGAGTTGAGCATGGTGGTTAATGCCATGATTGGTGGTTGGTTGAGGCAGTCCGCAAAATTATTGGTGCTTCTCTTATTGTACTTGATATTCAAATGGAACTGTTGAAGGTATGTGGACCACTTCTGATGGAAATCATTCTGCAACTTCCCTTGTGTCTTTATGAACTATAGGGGTCGGTAGTCTGTGTGGATGGTCATTTCCTTCCCCAAAATGTAATGCTTCCATTATTGGCAAGCCTGCACAATGGAATACATCTCCTTTTCATAAGTGGGAAACTTCTGGACTATGTCTAAAAGTGTCTCAATGTGATATTCCACTGGATGCCCCTGTTGAGTAAGGACTACCCCAATAGCATAGTCAGAGGCATCTATCTCGATCTCAAAAGTTTGTTGCAAGTCTGGTAATGTGAGCACTAGTGCAGAGAAGAGGTGATATTTCAACTCTGTGAATGCCTTTTGTTGAGATTCAGACCAAAAGAATTTTCTTTCGTTCCTCCCTTGGTGACGTGACTCAAGGGCCAAATGATATGAGAGCACCAAACACAAATCTATGGTAGAAATTGGCAAGACTGAGAAAGTTGTGGAGCTCTTTCAAAGTGGTTGGGGTTGGCCAATCCTGAATGACTTCGATCTTATCTGGATCCACATGCACCCTTGTTCATCAATAATGTATCCCAAATACTGAACCCAGGTAATTCCAAAAGTGCATTTCTCCAAATTGGCACACAACTTGTGTTACCGCGGTGTTTGGAGAACCTATCAGATGTGGTCGATGTGCTCTTCCCAACTATGGCTAAAGATAAGGATTTCATCCAAGAATACCACAAAATGAGTTGTTTAATGTTCGCAAGATGTCATCCATCATCCTCATGGATGTTGCAGGAGCCTTCGTCGATCCAAAATTCATAACCAACCATTCAAAAAGTCCCTCCTTGGCTTTGAAGACAATCTTCCACACATAAGAGGGTTCGATTGGTACCTGGTGATATCTAGACTTCAAGTCGATCTTGCTGAAATATTTTTCCCCCTTGAGTTGGTCCAGAAGGTCATAAATCCATGGGATTAGGTACCTATTCTGAACAGTGATCTTGTTCAGTGACTGTTAGTCAATACAAAGTCTCCAAGTCCCATCCTTCTTCTGTACCAACATGATCAAGCTCCCACAAGGCAATGAACTTGGCTGAATGTGACCTTTCTACAGCAGCTCCTAATTTTGCCTCTTGATTTCGTCATTCTCTAGAACAGAGCATCGATAGATTGGTCCATTGGGAAATGATGCACCTGGGGTCAAATCAATGGTGTGCTTGACCCGACAGTGTGGAGGCACCCCTGTAGGGGTTTTGAACATGTCCCCGTACTCCTCCACAAACTTGTCCATCTGTTGTTGTCGTGGGGAGGGGCCCTATCTGGAGTTCGTGGCTACTGTCTTCTTCTTTCACTGAGGGGGTATCATCAGGAAAATAAATTTCTTGGTTTTGGAAATGAGCTTACTGCATTGTTTTGCAATAACCAAAGAGATGGCGATAGGCAATGCTACCTCTGGTATCCTCTACAACTTATTTCCAAAGGTAACAATAACAACACGAGGCCTTGACTCATACACAACATATCGCTTCCACAAGTATGGTTGGCCTAATAATACATCACAAACATCAAGGGGAGAAACGTCACATAATACCTCATTCGTGAAGGGCTTGATGTTGTATGGAAGGTGACATTGTTGGCTCATGCGAAGATCCCGTCCTTGGTGAAGCCACCCGATGGTGTATAGTTGTGGGTGTGTTGTGGTCGATAAGCCCAACTGCTTCATGACCTCTACTAAAATTTGGTTCTTTTGGTTCCCGCTGTCGACAATGAACTGTAGCGGGGAACCCTTTACCCACATCTAGGAGTCAGAGAGGTGCTCCTCCTCCTATGGATCTTCAGGTTCCTCCTGATGGATCTTCATGGTGGCAATGGTGGCCTTGTGTTTCGAATCGATAATCTTCTTCCCTTTGCCATTATCCTTTCTAGGTTTTGACATAAAGTCGGAACATGCATCTGATTCTGAAGCCTTCATCTCGGTCAACAATGACTACCTAGCCTGACATTCACTTGTGTTGTGATTGGATGTCTTATGGAACTCACACCACTTTCCCGTGTCCTTCTTCAGCTTTGCGGTGTTTTTCTTTTCTTGTGGCTTTGGTGAGTTGTCCTAGGCCACCTCACCTTGCCTTTGTCCTTTATCTGCGGTTTGGGGGCACCTTTCCCTTGGTTCAGATTTGCAAATCCAAAGTCTCGCTTCTTCTATTTAAACTTTTTCTTGATCTTGATAGCATATTGGTACATCGTGCCGAGCGAGGAGATGTCTAGGAAATCCATCTCATCCTCGATGTACCTGTGTAGGTATCCATGGTACTTTAGGACCAATTTTTTCTTAGAATCCTTGATAACCACCTTCGTGCAAAGGGTATGAAAAACATTGGTAAACTCCGACATCTTGGTCCCTTCCCTGTCACAGCGTGGTCCACTTTATGTATTTATCCTCATAGCTCCAGACAGGGTAGTAATGCTCCTTAATGGAGTCCCAGAATGAATTCCAAGTGGGTGTAGCTGAAAATAGTGAGGTCGTACTTTCATCCTTCTGCTCACAATAGGTTTCCCACCAGTCCTTGACATCATGGGTGGCTTTGAGAAGAGAAAAAGTAATATTTTTGTAGCTGGTAAAATCATCAATAGAAAAATATCCTTCTAAGAGATTTAACCATTTATCTACAACGTCTGCATCTATTTGGCCCTCAAATATGGGAATGTCAAAGTTTACTTGTACCTTAAAAGGAGTGGAGCCTCCAGAGTGGCTACTAGATGTGGATGCGCCGTTGGTGGGAAACCGTTGAAGGATCTGGGAAAAGTTATCCATCATTGCGTTCCTTTATTTCTCAAAGGCCTCCTCAAGCAATATTTTGATAGGATCTCCTACTCCCTCATCTTTCTTTTCTTTCACCATGGGTGGCCATCGGGGTTTGTGAGGCTGATCATGCAAAGGTTCAACTAGATTGAGCCCTAACTCCTTATATCCCGACCTTGTTGGGGACATACAAAGAAAAACAGAGAAATAGCAGACGGCTTTGATACCGCTGATCCATATTTAAACAAGAACACAAAAAATTATAGCTATAACCATAAATATAGAGATGCAACAGAAGTAAAACTTCATTTCATTATTATCAAATACTGAAATATGCTTACAAACAAAAAGGAAATAAAACTAGCTCGAGCGATGGTAGCTTATCTCTAAGAAGAGATGTGGTGGCTAGATGCCTCTAAACTGTGTTACAATGAGGCTCAAATGCCTGTTTATTATTGAGAAACAATGGAAAACCTTAAACATCCAAAAACCTAACTCTAGGAGATGAAGCGCCAAACTATGAGCCCTGTTTGGATAAATTCGTACATCAACTTCCCTGGGTCATAACTTTGGCATACAATCTCTGTTTGATGCGCACAATACCTCGTTAGAAAGATATATCTGAGGACTATAACTTTTGCATGGCCAAAATGAGTTAAAGACCCATGTTGTCTCTGGTTTTCCCAAAAAACGTTGTTTAGTGCCTCACACTGGATCCGGAAGTTTAGGACTTGAAAAACTACCAAAAATAGTAAATTGTGCTACACATAAGGAAACTAAAAAACTAAAAGAAACAATGGTTGGGGTCCAAGTGGAATAGGTGGGTGGCCACCAATATCCACCTGGATCAACTCCTGCTTTAGATGTTTGTTCTCTTCTTCTATTTTTTCACATGTTTTTTTTTCCTTCTACTCTAATAGCTAAGTCTTCTTTACTTCTGATGTCTTCTCCAAGTTTTTATTTATGTTAAACTAATTTTCCATTGTCTAAGTTATAAATACCTTCTTTAGCACACTATAGTTGTTTGTTCTTTCTTCTATCCTTCTTTAACTCATCAATAGCACTGATAAGTTCCCCTATAAATTCCACAACTCCTTCTCTTTCTTCTTCTTCTTCTTCTTCTTCTTCAGAGTTTGTAATATTTTGTTTCTTGGATTTCTATCCAAATTCCATGAGTAACCACTCATTTGACTCATCCTCCGAGGAATTTTCACTATCTGAATTTGGTGTCAAGCTATCCTCTTTGGAGTAGAGCTCCTTCTTCTTAGAAAATCTCTTCTTTCGATGTTTTTGAGGCTTTCCTTTGAACTTCTAATCATATTCATTTTTTTATTTTCTTTGTAAGGGAACTTGGACAAAAAAAATCTAACTCTTCCATAGTCAAAGCATTTGAAGGGAAACTTCCCTTTATACTTTCCTGAGCCACACTTCAGTTTCCTGGAAAAGTGATCCAACTACTAATCAGATTCATAACTGGAGAAATCTCGATGATCTTTGTGTTCCTTAGCCTTCTTGGACACCTTGAAAGTTGCCTCCTTTGATTAAAATTTCACTTTTCCTACTCTCATCTCATGGGCTATGATAGTACAAAGAAACTGATACATTGTGAAACTTTTCATATTAGGCATCTCTTCAATGGAAGAATTTTTTTCATTAAATCTAATAGGTAGATATCTTAATACTTTTGACAACTATATCTTCTTTGATAGCTTCACCAAATGCTCTAATCATATTTGTTGCTTCATCAACTCTGAGGAAGTATTCTTCTATTCTTTCTTCTTCACTCATTCTTAAGCTTTCAAATCTCATTCTAAAGGTTTGAAGTTTAGCCTACTTGAATTTATCATCTCCTTCATGACTCTAATTGAGCTTGACCCATACTTCCTTAGCAAACTTACATCTCATAAATTTTACAAGTTCAGATTCACTAAGGTGAAAGAGAATCAGATTCTTTAATTTATAATTATTTCCATATGTTACTGTCGGTATCTTCATCCCTCCATCAGAGATCAAATTTTCTTGTTGCATTGCATATTAGGTGTCTCGCTCAGTCAACTATATTCCATTAGGAGCATGGATCATCTGACGATAGTGGCTTGTTGTACATTTTCCCTCATGTCCTTTACCTGCTGACCCATTTTTTATTCATCAAAATCATATGTAGTGACCTTTTGTCTTTAAAAATTTCAAGAGTAATTCTTTTAGGGTTTCGCTGTCATTAGGTCTAGGGTTTCATAGAAAAAAGGGTTTTAAAATGTCCAATAATAGTCAGCAGGCACATGAGGATGTTCCAGTACCAATAAATTTCATAATCAATTGCTCAGAGATGTATTTTTCTGGAAAAACAGAGTATTTTAGATTTTATTGTATTAATTCATGTATTTTCAGTTCTTTTGTATGTAAAGCAATTCAGAGGCAACCCTGGTCTCCTTCCCAAGCCTTAGTATCTCCATCCCCTACAAAGCAAACAAAAATCAAGACAAATTAAGTCATTCAGTCCATCAAAAGGTTCAAATAAAGTGAAAAGCTCAAAAAACAGAGTGAAAAAGTAAAGTCACATTGCCAACATTATAAAAGTGGGTTTTTATGAGACAAAAATTAAAAGCTCTTGGGTATAAAATCATTTTCTCAATTCAAAAGTTCATTTTCATTCAATAAACAAGGTTGAGCAAGGTGAAGGTCGTTTTGAGCAAAAGGAGAGAAACTTAGAGAAAATTGTGCAAAATCAGAGGCGCAACACACTAGGTGGAAGGCGTGGCACATAGGGCCGCAATTTTTAGTGTAAATTTGCTCTGGCGTGGCACACACAAAAGGCAAGATGCATTGGGTTTGAGGCACGACGCATAGAGCTATCAAACTTGACTCTCTCCAAAACTCACTCAAATTGCCAAAATCATTCAAGACATCCATTGTGCAACTAAGTTAAGCCCTCGTCATTGCTAGTAAACGAGTTTTTTATACAATTTATGGTGGTTGTCTAAAATAAAAATCAAACCCTACCTTCTTGCCATTTCTCAAGAAACTAGTGCATAGGGTTTGCATTGGCTATTTTGGCTGCCAAGTCCATTCTGCCATTCCCTCACCATTTCACTCCATTCATTTTCTCATCTTATTCCCCCAATCCCTAACTCCCATATTCCCAAAATCATCTTCCCCTATCCCCAAATCCCATTTTCCCAAATCCTAAATATAAATCCATAAAACCTAAGTGTTGTCCCTAAAGCTTACATATCACTCCCTAATCCCCTGTTTCCCTAACAAAACCTTATCCCAACAATCCCAAAATCCCTTTTCCTTTGGTGGCAGAAAATTAAAGACACCATAAATTTCATACTACTCATCAAGAAAACTCACTTACTAGCAAAAATGGAGTCAGATCCTTCATATGATCGTGAAGAAGAGACACACAGTGATTCTCCTACAGAGGTACATGCACCAAGGAGGCCTCATAAGGGTGGCAAACATATACGAGAGGAACCTATTACCCTTGCTGAGCTACAAGCCTGCCCTCTCGCCATCACATGCGTCCAACACCAATCCTACTATGAGTTCTATGAGATGGTTGCTAGAGTCCAATTTCACCACGAGTTGGCTCAGTTGTTTGTGCTTCATTTACATGATGGTCAAGCCACTCTAGCTAGTGTAACATTCACTTTAACACCAGAATCTATTTTTCTAGCAACTAGTATTCCTAATATTGGAGAGAAACGGAACAAAAGGCAGCAAATTGACAGGAAACATTATGAACCATACATCAAGCTCGGTTATTTGAGACAACTCAACAGAGTTTTTCCTTTCCGGTACCTAAAAGATTCCTATGCTCCTTTGATGAAACTGATAATGAAGTATTTCAGCGGTGAGGGCCGGTTTTCCTGCCTATATGCCTACCATATCAGACTGTTGATGCATTTTACCAAGATGAGAATGATGAATCTCCCCTACTTCATGTGCCAAAATATTGAGAAGATGACCACCCTAGTACAACACAAGACTCCTCAGTAGCAGTTCAACAGTATATATCATTTTGCTCTCATTAAGATTGTCGTCGTGCATTAGCTTGGTTTGCAGGGAATCACATGGGAGAATTTCATTTCTCGTGAGTTATTCACAGCTCCTTAGGGACCTCCATAGGCTTTGCATGAGATAGGTGGACCTTCACATCAGCATGAGGGTCATGAGACACAGACCGCTAGTATGTCGATGCTTGTCACCTATCAGAAGGGCACTAGACAGTTATTTGCAGCAACAAAGTGAGTATTATCTCCACCCGAGGTGGAAGGGGTCTTGCTTCCTTTGTCAACACAGCAGGTTCAGGACAAGGGAAAGAGGCCAGTAGATGATGAGGGGCCTTCAGGTGAGTGGGAGACTAATTTCATTCTCACTCAGGACGATGACATGAATTTGGGCCCATAAAGCTCAAAGCTCAAGGAAGTCATCCAAGAGTAACAGGTGGACATCAATGCTTTGTCCCTCAACTTAGACAAATCTGACTGGATAATAAATTACCTGGAGCAAAGAAATAAGTAGCTTGAGGATCAGCAAGTGATTATGGAGTTGCAAAACATTTGGGAAAACCGCCAAGCTACCAAAAGAAGGAAGGTGAAGCTCACATCACTTGAGAAAGTGATCAATGCAGATCAAGAATCATGGCTTGAAAGAGCTAATATCCACTTGGAGAGGGGGTTAGATAAGGACAACAAGGATAAGGAATTGTTGAGGCATATGGCTTATCATTACATGGCGAGAAACAAAGTCTGCAAGGCAAGAATCAGGAGCTTGAAGGCAAAGTTGAAGAGGGCATCGAGGAGGTAAAAGGAGCAAGATAGACTTCAGATATTGGCTGAGGCTTCCTTGGCCCAACACAGAACTTGATGGAGAAGACGCAGCCCAAATTTCAAAAAAATTGGGGATTTTTTGCATTTTTGGAATTTTGGCTCAAAAACAGAATTTTCTGCTCTATGTGTCGCACCACCTGGTGCTCGCTTTTGATGGGAGCCTCCAAATGACAAAAACTCAGAATTTTTGGATTTGGCATGGAAAAACATGCTTGCCTGCGAATGGGCAAGAAATGTTGACAGGTTTTGAGCCCTCAAAAAGGTCAAAAACACTCAAAAAATGACCTTACTGCCTCTATTTTGACACACCGTAAGCAGTGTTGGGAGAACTAAATTTTGGAGGAGCAAATGGAGGCCAAATTAAAAAATTCCACCTGTGTTAGAAAGTATATAGGTAAACCTTTCCAATAAGCACACTTGGAGCAAATTTGGACATCTGGAAGGCCTCCAAAAGTGGCTGCAAATAGGTACTACACATAGAGAATTCAGCGCGGCACATAGGGGAAATTTTGCTCAGTTTGACCAAGTATACTTTGTTTTTCGCCTAGCTTTTGATAGTTTGACTTTTTCTCCTTCTTAATGTAAAAATTATGATGTAATTTAATGTAAATGGATGGATCATGATGTAAATATGTCTAATTTTCACTTATGAAGGTAGACTCATCTATCAAAAAGTTGTTTGAAACTGAATGAATCAGTTCCCTAGTTTCTAGATGCAAGCTATTCCACTGCCTGATTTCTAGTTCTCAGTTTAGAATTAGTTGGAACAAATCCTAAACTTGTGAGCTTGACCCCTAAAGGCTAGGATGAGTTATGTTTTGTCTATATCTTGTGATCTTTCAGTCATTAGCATGGTTGGACCTTTGAGAAAGCAAGGAGCTTCATTGTATACTCATATCAGCATTTTGGCTAAGGAATTGAGACCAGGGTTTGCAACACTCTTTGGGATTCATGTGGAATTTTTTCTTGGTATATTGCTTTCTTCTGTAATTTTGAATTTTCTTATGTGTTATGTATGCCATTATCTATCTTGTTTCTTCTTAACTAAAACAAACAAGGGAGAAGGTAGAATCCATTGAAAATGCAGTGCTCTACCTAGGGTTTGCTTTAGCTTTTGATGTTTTCAGCTGTTTGAAGAGGATCCCTAAGCTTTCTTGCCCTCTTCGACTCCTCACCTGTCTAATATCTCCATCTCATTCAATTTAAAGTGCCAAATCAGTTGCCTACCTTGCCCCATTGATATATCTGCAAGACTGAGCCTCATTCCCTGCACCCAAAATCTGCTTTTCCATTTGAGCCAACAAAAACATCATTTTATTCAATCAAAATCTTGTGCACACATACCTAGCCTAAGATCAGTATTTATATTAGTCATCTCAAGCCCTCATTGATCATATTTTTGCTGAGATTGACTAGGAGAGAGCCCTCTCCCAACCTGGTAGGGCTAGCTACCAGGTTAAGCGTGGTTTGATGTTATCCTAGACCCTACCTTTCTCAGCCTGAGGTAGATTTAGGCACTAACACCATACACCTTTTTATTGTCTGCATCTATGGGAGGGACATCAGGAACATCATAGTCTACCAACACAAAGCTCCAAACATAAGATAGGCGTCCACCCTAACCTTCCAAAAGGCATACTTTGTCCCATCAAATACCCATATCTTACTTGAATAAGAATCCTAACTCTCTTGCCTAGACATAATTCCTTATGGATCTACCTTTTAGTGGTTAAACTATTCGTGAAGGAACTTGTCTCTAATAAGAATTGTTGGAATAAAGAATTAATGAGAGGGGGTCAATTAGAAATAGTGATTTTATTAAAATTTAAGCTCAATTATTATATTTCCTTTGAATTTTTCCAGTTATTTGTAAGATCATTCATACTACAAAATAGATGTAAAATAAAGAAAACCATTCACATGAGAAAATAGTTCATCAATTGAGCAACACATACATATTGACATAGGTATTTTTACGATGTGGAAACCCAAAGGGATAAAACCAACAATCAATTTTTTATTATGATGTAAATTAAACATCCACTTAATTGCATCAAGTTGTTTGTGAAAACCCACTCATAGGATGCCCCAACCCCTTTTAGATAGAAAGCCACCACTTGCCAAGAGGCACCAAAAATTTATGAATGCAGGCCATTATCTGCTCTAGCCACTATTATGCTTTTCATACCATTTTTAGACTGAGAACAGAGGAAAATACAAATTCTTAGATATATAAATCTGATCTACTATTGAACCAACTCCTTCCCTTCATCTCTGCATTTCCACTTCCCACACTACAAAAAAATAGGCAATTTGTGCTAGATTTAGCGCCATATTTTAGTGCATCTTTTTTCCAATTGGGATGAGCATCTTGGCACTAAATATGACTCTATTGTATAATTTTTAAAGAATCTTTTTTTGTGCCATATTTTTCATCCTTTTCTACATCAAATTTTGCATCCTTTTTTGCATCGGATTTTGTGTCATGTTTTTCTTCTAATTTTGCACCACTTTTTGCACCTTGTTTTATGAAAAGTTTTCGATAGGTGTTGCTTCTAGTTTTGCGCCATTTTTTTCATATGTTTTAGCATCATTTTTTTCTTCCAATTTTGTGCCATTATTTTCTTCTAGTTTTACACAATCATTTGCATCGGGTTTTACAACATCTTTTGCATTAGATTTAGCACTATTTTTTGCATCTAGTTTGTGCCAGTTTTTGCATCTAGTCTTACACCAATTTTTCTTCTAATTTTGTACCTTTTTTTGCACTTTTTTTTCCTCCAATTTTGCACCATATATTGAATATGATTTAGCACTAAATTTTTCATCCATTTTTGTGCCCATTTTTTCATCTCGTTTGCACCACTTTTGCATTTTATTTGTCTCCCTTTTTTGCACCATATTTTGCATCATTTGTTGCATCCAATTTTGCATTGTTTTTAACACCATTTCTCACATCCAATTTTGCATCCTTTTGAGCATCCAAATTTTCATCTAGATTTGCATCGTATGTTGAGCCATGTGTTGCATCCACCTTTGCATCCCATTTTGTGTCTAATTTTATATTCAATTTTTAGCCATTTTTACGTCTACTTTTGCATTTGTTTTTGCACAATTTTTTGCATCACTTTTTGCACCTCATTTTTCATCCAACATTGTATCTCAATTTGCATCCAATTTTGAGCCATTTTTATGCCCATTTACACACCATTTTCTGTGTCTACTTATGTGTCCAATTTTGCACCATTTTTTACATCCATTTTTGCATCATTTTTGTTGTCTAATTTTGCATCCTTTTCGACATCCAAATTTGCATCCTTTTTTCTGCCTCATTTTGTGTCCACATTAGCATCTCATTTTGTGCCTAGGTTTGAGTCTAAATTTGCATCTAGTTATGCATTATTTTTGGCATCCAATATGTTTTCAGTGGTTTCACCCTTTTCTTATCCCTCACTACAAAAAAATAGGTCATTGGTGAGGGTCAAAAAATGTCACCATAAGCTTATTGGTGATGGTCAAAATGACTTTTATCACCAAAAAATGAACTTCACCAAAAGTAGCATTGCCAAAAGTATAGGTATTGTGGTGACATTTAAGGTCTATCATGAATAATGATTATATGACAGATAGTGACCATTACTATTTCATATGAATTGTTGTCCTCGAAGATGACTTTAGGTCAGATAGTCATGCCAAAACATCTAAAATGTTTTGTTTTTTTGTAAGGTTTTTAGATGACCAATTTTATGAATTATTTGAAAACGGGTGCTTAAGCCTTAACAATTACTAAGTTAAATGAAAGGGCTACTATTTTTCTAGCTATAGTTAATTGATTTAAAATGAGTTAATAACATAATCTTGATGGAATATAACTTGCTAAATATTTAGACAGAATATTTGATTGGTTATAAGAAAAGAATACAAGCAAACAATGTTTCCTATAGAACAAAATATATTTAAATGAATGTAGATTTGTGTGATAATTAATTGATATAGAGTTTATAATAACAAATAGTCTTATAAACTAGTCCCTAGTTATTATTTATAACTTCATAGGGGATTTAAGATTGACTGATACTCAGTATGATCTTATCCAGATATCCGCATAAATACTTAAATATATGAAGAAAGACATAATGAAATAAGAACATGAGAAAAACTTACTAGGAGACAAACAATAGAAGGAAAATTCAGAATCCTTTCATTAACTTGAAGTAAATCTCCAGATCGGTTACAATTCTATTCTCAAAGATCATACAAGGGTTCAACCCTTAATAACTCAAAGGAGGAGTTATTTATACAAAAACTTTTTCTAGATATTTTTAAAACAAAAGTACAAAATAGTACAAGACTATAGGAATTTCAAAACTGCTAAGTGCTAGCACTATTCTTTAGGAATATGTTGAAGATGTGGTCCACAAAAAGTGTTTCCCAGCTGTCTTTCAGTTGTTGATGGAAGTTAATCGATAACTTCACACAAGTGATCCCATCGGCCTTCACTTGGTATAGCAAGATTTACCAATTTCCTGTAAACTTCATCAACCTTGGTGTATTTCTCAAAAGTGGGCTTATTTACAAAATTCTCTTTATCAGTTGCTATAGTACAAGGCTTTTGGCAGTATTCTTCCACATTGATCAACCTATCATTTGGGGCCACTAATCTTGGCAGTCCTCTCTAATTTAGTAAATTAAACTGAAAATGAAACCTCTGAACATAAATATTCAAGGTTTGGCACTTGGTCTCTAACTGAGTCATACCGTTCTTTTTCTTAAAAACCTTCTTGATCTCCAAAATGGTTTTTTTTTTGTCTTTAATCTCAATCTACTCCAACTTAGCCCTGGTTTTTGAATTAAGAACTATGATCATGTCTGTAGCTTCACTGGATTTTTCTTTAAGAAGTTGCTTCACTTCATCAATAGCTATATGACATTTGTTTATAAGTTCCTCCTGCTAAAAAATGATATGAATGGAGGGCCATAATTCAGTTATGGCCTAACTAATATCTACCCAAATTTTTTCCTTGGCTTCAGCCAAGGTTTGAGCCATTAATGACTCACTCTAAAACTCTTCTATTCTTCTATTTAACATGTGGGTCTTTTACATTTCTTCAACATACAAAGTGTCATTATTTATCATCTGAGCTTCCAGATTCTTAAATTTCTTATGAAGCCTTTCGTTTTCTTGTCTCTGGTGAGTCAGCTCCTGTAAGAGTTTGTTCAAATCCCATGTTGTTGATGTAGCTTCGGCTATGGTTTATGTAGATTCCCCTACTATTCTGGACACTATAATAGGAATAGTTGTGATGGGTGCTATAGCTAATTGAGTAAATTGCTCTTTTTCCTTAACGAATTTCTCAATTTTCTTCTCCATGGTCTTTATCTATGCATTCTTCTCAATGATCAACTTGATCATTTCCTCCTTGTTTTGTTCATTTTCTGCTATTTCCTTGGTCTGAGGGTCCTTTGTAGAAGGTAATTTAAGTTGCTTCCTCAATGCTTCAATATCTGTATTTTTCTTTTTGATAATATCTTGTGCATCATTGACATTAGTAAGGTCATATCTAATTTTAATCACTAAGTCTTCTAATGACTTGACCCTGTTATCCTTTGCTAAACATGATATCGTTTCAATCTTCAATTGTGACTGCACATTTGACAGAGCAGTTCTGAGTTTTGTCAATGTCATACCAATATTGGTCATGGTAAAGAAAAGAATCTCACCAAGCTGCCTATGCATGTTAATTTGATCAATTGCGTGTATTTGATTAGCATCAAAACAAAATATAGTCTTCTTGTAATCAGAAGAAGCCTTGGGAAATGGCACTTGAGCCTGTAGAAAATCCATTTTCATTTACGCTTTTCGTTGTCACAAGTTGTCAAAAACTTGTGCTATGAAGTAGAAGATTTCTTCCGAAATTGTGCATAATATTTGCCTTTAAAGCTTCATTCTTTTGCTTAATTTCAAGGAAATTAGTAAAGACATTTGGCTCCTCTATTTTACTTGCATCTGCAGATTGGGTGATCTCTAACAAATTTTGTGAAGTTGAAGAAGAATATGGAGTAGTGATTACATGTTCTTATGTCCCTATAGATACTTGTGAATCATCCACATTGATGATGATAGGCTCCTTCTCACCCTGAGTAATAGTAGTGCCTTTGGAGTCAATCCTTGATTTCTTATGATAATGTATGAATTCCTTTTCTCCAACTGCTGATGATGAAGATCCTTCTCTGGGTCTCTTTTCATGTTTGGTTTGAGAAGTAGGAGTTTGAAGTGTAGAAGGAGGTAAAACATGTTCTTCTGCTTCTTGAAGTATATTCTATTGGACATTGGATAAACCAACACTCCCTGTGTGTTTCGTGACATGGACCAACCACCTCCCATGAATCCTTACCTCTGGCGGTGTGATCATTGATTAACACCTGCTGGTTTTGGTTTAACGACAATCATGATTCTGAACAAGTGGTATCAGAGTGTAGGTCACGAGTTTAATACACACCCGGCTTGTGATGGCGGGGAGATTGTTGGAAATTGGATAAATGAACGCTCCCTGTGTGTTTTGTGACATGGACTAACTGCCTCTCATGAATCCTTATCTCTGGCAATGCGATTGTTGATTAACACCTGCAGGTTTTGGTCTAACGATAATCGTGATTCCCAACATATTCTCCTCCCATTGTTCTTGATTTCTGAACTTCTCAATCTCTGGTCTTGGTGTATGATTGTAAGGTATGGTTTTGAGTTCCACGCTTAATTTTGATATATTACTAAATGGGTCATAAGACCAGGTGAAGCTCGGTTGAAAACCCATCGGTTTTAGTATTGCATTTCCTTCTAAACCTGTTGATCTATTATTACAAATGAATGATCCTACTTGTGCCTTTATCTTGGTATCTTCTTCCCTGAAATAAAATGAGGTTCATCCATATTTATCATTTGCCTAATATATTCCAGAGAGAAAATTCTCATTGGAACATATTTGGGCAAGTTATATGGAGATAATTCATAGCCATATACTCTGATCTATGTGTAGTTTTGGTAAAGATACCATGCTCTTGTTATAACTTGATCACTAAGATGTAGGATCCTTTTGATTTCTATATTGATCTTGGGTTCACTCTGACTGCTGAGAAGATGTACAACTGGGTGAATGAAATAATCAATGAAGTCTAAAAATTTGAACTCAGTTGAGTTCTTCCTAATCAATGAGGTCCACTGTGTGACTGCTTGATTATCTTGTTGATCATCTTGCTTGTGTAGAACAATAGGTAACCTATCTCCCTACTGAAAAATAAACATATGTGCTAACATAGAGGAGTATTTAAACACTCCTTCAGTAGTTATATTCATCAATTTCTCATGCATTGCTTTAGCAAAAAATTGACTAAAATTATACATGAAGGCAGGTTTGTTTTCTTTAGAGAAAATGGACAGATAACCTAAGATAGCTTCATCTACCCATTGATTGTTTTGGTAGCCTAACAAGCAAGAAATTAGGGAAATTATGTGTTTAGCTCTCTGAGGGAACATGGATGCTGGCTAAGGAGGCTTCTTTTTAGGGAGCTTAGCATCTTCAGGGAGAAAGATTCAAAAATTTGAGCTCTTTGAGGGAAGGTGAGCTTATGATATAGGTCGATTAATGTTGCAACAGAGAAAAAGTGAAGTGAATAATTTTCAGGGATCAAAAGCATTTTGTTGATGATTTTTGGGGTGATAGATATTAGAATGTCTCCATTCTGAGCTACTATGGTTCTTTGAAGTAGATTATATTTGGCTTGGCACCACATGCCTAGATCAGGAAAAGAATGGGTCTAAGAAAACATGTACATAGGCAGAAAGGATTCCCATAGGTTTATGTCATTTTTAGAATCAATATAGGTTTGATTTAGCGAATTATCCAATTCGAACATGTCAAATTCACATTTTGTGTATGTGATTTTAAAATATTGGTCAGCTAACGGGATGTGGTCCAGGTCTAAGACATCAGAGGCCTTTGGGGTTTCTGTAATGCAGAAGAACTGACATATGGCTTTTCTTTCTTCTTGGGATCCATAATAATAGAAATGTAATATAGGATAATAGAAAACTTGTAGAGATACCTTAAAATGTTGCTTACTGTTTGTAGGCTCAGCTCGACAGAGACTGTAAAAACAGGAACAGTGGATTCAAACAATGAAAGAGCTATTTAGGAAAAGGGCGTAATGGGGAAAATGGATTATTTATCATCGGATTAAGCTTACCGTTACAAAAAATTTGTTACTGATCGGCAAATTAGTTATTTAATGTAGGGATATCAACAACGGGAAGCAATAAATTAGTGGCAACGGATAGGCCAAAACAGATAGGCAGCAGCAGGCACATGGCATGGAATAGTTTGAGGTGGAAGGAACGGGAGATGTTATTGTTGGCGCGGTATCAGGGACAGTGGGAAGGTAGATAGGTGGATTTCGGAGGGGGGTTGCGGTAAGAGGTAAGGAGTGAGGGGGGTGCGAAGCGCGAAGGTGGTGACATGTTAGTGGGGGGCCCGCATGAGAAAAAAAACTTTTCGCACCCCCCATTTTGTTATCCAATATCATGGTGAGGGGGTGCGAAGTGGCTTCCCCGTCATTGGTCTGGGCGGGGAGGTGGATCACTGTTGTTTTATGCTTAACCTTTATCGCTTGATAGCAGATAAATTTTGTCATACATGACTTTGACATACAAAACATATAAATGTTTATTTAAAAATAATTAATCACCTTTTAAAAGGTAATTAAACACTAGTTTAAAACTAATCTAATTTGGGTGCATTTAGATTAGCAACCCTTATTTAACTATTTCACTAATTAATTGCAATCTAATACAAGTTTGGCCAAATTTTAAGCATATTAGGCCATTTATTTATCCTATTCTATCCTATCTTCTAATGATCAACCAAGTTTAAACAGTTTGGTGAATTTATTCACTAATCTAAAACATAAATTTAAATGATTTGATCAAGATTAAACAGTTTGATCCAAATCAAAAGGAAAGGTTGTGGGTTGAAAACAAGTTGCACAAAAAACCTTTATTTATTACAAATGCAATTTATTTCTATGAAGTGGCATTTAAACAAGCACACTTATACAATTTTTTTATTTTCTTTTGAAGGTGTTTTATTTCATCTCTTTTTTTTTCTTCTTTTTTTTCATATTTCCATATTTTATTTATTTTTCCATACCCTCTTTTATAAAATAAAAACTAACTTATCAAAAATAAATCATGTTACAATATCAGCTCTAACTAGGGACTGCTTCCTCCTACAGGTAGCAGAGAACTTGCAGATCCATGTGCCTTCTCCTTGGGCTAATGGGGTCTGTATTGAAACAAATATACACCACATGTAAAATAAAACTCTCCGGTATTATACAATGATGAATGAATGGAAACCTCTCAATATTGAATGTAGTGTTTCAAGTATTTCCCATTAATAGGCAATGAGCAATACTCTCCCTCCAAATTCTATAGAATGAAAGTCTTATTACTCTTAACCTAAGCAGTGTTAAAAGGACCCAACCAAAGGTTGTCAAACTTTCCATGTTTCCCTTTGTCTTCTCTTCTAGAATCCCATCTTAGTACCAAATCACCTTCCCTAAAATCTCTTTCGCTAGCTTTCTTATGAAACAAGCTTTTCATTTTACTCTAATATTTCTTAAGCTTGTAATGGACTTCATCTCTATCCTCATTTAATTCTATGATCTTATTTATTTTTTGAGAGAAGTCATCAAGCTCTTCATTTGACTCTTGCAAAAAATTTATAACAGAAAAAGCTAAATGTGTGGGAAATATAGCTTCTTTTCCATAAACAAGTTGAAAAGGGGATTTACCTGTTGATCTTTTGGGTGAAATCCTATTGGCCCAAAGTGCATAAATGAGATGAATTTCCCAACTCCTTGTATGATCCTCCAATGTTTTTTCTATAACTTTAACCAAACTTTTATTTGAGGACTCTGCCAGTCCATTTCCTTATGGATAGTATGGTGTGGAATGATGCAACAAGATCTTATATTTATGACAGAACTCAATAATCTTGGTATTGTTAAATGATGTTGCATTTTTCTGTCACTATTTACCTCGGGCATACAAATCTAGACAATATGTATTCTTCAATAAATTTGATAACAACAATATCAATTGCATTTCTAACTGGAATGGATTCTACCCATTTTTTAAAGTAATCTATAGCATTCAATATCCATTTGTGTTGACTGCTTCATGGAGGATGCATTTCACCAATGAAATCCAATCCCCATTGAAGGAATGGTGCTTGGACTAGTACTGGAACCAATGGAAGAGCTGATAATCCCTGCTTTCCAGAAAAGATTTGACACTCTGTACAACTCCTTCTCCCATTTTTGCAAACATAGTAGGCCAATAAAACCCTGCCTCTAAGATCTTGTATGTTGTGGCCCTCCAAGCATAGTGCCCTCCACAAATTCCTGCATGAAATTGATCAATGATCCCTTCTATCTCATTTTTTGTTAAGAAAATTAAAAGGATGTTAAGAGGATCCTTCCAATACAAATTTACATTTACTATACAGTACTTTACAACCTTCAACTTCAGTGTTTTATATTGATTTTTTTCGAATTCAGGAAAACATTCAAATTCTATAATAAAATTCACAATATCAAAGTACCAATCTGATAATAAAAAAAATTGTCATTGTGAATCATAATTGTCTGATTTGATGTAGAAGGTTCTTGTGGATTCTCCTGTGTTGGGATTTCATAAGCTTCTTGTGGATTCTCATGTGCTGGGATTTCAGAAGGTTCTTGTGGGTTCTTCTCAATTGGACTCTCAGAAGGTTCTTGTGGATTATTCTCAGTTGGGCTCTTAGAAGGTTCTTGTGGATTCTTTTCAGTTGGGCTCTCAAAAGGTTCTTGTGGATTATCCTATGATGGGATTTCAAAAATAGAATTTATTCCTAAGATCTTGCAATTGGATTCATCAAGGAGCTTAGCCAGGCCTTGAGCTTTTACCAGCTTGATATTCTTGATGATGAGGTCATACTCTAAAATTTTAGTTATCCATATCCCTCATCTTCCATTAGTATCAGGTTGAGTTAAAATAGTTTTGACAACACTATTAGGTACATATGCAATGATATAAGAGTGGAGGAGATAGACTCTAAAGGTTTTCAAAGATTGAACTAAAGAATATGCCTATTTTTTAATGATGTCATACTTTAGTTCAACATCTCTCATTACTTTGCTAAAAAATGCAATGGGTTGTTCATCTCCATCTTTTTTCTTTTGCAAAATAATAACAGCTAAGGTAGTTTCAAAAGCAAAAGAAAAGACATTGAAAGGTTCAGAGTAATTTAGACTGGCTAAGATGGGGGTTTCTGAAATGGCCTTTTTAATATGATCAAATGCATACCTAGTAGTAATAGTCAATTTAACTTCATGGTTCTTTTTCAGCATGTCAGTTATGTCCTTAACTATTTCAGCATAATTAGGGATAAACCTTCTTAAAAAATTAATTTTCCCAAGGAAAGCTTAAAATTTCTTCTTATTCCTTCATAAAATGAGTGCCTAAATTGTTGAGACACTTTTAGAATCAATGAATACTCCTTTATAAATGATGTGGGTGAGAAGTTTTCCTTCTTGGAGTGCAAACAAAGACTTCTTGGGATTAAGAGAAATCCCAAATTTTCTACACCTATCAAAAACCTTTCTCAAATGCTTTAAATGTTTTTTTCATCAGAATTGAGAAAAATAGTTAAATCATCTAAACAAATAACAACAAATTTGTTGGTCTTACCTACAAATGATAGGTCCATAGCACGTTGAAATGTAGCTCCAGTGTTAGTTAACCCAAAAGGCATCCGAGCATACATGAATGTGCCCCAAGGAGTTGTGAATGCAATTTTTTCTCTATCCTCTGGACTAACCATAATCTGATTATATCCAGAAAAACCATCTAACATGGAAATTCTATGGGCTCCTGAAACTTTCTGAAGTAATTGATCCATCTTAGGTAATGGATAATTATCTTTCAGGGAATATTTATTCAAATTCCTAAAATCCACACATAATCTAATTTCACCATTCTTTTTTCTCACTGGAACTAGATTGGCTACCCAATCAGAATATCTCAATGGAAGTATTATTTTAGCATCCAATAGCTTCTTAAGTTATTTTTCAATAACAGGAAGAAGGACAGGATTAATTCTCCTCAATTTTTGTTTGAAAGGTTTTGCCTCTGGTTTTAATGGAATTTTATGTTCAATAAGAGATGTATCATATGTTTTTAATTCATTATAAGACCAGGAAAAAACATCTTTGTAGGCTTTAAGGAGGGCTAAATATTTGTCTTTGGCTTCCATTAACAGGGATGCAGAAATTTTAACATTTATGATCTCTTTAGAACTTCCAATGTTATAGATTTCAATATTTTCCTCATGTGAATCAGATAGTGGATTTTTGGGGACATCATTATGATCAAATATCTTCTCAAGAGGTATTAACCCTTTTGGAATAATATTGTTAGATAGTTGATAATGCTATGATCAGAAATTTTAGAGTCAAATTGTGGTGTTTGATTTTCATTGTCAACTTCAAGATTATCAAGTTGTTCTTCCTCAACTTGAAGGTTTGAGAATTCATCAATGACTTGCAAGAAGGATTTTAGCTACTCGTAATCATCAAATATTTACTAGTGCTTAAAATTTTTAGGAATAGATGGTCTATCCTTGACTTGAATTTGATACCGGGCAAGAATTTTATCAGGAACTTTAAAGGAACTTGCAGAAACAGCCCAGGAATCTGCATGCATGTTTTAATCTCTAGGAATAGCAATAATATTGAATGCTTAAAAGAAATTTTCAATTGAATTCCAAATCTCATTCCTATAAGATCTTAGTATGGGGATCTTAGTTTGACACTGATTCCTAACTTGTTTGACAATAAGTTCAGAATCATTAGAGTTAAATTTTGCACCTAAAGGCTTCTTTCTAACTCCAATCCTAGCATAAAATCTTCATACTTGGCTACATTATTAGTTACATTGAATTCAAGTTTGTATGATTGGGTAATATTTTCTTTATCTGGTGAAATTAATACAATTACATCTTCTGCTCCTTCCTTTGAGCAAGAACAATCAAAGTACAATTTCCAAATATCAATTTCAATGGTTTTAGGTTGATCAATAATGTTTTCAATAGTAAGTTGAGTATTTTGTGAACTATTAACTGATAATTCAAAACACCCAAAGTCTTGGTCAACGAAATAAATAGGATGATTCCTAGCTTGATCATATTTATAAATAGTATTCATAAATCCAACTTCTATGTATAGCCTAAGATGCTCACACCCATATACCAGAATAGTGGTATAAGACATATCCATTTGTAGGCTTCCTCCTAATTTAGCACAACAAGATCTTGATAACAACATGCCAAATTTGGGAGGGATGTCAGTGACTACTATGTCTAAAACCACACTTTTGATAGGGATCTAAGCTAAGGTAACCACCAAATCTTTAATAAGTCCAAGGCAAGGTACTTTCTTGGAGTCAAAAGTGTAAAGATCATGGTAAGTTCTAGTGAATTCTAATTGCAACTGGTCCATGATTACTTTAGGCATCAGATTATGGGAAGCCCCATAATCTAACATACAGTTATATAAAAGGAAATCATGAATTTTTAGAGTCACATAAAAAGGTGGTACATTCTCATCTATCATGTCAGAGCTAGGACCAAAAACTACTGAGGGTTTTTTGTCCTGCAGGCTTATCACATCCCCTTCAGCATCAACAATGGGTGGTTGAATCCATTTAGAAACTTGGTTCTTATACCTTGGGTTATTTGACAGTTCAGCTAGGGGAATTGGTATTTTAACTCTTTCCAATTCTCTTTCAACATTAAAAGTTGTCAAAACAGTTTTATCAATTTGGCTTATTTCAGCTATTTGATTCAATGTTTGAATGATTTTTGTCTGGTTTCAGTAGATTTGATCTGAGGTTCATTTAGAGTGTGGCATTTTGGAGGTCTACCAGGCCTTGACCTAGGTCTTCGGTCGTATCTTCTATTCAATTATCCAATTAAAAAATTAGAAAAGGCCTGATATTTAGAAATTTGATTTTCTTCTTGATTTTAAGAAGATTGATTTAAAGGGTGAGAAACAATAGTATTATGTACAGATGAAGAATAAAAATTATTTATATCTTCAAAAATTAAAGGTCCAATGTCATCTAGTTGTTGGTCATCAATCATCAAAGGGGTTTGGATCTGTCGATCAGTGTTAGTAATCTACAAAATTTGAGTTTGAGGGACTCTTCTAAATTGAGTTTGTGGTCTAACAACAATTTGTTGTATCGTTCTAAGCTGAGTTTCAATAGCATTAGTTTGCATGTCTTGAAGGGTAGGGTGTTGGCATTATGGCACAGGTTTGGAGCTATGGCACAGGTGTTGTCCTTGATGGAAACTCTCTTTGGTAACAGATCTCAGTTCAGGCTTTCATTTCAGGCTTTCAGAATGAAGGAAATGACATATACGCAGTTTCATCTAGGCGAAGACGCGTATACACGCGGGTTAGACATTTCAAAGGCGTGTGTGCGTATACACGCACTTTCATGCAAGGAAAAGCGCATATATGTTGGAGAACTTACATTTGGTCCGTGGTAGTTAGTCCTTGGTATTTGAACCTATGGTTTCGGACCATGGTACCTCGTCAGACGTGTTGATCCCAAGTATTGGGTCCATGGTATTGGTTTATTATGGTTTTGGACCGTGGTATTGTGGAAGTCCTAAGACTATAAAAGAGGAAGGAGATCATTTGGCAAAGGATCATCTGAATTATTGTTGAATATCTGATAAAGTGCTAGATCTGGAATACTGGTAATTAGGTTATGGTGCAGATCTGGATCTAAATGAAGGAGGAACCTTAGCGTAAAGAGAAGGATAAGTTCTCTTGATGGATCATAATCTTTAAGCTTGAATGATAGTATCTCTGTATGATTTTGCTCTGTTACATGTGGCACTTGCTTGATCTATAAAACTGATAATCTAGGTTAATTGGTGTTTGAATATCTGAAAGAGCGAATTATTTTTTATAGATCTGTACACAGGTTAAGTGAAGCGAAGGCACGTATACATGCTGGTTCATTGAATTAAAACAATGTATACGCAGGTTGTTCCATACGCAGAAGCATATGCACGCAGGTTTTAGGTTGTTAAAGTAGCGTATATATTTTGAGTTGTGATCTTGCTTCTTCTGTTTATTGTTGCAGTGTTCTGGGTTCAAATTTTGTGTGTGGTTACTGTTACTATGATTTGGGTACAATTGTCATAGAAGTGTTTATTTTGATTCAGTTTTAATTGGTGAAAAGGTGATTGGGTGATGCAGAAATTCTTGATGTTTGATTGCTGTTACTTGTGGATCCAGTCTGAAAATTTATGAAACGTGGTCCCTGAAAGAAAGAGAAGGTTGTAGCCTTCTGTAGGCCAGCACCTACGTACTAGTATCTTGGCTAGTCCAAGAGCAAAGGGGGTTGTAGCTCCCTTCTAGGAGAAGCTGGAAAACGAGAGAGGGTTGTAGCTCTCTGCAGGTTGTAGCCTGCGAACTGGTAAAGGACTGCACCAGTACAATTGTAAAAAGAAGTTTCTAATTAAAGAGAAGATAGGGACGAATTGCAGCAGGTGGTTTTCACCCACATTGGGTTTCCACCTTATATCTTGTGTTCTTGTGTGTGATTGTCTTTCTACTCTGTTTTACTGTTTCTGGTTACTGGTTATTTGCTTCTGAATCACAGATTAACAATCAACATTAGAAAGATAAAGTAAATTAAAAGTTTGCATTATATATGTGGGTTTCCTTCTGCATAATTGCGTATATACGCGGGTTTAATTAATAGAAGTAGCGTATATCATTTGATTTTGAGAAAGGAATATTTGACTTGATAATACTTATTCACCCCCCCTCTTAGTATTATTTCCAACAATTGGAATCAGAGCAAGTCCTTCAGAAGAATCTTGATCGCTTGAAGGAAGATCATTCATCATGAGCAACTACGAGAGGGAAGCATCAATCAGGCCACCGATTTTTGATGGGACAAACTTCGTTTATTGGAAGGTAAGAGTTACTGCCTATCTTCAATCTCTTGGTACAGAAGTCTGGGATATCATAGATACAGGGTATACTTTTCCATCAGCAACTCCTACAGATCTGGCTGAGAAGAAGAAATATGAAACAAAGACAAAGGCGGTCAATACTCTATTAGGATGCCTATCTCAATCAAAATTTGTCAAGGTAATGCAGTTTAAATCCGCAAAAGAGATATGGGAGAAGATTGTTCTGAGCTATGAAGGAGATGATCAGGTAAAACAAGCAAAACTTCAAACCCTCAGGATTCAGTATGAAAACCTTAGGATGTATAATGATGAAAGTATGGCTAACTATTTTCTTCGTGTAGATGAGATTGTTAATTGTATGAAAAATTTGGGTGAAGAAATAGAAGAGGCTGTTGTGGTTGAAAAAGTTCTAAGATCTTTGTCCCCTAGGCTTGAATCTAAAGTTTTTGCAATAGAAGAAAAGGAGAATCTACAAAGCCTTAAAATGTCACGGCTGCACGGAATTCTAACTGCTTATGAAATGAGGAAATGAGGTCCATCAAACAGGAGAGAAGCTGCCTTCAAGGCTTCAGGCAAAGGAGAGTACTATGAGTCAGGACACGTGTCAGAAGAAGAAGAAGAATCAAATTTTGTCAGAAATCTTCAACGGGGTACTGGACGGTTCCGAGGTAAGTTACCTTTCAAGTTCTTTGCTTGTGGAATAGTCGGTCACTATGCTGCCAAATGTCCTCACAAGGATAAGATTGACAAAGGGAAGGAATCTATTAGATGGAACAAGAAACAGAATGCAACTAAGAAAAGTTACTACACTCATGAAGACAGTGATGGCCTATCAAATAGTGACGAAGATGAACGAGGTAATGATTATAAACTTTTAATGGCCTTTGAAGATGATGATTACATGGATGATATAGATGTAGATGGTTTTTATGAAGAGATTTCTCGACTCAAAATATGTTTAGAAGAAAAAGATATGATCATTGATACTCTGCAATTCCAACTTGATGAAAAAGAAAAATCTCTTGAGAAGTTAGAATGTGAAATTGTTGGCCTTAGAAAAGAAATTGAGAAAAAAAAGGCTCTTAATCTTAAATTTGTTAAAGGATCTAAAACTCTGGATGAGATTATCAATGTATAGCGTTCTCCACTAATCAAGACAGGTCTGGGTTATAATGGAGAAACATCTCAAGCATCCACCTCAAGGAGTTATCTTGATGCAGCAAGGAGGAATGAGAAAAAGCCCAATGGAGATCACCAGGTAAAGCAGGGACGAATTACATCAAGAAAAAACAAAGACTACCAGGTAAACCAGGGGCAATCCATCTTAAGGGTGAAAAAAAGCTACAACCAGCCACAGCTAAAAACTTCTCAATTTGCTTCAAGAATGGATGACAATAGAAATTACAATCATTTGGCAGAAAGATTTGATAATCGCAGAAGTTTCTTCAATGGCCAATGTTTCTCTTGCCATAACTTTGGTCACAAAGCAGCTCAATGTGTTGCTTATAAGACAATCATGACTAGAGAAGCTCAAAAACAAAGAAGTATGACTGGGATTACGAAAAGGACCTATAAAAACTTTTCGGCTCTTGAAAATGAAATTGAATGTTCTATTTGTAATAACTTCAGTCATGAAGATTCTGAATGCAGGAGCAGCTTTCGGTAGACAAAGGAACAAGCCTCAAGCACTAGAACATGGAGAATAAAGGAACCAAAAACAGAAAGAGGTGGGATAGCTTTTTATGCAGAAGGACAAGAAAATCTATGGTACATCAACAGAGGATGTTCGAAGCATATGGCAGGTGATAAAGAAAAACTTGAATCATATACTGCTTTAGAAAAGGGAAAGAAAGTTTCTTTTGGAAATGATACCCCTGCAGCCATAAAAGGAAAAGGCACTGCTCAGTTGAAAGAAAAGGTCAAAGTTGGAAATGTTTTGTATGTTGATGGCTTGAAGCATAATCTACTAAGTGTCAGTGAGATGTGCGATCAAGGAACAGAGGTAATATTTCGATCAAATGGATGTAGTGTTCGTGATATTGATACAGGAAAAACAGTGATCAAAGGCAGAAGAACTCCAAATAATCTATACATATTTGAAGAAGGACAACAACAATGCTATTTGAGCAAGGATGATGAACATTGGTTATGGCACCGGAGGTTGGGGCATCTAAGCTTTTCACAAATAAGGAAAGCATGCAAATACCAGGCAGTTCGTGGTCTTCCAGATATCAAAATTCCAGACAACACCATATGCAAATCATCTCAGTTTGGTAAGCAAACCAGAACTAACTTCCCTGAGAAGGAAGGATCAGCCAGCAAGCCTCTTGAACTAGTCCATACAGATGTATGTGGTCCATTTAGGACAAGGTCACCTCGAGGAGAAGAATACTTTATATTATTCATTGACGACTTATCCAGGATAGTTTGGTTGGGACTTATGAAACACAAGGACGAAGCATTCGAAAAATTCAAATCTTTCAAAGCCTTGGCTGAAAACGAATCAGATCACAAAATTAAGTGTCTCAGGTCCGACAGAGGTGGGGGAGTTTACCTCAAATGAATTTTTCGATTTCTATGAAGAACATGGAATAAGAAGGGAATTCTCTACAGCTAGGACTCCTCAGCAAAATGGAGTGGTGGAAAGGATGAACAGAACGGTCCAACAAATGGCTCATGCTATGCTTGATGAGTCTGGGACTCCCGCAACCTTCTGGGGTGAAGCTGCATTTGCTGCGGTTATTATTCTCAACAAAACAAATGTCCGAGTGAACAGCACTCAAACTCATCATGAACTCTGGTATGGTGAGACTCCTTCGGTAAAGCATTTCAAAATTTTTGGAAGCAAATGCTATATTAAGAATAATGATGAACAACTTGGCAAACTTGAACCTAGAGCAGATGAAGGCATTATCCTTGGTTATTCTCCCCACAGCAAAGCATATAAGTGTTACAATAAAAGACTTGGAAGAATTGTTGACAGCATTGATGTAGTGGTCGATGAAAAAGGATACATTCCTAGGCAAGTAAATTATGAAAATATCGAAGAGGATGAAGACTACTCTCCAAATCAAACTGATGATGAAGAAGAACCTCAAGAGGCACCAGAGGAATAGATAAGGATAGAAGAGAAGACTCTATCCAGGTATGTTCAGAAGAATCATCCAGAATCTCAGATTTTGGGACAAAAAGAGGCAGGTGTACAAACAAGAAGAACAATTGCAGAAGCCTCAAGCTATTTGGCATTGCTCTCCTCCACTAAGCCACAAAATGTAAAAGAGGCATGCAAAGATGAATGCTGGGTCAAAGTAATGGATGAAGAACTTGAGCAGATCGAAAAGAACAACACTTGGGAGTTGGTTCCTAGACCAAAAGATAAGAATGTCATAGGGACAAAATGGATCTTTAAAAATAAGTTGAATGAAAATGGAGAAGTAATCAGAAACAAGGACAGACTTGTGTGTAAAGGGTATGCTCAACAAGAAGGAATAGACTTTGAAGAAACTTTTGCTCCTATTGCAAGACTTGAGGCCATCCAAATGTTCCTTGCTCTCTCAAGTTTTCATAAGTTCAAAGTATTTCAAATGGACGTGAAATCAGCCTTTCTGAATAGAGATTTAGAAGAAGAAGTATACATTGAGCAGCCAGATGGTTTCATTCTTGGGAATGTTCCAAATCTTGTATGCAGATTGAAAAAGGCACTCTATGGTCTTAAACAGGCTCCAAGGGCTTGGTACTACCGTTTGGACAAATACCTTCATCAACAAGGTTTTTCAAAAGGGTCAGCAGATAGCAATCTTTATATAAAAATTGAAAATGACAAATTGCTAATACTTGTGTATGTAGATGATATTATCTTTGGCAGCAATGAAGAAGCTATGAGTCAAAGCTTTGCCTTGGTGATGCAGAAAGAATTCGAAATGTCTTTGCTTGGAGAACTGACATACTTTATTGGATTGCAAATCCAACAAAATGAAGGCGGTATCTTCTTTTCTGAAACCAAGTACCTCAAGCAGATTCTGAAGAAGTATGGCATGGAAGATTCGAAACCAGTATGTACTCCTATGGTTACAAGATGTAGTCTCAGTGCAAATGATGGATCAGTAGCAGTACATCAACCAACCTATAGATCTATGATTGGAAGTCTACTTTATTTGATAGGTACCCGACCAGACATCATGCATGCAGTGGGAATAGTTGGAAGATTTCAGGCAAATCCAAAGGAAACTCATCTTTAGGCAGTGAAGAGAATTTTCAAGTATCTTCAAGGAACTCAAAACTATGGCTTATGGTATCCTAGAGATACAGATCTCACTCTTCATGCTTATATAGATGTAGATTGGGCTGGAAGTGTGGATGACAGGAAGAGCACAAGTAGTGGTGCATTCTTTATGGGTTCCAGATTAGTATCTTGGTTCAGCAAGAAATAGATTTTGATTGCTTTCTCTACAGCTGAAGCGGAATATGTGGCTGCTGCATCTTGTTGCACTCAACTTATTTGGATGATGCAAACCTTGCAGGACTTTCAAATCACTTGTACATCACCTATCTCCATCTTGTGTGATAATACAAGTGGAATCAGCATTTCAAATAACCCATTCATGCATTCAAAGACCAAGCACATACCAATCAAGTATCACTTTCTCCAGGAACAAGTGTTGGAACAAAAGGTCAAATTGGAGTATGTTCCTTCTAAGGAACAAGCGGCTGATATTCTCACCAAACCACTGCCCAGGGAGACATTTGAATACCTCAAACAGAAGCTGGGAGTAGTTGATGCATCGTCTTGCTGTTAAAACTCGTCTGTTTCAGAGAAAAATGGGTGTACGCGAGTTGCCTGAGGAGGATCTGCGTACATACGCCGGTTTGTGCAGATACAGTCACGTATATGGAGGTTTGATGGATATCAGTAGGGACAGGCTCTGGTTGAAGATATTATGATATGGGTCTGACATAGACCATCTGGCACAAGTTCATGGGGAGCAGATAATCTTCTAATAATGCATTGTTGTCATTATCTTAGAAGCTTTTGGTTCTCGTTCACAGTGGTTGTTGGTTTCAGATGGAACAGAGGTAGAGGGAGAACAAGAGGAAATCTTGATTGCTGATCTGAATGGTGATTGACAGATGTTGTTGCTATCAGTTATTGGTGACTTTCATAAGTCTTGTTCTAGATATTTCGTCTCTATGTCATGTATCTCTTTTGTGGTATCTCTTTATGGTGTCAAGGTCATGTAACAGCCTATCTTTGGTTTCCCCACTATGCCTGGGATGAACATGTAATGATCTTGGTTGTCATATGTAAATTTATGATGTATCCCCACTTGATTGGGTGATGGTTGTATGTATTGAGTCTTTTGGTGATAGGAAGGTCTTTTATGATGTATAAGTTATGGTTCTTCTTGAAGAACATCTTTTGCAGATCTTGCCTACAGTCATGGGGAGCATGGTCAGCACAGCAGGGCAGAAATTTCAGCATGTACTCAAGGGGAGCACAACCCTTTACCCTTGATGACAAAGGGGGAGAATGACTTTGAGGATGTTGGGTTGCCATCAAGTCCAAAGGGGGAGATTGTTGGCATTATGGCACAGGTTTGGAGCTATGGCATAGGTGTTGTCCTTGATGGCACAGGTGTTGTCCTTGATGGTATACACGCACTTTCATGCAAGGAAAAGCGCGTATATGTTGGAGAACTTACCTTTGGTCCGTGGTAGTTAGTCCTTGGTATTTGAACCTATGGTTTCGGACCATGGCACCTCGTCAAACGTGTTGATCCCAAGTATTGGGTCTGTGGTATTGGTTTATTATGGTTTTGGACCGTGGTATTGTGGAAAGCCTAAGACTATAAAAGAGGAAGGAGATCAGTTGGCAAAGGATCATCTGAATTATTGTTGAACATCTGATAAAGTGCTAGATCTGGAACACTGGTAATTGGGTTATGGTGCAGATCTGGATCTGAATGAAGGAGGAATCTTAGCGCAAAGAGAAGGATAAGTTCTCTTGATGGATCATAATCTTTAAGCTTGAATGATAGTATCTCTGTATGATTTTGATCTGTTACATGTGGCGCTTGCTTGATATATAAAACTGATAATTTGGGTTAATTGGTGTTTGAATATTTGAAAGAGCGAATTATTTTTTATAGATCTGTATGCAGGTTAAGTGAAGCAAAGGCGCGTATACATGCTAGTTCAGTGAATTAAAATAGCATATACGCAGGTTGTTCCATATGCAGAAGTGTATGCACATAGGTTTCAGGCTGTTAAAGTAGCGTATATATTTTGAGTTGTGATCTTGCTGCTTCTGTTTATTGTTGCAGTGTTCTGGGTTCAGATTTGGTGTGTGGTTACTGTTACTATGATCTGGGTATAGTCGTCAGAGAAGTGTTTATTTTGATTCAGTTTGAATTGGTGAAAAGGTGATTGGGTGATGCAGAAATTCTTGATGCTTGATTGATGTTACTTGTGGATCCAGTCTAAAAATTTATGAAACGTGGTCCCTGAAAGAAAGAGAAGGTTGTAGCCTTCTGTAGGCCAGCACCTACGTACTAGTATCTTGGCTAGTGCAAGAGCAAAGGGGGTTGTAGCTCCCTTCCAAGGGAAGCTGGAAAACGAGAGAGGGTTGTAGCTCTTTGCAGGTTGCAGCCTACGTACTGGTAAAGGACTGCACCAATACAATTGTAAAAAGAAGTTTCTAATTAAAGAGAAGATAGAGACGAATTACAGCAGGTGGTTTTCACCCACATTGGGTTTCCACCTTATATCTTGTGTTCTTGTGTGCGATTGTATTTCTGATCTATTTTACTGTTTCTGGTTACTGGTTATTTGCTTCTGAATCACATATTAACAATCAACATCAGAAAGATAAATTAAATTAAAAGTTTGCATTATATACGCGGGTTTCCTTCTACATAATTGTGTATATACATGGGTTTAATTAACAGAAGTAGCATATATCATTTGATTTTGAAAAGGAATATTTGACTTGATAATACTGATTCACCCCCCTTCTCAGTATTATTTCCAACATAGGGGATTTCCTTTCCCTAATTATGACTATAAATTCATCATCAAAGGCTTTGGAAAACCTAATTTTTGCTGTTGTAACTGAAGGTTTACAATCAGGAGGCATTTTGTGGTAAAGTTTATTGTATTGTTTAATGAAATCTGCCACTAGTTCTCCATGGTTTCTTTTAAGCTCTTCAAAATTAGTAAGATAGTAAACTAGATCCTTTTTAACACCTCACAGATTCTTAAATATGGTATTTAATTCATTCCAATATTGAATTGAATCATCTTTGAGATGTCTAAACCAAATCCTAACATTTCTCTCTAAAGATTGAACAAATAATTGCATATATACATCCTCATGCTCTATGTTCATATTATCTACAAAATCTAAAAAGGTAGCTAGATGATCTTCTATAGACAAATTAGTTTCCCAATTAAACTTGGGCAAGTGCTTCAAATACCCATCAAGAAAATTGTTATGCTAGTTGGGAAGATGCAAGGCAGCATATCTAGCTTAAATAATGGGTTGAAAGGCCATATTTAAATATGAAGAAGAGGATTATTTAGTAGAAGAGGTAGGAGATGATGTAGTGGAAGATAAAGAGGAAGGTGGTGAAGTAGTTTGTGAATATTGAGGTGTAAAAGTAGGAGGAGGAGAATCCCTAAAAGTTTTCAAAGGTGTTTTAATAACTAACTTCTAAACCTGTGTTTCAACTTGTTCTTTACTTTCAAACAAAGGGTTTGAATATACAAAGAAGGTTTCTTCAGGTTGGGAAGAAGTAGATGGAAATGTATAATGAGTGGGGGAGATCAAATCAGTTGGTTTTAGCTCCGGTAAATGTACATCTATTTCTTCCTCTAACTTGGGTGAATTTGAAAATATTTCAGGGAGTTTCTATGATTCCAAATATTGTACTAAGAGAGATGACTGCAGATAAAATCCTTTAGATAATATTTCTAAAACCCTAGGTGTTAGATCAACCAAATCCAATTGGGATGGAACAGAGCTGAAGGGATCAGAAGCTGAAATATCTTCAAGTTGTAATGGTACATAAGAAGAAGCAAAAGCTTCACACCTCATTCTAAATGAGGCCTCTCTCACCAATATTTGTGGATCAGATAAAGGAGATATAATTTGAGAGTCAAAGTGAGATCTGGTATGTTTGGAAGGAGCGAGATTGGTCTAGTGGAGTCGCTAGGTGAATAATTTTAACCTACAATTTATTTATTCACCTTAAAGAAAAAGTATTAATCATTGTCCCAGGGAAAATAGTTCAATTTTCGCTCCCCGGCAATGGCACTAGTCTGATGTTGTCCTCTGAGATGACTCTAGGTTAGTTATTCATGCTAGAGCATCTAAAATGTTTTGTGTGTTTTTAAGGTTTTTGGATGACCAATGTTATGAATTATTTGAAAACAGGTGCTTAAGCCTTAACAGTTACAAAGTTAAATGAAAGGGATGTTATTTGGCTAGCTATAGTTAATTGATTTAAAAAGAGGGAATAGTGGAATCTTGATGAAATATAACTTGCTAAATATTCAGACGTAATATTTTATTGGTTATAAGAAAATAATACACACAAACAATTTTTCCTGTAGAACAAAATATATTTAAACGAATGCAGATTTGTGTGACAATTAATTGATATAAAGGAGTTTATAATAACATATAGTCTTATAAACTAGTCCTTAGTTATTGTTTATAACTTCACAAGGGATTTAAGACTGACTTATACTTAGTATGATCTTACCCAGATCTCTACATAAAGACTTAAATATATGAAGAAAGACATAATGAAATAAGAACATAAGAAAAGCTTACTAGGAGACAAACTATAGAAGGCAAATTCAGAATCCTTTCATTAACTTGAATTAAATCTCCAACTCAGTTAAAGTTATGTTCTCAAAGCTCATCCAAGGGTTCAACCCTTAATAACTCAAAGGATGAGTTATTTATACAAAAAGTTATTCTATATATTTTCAAAACGAAAATATGAAAATAGTACAAAACTATAAGAATTTCAAAACTATCAAGTGCTCGCACTATTCTTTAGGAATTTGTTGATGATGTGGTCCCCAAAAAGTGTTGCCAAGTTGTCTTTCAGTTGTTGATGAAAGTTAATTGATAACTTCACACAAGTGATCCCATTGGTCTTCACTTGGTATAGCAATATTTACCAATTTCTTGTAAAATTCATCAACCTCGTTGTATTTCTCAAAAGTGGGATTATTTACAAAAAGGTGTTTAATCTCATGCTTAATAGTCAACTCAAAATCTAAAGCTTCTAACATTTGTTTTCCTGTAATATGACCCTTTATGTCTGCAAAATTTTCTTTATCAGTTGTTATAGTATAAATATTTAAAGAGTATTCTTCCAAACTGACCAACCTATCATTTGGGGCCACTAATACCGGCAGACCTATTTGATTTAGTAAATTAAACTTAAAATGAAACCTTTGAAGATAAATCTTCAAGGTCTGGCACTTGGTCTCTAACTAAGTCATGACGTTCTTTTTCTGCAAAACCTTATTAATCTCCAAAATGGTTTCTGTTATGTCCAGAATCTCAATCTGCTCCAACTTGGCCCTTGTTTTTGAATTAAGAACTATGATCATGTATGTAACTTCATTGGGTTTGTCTTTAAGAAGTTTCTTCACTTCATCAATATCTATCTGACATCTGTTTATAAGTTCCTCTTGCTCAAAAATGATCTTAAAGGAGGGCCATACTTCATTTATGGTCTGACTAATATCTACCCAAATGTTTTCTTGGCTTGGGCCAAGATTTGAGCCATTAATGACTCACTTTGCAACTCTTTTATTCTTTTATTTAACCTATGGGTATTCTGCATTTCTTCAACATACAAAATGTCATTCTTTATCTTCTAAGCTTCCAGATTCTTAAATTTCTTATGAAGCCTTTCATTTTCTTGTTTCTGGCGAGTCAGCTCCTCTAAGGGTTTGTTCAAATCCACTATTGTTGATGTAGATTATGTTGTGGTTGATGTAGATTCCACTGATGTTCTAGACACTATAATAGGAATAGTTGTGATGGGAGCTATAGCTAACTGATTAAATTTCTCTTTTTCTTTAAGAAATTTCTCAATTTGATCCTCCATGGTCTTTATCTATACATTCTTCTCAATGATCAACTTGAGCATTTCCTCCTTGTGGTGTTCATTTTCTACTATTCCCTTGGTCTGAGGGTCCTCTATAGAAGGAAGTTTGAGCTACTTCCTCAATGCTACAATATCTGTGTTTTTCTTTTTGATAATACCTTTTGTAGCTTTGAAATCAGTAGGGTCATATCCAATTTTAATCACTAAATCTTCTAATGACTTGACCTTGTTATCCTTTGCTAAAGATGATATATTTTCAATCTTCAATTGTGATTGCACATTTGACAGAGCATTTCTGAGTTTTGATAATGCCATAGAAGTATTGGCCATGGTAGATAAAAGCATATCACCAAAAGAAAATACAGTCTTCTTGTAATTAGAAGAAGCCTTGAGAAATGGCACTTCAGCCTATAGAAAATCCATTTTCATTCTACCCTTTTCGCTGTCAAAATCTGTCAACAACCTATGCTGTGAAGTAGAATTCTACTTCCAAAACTGTGCATAAACATTTTCCTTTAAAGCTTCATTCTTCTGCTTAATTTCAAGGAAATTAGTAAAGACATTTGGCTCCTTTGTTTCACTTGCACCTGTAGATTGGGTGATCTCCAACAAATTTTGTGAAGCTGAAGAAGAAGATGGAGTACAGATTACACGTTCTTATGTCCCTATAGATACCTGTGAATCATCCAAATTAATGATGATAGGCTCCTTCTCAGCTTGAGTAGTAGTAGTGCATTGGGAGTCAACCCTTGATTTCTTCTGATAATGTATGAATTCCTTTTCTCCAACTACTGATGATGAAGATATTTCTCTGGGCCTCTTTTCATGTTTGGTTTCAGAAGTAGGGGTCTGAAGTGTAGAAGGAGGTAAGACTTGTTCTTCTGCTTCTTGAAATATATCCTCCTCCCATTTTTCTTGATTTCTGAACTTCTCAAACTCTGGTCTTGGTGTATGATTGTAAGGTGTGGTTTTGAGTTCCACACTTAAGTTTGAGATAATACTAAATGGGTCATAAGACCAGGTGAAGATCAGTTCAAAACCCATCTGTTTTAGTATTGAATTTGCTTCTAAACCTGCTGATCTAGTATTACAAATGAATGATCCTACTTGTGCCTTTATCTTGAATTAAGATATCCTATTCCCTGAAATAAAATGAGGTTCATCCATATTTATCATTTTCCTAATATATTCTAGAGAGAAAATTCTCATTGGAACATATTTGGGCAATTTATATGGAGCCAACTCGTAGCCATATATAGTGATCTCTGTGTATTTCTGGTAAATATACTAGTATCTTGTTCTAACTTGATCACTGAGATGTAGGATCCTTTTGATTTATGTATGGATCTTGGGTTCACTCTGACTGTTGAGAAGCTCTGACACTGGGTGAATGAAACAATCAATGAAGTCTGAAAATCTGAACTCAGTTGATTTCTTCCTAATCAATGAGGTCCACCGTGTGACTGCTTGATTCTCTTGTTTATCATCCTACTTATGTATAACAATAGATAGCATGTCTCCCTACAGAAAAATAAATATATGTTCTAGCATAGAGGAGTATTTAAACACTCCTTTAGTAGTTATATTCATCAATTTCTCATGCATAGCTTCAACCAAAAATTGATTGTAGTTATATATGAAGGCGGGTTTGTTTTCTCTAGAGAAAATGGACAGACAACCTAGGATAGCTTCATCTACCTATTGATCTGTTTGGTAGCCTAACAAGCAAGAAATTAGGGAAGTTATGTGTTTAGCTCTCTAAGGGAACATGGATGCTGGATAAGGAGGAATCTTTTTAGGGAGCTCAGCATCTTCAAGGAGAAAGATCTAAAAAATTTGAGCTCTTTCAGGGAAGGTGGGCTTATGATATAGGTCGATTAATTTTGCAGTGGAGAAAAAGCTAAGGGAATCATTTTCAGGGATTAGAGGCATTTTTTTTATGATTTTTGGGGTCATAGATATCAGAATGTCTCCATTCTGAGTTACCATGGCTCTCTAGAGTGGATTATACTTTGCTTGGAACCACATGATAAGATCGGGAAAAGAATAGATCTGAGAAAACATGTACAGAGGAAGAAGGGATTCCCATAGGTTTATGTCATCTTTAGAATCAATATAGGTCTGTTTTAGCCAATTATGAAATTCGAACATGTCAAATTCACATTCTGTGTCTGTGATTTTAAAATATTGGTCAACTAACCTCCAGGTTTAAGGCATCAGAGGCCTTTGGGGTTTCTTGTAATGCAAAAGAACTGGCATATGGATTGTCTTTCTTCTTAGGAGACATAATAATAGAACTGTAATGTAGGATAACAGAAAAGTTGCAAAGATACCTTAAAATGTCGCTTATTGTTTATAGGCTCGGCTCGACAGAGACTGTAAAAACAGGAATCGTAGATTCAAATGGTGAAAGAGATATCTAGGAAAAGGGTGCAATGGGGCAAAGGGATTATTTATCATCAGATTAAGCTTACTATTATAGGAAATTCGTTACTGATCGGAAAATTGGTCATTTAATGCAGGGAGATCAACAACGGGAAGCAATAAATTGGCAGAAATGGATAGGTGTTAATGGACATGTGACATGGAGCAGTTGGAGGCCGAAGGCACGGGAGATGTTATCATTGGCGCGGTATCAGGAAGAGTGAGAAGCTAGATAGGCAGATTTCGAAGGGGGGGTGGTGGTAAGCAGTAAGGAATGAGGGGGGTGTGAAGCACGAAGGTGGAGACACGTTAGCAAGGGGCCCGTGCGGGAAAAACAACATTTTGCACACCCCCCTGCCATTATCCAATATCATGGTGAGGGGGTGCGAAGTGGCTTCCCTGCTATTGATCTAGGCGAGGAGGTGGATCGTTGTTTTTTTGCTTGACCTTTATCGATTTCCAACAAATAACTTTTGCTGTATATGAATTTGACATAAAAAAAACATATAAATGTTTATTTACAAATAATTAATAACCATTTAAAAGGTAATTGAACTCTAATTGAAAAGTAATCTAATTTGGGCGCATTTAGACTAGCATCCTTTATTTAACTGTTTCACTAATTAATCCTCATCTAATACAAGTTTGGCCAAATTGTGAGCATATTAGGCCATTTATTTATCCTATTCTATCATGTCTTCTAATGTTCAACCAAGTTTAAACTCTTTGGTGAACTTATTCACTAATCTAAAACATAAATTTAAATGATTTGATCTAGATTAAACAGTTTGATCTAAATCAAAAGGAAAGGTTGTGGCATGAAAACAAGCTGCACACAAAACCTTTATTTATTACAAATGCAATTTATTTCTATGAAGTGGCATTTAAACAAGCACACTTATACAATTTTTTTATTTTCTATTGATGGGGTTTTATTTTATCTCTTTTTTTTTCATATTTCCATTTTTTCTTTATTTTTTCATACCCTCTTTTATAAAATAAAAATTAACTTATCAAAAATAAAGCATGTTACAACATGAACAATAGTGATTTATGGTGATAGAGATTTGATGACCCTCACTAATAATGCATATATATGGTGGCATTCATTGACCATCACCTTTTTATATCTTGGTGAGGGTTGAAAAATGTCACCATAAGCTCATTGGTGATGGTCAAAATAGATTTCATCACAAAAAATTGAATGTCACCAAAGGCCACATCACCAAAATTATAGGTTTTGTGGTGATATTCAAGGTCCATCACAAATAGTGATTATAATGACAGATAATGACCATCACCGTTTCATATAAACAACAGTGATTTATGGTGAAATACCTTTCATGACCCTCACTATTGATGCATATATATATGGTGACGTTCATTAACCATCACCATTTCATATATAAGAAATTACTTTTGATAATGGTACGTTAACTACCCTCACTATTGATACATGTATAGGGACAAATAGTGGTCATCACCATCCCCTATAAATATTAGGGCATGATGGGTTCAAACCACCAACCACCTTCTTGTAAAGAAGATGCTCTTCCATTGAGCTAACACCCTTCAAAGAATTACACTGATTTTTTTCCTTCGAGAGAATAGATATTCACAAGTCAAATGATTTTTTTAATCTTGACCATTCTGAATTATGTAACAACTCTTCTATCTCTTCTATGTTATTCTACCCAAATTTCAAATGTACCTATCATTTAAGGAAATAAGGTAGTTTACAATCATGCAGAACAACAATTGAGAAAATAAGATAATTTACAATCATGTATAGAATCACATTAAATAATTGTGCCAAACCTCGGTAGTTGCACTGTCATCCACCCATGTCCTTATAATTGTTGTAACCTGGAGCCTCATTTGGCCATCAAAATACAGGTAACTATAGAAAAAAGTATTTTCAACACCATGATGAAGTTGTTTCCATAATTATTTTATTGGACACAACCAAAGATGTGAAACTGACAGAAAATAATTTAAACATATAGAAAACAACATACTATGTTAGAAACAAAACAAAAAGTTGTTGATTGGCAGCCTATAATGTTGAGTTAGAATGTTCACTTGTTGCAACATTAAAAAATATTGTCAAGGAAGTATTTTTATCAAGTCCATACATCTTCCATGAAGTTTCATTACCGTGACCAATCACAATGTATGTTGAAGATGGCCCTTTCTACAAAATTATCCATGTAAATGGCATTATTAACTGATAGATTATTTCAAAATAGAACTATATAGGTTAGGCTACTTTCTCAATGCCTTGTCAATGCTTTGATAAAAGTGATATAATTAAAATATACTAAATATGAAATTAGGTTTCCAATTCCAAAGACCTTAAAATCTTTATTACAAGATAGGAGAAGAGTATTAATTGGGACCCAAAATTAATGTATCTAGGAATTACCTCAGTTTATCATATATTTGCACATTAGCTAAGCATCATACTAAACAAACAATCTTCTGAAACAACAGAAATAATATATCAATGATAGAAAGGCAAAAGTGAGCAAGGATAAACCTTTTCCAAAGATGAACAAGGTCCTATAATACCTTGAATCTTTACAGCCTTAAAAAGGTTTACTTCAAAGGTGCCGCTGCAATAAACATAGTATGTTAGCTTTAATTTAACACAAATTTTGTTACTTACAAAATCATGTAGAAACTTATAATAAATTAATACGTTATAAAAATAAAACTGCAGTATGATGATTCTCTTTTAATAAGAAAACTGCAAAATTTCCACTAGTTGGATAGTAGATATGATCAAGTTCTCATTCAAACACAATCTTTCAACATAATCAATCAACAATTACAAACACACAGGTATGAGAGATTTAAAGATGTGATTTTGTTAAAATCCATAAAAAAACCATATTAGCATACATAATGAGCCATGTCAAAAAATGCAAAAAAAAATATTATATATAGATATAGATTATGTTAAAAAATAGTGTTGACTCCTAGTATTGATCTCAATCTGAATAAAATATATCATCAGGTTCTCATTCAAAATCGTTATAGAAAAGTCTCCAACTCTTCAAACACATTCTTTCAACACAATCAATGATGAATTATAATCAGCACATAAGTGTTCCAAATTTAAAGCAATTGAAAAGAAAGAAAAAAATAGTATTAGCATACATAAAGACATGTAAAAAAGAAAAAATATTATGAACAAAATAACAATGATAGCTAGCATCGATCATTGAACATTGCTTAGTGAAAATCATGTTAATGACTTGATGTAGTGTGGATCGTTGACATCCATAGATCTGGCTCATATATGTACATCAAATATTATTAATTAAGGTGAGTCTTCCTAGAAATTATCAAGTGTGTGCTCTACCACAAAGCTAATAGCATATTTGGATTCTTCCCTTGCTATATCAAAACTGAGAGAATCCATTTCCCTCTCTTTCTCTTTTGACCTCAAAAGGATATAAAATCTCATTAATTAGGTCCTACTTCACTGTCCTCTCCTAGCTTAAGATTTAAATGTGGCACACTCTCTTTTGAATGTCAAGCAACACCAAACCAAACAACAAAGTAGATATGAGTTTTCCTTAGAAAGGATGTTCTATTGCACATCTTCCAATAGGGCAACCCAGTACCTTGTTACAACTCCATTCCTATAACTTTCTTTGACTCCAACATCAAATCCTTTTTGATAAAGATAACAACTACAGTAATGGTCAATGCCCATACCAGAGTGTGCTACATGAAAAAAATTTGGGTATGAATATGATGCAGTACTACTTCTTCAAGAAAGTAAGTTGTGGTCTACAATAAAAACTGAGGGTAGTTTTCTAGTTTAAGCACGTCCCTATAAGGTGCAATAATCCTTTTTCTTGGTCCTAATCACATGTGACACATGGATAAATGGTACATGATGAATTGACATCCTTACAGGTAATATCAATCAAAGGTTTTAACATCAATAGCTTCCATTACTTTACTAAACACATTATGACATAACATTTTTCTTCAAATCATATACCATTAGTCTTTACTCCTTGTTTCCTAATAGAATCCTAGGTAGATAGCTCCTTACCCCTTAGGCAACAAGCCTTTTATGGCCCGCACACATTTAATAATTGCAATGAACTCTATAAGTTGTCAGGAGGATTATAATTCCAATAAATCCAACAAGTTTGTACCAAATTTATATGAGAAGGGAATGACTTAGAGGCCATTCCATTTTTTATTGATATTGATGAATATAAAACTTCAGTTGGGTGTTACCCTCTAAGAACATGATTTAAACTTGAGTGCAAGGTGATCAGAATCCCATGGATCCAACAGACAATAACCAAGTGATTAACCTGGGTCAATGGAGTGTAGGATTGTGTTTATTGTATTCTCTTAGGTGTTACACTAAAAAATGTCACCATGACTATTTACAGTTAGTATGGCTCTATCAACAGTCATGCTATCCTCTTAGGCAAGTCTTATGCCTCTGCTATCCATATCAAACTCCAAAAAGAGAGAAAGTCTTTATAAATGTATTTATCTCTGGGTACGCAGGTTCTCTCAACCTTACCTGCGGGTACGCACCCAATGTTTACAAAAGCTGCGTCTTTGGACGCTCTGTATGTAAAGGGGCAGGTGCGTCCCCCTGTAAAGGTCAAAATGCGCAAGTTTCATCTTTAAAAAGTTACTTGTGGTCATTTCTAGAGCATTCTAGAAGGTTGTTCGACGTGTATTGAGCGCCTCCAGATGGTTCATGTACCCCTACCAAAGAGCAACTTATCCCATCAATAAGGGAGCTATCCCATCCAAAGAGGGGATTATCCCATTGATGGTGGACCTGATTAACTTCCTCTTGAGCACTATAAATACAGGTATTGGGCCAGAAGGAAAGGAGGTTGGAAGCTATACATTTCTAAGGGTAGATGCTGCTGGAATTAGGACTCCCATTTAGAAGCTTGTGAGGAGAGATTACCATCTTTGCTTGTTCTATTTGGAAGTGGGTGAGCTTTGTCAAAGTAAAGGAGAACTCTTGATGGACCCTGGGAGGGACTTGCACAACACCAAGGCTCAGGTTGTAATTGTTCCTTTTGTTTCCTATTAATGCAAACGAGTCCATTCTTCTCAATAACTTGTTATTTATGAGTTGTTTCATGTACTCCTTGGTCTATGTGTTAAATATGTTTTATTCTATGAGATTATCAAGTGCTATTTAATCGTTTGATTGTTAGTGGATGCAGGTTTCAAAGTGAAGGAGGAGCTCATCCGGATCAGCGGAGCTGGACTGCTACAACAACGTTGGATTACAGGTAGGATCTAAACACTTGATTTCTTATATAGTAAATGCATGTTTAGAGAAGGATTGCTCTTGTTTGTCTTGTTTGTCACTAGAGAGTCTTAGGCTCCTAGGGAGGTTGGTTGTGTCCGCACAATCGACTCTTTCCACCGAACATGTGATATATTATCTTAGTAGGACCTTAAATCCCACTGAGCTAAAATATTCGCATGTGGAGAAATTGGCCCTGGCAGCCGTTCAAGCTGTCCAGCGTTTTCGTCACTACATTCTTCTCCATAAAACTACAGTTATTTCGGATTGCAACCCTATGATTTATATTTTGACAAAACAACTGCTAGGGGGCAAGTACTCTAAATGGATCGTTATCCTGCAAGAGTTCGACTTGGAGTTTGAGAAGTCCAAGTCTAAGAAATCCTTAGTTTTTGCGGAATTGATATGTGATTTCCCGCGTGCTGACACAGAGACTGTGGCAGAGGAGTCTATTGCGGACGAATCTTTGTTTCTTATCAGTACTGTAGATCTGTGGTACAGGGATATAATCATCTATCTCCAAACCCAAACCTTTCGGCCTGAAGCTTCAAAGGCGGACCGTCGAAAAATTCGGTTTCAATCCCAGCAATACAAAATTATTGGAGATACACTTTATCGCCGGGGGGCAGACTTAGTTTTTCGACGTTGTTTAAGTCACGAAGAGGCTGAGAGGGTTTTGAATGATTATCACTCTGGAGCATGTGGCGGTCATATGTCTGGGTATGCCACAGCTCAGAAGGTGTTGCACGCTGGCTATTTCTGGCCGTCTATGTTTAAAGATTGTATCATTGCAGTCCAGAAGTGCCACAACTGTCAAGTGTTTGATCGCAAGATGCGCGCACCACCTGCTCCTCTCCATCCTATAATTGCCATTGGTCCATTCGCCAAATGGGGTATCGATTTTATTACTTGTAACCCTCACTCGGCCGGGGGGCATGCGTATATCATCCTCGCGGTTGATTATTTTACTAAATGGGCCGAGGCGATGCCTACATTCGACGCAAGCGGCAAAACAGCTACAGTTTCCGTATTCAATCATATTATAACTAGCTTCGGTGTCCCACAAGCAATCATTACTGACCATGGGAGCCATTTTCGAAACATCATGATGACTGAGCTTACAAGCCAGCTTGGTTTGCGCCACGATAGCTCTACTCCTTATTATCCGCAAGCCAACGGTCTGGTTGAGTCTATCAACAAAGTTCTGGTTATCATGATCCGACGAACCATTGGTATTCATCGGTTGAATTGGCACAACATGTTATTTTCAGCGCTATGGGCATACCGAACCTCAGTGAAAACTTCAACAGGGTTCACTCCTTTCCAGCTAGTTTATGGCTTGGAAGTTGTGTTACCCATTGAATGTGAAATCCCATCACTTCAAATGGCTGTCGAATTACTTCCAGCTACTTCCGAAGAGGAGAAACGTTTATTGTACTTAGCTAAATTAGATGAGACTAGACGTGACGCTGCATTGGCAATCGAGACTCACGCGAAGCAAATGAAAGCTCAGTATGATAGAAATGTGACCCCTCGAAGTTTTTCGGAGGGAGACCTAGTGCTATTATATGATCAAGCTAACGATAAGCTAGGTGCTGGAAAATTCATTCCTATGTGGCATGGACCCTACATTTTAAAGCGAAAGCTAGCAAAAGGGGCTTATGAGCTGGTAGATTTTGATGGGGACTCTTTGGGTAAACCCAGAAATGGACTTTACCTAAAGAGGTATTATGCTTAAATGGTGGGTATGGAGAATTTTTAGTTAGGTTAGGTTTTCTTTCTAGCTAGCGTGTTTGTTAGTTTAGTTAGTGTGCTTAGCTTAGAGAGTGTGTTTTTCGTCGTTATTCTGGCTTATCTTGGTTTTACTCTTGATATTGCAGATGTCGACGCCTCTCCAAACATACATTGGATTTGTTGATGGTGCTTGTCGTAGTACACGGAATATCTCTTCCGCAGCTTGGGTTATCTATTCGCCCTCTGACGAGTTAGTTTCTATGCATGGGGTAAGCCTCGGTCAAACAACGAACAACATTGCAGAATACAGTGCAGTGGTTGAATTATTATCCAAATCTATTTCATTTGGAATTCGACGTTTGATAGTGAGGTTAGATTCTGAACTTGTTGTATTACAGCTTAATAGAGTATATGCCATTAGAAATCTTGTGTTATTAAGGTTGTTTTTGAGAGTGCGTCTCTTGGAACGTGAATTTGATTACATTGAATATCAGCATATTCCAAGGTCTTTAAATACATTAGCAGATGCAATTGCTTCTCGAATGTTGGACAGACATTTACGATAATCATGCAAGTAAATTTAAAAACATTTCATCACATACGTTAAACAAGATAAGCCGGTAATAGTGATATATATATAGATAGGAGTGTGTCAAAAAATATACATCGTCTTCAATCATAGGTTGAAAAACACCTTATGATCGGCAAAAATGATAAGTACAAAAAGCCAAAAATGTCATATGTGTCTACAAAAGTGACTAGCCAATCACTGGTGGTGCTCTCTATACGACACCACTGCACGGGCTACTTTACACAAAAATCTCCTAAACGGCCGAGGGACTGCGACTACATAGCGCTGAAGTCTGATAGGAATATCATCTATGGTAGTCTCAGGTATATCCATCGTCAGACGCTCTAGATCCTGCTCCAACTCAGCTAGTGACTCTGCAGCCGCGTCCTGTGGGGTCGGTACCGGTGCAACTGGATGTCTCCTCTCAAAAGGCCGGAGGTTGGCTGGGCGCTGTGGACCAACATCTGCATTTTGAAAAAAAATTACTGTCAGTTTTGAGACGATATATATAAAAAACAAAAAAAATATATAATTTGAAAACTTGTGAAAAATGAAGTACCTCTGTCGTCCCATTGTTCTCCCTGTGGAAGAACCATGTCCGGATCACCTCGAAAATCTACTCCGGCATACGGAAAGTCCTGGATCGAAAAAACCTGGTCCTCTAACCAGTGGAAATAACTATCAGGGAATCGAACAATCGTTGTGCCCTCGTCAGGATGCCGGGCCATCACCGTAACCCATCGTATCAGTTTTGGCTCCCGAGGACCCAAGATTTCAACAGTGATTTGCTGAGGGATCAGCATCGGAACTCTCTCTAAGGCAAAGCTCACAACTAGAGGCCCATATCCAAAGGTCTTTAGTTGTCCGTTCTTTGCCCTAGTCAGTTGGCTCTTCATATTAGCTGACACAGCATCACACCAGTTGAAAATGGTGCCTTGGAAACAGTCAATCGCCATCCGCATTTGGGACCCAGTGGCAATATGTAAAGCGGCTGCACTGCAAATTCTGGTAACCGTGAAAGCTATAACCTTGAGTTCACGCAGAGAGATGTGTTTGATTTCTACGCCTTTCGCATGGTGTGCATTGGGTGTGCACGAATCTGCCCGGAGACTAGCAAGGGATTGGCCACCCGGCCTAGTCCCGGCTAGATTGAGTTGCTCGCCTCGATTTGGCAAGCCAGTGAGAAAGTATATGTCAGAGGGCTCTATCTCGAGCTGGTGCCCTCCGATGTAAAAGCATTGCTCATGAATGTTCCATCTCTCAACCAGCCACTCCAAGAATCTCACCTAAGCCCTCATGCCAGGTATGGCCCAGTATTTATATAGTCCGCATGCTTTTAGGGCATCAATGGAAGGTTGATGATTAATTGTGGCTAAATCAACGTCCTCGTGTTCTCTTTCTCTCCAATCCAACATGGTGAGTGCCCTACACACCAAGAAACAAAGATTAGAATTGATTTGGAAAAATTTAAATGGTTGTTTGTGGAGTTTGGGGTTTCAAATTCCGCCTTTCGCGGGGGACGCACCCCGCGTTTAGAACACAGAGCGTCGGGACGTAGCTGGCCTGAAGGTGGGCTGCGTCCCCCGACCTTTTTTCCTATATAGGAAAAAGTCGGGGGACGCAGGTCACCTAAGGGCACCTGCGTACCCCGCAGAGCGATTTTTGAAACCCAAAACCCCCCAAAAATCAAAACTAAAACCTAAAACACAATTTCAATCGGATGAAATTGAAGAGGAGGATGTTCTGAAATACCTGGAAGAGACGGCGTTCGATTCTGACGGTCGGATTCTCCGCAGCGACCACGGGAAGTTTCTTGCCAAAAGCCCTTTTTTCAACCTCAACAGTAAAATGGTAAAAATAACATGGTAAAAAGTCTTTTTATAGGTTTTTTGGATGAATGAATGCTAGGTTTGTTCATTTTTCACCATGGAAGGATATTTTTCAATGTATTTTTGCCTATCTTAAACAAGTATGAGTAATGTGCCGTTTTTGTGCAGGACAAAGGGATTTAGAGGGAAAATTGTCATTTTTCACGAACCAAAATGTCAGAGTCATCTTTTAAGCCCTTTTCTGACTCCTAAAATATGAAAAGATTGCCAAGCGTTTCTTTTACACTCGTTAAAACGGAATTAAAAGACGGTCCCCTTATAGCCATTTTCTGACCGTAAAAACAGGAAAAGATTTTCGGGTTTTTGTCGTTTCAAACTCGATACTGGAAATAAAACGACGTGTCCTTGATCGCTTTTTACTTTTCAGGTCAGTGGCACTAATTATGAAAGTACTCCTTGGTCGCAAGATCAAGCGGTTCCCCCAGGTATTATTTTATACTTTTTCGGGCTTGAGGGACACAAATCTACGAAAAAGTTCAACTTGGAGTCTTCTTAAGTTTTTCAGACTCTCTAAAATTGAAAAACACCGAGTTTCTCCTATACTGGGCTCATTAAAATTTCACAGTAAAGGACCTGTTCAATTACAAACAGGAACGAACCACTCCTTCCTAGGGTTCGAATCAAAACTAGGTTGGACTCATCCGAAGGATGAGCTTATAATCAAGCATATGTTATCCTCCTCAAGCTTGTTAAAAATAAAGAGGTACTTGCCAGAAATGGTGGGGAAAAAGAGAGAAGAATGAGCCTATTTGTTATCTTTTGTCTCAGAAGAAACTTTATTACCACTCTTGGACATGACACTTTTCATTCACCTGGGTTGGGAAATCCTTTACCTCACAGTTGATCAAACCACTTTGAAAGTCTTCAGCCGAGTTCCGGGGATTAACTTTGAGTCATTCATCACCAAACCATTTGTCGTGTCGTTATGTGTTCAAGAGGTCTGCAAGCAAAACTTTCATCTGCAAAATACTTGTCATCCATTTGACCATCCCTGAGTCAGTCCTTACAGCAACATTTCTTCAACTTGAACAATGATTTCGTGTTGTGGGCTTGCCTGCAACGGGTCGCTTTCTATCGACATCAGCACATTATCTAGAGAGATGACTTAGAAATCGTCAGTACCTTGAAGTCTGCATGCATCAATGGCAGGTCTCTCGCCTTTGACGTCAGTTTACATCATTGACTTTCGATCGAAGGATTCCGTGAAATGTTCGACATCAACTCATTCATTCACATCTCATGGATTGTACTGGGTACTTTGAGAACCATTGACATTACTGGTGGTCTCTCTCACACTTGTTAACAGTTTACATCATCGACTGCTAATCAAGTGGTTTCTACCATGTTCGACATCAACTCATTTATTCGCGTGGCTAGAATCGTACCAATTCCGGAAGTAGAAATGAAGACCCTGGATCTAGTTTCCACCATCCAGGCTGCGAGGAGTTTTGTATTCATTATCTAAGTAGACTAATCATAAACATATGGCTGCGCCCATACTGTGTCTACAAAAGTCTATGATTATGATGTACTGCAAGATCATTCCTGTATCAGAGTAGTTAGTCTATTAGTTAAAGTTTTGATCTGAGTATGGGAATGCCTACCTCAGTGATGATATAATCTTATACATGTATTTTGTGTTGAAAATTGCAAGTTCTGACCAGGCTCTCCACGAGATAATCCTTGAAATGATAAAGCGCTTCACCCTTCCTAGATAATACAAAACCCTAATCTATTACAGGCTTCGCACTTTAGGGGGCAATCTGTTACACTAAAAAATGTCACCATGGCTATTTACAGTTAGTATGGCTCTATCAACAGTCATGCTATCCTCTTAGGCAAGTCTTATGCCTCTGCTCTCCATGTCAAACTCCAAAAAGAGAGAAAGTCCTTACAAATGTATTTATCTCTGGGTACGCAGGTTCTCTCAACCTTACCTGCGGGTACGCACCCAATGTTCACAAAAGCTGCGTCTTTGGACGCTCTGTATGTAAAGGGGCAGGTGCGTCCTCCTGTAAAGGTCAAAATGCGCAAGTTTCATCTTTAAAAAGTTACTTGTGGTCATTTCTAGAGCATTCTAGAAGGTTGTTCGACGTGTATTGAGCGCCTCCAGATGGTTCATGTACCCCTACCAAAGAGGAACTTATCCCATCAATAAGGGAGCTATCCCATCCAAAGAGGGGATTATCCCATTGATGGTGGACCTGATTAACTTCCTCTTGAGCACTATAAATACAGGCATTGGGCCAGAAGGAGGGGAGGTTAGAAGTTATACATTTCTATGGGTAGATGCTGCTGGAATTAGGACTCCCACTTAGAAGCTTGTGAGGAGAGATTGCCATCTTTGCTTGTTCTATTTGGAAGTGGGTGAGCTTTGTCAAAGTAAAGGAGAACTCTTGATGGACCCTGGGAGGGACTTGCACAACACCAAGGCTCAGGTTGTAATTGTTCCTTTTGTTTCCTATTAATGCAAATGAGTCCATTCTTCTCAATAACTTGTTATTTATGAGTTGTTTCATGTACTCCTTGGTCTATGTGTTAAATATGTTTTATTCTATGAGATTATCAAGTGCTATTTAATCGTTTGATTGTTAGTGGATGCAGGTTTCAAAGTGAAGGAGGAGCTCATCCGGATCAGTGGAGCTGGACTGCTACAACAGCATTGGATTACAGGTAGGATCTAAACACTTGATTTCCCATATAGTAAATGCATGTTTAGAGAAGGATCTCTCTTGTTTGTCTTGTTTGTCACTAGAGAGTCTTAGGCTCCTAGGGAGGTTGGTTGTGTCCGCACAATCGACTCTTTCCGCCTGACAAATTGGCGACTCCACTGGGGATCGAACCCAGAATCTCTTAGTAAGACCTTAAGGTCCTACTAAGAGAATCTCTTTAAGGTCCTACTAAGAACCTTCTAGAAAGTTCCTTTCACTGTGTCAACCTCGTTAAAAAATGAATCAGTGAGTACGAGGATAGTTTTTTCTTGTATCAACCTCGTTAAAAAATGAAACAGGCTGCATCGAGGATAGTTCCTTTTACTGTGTCAACCTCGTTAAAAAATGAATCAGTGTACGAGGAAAGTTCTTTTACTGAGTCAACCTCATTAAAAAATGAATCAGGTAGATTTTAGGATATGTAGGTAGACTGTAGAAAGTAGGATTTTGAGGATAGTTCCTGTTACTGAGTCAACCTCGTTAAAAAATGAATCAGGTATGAGGATAGTTCTTTTCTTGTGTCAACATCCTTAAAAATGAAACAAATCCCTTTTCAAGTTAGATATTGAAAGTAAACCTTCATTCCATCCACCTCATTGAATGCAATGAAGCCTGGGGGGCATGTACCTCTTTTTGCATCATTAAACTGGGGGCATGCGAACTTTTTGAGCATAGTTCCTTGTCTTGTGTCAAGCTCGTTTAAAAATGAAACAAGGGTAGGTTAAATAGGTAGATTGTAGAGTGTAGTCATGAGCATAGTTCCTTGTCTTGTGTCAAGCTCATTAAAAAATGAACCAAGGATTTTAGAGCATAGTTCCTTGTCTTGTGTCAAGCTCGTTAAAAAATGAATCAAGGTTTTTAGAGTAGAGTTTTTGTTAGGTAGATTGTAGAGAGTAGTTACGAGCATAGTTCCTTATCTTGTGTCAAGCTCGTTTAAAAAATGAAACAAGGGTTTTGAGGATAGTTCTTTTCCTGTGTCAACCTCACTAAAAAATGAAACAACTCCCACAAGTCTTTCCAAGATCTTGAAATTACAGCTTCATTCCATCCACCTCATTGAATGAAATGAAGCTTGGGGGGTATGTACCTCGTTTTGCGTCATTATGCTGGGGGCATGTGAACTTATAACAAGCATAGTTTTTCATTTCAAGCTTGCATAAACATGAAACCGAATCCGAGCATAGTTCTTTTCCTGTGTCAATCTCGTTAAAAAATGAAACAAATCCTCCTCTACTTGAGTCGAGAGTTTGACTAGACCTCATAGATGTTAGGTTGTATGTTTAGGTTAGTTATTTCAGTTTTTTGCATAATTTTCTTACAGTTTTAGGTCGAGTCTTTCAAACGATCTCGTTCATGAACCTTCATTCCATCCAGCTTGTACTTAGTTGAATGAAATGAAGCTGGGGGCATGCACTCTAGCAGTTACGCTTAGAGGGCATCAAGCACAGTTTTCTCTCTGTTTCAAGATTGTGTAAAAATGAAACTACTTTGAAGCATAGTTTTTCTCTGTTTCAAGCTTTTGTAAAAATGAAACCTATCTTGAGTCAATTTCAGTTATTTTCAAGACTCGTTAAACTCATGAAAATCTCGAGATTATTTTGCTATCTTTCATTCTCGTAAAACAAATGAAAATGCCGAGTTCTTTCCGTCTTTTCCTGCTCGTAAATTAAATTGAAAGCCGGCCATATGAGTACATTTTTATCATTTTTTCAAACTCATTAAAACTTACGAAAAAGTGAAAGCCATGAGTATATTTTTATCATTTTTTCGAACTCGTTAAAACTTACGAAAAAGTGAAAATCTCAGAGTCATCTTTTAAGCTCTTTTCTGACTCCTAAAACATGAAAAGATTGCCGAGCGTTTCTTTTACACTCGTTAAAACGGAATTAAAAGACGGTCCCCTTATAGCCCTTTTCTGACCGTAAAATCAGGAAAAGATTGCCGGGTTTTTGTCGTTTCAAACTCGATACGGAAATAAAACGACGTGTCTTTGATCGCTTTTTACTTTTCAGGTCAGTGGCACTAATTATGAAAGTACTCCTTGGTCGCAAGATCAAGCGGTTCCCCCAGGTATTATTTTATACTTTTTCGGGCTTGAGGGACACAAATCTACGAAAAAGTTCAACTTGGAGTCTTCTTAAGTTTTTCAGACTCTCTAAAATTGAAAAACGCCGAGTTTCTCCTATACTGGGCTCATTAAACATTTCACAGTAAAGGACCTGTTCAATTACAAACAGGAACGAACCACTCCTTCCTAGGGTTCGAATCAAAACTAGGTTGGACTCATCCGAAGGATGAGCTTATAATCAAGCATATGTTATCCTCCTCAAGCTTGTAAAAAATAAAGAGGTACTTGCCAGAAATGGTGGGGGAAAAGAGAGAAGAATGAGCCTATTTGTTATCTTTTGTCACAGAAGAAACCTTATTACCACTCTTGAACACGGCACTTTTCATTCATCTGGGTTGGGAAATCCTTTGCCTCACAGTTGATTAAACCACATTGAAAGTCTTCAGCCGGGTTCCGGGGATTAACTTTGAGTCATTCGTCACCAAGCCATCTTTTGTGTCGTTATGTGTTCAAGAGGTCTGCAAACAAAACTTTCATCTGCAAAATACTTGTCATCTATTTGACCATCCCTGAGTCAGTCCTTACAGCAACATTTCTTCAACTTGAACAATGATTTCGTGTTGTGGGTTTGCCTGCAACGGGTCACTTTCTATCGACATCAACACATTATCTAGAGAGATGACTTAGAAATCGTCAGTACCTTGAAGTCTGCATGCATCAATGGCAGGTTTCTCGCCTTTGACGTCAGTTTACATCATTGACTTTCGATCGAAGGACTCCGTGAAATGTTCGACATCAACTCATCTATTCACATCTCATGGATTGTACTGGGTACTTTGATAACCATTGACATTACTGGTGGTCTCTCTCACACTTGTTAACAGTTTACATCATCGACTGGTAATCAAGTGGTTTCTACCATGTTCGACATCAACTCATTTAATCGCATGGCTAGAATCGTACCAATTTGAGAAGTAGAAATGAAGACCCTGGATCTAGTTTACACCATCCATGCTGCGAGGAGTTTTGTATTCATTATCTAAGTAGACTAATCATAAACAGATGGTTGCACCCATACTGTGTCTACAAAAGTCTATGATTATGATGTATTGCAAGATCATTCCTGTATCAGAGTAGTTAGTCTGTTAGTTAAAGTTTTGATCTGAGTATGGGAATGCCTACCTCAGTGATGATATAATCTTATACATGTATTTTGTGTTGAAAATTGCAGGTTCTGACCAGGCTCTCCACGAGATAATCCTTGAAATGATAAAGCGCTTCACCCTTCCTAGATAATACAAAACCCTAATCTATTACAGGCTTCGCACTTTAGGGGGCAATCTGTTACACTAAAAAATGTCACCATGACTATTTACAGTTAGTATGGCTCTATCAACAGTCATGTTATCCTCTTAGGCAAGTCTTATGCCTCTGCTCTCCATGTCAAACTCCAAAAAGAGAGAAAGTCTTTATAGATGTATTTATCTCTGGGTACGCAGGTTCTCTCAACCTTACCTGCGGGTACGCACCCAATGTTCACAAAAGCTGCGTCTTTGGACGCTCTGTATGTAAAGGGGCAGGTGCGTCCCCCTGTAAAGGTCAAAATGCGCAAGTTTCATCTTTAAAAAGTTACTTGTGGTCATTTCTAGAGCATTCTAGAAGGTTGTTCGACGTGTATTGAGCGCCTCCAGATGGTTCATGTACCCCTACCAAAGAGGAACTTATGCCATCAATAAGGGAGCTATCCCATCCAAAGAGGGGATTATCCCATTGATGGTGGACCTGATTAACTTCCTCTTGAGCACTATAAATACAGGTATTGGGCCAGAAGGAAAGGAGGTTGGAAGCTATACATTTCTAAGGGTAGATGCTGCTGGAATTAGGACTCCCATTTAGAAGCTTGTGAGGAGAGATTACCATCTTTGCTTGTTCTATTTGGAAGTGGGTGAGCTTTGTCAAAGTAAAGGAGAACTCTTGATGGACCCTGGGAGGGACTTGCACAACACCAAGGCTCAGGTTGTAATTGTTCCTTTTGTTTCCTATTAATGCAAACGAGTCCATTCTTCTCAATAACTTGTTATTTATGAGTTGTTTCATGTACTCCTTGGTCTATGTGTTAAATATGTTTTATTCTATGAGATTATCAAGTGCTATTTAATCGTTTGATTGTTAGTGGATGCAGGTTTCAAAGTGAAGGAGGAGCTCATCCGGATCAGCGGAGCTGGACTGCTACAACAGCGTTGGATTACAGGTAGGATCTAAACACTTGATTTCTTATATAGTAAATGCATGTTTAGAGAAGGATTGCTCTTGTTTGTCTTTTTTTTCACTAGAGAGTCTTAGGCTCCTAGGGAGGTTGGTTGTGTCCGCACAATCGACTCTTTCCGCCTGACATTAGGGGATTGAGTACTTCTCAACTAATAAAAATGTTGAGTTGCATTGTCTCATGAGCATGGAGTTTCTCAGCTTGCCTCTATAGTTTTGGCCCTTCTCAGAGTAGTTTGCCTAACCCAATGGTAAATTCCATGCCAAGAACCACCGTGAACATTTAAAATACCAGCCAAATGGGCACCATCTGCATTGAGGTCAACCTCAACCTATCAAATAAATTAAGCCTCCAAATACTTAATTCCAATGTCATAGTTTGAACAGGCAAGTCAACCTGAATAATAAGATTAAGGAATTCCCACTATTTGGTGAAAATTATGAGGTTCAAGTTCACCCCCCTTTAGCTCAAGATGCCCCTAAAGCAAAATAAGTATGTTGGAAAACACTAGTAACTATTCACACAAAAAAGGTACAAACCAAAACATCTATAGACCTAAAGGCAACAAAGCTCTACCAACCAATGGAGTAATATGAATAAAATGAAATAGTCCTTCGGCTCCACTACAAAGTAACAAGGGATCCACCCTGAGTTGTTAATCTGTAGGCCATCGTAGCCTTATCCTAGGCATACCTAATGACTTACCACTTATTATAACATTCAAAGTAAATCCTCTAAGTAGGAAATGAAAAGAAACGACTCTAGAATTTTATGATCAAGCCAACTAAAACTATCTCCAAAACTAGTTCAAGGCTCTATAAGAAATACATAGGGAGGGCATGAGCATAGATATCCTCTCTCAGACTTTTCAATGGAAGTAGTCTACTACAATGTTCAAAAACCCTAAAGTAAAATCATGATCATATGTGTTCCAAACCTACTACTTTTCTAGATATTATTTACTTGTGGGGAGTTATTAGGTTTGAGGCTACAAAATGTCCTGAGACATAACTGATAAACTACTAATATTTCATGTTAGTCTTATGTTAGAAACATTGGTGAAAAACACAACCATCTTGACCAAAAAACCAAACATTGGTGTTATGTTAGCCTTTTACTACTCAAATGACAAAAGGTCATCTTAGCAACAAACCAAGTTGGCATGTAAAAGATATATTTAATGTTACAATTGACAAATAGTTTGCATCTCCATTGAATTTCCTAGTGCCCATCAAAATCTTTATACATGTTCCTAATTTCTATCTTTCTAAAAAGACATTAATAAATCCTTCATTAGAAATTTAGAGAGAATACCTAAAAACAACCAAATCTTTGTAGAATTTTGTAGAATTTTTCTACAAATCAACTAGCTTTGATACCATGTAGAACTTTTCTACAAATTAGCTAGCTCTAATACCATGTAGAAATTTCCCACCTGTAGGTCACCTGGTAATGCAATGTACTAAAGCATAACACTTGATCTACTTCTACAAAAAAATTAGCAAAAGTTTAATCAACCATGAGCAACATCAATAAGAACACATATAACTGATAAGAAGGAATCAATCACATATAACACAGAATAATTTACCCAGGGAAAGCACCTGCCTAAAACCCCATCTCTGTATTATCATACAAGTGGAAATATAGTCCGGATTACACAAAGCCTTAGCTCGGAAGTTATCCAGCTCTCAGTACAATCCCTTTGCTGCTCATAGACAGTAAAAGGCTTCTCACAAACCTTCTCCTCTGCCCTCCAAGCCTCCTATTTCCTTGTGCAGTTTCCTTGGGGTCCAGTGCTACCACCTGTGTGAATTGGCCTCTTCACACACTCACTAACCTCTGATCTAACTGCACAAACTTGAAGGAGATAAATCCTCATTATGTATGAGCTTCCTTTATAGGAAAAATATTCATCCAACTGATAGTACATTGTCCCTTCTCTGATCTCAACTAGGTCTTTATCTGAATTGACATGCATGAGTTATTTAAGCTATAATATTCAGTTATCTGAAAATACCAGTTGTTACATGCATGCAAGCATTAAAAAACTAAATCTCATTAATTGAACAACTTGTTAAATTAATCTAACTAGACTTGACTTAGTTAACTGAGCCAACTAGTTACAACTCATCCTTATCTCTTTAACTTATGGATAAATTCACCAATTAATAGATAAAATGTTGCATGTCCTCACATAGACTTCAAGTTTGTTTTTCCTTAACTAATTAACTACTGGAGATTAATTAATTAATATTTTAAACTGTTGTTAAGACCAAATTCGTTTTTACTTCCTATAGATAGACCAGGGACTGCTATAAATAGGAAGGGACACAGAAATGATATTTTTATAACTTTCTATTTTTAGCAGTTTCACCTCTCACCCAAGGTGGCCAATAACCTCACTGGCCAAACTACTAGTTTTAGACATGTTATTTATAGGAGTCCTATTTTTAGCACATTCTAAATTTAACATTTCTTGTTGCACATTTTTCAACACTCCCTCTCAACAAGGAAGGTTTTCTCTCGATCTTAATCTTGTAACTCTAGAATGTTCTACATGCAATACATCTACCCGGTCCACTTGCTCCAACAACACTTGGAACAAAAACACTCCCAACTAACCACTCTGTTGGGCTAGGAACATACTCTGATGCTGAAGCTCTACTTGCTGCTGACAATTGCTCCCTCTCTTACATCTGGCTACTACAACATCTCCATGCATCTTGCACAATTTCACACCTCTCTGTGCCACTTAGCACTGTGCAAAACACTTGTGCCTCTCGCATTGCTGCAGCCTGCTAGCTATGCACTGTCCTAGGATTCACTGCACTATCACTCTCTCTGCCACTCCATCCACATCTGTCTCTACCCAGTCAGTCAGTTCCTACTACTCCAGATCGAGGCTCCTGTAGCAAGGTCTCATCCAAGAGGTTGGGTACCTCAAGGATCCTGCCCCTCCTCCTTGGGACGATCACTCTATATTTCCCCACCTCCTACCTAGAGGTATGGCTGCATGTTGTTGTGGGGAAAAGTATCCGACTCGGATGACCCTATCCCTACTCTAAGGGTGACAGTCCTTAGCAACAATTGAAAGTAAAGCTTTGATATTTTCCTTTATGAAAGTACAGAGAAGGAAGAAAAGATTGACCAACCGATATCCTTCGCTTTTGTCGATCCTATCCTCTCTCTTTGTCTCTTGTTCCCAGCTCCTTGCTCCCTTTGCCGGCCCAGCTACACAAAGATCCTGCACAAACAAGAGAAGGAAAACTACAAGAAACATGTACTCATAACTGATGCATGGATTAGAGTGAATCAGATATACAAGTAAATACAATACATCAATGCAATACAAGTATATAGGAGAACATTCAAAGCTTTATTGATAGAAGTAAAAGGGTTCTGAGAAGGTTACAACCATCAATGGCTCCAATCCAGCAGCACCTCCCCAGCAGCAATAAATCTCCTCTTCACCTCTATAAAAGCAATCACCCAATAGCTCTAACTGTAAACCAACAGCACTTCCTTGCTTTGCACAAAATTCCAGCCTTCCTAGACCTCATGAGAGAGCTCTATATATAGGAGATTTGGAGAAAGGATGAGTCAGCTTGAGGCTGGCATAAAGCTGACTAGTGTCCTCTCCCTCTTCAGTTAAACTTCAGTTCTTGAGTCCACTTGGAGATCCTTGCTTACACATGGAGATCTTGCCAATCTAATATTAACGATACTAGTCTTCTCGTTATTTTAAGGGATCTTACGCGGTACTCAGTTTTCCCATCGGCCCAACTTTTAACGAACAGCTATTTGTGACAAGAGAAGAACACTACTCAAAGACAAAACATTGGCATTATTGAGGGAGGCTTGCCTCTTTCTTATTATCCGAAGAGGGTTCTATTTGCTGCCGCAAATCAATCTCTTTCTTCGGCGATGTCTATCATCAGGTTACTAAAGATGGTGACCACCTGTTGCAGCAATAGAATCTCTTTCTTTGGAGGCTGCCCCTACTTATCCTTCAAAACATATGTTTTAATGGGTGAGGCTTGTCTTCAAAGATGGTTACTACTTGCTACCGCAAATGGTCCCCTTCCTCGGTATCCTGATTATCTAGACAAGGGGAGCGAGAAGTTGATTATCTCACTCACATAACTTTGACAAAAGAATGTTATTCTAGAACAACCCCTCTTCCACCACCAGACGGGGTACAGACTAATCCATTCTTCTGCGGAAATTCTACCCTACACCCAGGGTTTCTTCTGCCCGAAGCAGACCAGGGTGCATGCCCCCTGGGTTCCAGTCTTTCTTTCTGAATCACTCGCATTCATCGGGAAGGAGGACCGGGGGTGGAGGCGAATCTTGAGTGAACAGACCATTTAGGAATGGTATTTGACTATTTGCGATGCGAGATCCCGGAAACGAAAGTTGATCTACGAGCTTGACCATCCTTCCTTCGTGTGGAAAACACATTACTCTAAAGAGTGAGGAGACTATCGCTCCCATGCAATAAATATAGTCACGTCCAAGGAGTAGGTTATAATCCAAGGGTCCTTGGACGACCATCACGTTCAAATTGACGGTCTTCCCTTTCAATGTAACAGGCACATTGGGGAGGATTCCTAATGGTCGACTGGTTCCTTTATCAAAACCTGAGAGATTTCTTAACTCAGGTAAAAGCGCCGGGGAACCCAGTGCTTTCCAAGCAACAGAGGAAAGGATACTCACAGACGCCCCTTCATCAATGATAGTACCAGCCATGATCATTCTATAGATCTGGACAATGATTCTGAATGGTACTCTGGCTGGTAACCGGGGTCTGCCTAGTTGATTCCAATCAAAGGATACAACCAGGTTGCTTGGTGGTGGGACCGAATATACGGCCGGATATGACCCTGATGATGTTCCTTCCTGCGATAAAGGAATGGGCACATTGCCCTGACGCTCATCAGAGTCGGTGCTAATGAAAAGAACCTGGATGGTGTCATCCTTATTCTCTTCAGTGATGGTGTCGCATGAAGATGACTCTTCGGCGACGGTGTCATTTGAAGATGAAACTTCTGAAGGTAGAACCGAGTCAACTGCCGTATCGACCTTTGGACTTTCGTCCGGTCTGGATTCAGTAGGTTCATTTTCAGTGACTGACGCTTCAGCCGACCACTTGAGCGGGCCAGCTGTATTTTCAATCAACGAAGGACTTGGCACGAGTTTTTTGTATCCAGGAGGAAGTTTTACCGATGAAACCGGACGATCTTCCAAAACTCTCTTCGCTTCGTCTAAGAAGGGACAACGGTGGATGGCATGACTGCCTTCACACAACTTACAGGGGAATCTTACTCCCCCTGTTTGTCTCGATCCTTCACTTTCGCTGGTTGACGGAAAGCCATCAACCTGATTGTCAGAGGTTGATGCCCCCGAATTGTGCAGACGAGGGGACCAGTCCCTTAGTATCCGGGGAATACAGGGACAATCTCTGTGGAAATGGTCTCCTCTACATATGACACATGGCGATTTAGGCCCGGTCTGTGCAGTGGGTGGGTTTTCGTCAGATGTCTTATGCTTGCCCCCAGTCGCCTTAGGCTCCTTCTTCTTCTTCTCTTTCTTCTTCCTTTCCTTCTTCTCCTTGGGAGGCTGACTTTTGCCAGCTCTACCTTGCGAAGATGAAGGATCAGAGGAAGTATTGTAAGAAGTGGAAGGCTGGTGGGTAGCTCTAGACTGGTCTGACTGTTGATTCGATTGCTCAGGATTAGTGGCGATCTGGACTACATTAGTTGAAAAAAGCCATACAGGGAGGCCGATTGTCAATCCTGGAAGTGACAATGTTGCCATATGAGGCGCACCAACATCTCCCCAAGAGGAGAAGGGATTTGGACTTCCGCCAAGGTTGCCTCCTTGGTTGGTGGGCTCCATACTTTTCAACTGAAAGATCAACATGGGAATAACAGGTGATTTTGTTCCGCTTAAAATAAATTTTATTAACGACGCTTTTAGACACAAACTTGCTTTTTCATGTTTTAAGAGTCGAGAAAAAGCTAAAGATGACTCTAGTCACCTTCGATGTATTAACGAGCCCGAAGTGACAAATGCTCGGTTGGACATTTTCAGTTATAGAGTTTGAAAAAGGCCAAAAGAAACTGCTCTGGAGATCTAGGCAGAGGGTGTGCCAAACCTTTCGCAAAACCACAGAATACGTTTTACGGTACGGGTGGTCGATCTTCGTGAATGCTGTGTTCACTGCATCGCGATCAGTAGGGCGGTCGACACGGCTTCCTATGGATAAAAGATAAATGCCTATAGGGGTCTCCCAATATACGCGACGGTACGCGGGAGCACAAGTCCGTATTAGTGCCACCGACTCTCAGGAGGAATCACCCACCTTCGTAGAGATCGACAGTCACTATGTTTAACGACGCCGGAACACGTCTCTACCTAGACCTCTAGATGTTTGCGTTATGTTACAAAGCGTTGTTATGTAAATTGGATTTATTTTAATGTTGATCTTGCTTAGCAGTTTGCCTTTAAGGATCACCACGAGATGTATATATACAACTTCCTACATGCAATCTAAGATGAGAAGCAAAACTTTTCGATCTTTCAACTTTGAAAACCTTAATCTACTGAGGGAAAAGAGGATATCAACTTTTCTCACAGATCATAGAACACACACTAAAATGCAAATTTTCCTAAATCGTCAAGCACACAGTCAAATGCAAAATGCACAATGCAGATATTTCTTTTCGTTATCCTTAATGTTGATGTAAGACAAAAAGGAAACTGTTGTATAACTTTGAATCTAATTTCGAGCGAAAGTAAACAAGCTTGTCCAAAATCAAAAGACACCTTAAGATCGACTTGTTTAGACACTGGAAATGTATAGATTCAAACCACAAGATGAAAAACAAACAAACTCAAACAGCCATGAACAGTAATAAAACTAGCTCTTAAGATCACAAAGACACTTTTACAGTTCAGGATCTAAGAGGCCACAGCTATACTGGTTCGCTTTTCACAATGGAAACTGTAACTGAAACAAGAAATACTAAAAGAACAATCACAGTTTCATCACACAACTGAGGCGGAATAATGTCAAGGAAAGTTGGTTTACAGCAAGTACAATGACAAGCAATCAGCAGCAAAACAACAGTGAAAACAGGGCTCAGACACAATGGGAAACCTCAGGAAGACATAGCCTAACTGGATCAGCACAGGCTCTGGTCTGTCAAATTGACTCTCAGCGCAGTTCCCGAAGGGAGTACCTGCGCTGGAATGCAGACTGCCTGTGGACAGCCTGCACTGAGACACGAGAGTTGCGTTTACAAGGATTTCTGGGTCATAAAAAGCTCAAAAATTCATTGTTTTTGCTGAAATAAAAAGCTATAGGTCAAGTACAAGCTAAGGGATGATCAAGAGGATGAAAAGCTATCACAAAGAGTACAAGAGTCTTTTGTAGATCAGCTCTTCAAATCATGAATCTGCTCAAAAAATGAGCAAGAGTAGCAGCCCCTCTACTTCGCTTTTGATATAGTCAAAAGCTTTTCGATTCGGTACTCTTTGGTTCAGGAAATGAATAGCAAAGATACTACAAACACCAACAAGATACTAGGCTCCCCAGTGGAGTCGCCAGTTTGTTGTGGGGAAAAGTATCCGACTCGGATGACCCTATCCCTACTCTAAGGGTGACAGTCCTTAGCAACAACTGAAAGTAAAGCTTTGATATTTTCCTTTATGAAAGTACAGAGAAGGAAGAAAAGATTGACCAACCGATATCCTTCGCTTTTGTCGATCCTATCCTCTCTCTTTGTCTCTTGTTCCCAGCTCCTTGCTCCCTTTGCCGGCCCAGCTACACAAAGATCCTGCACAAACAAGAGAAGGAAAACTACAAGAAACATGTACTCATAACTGATGCATGGATTAGAGTGAATCAGATATACAAGTAAATACAATACATCAATGCAATAAAAGTATATAGGAGAACATTCAAAGCTTTATTGATAGAAGTAAAAGGGTTCTGAGAAGGTTACAACCATCAATGGCTCCAATCCAGCAGCACCTCCCTAGCAGCAAGAAATCTCCTCTTCACCTCTATAAAAGCAATCACCCAATAGCTCTAACTGTAAACCAACAGCACTTCCTTGCTTTGCACAAAATTCCAGCCTTCCTAGACCTCATGAGAGAGCTCTATATATAGGAGATTTGGAGAAAGGATGAGTCAGCTTGAGGCTGGCATAAAGCTGACTAGTGTCCTCTCCCTCTTCAGTTAAACTTCAGTTCTTGAGTCCACTTGGAGATCCTTGCTTACACATGGAGATCAAGTACCTCTTACTCATCACAGGGCGAATCCCTTGAACCAAGTGTCAGTTTGGAAGCTTCCTGGGCAATTGACACCTTGCAGAATGACTATGCCACTTGGCCAATCTCGCCCAGTGCAGGTAGCCTTCATTAGATTTGACTTTCAGCGCAGGTACAAGGAGGAGCAGTTGCATTCCAGCGCAGATGCTCAGTGGAGCAGCTGACATGATCCAAAAATAGCCTGTTTTTGAGTGTTTTCAAGTGGAGAACTGATGGGAAGTGTTGTGGTTTGCTGACCTTGTTCTTCTAGGGGTAAGAACAACATGTTTAGGGACTGAGGATCCCTGTAATTATTGACATTTCATGCTCCATGCCGCGAGGCACAAAAATGTCTATAACACATGTGATCCCTCTGCCCACCTGGCTCAAAGTTTCCCCCTATTGGAGGTCTCTGCATGAGTATATGTCTCTCCTCAATCTCCACTCAGCTTCCCCTATTGTGGCTACTCCACAACCTCCTAAAGCTACTGCACCAATCGTGGCTCCTCCATAATCGTCTGAGACTTCTTCTGGCGCTGCATGTTGAGAGGTAATTTACTCTCCCTCTCAACCACCAAGTATCTAACCTCTACCTTGCTCCTCGAGGCTTTGTATAGATCTTGTACCTCAAGTGAATGTAGTTTCTTGGCTAGCACACCAATCTATTTCCACTTTCCCGCTATCACGAAATTTTCTACAAAAAGAGCTGATTTTAAATCAGCGATATCTCCCTCATCCGAACTCCGATTCAGCCAATTTTTTTTTTATTTTGGGTATTTTTCCACAAGGAATCCAAATCTACTATTTATTTTTGAAAATTTTGTATAGAAATTTTCAAATATTCTCTGCAAATTCTCGGCCCAAAACTCAAAACTTTGAAATCTCCTCTCAGTATATTGTTCTTGCTTGATCACCTGTGCTCCGATACCATGTAGAATTTTGTAGAATTTTTCTACAAATCAGCTAGCTCTGATACCATGTAGAACTTTTCTACAAATTAGCTAGCTCTAATACCATGTAGAAATTTCCCACCTATAGATCACCTGGTAATGCAATGTACTAAAGCAAAACACTTGATCTACTTCTACAAACAATTTAGCGGAAGCTTAATCAACCATGAGCAACATCAATAAGAACACATATAACTAATAAGAAGGAATCAATCACACATAACACAGAAGAATTTACCCGGGGAAAGCACCTGCCTAAAACCCCATCTTTGTATTATCATACAAGTGGAAATATAGTCTGGATTACACAAAGCCTTAGCTCAGAAGTTATCCAGCTCTTAGTACAATCCCTCTGCTGCTCATAGACAGTCAAAGGCTTCTCACAAACCTTCTCCTCTGCCCTCCAAGCCTCCTATTTCCTTATGCAATTTCCTTGGGGTCTAGTGCTGCCACTTGTGTGAATTGGCCTCTTCACACACTCACTAACCTCTGATCTAACTGCACAAACTTGAAGGAGATAAATCCTCATCATGGATGAGCTTCCTTTATAGGAAAAATATTCATCCAACTGATAGTACATTGTCCCTTCTCTGATCTCAACTAGGTCTTTGTCTAAACTGACATGCATGAGTTATTTAAGCTATAATATTCAGTTATCTGAAAATACCAGTTGTTACATGCATGCAAGCATTAACAAACTGAATCTCATTAATTTAAAAACTTGTTAAATTAATCTAACTAGACTTGACTCAGTTAACTGAGCCAACTAATTACAACTCATAATTACAACTCATCCTTATCTCTTTAACTGATGGATAAATTCACCAATTAATAGATAAACTGTTGCATGTCCTCACATAGACTTCAAGTTTGTTTTTCCTTAACTAATTAACTCATGGAGATTAAAGAATTAATATTTTAAACTGCTGTTAAGACCAAATTCGTTTTTACTTCCTATAGATAGACCAGGGACTGCTATAAATAGGAAGGGACCTAGAAATGCTATTTTTAGAACTTTCTATTTTTAGCAGTTTCACCTCTCACCCAAGGTGGCCAATGACCTCACTGGCCAAACTACTATTTTTAGACATGCCATTTTTAGGATTCCTAATTTTAGCACATTCTAGATTTAACATTTCTTGTTGCACATTTTTCAACAATCTTCCCCCCTAGAGGTCTCAACCTACATTCCTTCAAGCAATTTTTACTATCTGAAATGATTTTATAATTTCACTAAAGAATCTTCATCAACATTCAATCCATGATTTGATATCTCCCCTTATCAAAATTGGCTACAAAACAGAGGTTGATTCCATATGATCTCAGGACTTCCCCATATGATAATTATGTTCATTAAAGGTTGAGACCAATAGAACATGTGTCTCTTCCGTGGAGATCACAAGTTCAAAACTAGAGAGGGATCGAGCATGTACATGTTGAATGGTTCATATTGCCCACTTAAATGAGGCTCTAAGGGTTGGTGTCCCCTTGGAGTGGGACCCCCATATGAGACTGTCTCCAGGCATCTTGGCCCTTGCCAAGTCACAAGTTCCTGCTAATACTGGTTTGCAAGCTATCAATACTAGATACACAATTTATTGTTAAAGGAAAAGAGAAGCACCAGGTGCACATATAGCTAATGTAATAAGTTATTTATTATTTACCCACTTCCATAACTAGTTGAGAGCTTATGTGAATCAATAACACTAATTAAGATCCTCAAACTTAGGGCAACTAATAACATTATTTAATGTTAGGAGAATCCTAACGAAACTTCATTGAGTATTTCTAGTACCACTATAAACCACTTGAGATATAGAGAGATATGTTTTATCAAAAAATGCAACCTTACTATTTTATGAGGACAATCAATTGTGTTGTATTGTTCCTTCACATGCTCTTTCTTCCTAGAAAAAGAAGGAAAGAAAGGTTAATAGAAAAAAAAAAAATAGGATAGGCATAGGGCAATGCAAGACATCTTGCCCCACCTTTGTACATTCAAATCACCAGGCTCCAACCACTCCTGCATAACTACTAGACACTATATTGATATGTGAATTTAAATAAATAACCCTCCACATTAGGGAAAGAAAACATCATATGGTTGAAAATACCACGATAGAGCATGAATACTTACAAGTATAGCTTTTTAAATATTTGTTGTACATGATTCGAATCATATTACAACTACTACACTTTAACTTAAGGCAGTTGTGTGCAGAACACACGCATATTTCGATTTTAAATGAACCACTTCTAAGAATCACATATTTTCTCCACACTACATTGGAGAAACTAAAAATTTCTTGCATAAATTTCTAAATACTACAATGCAATGTTCAGTCAATGCCTCAACTTCAGGGGTTGAGAAACTTGATAGAAAATTATGTTGGAGGAGTTTTTCTATATAAAAAGTTGCACTCAAAGTTGTCCTGAAATTTGTGATTTTCTTAGGCCTCCTCTTGAGAAAGATGAGCAACAATGCACATGTAGGATCCTAATAAGCATGGAGTAACAACTGAGCCTAGTTCTTTTCCAACTCAAAATAAAAAAAATAGGCCTGACTATGGTAAAATTTCTAGAATTTGCATGTAATCTCAACAAAAATCCTTCAACTCACTGTATGACAAGTTACATACAAGTAAGTTGTGCCTATATTCCTCACTTGGGTGCAAAAAAACCATGTTGAAAATGTAACATGTAGGTGAGGTAAGAGAGTATACTACGATAATTTTACAAGAAAAAACCCAAAACAGAGATGCCATGATATTGCACCTCACAGTGAAACTGCAAGAAAGATACAACAACTAACTCTGCCTCGGGGTTAATTCAAGATGTTCTGAGATAAACAAGCCTCCATCACACCACATGAGAACAATTCCAAACATGATATTATCATTTCATGTAAGTCACCTCAAACCTTAAAGTTCCATTTCTTTCAAAACCAATGATGAATATTCATCGATAAAGTCATAATACCTCTTGTATATAATTTTCATCCCCTTGTATTTAGTTGTTTCAAACTTCTATGAAGATTCCCACCTTTCTGCCAATCCATCACCTTCCGACATCCTAACCACTTCATACATCTTCGGACAATGACCAGGTTAAACTAAGTACATAATAGTGCTACCTGCACCATCTCCTCAAGTTCAACTATCATATTTGGGTTTAATATCCTTGTCTATCATGATGTCATGCCTATTCTCCTAATGTAGTTTTTTAACCCAATCAAGCATCACTCCTTTCTGGTTTGTTGCCCAACCAAAATCCAAATCATTTTTCCAAGTTATAAGTTCCAATAAAAATATTCCAAAACCAAATACATTGGTCTTATCAAAGGACTGGCCCATTTAAAGGTACTCAAGGGCTATGTTCCCAACAATACCCCTAACAGCTAAAGTCACACATGAATCCCTGTGATCCAGAAGTTTTTCTAATCTAACGTCACCCACAATAGCTTCAAAATATTGATCCACTAAGATGTTGTCTTCTTTTACATCACGTTGAATTATCTTGGGATCACACTATTCATGTAGGTACTGAAGTCCCCTAGCAACTCCCAAGGTATCCTCTTCCTTGTAGCCCAATCCAATGTAGGTTTTCCATTGATGTATCTCTCACATGAGATGCAACACTTTTATTTTGCATGTATGGATAAACCAATAGTCTTTTGTGGATGTCATGTGAAATCCACGTAATCTCAAAAAATTCCTATGCCAACCAATCTTATCATCTCAACTTTTGTTTGAAATTGGACTTCTTCCCCTGCTGCATTAACATCTTTCAATCTTATTACAGCTAGAAGAGTGCCATCTTGTAGCCATCCCTTATACACATTCCCAAATCCTCATGAACCTAGAAAATTATTGCTACTAAAATTATCAGCAACAACCTGAAGCTCTTTGAAATGGAATCTCTCTAAATGTCCCAAGAAAACTTTTGCATCATGCTTGTCACTTAAATAATAATAAATAAATTAAAAAAAAAAAAACTCATTGATTGTGTCTTTGTCTCCACCAAAGGAAAATTCCAATTGCAAGGCCAATTTTACCAGAAAACCAAGACTCAAATCTAAATCTAAAGGCATAGTATGTTTTCTAGAAACTCCAGAAGGAGCTATAATAGTTTTTGATGTATTGGTATTCAAAGGCATAGGTGTTGGAGATTCTCTAGGGAAAAGGTGTACAACACCTGACCCACATAATAGAGGGTTTCCTTGAATATAGAAGGTCCTTGCATGAATAGCTAGGATTGAACCACTGAGATTGTTGTAGGACAAGTCCATAAATGACAACACAAAGATGTTGGCTAGTGATCCTGGAAATGGTCCATAAAGGTTGTTTTTATTCAGCCTTAGGTTATTGAGGTTCTTCATCTTTCCTAATGAAGTGGGTGTAACGTCGTTGAAATAATTGATGGAGAGTTCTAGTGTTTGAAGATTTCCAAGCTTCCCTAATGCTTCAGGAATAGGTCTTGACATGTCATTATTTTTCAAAACCACAAACTGAAGATTGGTGAGGTTCCCAATGCCTGTAGATAATGTCCTTGATAGGTTTTGGATGGATAATCCCAATGCAATAACTAAGTTATCAACATTATAGGTGACCATGTTCCAACAACAGGGATCCACAGAACTGCCATCCCAATTCACAATCATATTGTATGGGTCATTCAGTCCACTCTTGATATTAATCAGAGCAACAAATTTTGGATTCACACTACTTGGGGAGAGTTATGTTGCCTACAAAGGTGGTAGTGATACCCATAACTACCATAATATAAGACATGCCCAACAACATCCCTGCCTGTATTACAAAACTTGTACACCAATACTAACACATTCGCATTCATAGTTGTGAAGGAGGTGCAGTGAAGGAAAGGATAGTAAGGAAGAAGAAGAGCATATGTTTTTAGATATATGTATTAAGGAGCAGAGAAAAAAATTCATACTTAGCATAAATACATAGGAGGAATAAGAAAGAAAGCAAACTTATCCCCACATCCTTTGAGGACTACAATGAACAACAATAAACAACACCATGCAATGATCAATTCCCCTCAAAGTTGAAATGACAGCAAGAAAACACAGGCATGGTAACATTAAAATATCTCATTCCCTTCTTCCTTTTTGTCGATAACCGTTGGTCTTATTTGTTATATTGAATTTTCCAAATTCCTCTAGACAGCTCGTACTTCACGCTTGCAAGGAGATTTGATCCCATCTCATCTCAAAGTATATCTCCACCATCATAGCCCAATTCTCAAATAAACTTGTAAAAAGGGAGAACAGAAAGGCAGGCTTAGGAAACCCCCTCCATAGCCAGTCACTCTCTATACATATACGCCACCTGATTCACTTGTTAGGAAAGCCTTGTACTATATCATGATACCGCTTTACTTTCTTCTTTAAACTACTAATGCTTTATGGGAAGTCATCTTTGTCTCTCAATCATCACTCTACCATATATTATTTCAATTTCTATTGGGAGTTTGACTTTCAAATCCCAACCCATCCAACATTTTGTTGTAACTATGTTTCTAGAACACTCCTTCAAATTCCTAACATAGATATTCCCCTTATAATACCCCAACCCCTTTCACTCCATGGCCCTATATGATTCCAGCAACAACTAAATTCATGAGATTCCATTCCATTCCATAAATATTTTCAATCTCATCTCGCCACACACACAAGAATCATGAGAAATTATCACTTACAAATCTAGCTACATGCCCAATTCAACAAGATTCCACACTACATATAAAGGGTCAACCATCAAAACACAGAAATAAAATAAATATGGATTCATGTACAATAGCAATTTTAGGATAAAGAAAAGTAATATGAGATATGAAGATCTGCAGGGTACCCATCCTATTAGTTGGACCAAGAAGGTTTGGCTTAATCAAAATTTATTTTGAGGTCGATTGAGGAAGACAAATAATTTCCAATTTTAGTTTAGAATTGGACACATTCAAGATGTGAGTGATCATTCTTGTGCTGCTCATAATGAATTGAGCACAACTTATGGTGATAAACTTCAAATTTCACGAGGCTAAAAGAAAAATAAGTTGGGAAATGGATTTGGAATAACCATCTATCTTCCCTTTTTGAAAATGAAATTTAAAGGAAAAGAGAAACCTATCACCATTAGAGAAAAATGTCCCTATAAAAAGAACAATGTGTGCCTATGTAGGATAGGAAGAAATGTATAGTAGATGATATCATATCCAACACAAATTCCACTAGTACTTACTTGAACAAAAGACCAAGGGATTGATTTCCAACCTCAAAAGTATGTTTGAAAGAGTCCTTGAACATAGAATGAGAAAAGATTTATGCTAGCATAACAAGGCCACGTCTTCTTTCAACTACTACTTTCATTTCAGTAACCCCAAGCTGAAATGAAAAAGTTTAACAAAAAAAAACTCATTAAACAAGTACTGATAACTTCCTACAAACATATTCATCCCAGTCATAAAGAAAAAAATCCAGCAATGAACTCATGTGTTATGCTCATATCTAGTTGTACTAACCAGTACAACATAATATTGGAAAACAATCGAGCAGACATTTTCGAAACTAGAAACTAAGTACTTTAGCGTATATATACCAAACTAAGTCACCTGAAACTGGGACATGAGGATTAGAGTGTCCACTACTAACACGTAGACCCCCAGAAATAGGACAAAAGAAAATAATATTGTATAGTAATAATGATATAATCTAAGAGAATATAATATTGTATAATAATAATCTAAGTCCACAGCCCAACACCAAGTTGACATATAAGATCCCCTTGTTTGTGGGACAAAGCACCCCCTCTATGAAGTAATTTGACTGCTTAGTCTATGGAGGTGTACACACTACACACCCTACCCTTGTCTAGATTCAAACTTGTGACCTCCAAAGAGAACATGTTCTTAACCGTTAAGCCCATTCAACTTGTGTGAAAGTGTGTGCATTAAAATTACAGAAAGGAAATATTAATATAAAGATGTAAATATTTTTCACATTTAGATATAAGAATCCCAATAAAGTATAGATCATACACACACAATAACAGGAAAAAAACTCAAGAGTCAGAACAATTGTTCTTCATTCAATGCCAAAAAATGTATTAAATAAATACAATGATACCATAGATAAGATTGCCAAAATACAATACAAAATAGGGTAGATTCATTGAAGTATCTCATGAGTGATGAGCCATATTATATAGTCTGTCCTCCTGCATCATATAATCAAAACCATCAAGATCACCACCATTTCCATTGTTGTTATGATCTTCCCCTTTCTCTCTATTGAGATAAGATCTGCATCTACTGAAGTGGGCCATCATCAAAAGTGCACAGTTGTAACACTGGTGAACTAATATCTGCATCTGCTAGTGTGGACTATCATCAAAAGTGACCAACTCTAGAGCCAAAGAAAGGTTACTTGGGAGTGGGAGTGGGAGTGAAATTTTCAGATGCCCTCCATTTGGGAGCGATTCAGGGAGAGATTATTTTATATAATATATATTTTCCTATATTTGATGCTATATATGTCAACAAAAGCATGTAGAATGATGAATTAGATATTAAAAAACATAGATTGAACCATATAACAACAATCATCTCGAAGTTATAATATTCATCAACCACATCCACAAGTTAGTAACATAGTAACATACAACATCTTGAGTCTCATGATTCATCAATCTTAAAGTTTCAAGCTTTCAAAATTCCATTCATAATATTTATCATCATTGATCACAAAAGTTGTACTTGTAAGCAAAGTGTAACCATTACAACAAATAATATCCAACATGAAATGAAATGTTATAAAATGAAATGAAATGAAACAACTTTAAACTTTCATGAAGCATCATATTCATAATTCATTACCAATGAGTTATAATTGCCAACTTCAAACTTAAATTTTCATATATTGTTTACAAAAAAATATCATAATAAATATGAAAGAGTCAACAGTTATAAAACTAGAAACTATAAATGACAAGTAAATCTATTATCTATTGTTAATGCTTGGGCCTCTTACTACCACGAGGACTATCTAATTTTTTAGTCTTGTTGGAAAATCAGGGTCTTTGTCATTAATATCACCCTCTAAGCATTAATATCTAGAGTTATCTTTATCATTACCTCTAGATCTATATAGGGATCTTTTTCATTAATATCACCCTCTAAGCATTAACATAAGATAAAAAAACCATAGCATGTCAAGTCAATATTTTGTTTCAGTGATGGGTACATTTTTAGTAAGGCCATGATAGAGGAGTTTGACAACCAATATCACTAACATCAAGGTACATGGAGGTATTGGTTTGCTTGATTAAATATGAGTTCCATACCCTAATACATGACAAAATCCAATGGAAACATTACAATCCCCCCAATCCTAAAAAACTAATAATTCTGTTGGATTTTGAATGAGATCTAAAATTATACTTTCTCCATATGAAATCTAATGATGCCGAAACCACTCTCAAACATCCTGATTCATTTCATGGTAATGTTAAAAATTTAAGTAAAAGTGACATTCTTCTTAATCTTTATTTTCATCCTTTTACTTAAATAATTTAACATTACCATGAATCACATATCAATACTAGGGTCATAGGCTTGATCATTAGGTTGCCCCACTCAAAAATTATTTGTTTCTTTGAAAAAAAAAATACATTAATAAATGTTACTGTACAAAAAATATTTGCAAAAAAGACTAGGGAACTCCCCTAATCACTCCCTAAAAACTAGGGAGTGATTTTTTTAAAGGGAGCATGCTCCCGACTAGCTCCTGAGCAGAGCACGAATTGGGAGCAGGTTCTTGGGGGGGTGCTCGCACACAACCCTAGGCCAGAGTATTAAGATCAAAATTGGTCAATGCTAGTAGACAATACAAAATAGGGTAGATTCATTGAAGGATATCAAAGTGATGAGTCATAAGCTATAACCTCTGCTCTTGCATCTCATAATCAAAACCATCAAGATCACCACCATTTCCATTGTTGATGTGCTCTCCTCACTTCTCCTCCATATCAAGTTGAGATCTACATCTACTAGTGTAGGCCATCATCAAAAGTGAGCAGTTCTAGGACTGGTGCATTAATATCCTCATCCACTAGTGTGGACCATCATCAAAAGTGACCAGCACTAGGGTGAGAGTATCAATAACAAAGTTGAACAATGCAAATTCAAGATAGGTTTCCAAAACCATATCATCAATAAATGCATCCTACATCTTTTCCCTTCCCTGCTTTACAAGGAGGTAGTGTACATATACAACAATGTCTCCACTATAGAGTCTAGACTACTCAAGCATGTTCTTCATAGTCCACACATTCTTGATGCTTCAGTCCATATAGAAATAAGAGGATGAAGTAATATGAGATAAGATCTTAATGAATCTCTACAATGGAATAATGTACACTGGCACAAGTGTCACCCACCAAGCATAGAACTTCTTAATCTACTTGACTTTGATCACATCATAGTCTTTGAATCTGAGAATTGAGATGAAAACTCAATGAAGGCCACCTCTCAAGAGTAGATTTATCCTAATATATCCTTCTATACACAATCTTCCTCCCCTATAAAATTATGTCTCCATGTGTGCAGGGAATCTACATGATAAGCCCAACATTGAGCCAATGTTGTGTGTAGTGCTTGGGATTACACAAATGAGCCAAGCAAAGTGAAGATGTCGAATTCTTCTCTCACGTGCTAAAAGAATATCTCATACAATGTTGAAAATGACTTTCGTCGATGTCCCCTACTAAAGATACTCATTCTAAAAAATAATTGTCCTCACCAACCCCAATGTAGTCCTGACCCTCATAAACATCTCACAATATGGCATGGGTCTATATTTGCAAACTACAACAAAGAAATATGGGATCCATGATCATAATTGTAAGATCAATCCTCAACCACCAACAATCATCCAACACTATCTCCATGATCTTCTTTGAAACATTTACATTATTATTTCTCCAAAAAGCCCAATAATTCGAAATATCCATAGATACAAGAGTGGTTCTAACCTCCCTTAACCACATAGGCATGATGAAAGGGGAAAAAAAGAGTATCTACACTTTTTAGCAATGATAAATTTGCAAAGGTTTTACAGATTATGAGCACACGGGTATTGTTTGGTATGAAATTGTGATTATGGCATGCATAATCAATTAACTCTCCCATCCATGTCATATAAAAAGTAAGAAATTTAATTGCTAAATTCAAATAATACACAATGAAAGGTGTCCAAAATAGTTGTGGGTATTTAGTTTCCACAATTATGTCAACAACCTTGCAAACAAGTGCTGATAATTTTCACACAAGTCATCACTTCAATAAATTTAATGATTAGTCCACTGATATATTGTGCACCCAAAGCATCTATCACTTTCATGAAACCCAATGCATTCTTTAATGACACCACAAAATTGATGTGGGAACAGTGTGCTCAATCCATTGATCCATAAGAAAAAATATTGATTGTTTTCATGAATGAAACAATACTAAATTTGACAGAATACATGTTGATTTTGAAGGTTGTAGAAGTTTATCCTTAACCAACAATGTGGGTCTACAGTTATATGAACAAGAGGTACATAATCAATGAAATATTTTTCAACTAGAGCTCCACACATATCGATATATACAATAGTGTGTGCTATAATAATAAAAAGAAAAACTTTATTGCAAGATCCATCTCCTCTCACAAACCTAATTGAGAGATCCTGACCATTGGACCACTGGGAGTATGGATCTTGTTGTTATTGCTTGACCCACTACTAATTTGAAACCCACTACCACCCGCATTGGATGCCTTAAAATATGAAACAGGATCCTCATATCTATGTACCATATATGTTGCCACGTTCATCATACCAAAGCATCCACTTTTGACTTTATTTTTTTTTCAATGGGAGAAATCCCTTTGCATGTTCTGATTCCCTAAAAAGCACTCAAAAGATACATAATATGCTATTATAATTACAAGTAAAAACAAACATCCAAAATATATCATGCAATAATACATTTTCAAAGTATTGTTTAGAGTATTATTTCCCTAGTCATGATCTAGAGGAGTCTCAGATGAAGAGAAGCACACCACTTCTATAATGAAATTTTATACTAACTTCAGTCACATTGTCAATTTACGATATATTTTCACAAAGTATAGAAATGGCCACTTAAAGATGTATTCTCATAGAGGATTTCTTCAAATCGGCACTTCAACACCCACATTACATATAATGATACCCACAAATCCTTATTTGAGGTGTTTACATTCAAGTATATTGCTTCATGAGTAAAATATTATCTCAGCGAAATCTTCGTGCCCAACTAATTGCAAGCCCATTACCTCTTAATTCCAATTTCTAGATGGCTCTAATCACAAGAGTCCTCATGAACAAATTTCCAATTAGTAAGGGAGAACAAACTCTAGAGCACCCAACCAATTTACAATAAGTATCTCATCACTAGCTTATTTTTTAAATATATATCTACATCATGAGAAACATGCCCTAGGGCCACAAAGAATTCATGTTAAGTCCCCCTACCTACATAAGAAATGAGATATATACCTCATCCCCACACATTTATTGCATGGGTTGGTTAAGATATGCTATTTTAAGGCAATAATGCCTTGGCATGCTTTATTTTATGACATGACAATTGCATCCCTTTTAGTGATGTAAGGTTCAAGTTTTTTCCAATTATAATGAAGGTTATGTTTACTTTTTAGTCCTTTTCCACCTACCTGGTCTAGAAGACCTCTTCTCTTAGAATCAAAGTTGAATATAAAAACATTTTAGTCAGAGAATTGGATGAATGATGTTGAGTTTTCAACATCTTGTTTATGCAATCAAACAACTCAGTTATAAGATTTTCGAGATCGATATGGTTTTCATGAAAAAGTATAAGCTAAAATCCAAAAGTAAAGAGGCTGATCTTCTATCTGGATAAGAAATTCTGGCTACTCCCTCAAAGATAAAAAACAAAACACTAAAAGGGGCACAAATGTCTAACTACATTAAGAAAAATATGAAAAAAACTAGAGATAGGAATTAGATCTCATGTGATTGATTTATTTGCATGGGTAGGTTGGTGAAAGTCTATTTTGATGTAATGATTGATGTAATGATGGCTTGACATGTTCACTTTAAAGCACAAAGTATCAGGTTTCCCAAAATGAATGAAATGGAACCCAATTCAAACAAACTCCATCAAAGATCAAAAGAAAAAACACTCAAGGACCACAGGTACATACAAAATGTTGTGTGTGGAGCATGATTGTTCAGAGGTCTTTGTTTTAGCCAGATGTATACCCCAGGAAGTTTGTACACCCCTCCACGTGGGGGGGTGCGGGGGGGACTTGTCCCCCCTGTGGGGGTCCGGGGGGGCCGATCCCCCCCAGCTGGGGGGTCCGGGGGCCAGCAGTCCCCCGGCGGGGGCTCGGGGGCAGCGCCCCCGAAGCTAAAAACAAATGTAAAATTGCCTTGTAAAAGTATAGTAATTTCTAGTCAATCTGGGTCGTTCATTAGGCAGATGATCTGACGGTAGAACTTATGTTTAGTTTAGGGTTTTTTGCCCTAGAAGGCAACCCCCTCTCTTTGTATGAGGGCATTGTATTTGAGGCTGAGATATAGATGTGTATTCTGTGAGCGAGAAACAGAGAGGTGAGACTGTGAGAGAAAACAGAGGATATTACAGCAGATTTGTTGTAGGTTGTGTCTCTTGATTTTGCTGGATAATATAAAGGAAGGACTGGCTGTTCGGGGTGGAAGTAGCCCAAACTGGGTGAACCACGTATATCTGTGTCTCTCTTGTTTTGTGTGTTTTCTGTGTTTATATTTCTGCAATATTTTATGTGTTCCATTGCTCCGTAATATATAATTTTCTAACACAAAATTCAATGTGTATTGGTAATCCGACACCACAAGAAAGAACCGATTGATTCCCTAGTAGTAACACCATTCAAAACCCCTCCACCTAGCATCCCACTGAAAGTTGCTCCCTTTGGAAATCTAGGTTGAGGCCGTGTAAGCCCCATCTGATCTAAAATCTCTTCTTTTGAAATCTCCTTGGAACCACTGAAAACATAAGTTTTGAATAGATCTACAAACCCCAATTTTTGCACATGAACCTGAGTCATGAATGTAATCAACCCCGCTAGAGCATTCTCTGGTAGCAGAGTTATGGCCTGGCACAAGGCCAATTTCATGCACCCCAATTCCTCTTCAATCACACGGGTATCCAGCACGAACATAAAGACAAGGTTCAGTTTCGAAACCCAGTCACCGAGAAATGCATACTCGATGGTCATATACTACAGGAAAATATCACCATGCACATTTCTCTTGTTGATCATGACGTAGTGATGGGGATAATGGTTCCGTTGGTAAAAAAAGGTGCATCGACAAATTTTGGCTGTGTAATCCACATGGATGTAAGGCTTTAGAATGCAGAGACACGATTTGCGGTGGAGAGGAGGGTAAGGTTGCATGAGCATCTCCAGCGCTATGCGGAGAGGGTTGTAGATGGACTCCAACTGAATTACGTACTTGCTGGCTTCAACCTTGGAGCTTGGCCACACATTCCAGGTCATTCTTATGACATCCCTACTCTCTGTCTCTAGGAAGTTTTCCATTGTTGAAGGCCCTCTTAGGTCATCTTTGCGAATCGATCAAGGGTTTAGGAAATCTTGGGTTCTCTAGATCTATTTAGTTTATGAATCACGGGAGTTGTTGTGGATCGAACTCTAGTTGGACCATCCTGGATCTACTAAGTCGAGATTATACACGTTGAATTTGTAGTGTGTAGTGTTTTTTTCTTGGTTTGTTTTTGTATTCGGCACCTCCTTTTTTTTCTTGGGGGGGGTGGGGTGTTCCCAGTGGTTTAATGGGTGACTACAACGGACTTTGGAAAGAGTGTGAAGTGGATTTTGGAGGAAATTGTTTTTTATGTGGAGTTGGGTCATTATGGGTTGTTGAGGGTGATATTGATGTGGGTATTTTTAGTTAATGTTAGTTAATGTTTGGGATAACTAATGGGCTTTTATCATTTATAAATTAGCTAAGTTTAAGATACTTAATGTGCTTCAATCATTTAATTAGTTAAGTTTGGGATAATTAATGGGTTTTATCATTTAATTGTAAGTGTAAGTGTGTGGTTATGTCAAAACACTCTATGTGGAGTGTGGGTTTCTATGGGTTGTTGAGGGTGATATTGGTGTGGGTATTTTTAGTTAATGTTAGCTAAGTTTGGGATAGTTAATGGGTTTTTATCATTTAATTGTAAGTGTAAGTGTGTGGTTATGTCAAACCATTCTTTGGCTTATGTTTGGTTTGTTGTTGTAAGTGAAATTATAAATTGATTAAATATAATGATTATATTAATAAATGTTTGATGAGAATTTTATGATTTTTAGCTACTCACTTGTTAAATGATTAAATAGAGAAAAAAATAGAAAATATTTTATCAATGTTTCAAAAATGCCAAAGAAATAATAAGTAACAATGAGTCTCTTTATTTTTGTTCTTCTCAAATCCCTTCCACATGTCATAAAAGAAGAAACATTGTTAAGTGATTGGAAAGAATGTTAGGATATTACGACACATAAGAAATAGTTAAGTATAACTTGGTCTAGTGTAGAGTTAGGTAAAGTGTGTTTATTTACTATGTACATTTGTAACTTACAATCCGATGGTCATGATATGTTGTAGACTTGAAGTGATCCGACTGTTCATTCTCTCCTCGGTATTACCAACACTTGATCCATGGCTTAACTCCCGATTGGTCCATGATCTTTATTTAAAGAGCATGGAGGGTCATTTGTAGGGTGACCATTCATGGGAGAAGCTTATGTAGATTTTCTTTCTTTTATTAATAAATTGTTGGAAGTGGCCACTTTGGCTCGGGCTGTGGATTGTTTCCCTCTTTGAGGGTTTTAACCACACCAAGAATACTGGTGTATTGATCTGTGATTTGTTTGTGAGCGGTGTCCTTTGGTGTTCTATCTGAGGAACTTACCCTGTAAATTCCTACATGGTATCAGAGCTATTTGAGGGCCGCATCTGTTGGTGATCCAAATCCGAAGCCGGTACAACTGCATCCAATTGTCATTTCCTAGATCTACTGTTTCTGACTACTTTCGGGCCAAGAACACTGCTCCATTATGTTAGGAACATCTGTTCCAATAAGGAATCCCTTTTGTTTCACATGAAAAGGTTTCCAATAGCCCTAGCTACATCACTTTGAAGATCTAGAGGTTTATCGTGGCGTCATAGAAGCTAGTAAGGAAGCCTTGTGGCTTCGTTTATTCTGTCAGAGTTTTTTTCAGCAGTATCATCCGTCTACAATTTGGTGTGATAATCAAAGTGTCGTTCAACTATGCAAAGATCTAGTCCAACATTATGCAACAAAGAAAATTGAACTACATATGCACTTCATCAGAAAGCTCATTCATGAAAATGTTCTTGAAGTGCAATATATTGTTCAACCAATGATCAAGTTGCAGACATCTTTACAAAGGCTCTCATAGAGGTGAAGTTTACTAAACTTCGATTTATGGTTGGAGTTTAGGAAGTTGTCACTAAGGGGGGATAGGCTCTAATGCTTCCTTCTCTATTGTGTCATCTTTGTACCTCCTTCAATCCTATCCCAAGTTGTTCTTAAGGGGGGTGTTAGGTTATTCTAACACATAGGAAATAGTTAAGTATAACTCTCGTCTAGTGTAGAGTTAGGTAAAGTGTGTTTCTTTACTATGTACATTTGTAACTTACAATTTTGACCGTCACGATATGTTCTAGACATGAAGTGATCTTACGGTTCATTCTCTCCTTGGTATTACCGACACTTGATCATGGCTTAACACCTTATTGGTCCATCATCTCTATTTAAAGAGCATGGAGGGTCATTTGTAGGTGACCATTCATGAGAGAAGCTTATGTAAATTTCTCTCTTATTAATAAATTGCCTAAAGTGGTCGTGTTGGCCAGGCTGTGGACTATTTCCCTCTTTGAGGGTTTTAACCATGTTAAAGATACTGGTGTATTGATCTGTGATCTTTTTGTGAGAAGTGTCATTTGGCGTTCTATCTGAGGAACTGTTAGAAATAATGGAGAATATCTTATAATGAGTTGGTTCACGAGACCTCAGGATAGGAATTAGTTTCTATATTTTAGGTTATGGTTCTAACTTCCCTAAATCTATGACTACTATATAATGTGTGATGTGCATGAACAATGTAGAGTGTTCTGCGAAGCCAGACTCTCCTGGTTCAGACTCTCTTTCGTAGAGCTGACCAATGGGTTTCATTTTATTTAATATAGAACATTACATTTTTAACATGGTTTCAGAGCGTCAAGGCTAAGGAACCTGTACACTGAGTGAAGGGCACGACTTAGCCAAAATCATCACAAGTTTTAGGTGCACAAGTGCGATGATCCCACTATAGACCTTTTGTGTTTTTTTATTTTTTCAACCGTCATAGATCTGAGGTGTACAATCGCGAACACCTTCATGAGTCCGTGATGATAACTCACACCAACTGAGAAACAAGTGAAGGGATGCATGGAGGCTGAGACAAGGCCACATCCTGGTAGAGGTTGATAACAGAAGGTTGCCTGGAGGCCGAGGTTTGTCGAGGAGGCCGTGGTATAGGCAGTGAATGAAGCCACGGTGATTTGCGTGTCTGTTGCGAGATCAAACAATATTGGAGATCAACGATCTCTGTCTTTGACACAGATCTGGGATAAATCTATTTTATTTTTTTACCTATCAATTTTTTTTTTAATCGCTAAGATGAATAATCAAATGTTCGAAGCATTCTTGAATGAGCATAACAATCTCGATGGCTCCAATTATGTGAATTGGAAATTCAAGATGCAGACTCTGCTAGAAGTGCAGAGTGCTTGAACGATTGCAAATGGGGATAAGCAGAAGCCAACAGTTGGATTAGAATTAGTTCCAGATTGGGAGAAGCGAGAAGGTAAAGCAAGGACATTGTTGAAGATATCAATGAAAGACTGCATCATACCACATATCATAGAATGTAAATCAGCAAGTGAAATTTGGGGAATATTGAATGATTTGTATGAGATCAGGAATACAAATTATCTTTTGTTTCTGAAGAGAAATATATTATCCCTGAAGATGGAGGAGAATGAAATAGTTGCTTCCTTCATAGCAAGGATCAAGGATCTGAAGAACAAATTGTCAGACATTGACGATACAGATCTTGTAACAATTACCATGAATGGTGTGACCGATGACTACCAAATGTTCATCAATGGGATAAATGCGAGAGAGAAAATCCTGAAGTTTGAAGAACTGAAAGGAATACTGATGCAAGAAGAAGAAATAAGATCGACTCTAAAGCCCCAGAGTGTCGATCTTGCATTGATGGCGAAAAAGAAATCCTTCAAAGGAAAAGGAAATCCACAACAACAAAACTGAGGAAGCTCACAAAAAAGACCAAATCCGACTCAAGGTATCAATCCAAATAGAAACAACTCTGTAATTAAATGTTTTTATTGCAAAAAACTTGGTCATATAGCTAGGGAGTGCAAGAAGAAGAAATATCATGAAGAACAACAGAGGCAGAAATGACATGCAGGTCATCTAGCGAATGATAATCATGAGCAGAATTTCAGATTGTTCATGGCAGGCTTTGATGAGAATGTTGATGCAAACATCTAGTATGTAGATTCGGGAGCATCAACACATATGACAAGGAACAAGCAATGGTTTGAAGATTTTAAAGAAATCAACGACGAAGCACAAATCTACCTAGGTGATGATAGAAGTCATCAAATCAAAGGGTGTGGGAAAATTTCTATCATTTTACCTAATAGTAATGTAAGACAAAATCATAATGTCATGTATGTGCCCAATGTAACAAAGAACTTGATTTTTGTATCCATGATTACAGATCAAGATCTTAAAGTTGAATTTTTTAAATCTAACTGTTATATTAAAGGTCTGCTAGATGGCATGAAGACTATTGCTACAGGAATTTGAACAGGAGGTCTGTACAAATTGGATGTAAGACCAGCACCAATTTGAGCTTTAACAGCAGTGGGTTTGACTACAAAAGAGTTGTGGCATCAAAGATTTGGTCATATCAACTACAATGATTTGTTGTTACATCGAAAAAAGGAAATGGTAAGATATCTTCCTATGTTAAAACAAGTGCATAATGATTTTGATGTCTGTACATTAGGAAAGATGCATAGAGAATAATTCATGTTCGAGTAGAGAAGAAACAGAGAGATATACTTGAATTAGTGCACACAGATCTTTGTGGACCCATGCAAACAAATTCATTAGGAGCTAAACTGTATTTTTTACTATTTATTGATGACTGCACAAAGTTTTCTTGGGTATATTTTTTGAGTAATAAGAGTCACACATTTGAATACTTTAAGCAGTTAAGAAACATGATTGAAAAGCAAACAGGGAAGCAGATAAAAATTCTCCGCTCTGATCAAGGGGGAGAATATAGGAAGGATGAGCTTATCAAGTATTATAAAGACCATGGGATACTACAGCAATTCATAGTACCCCATACTCCTCAGCAGAATGGAGTAATGAAAAGAAAAAACATAACATTGGTGGAATGCGCTAGAAGCATGTTGAAAGGTAAGAATCTTTCAAATGGTTTTTGGGCTGAAGCATTTAATACTGCGGTTTATTTGAAAAATAGGAGTCCTACAAAGAGTCTTGAGTTTAAAACTCCTTATGAAGCATTATATGGATTTAATCCTGCAAAAAAACATTTAAGATTATTTAGCTCTAAAGCATTTTCCCATATTCCAAAGGAAGATAGAAGACAACTAGATTCAAAAGCCATTAGAAATACCTTTAATGGCTATTGTTCACAATATAAAGCTTATAGATTATTTAATCTCTCTACTCACAAGATTTTTGTTAGTATAGATGTCATATTCCATGAGAAAGATCATGAAGAATCTAATAAGCACAATGAGGAATGGGATATTCCGTTCTTGATGGAAGAAATCGAAGAAATAATAAACAATCAGGATCGGCAGCAGACAAAGGCAGAAGATCAACAGCAGTAGCAACAACAACAACAACAGATACAATAGTAGCAGCAATAGCGAGAAGAAAAATAAAATTATGATCAGACAAGGTTTGAAGCTACCCCACCACTCAGGAGATGAGGTAGGAAAGCTCAATTGCCTGCAAGATATAGGGAAAATGATTTTATAGCTAGTATGATGAATTTTGTTGAACCTTCTAGTATAAGGAAGAAAATGAATGTAGTGAATGGAAAATAGCTATGGAATAGGAATATGAATCTATAATCAAGAACAACACTTGTGAACTGGTTGAACTTCCTAGAGGGAAACAAACCATAGGTTGTAAATGGTTGTATAAACCCAAGATAAATGTAGATGGAACCATAGATAAATCAAAAGCTAGATTAGCAAAGGGGTATTCATAAAAAGAAGGCATTGACTATGAAGAAACCTTTGCCCCCGTAGCTAAACTTAATACCATTAGAATGTTGATTTCTTTAGCTACTAAGAAACATTGGATGATTCGCCAACTAGATGTAAAGTCTGCATTTTTAAATGGAGAATTAAAAGAGGAGGTTTATTTAAAGAAACCTAAAGGGTTTGTCCAGAAAGGGAAAGAAAATTTAGTCTGTAGATTAAAGAAAGCTCTTTATGGACTAAAGCAAGCACCCAGGTCCTGGAATGAAAAGATTGATTCATTTTTTCTACAATTTGACTACAACAGAAGTAAAAACAACCCTAATCTATACACCATGCAAGATGAACAAGGGCGCATAGCGTTGATTTCTTTGTATGTAGATGATTTGATTATTACAAGTGATGCTACTTATCTAATCAAAGAAATCAAGCAACGGATGTCACAGGTGTTCAAAATGAAACACCTTGGTGAATTAAGATACTATTTGGGTCTTGAGATCTGGAGAGATTCAGGACAAACATTTCTATCCCAAGGAAAGTATATCAAAGGACTATTAGAAAGATTCAGGATGGATCAGTGTAAGGTTGCAGTAGTACCATTACAGTAGAACATCAAATTGCAGAGTGAGGATGGCTCTAAAGAGGCAGATGTGGCACTTTACAGACAACTGGTTGGGAGCCTAATATACCTAACCACTACTATACCAAATTTGGCTTATGCAGTCAGTGTGCTAAGTCAATACATGTCCAAGCCACTTCAAAGTCATTAGAATGTAGCGAAATGTGTTTTGAGCTATCTACAAGGTACTGTAGATTATGGTATTATTTATATTGATTCCTCTGATGTTAAATTGATAGGATTCATAGATTCAGACTAGGCTAGAAATGTAGACGATTGTAGATCCATAATAGGCTATGCATTTAGCATTGGATCCGGGGTGATTACATGGAGCAGCAAGAAACAGAACATAGTTTCCTTGTCTTTAGCAGAAGCAGAGTATCAAGCTATGTCTGCAGCAACATGTGAGGCAGTTTGGTTGCGAAGACTTCTCTAGGATGTTGGGGAAGAACAAAAAGATGCAACAACAATCAGATGCGACAATCATAGTTCAATCAAACTTGCTAATAATCTGGTGTTTCACAAAAACACTTTACACATTGATACACAGTTCCATTGTTAGGGAGAGAGTGCAATCAAAAGAAATTCATTTGGTATATTGTAATACATGTGATAATGTTGTAGACATTTTCACTAAGCCTCTTGGAAAAATCAATTTTGAAATGTTTAGGGAGATGTTAGGAATATTTTTAAACCCCTTCTCCATTCAAGGGAAGTGTTAGAGATAATGGAGAATATCTTAGAATAGTGAGTTGGTTCACGAGACCTCAGGATAGGAATTAGTTTCTATTTTTTAGGTTATGGTTCTAACTTCCCTAAATTTGTGACTACTATATAATGTGTGATGTACATGAACAATGTAGAGTGTTCTGCAGAGCCAAACTCTCCTAGTTCAGACTCTCTTTCGTAGAGCTGACCAATGGGTTTCATTTTATTTAATACAAAACATTGCATTTTTAACAAGAACTTACCTTGCAAATTCCTACAAAGATAAACATGAGGAATGTCACAAAAGCCAAATTGTGTTTATCATAAAGTAATATGAACTTCTCAACAAAAACCCTAGTAATCTCAACAATAGCATAACATCCAAATGCTAATGTTAGAAGCAAATAAAGTAATGTTTACATTGTGTCTAATTATGGTGGATCTGCATATAAATAAGAGATAGTCATACTTGGTTGTCCAAAGCTTGCATTGTCCATAATGTGGCCAAGTGAAAACCCTTAAGCATATTTTTCAATTTGCCTTCTATCCAAGTCTACCTAAGCATGGGTTGAGTCTTGTGTCTATAGTATTTTCCTGCCTCTCTTACATGGAGCATTGCCTTGTTAGGCAATCAACATTATTAGGATATTGAGTTTCACTATATTGTGGATTCTTGTTATTTTTAAAGTGTTTTTTTTTACAATGAAAAGGTTGAAATAATGTGTTTTTTATAATATAAATGTTGCTATAACCATCATAATCATCACCAACTCTATCACCATCCTCATCATCATTGTCTCCTATATTTAATATATGTTTAGCATAGTCTGGATCATCATCTCCAGGGTCATCTCCGGCATCATTACATTCCTAACCATAAAATGAGGTAGGATATTACTAAAATATAAAATGAAAATTTGGTTTAAGATATATTGGACATCTAGCTAAGTTTATGCTTGTAATTCACATTAAGTAGTAGAAGCAATTTTTAATGCATATGAAGTAGGTACCCAATTGTTATTCATATTCTATTGTGAATGTTTCTTATGATTTCCATGCACCATTGGTAAATTAAAAGTTACTAGAAGCTTTAGTTCAAATTAAAATTGTAATTCGGAAGTGCATATGGTTCTTAATCACATATTGTGAACATTTTGCACAATGGAATCACAACAAGAATTCACCACCAGGCTTCATGTTATCATTACTAGATTAAGAATCAAGATGAAAACAATAATCCCATTTGTAATTTGAAAGGAAAACAATCGACCTCACCTTCTACAATAAATTGGCAACTAATTTAATTTATCATCGGTCTCAACTAGCTTACACAATACAATAGACTACATTATACAACAATGTCACCCTAGAGAAGTTAGATTACATGATACAACAATCTTAGCCTAGAGAAGTTGTAGGATATTCAAAAAAATATGTCCATGGAAACGTAGGTCACCAACAATGCACTAGGAAAACCCTACATTAAAGAGGTCAACATGCTAAATGTTAGACCATGCCACATATGAAAGGGTATATCATAATTGCATAGTACACAAATATTTAAAAATGGTTTGTGAATATTATCATAGTTTCATCATAGAGATATCAAAGGATAACAACATAAACAATTATTGAATATCTTGTACCATACCTGTAACACCCTCCTCCTAAATTATTATTATTATTATTATTATTATTATTTGTCTAATTTCATCATTGGTGAGGCTATATCATGGTCATGGCATAGTTCTAATCTGAGTAGGTTTTCATTTACACTTGGGCTACTCATTTTGTAACACCATTCCCTGAAGGACTAGATGTGTAAATTATGGAGATGACTCCCTACCCCACAACTATTAATGTTGTAAATCATATGGTGATGACTACGTTAAATACATAGAGGGTGTATCACATACTGACAACCCTCATAAGCATTTGTAATAGAGATGTTCTTGAAGATTACAATGTAATCCATATGATTTCATGAGGTGTATTCTATAACCTAAGTGAATTTTAATTTTTTTTTGGTGTGAACATATTTTATATAGCCATATGGATATTTAGAGCATTCTTTTATTTCCATTACAAATTTTAATCACCTAGTTTTATTAAGGGCACAACACCTTTGTGGCTTCATGTTGTGGGCCTCCTATTTTTACAACTCATATGTCATAAGGAGAAACTATAACATTGATGCAATAGTTTCTACAGGCCCAAATAAACCCTGCAATTTCAACCTATATGTTGGTTGTACATGTCCTAACTGTAGAATGGTTTTAACTTGTAGACTCATGTTCTAGTTAGAATAATTAATTGTAATTAGGGAATCACTCTATGTGTATGTACATATATTTATGTTCCACACCTGAAGGTCGTCTAGACCTCCATATGCAAGATGAAAAATTATCAAATGCACTAGCCTAAGAGAATCTTGACGGAACTGACTGTGCAAACAAAGGTGGATCTTATACAATATCATTTCTAGATAATTCATCTCTTGATGAATCTATTTCTCGGGGAGTATCCCAGGAATTTGAAGTTATTGTATCATATAAAAAGGTATGCCCATTGGATCTACTAACTGCATATTGTTGAGCTACCATGATCCATCCTGAACTTGACACGAGTTTCACTATTTGCTGCAATGGGGCAACAAACTGGTGACCAATTGGTGTATGATGATGGAGGATAGGTTTGAACCAAAATCCTATTAGCATCTAATCCAATATCATGCTGGAAAGGAAGATAATACTGAGGCAGTTGAGTGCGAGAATACCTTGTTTTCAAAACCTTGTTGTAGATTAGTTGCAGAACCCTACCAACCGCGATGATCAACTACAACATAAACCAAGTTAGTAGAACCACCCTAGCATGTTCTAGTATTTTTCTTCTCATATATGCTCCTATCTGCGCCCTTTAAAACTCTACAAACAAAGGAGATATACACACTTTAGATCAAACCCTAAGAAAAAAAATAGTAATGACCATAACAATAGAATTTAAGGATAAATTTTCTTCTCCCAATGAATTGTATATAGGTTCCCTTATCAGGTCAATTTTCCCTAATATTTACACATGACATCCAATGATAGTTCCGAACCATCGCTAAGGCCACAAATTTCATTGTAAATCATCATTTCACATACCCTTAAAGGATAAGAAATGAAAATCATAAAACAAAAGAAACACTCGAAAAGAAATGAAGAATGAACTCACCCTGTGCTAGGGGCCAAGGGCAGGGGAAGATCTGATGGAATTTAACCATCGTGGAAGTAATTGAGTGTCAACACGGATCCTCTAAAACCCTCATTATTTGAAATCATTCTTCTATTTCATATGTTTGAAAAGTGAAAATGGATATTATGTGATTTTTTGGTGCGTATCAATTTTATTTTTCACTTATGTGAGCATCACTTGGTACATAAAAATAGATGCTAAATGGATTATTTAACCTCATAAGAAGCTCATTATTAGTGAAGGAGGAAGATTGGATATCTTTTATAGATTAATGGATTCAAATATGCAATTAATATTATAATAATGGTATTTCATAGTGTTGGAATGTTGAAACTACTTGTTTACATAAAGAGAAAGAAGCTTTAAGTGAATAGTTTATAAGTCATGATGATTGTTAATAATTTGTGGGTGGGGTAGCAAGCTAAGTGAGATTGACTATTGAGAAAATGTCATGGTTAATTCCATGAGATTTGGAGTAGTCTTGGTATGGGTGAGCTTCTTGTGGATTCTTGGTTATATGGCACTCGACCTAAAGGAGACAATTGATTATATATGATTCATTTTATTGATTTCAACCCCCCTTTTTCACCCTTAACATCACCTATTGAAATGAGCGTTAAGTAGAATATTAAATTTCGTGGAATATGGGTTATAGATGAATCAATTTGAATATTCAATCAATATTAAAACAAAAAATTTCATCATAAATTATGATTGTATTAGTTTTAGTGACTTATAGTATTTTACATATATTTTTAAATAACAAGTATCTAATTATATTTAATGAAATGAAATACCCAAGGATTAGCTTAATTGGCTTTGAGCTAGATGTGAGATCTATCCCCGAAAGTTTGGGGAGATCATGGGTCTGACTGTTTTGATCCCCTTTGAGATAGGTCCCATAATCAAGGTCGATGGTTGCTAGGGAGTGTCGAGGAAACAAAGTGTCAGGGCAACACAATAGAGTACTAGGTCAAAATGCATGGAAATGAATGAATTAGAGGGTGTGTCGTGGATGCATTTAATAAAGAAATTTGGGAAACATGGAGGCAAAAGTATTATGAGGAGGTTACAACAACAACAAAAACATCAAGAAAAACCCTAGCCTTACCATTTTTTAGTTTATCTAGCTAGGATTTTCGATCTCCAAGCAGCAGGGTTGGATCTCCAAGTATTAAGTTACAAGATTTTAATCAATTGACATTGTATATGTATCTTAAATGGTATCTGCAAGAACTCCGGATGGAATTAGGTCAATCAGTGAAACTTAAACTGGACTTGTCACTCAATCTTGAGCCGTCATATTTACTACCTTTGTATTCTATACCTTAGATGTTGTCGGCATGGATTCTATATTATAGCAAAGGGGTGCTAGGGCAATAACTTAGCGAATATATGTTGGAACTAGCACTTAGCACAATCAACAAAAACAAGTAAGGGTTGTGAAATGGTGAAGTGGCACAACAAAGTAGTGTTTAGGTATCATGAATACTTTGTATCAAGTGCACCCACCAAATGTTTAAATCCTTCTACTTAGCATGGCCATGCGTAACTTTAACTTATTTTGAAAAGGATAGAAACATATATGGTGGGATCATTCATAGGGGATAAAGGTTTTAATTCACTTTCTAAAGTCATCCATCAGTCATTTGTTACCATATTCTTCCACTAGTCTAATTTGGGACTCATCCACATTTAGTAAGAGAAAATATGATACAATATTATTAATAAATTCCTATATTGCATACCATTATTTTACCTTTTAAATTTCCTTTTCACCACAATAATTATGATTTATGTTATGTTTTCCACTAAAACTTTTATAGGATACTTTTTGTAATACTATTCAATATAAATTTGCACATATGATAATGGAAATAATAACACATATATAAATAGTATTAAATAACGTATATGAAATATATATAACATATATATAGCAAATGTATAACTAGATTTAAACCAAAATCAAAACATATATAATGGTTATCACAATTGCAACAACAAGCATGGTTCATCACACTTGCAACCAAATTTTCAACAACATTACTTTCTCTACAACAATAGGGGCTTCAAGACGAAATTTTTACATGCAAACCAATTTTCAGCACCCCTTGTTGCAACTCTAAATTTTAGAGATTTGACCAAAATTGGAGCAGTTTGACCAACATTGACATCAACCCTTGGATGTGACTTGGAGGAGGGTTTGAATTGTTGTCTTGGTGGCAGTTGTGCCTTAGTATTGGTCTTGGTATTGGATATTTCTCATTTTGATATGATTCTATAAGAGAAGGATCGTTGGGTTTTCCCCTTGTGGGTTTTTCCCTAGCTAGTAGCCTAATTTTGCTGTCTCTTGTCTCTTTGTGATCCCTATATTTTCCTAAAAGATTGAACATTTGTATAATTGCTTGATGAAGAAGACATGAGAAGTAATAAGAAGAAATATAACATTCACAAGTAATTATAAATAATAAAAATTAGGTGTTAAACATCACGACACTTGGTCATTCAACACTTGGTTACTTCTGCGGGTGCTACATACTTTGCCTCTATTATGGAATCTGATGGAATTGATTATTTGTGTGACCTCTAAGTGACGGCTCTTGATCCAACACTCATAACATAACCTGAAGTAGATACTTTGTTTTCCTTATCTCCATCAAAATCTAATTATAGTATCAAATCAAGTTGAATTCATCTACCCAGGTCTATTTGACTCATTTAATGAACCTTATTTAATATTTTCATGTTCATTCTTTCACCTTTGCGATTCTATTGAGGATTATAAACCACTGTTTTTTGATGTTGAATCCCATGCTAGTGAAGATAGTTTTAAAATTCATTTGAATTATATTATTTTCCATTATCAATACAAATAGAGCAAATATGATATTATGTGTCATTTTCAATCCATGAATGAAAGTTTCAAAAGATTTATATTTATTCTTCAATAGATATACCCAACACATTCTAATGTAGTCATCATATATTTATTTCCATTTGCAGAAGGAATAGGCCTAGGTCCACACAAGTCAGAATGAATCAGTTCAATCTTTCTACATTCTCTAGAAATAGAATCATGAAATGGTTATTTGTTATGTTTTCTTAAGATACAAGCATCAAATTGCTTAAGTTTCCTTGGAATGGTTGGAAAACCAGTAACATTGTTTCTCTTCAATAAATGAAGGCTGTCATAGTTCATATGTCCAAATCTTGCATGCCATAAAAGACTAGATGGAAATTTACCTTCATTATACTAAGAGTTGTATGCAGGGTTATGTGCACGAGCAGATGTTCCTTGCATCTCCAAGAGTCTTTCTTCTTCTATTCTCAACATGACAAGTGAGTTGTCTGATGGTTTTCTCACTTCAACTTTTCCATTAAACATGTGAATGGAGTGTACTTGCTAGCAGATGTGAACCAAGGACAAAAAGTTTCTTTGCAGCTATGGGAGGTAGATAACATCACGTAGAATAAATTCATGGAGTCCAAGTAGTTTGAGCATGATGGTTCCAATTCTAGATGGCTTGAGTTTTGACTTTTTTGCAAAGTAGATTGCTCCATCTACATTGTCACTGAAATATTCAAAGAAATCTTTGTGAAAGGTAATGTGGTAGGTTGAACCTGTATGAAGCAACCATGCATCTTTCCACGAAGAAAATGAATTATTAAACATGTCTTCAGTTTCTCCAATATTTCAATGTGCCACAATATAATAAGTAGATTCAGGTGATTCACCTTTCGATGGATCTGGTGTTTTACCTTTCTCTTCATTTCTTTCCTTCTTTATTTTATCCCAAGAGAGATTGCATGTGGATTTATCATGTCCATTTCTACTGCAACGTATACAATGAAGATCGAGTCTTCCTCCTTGGTAATGTTTGTTCCCCTTACATCTATTATTCTTCTTTCCATTTCTTCTTTTGTCACCTCTTCCACTAGAATAATCATGTGTATGATTCTTCTCTTTTTGTGAAAGGCATACAACTTCTCCAAAAATACTTAGCAATTATCTTCCTCTTCCCAAAAACTTTCTCTCCTTCTATAAATTTCTCCACATGAGTGTCAAAAGTAATCTCTTTAAGTTGGCCACTAGCTTGTAATGATTTAAGAGAATGTGGGATATAGTCACGATATAGTTCCTTGAAAAACATTGTGAGAGGAACATCCATTTTAAATTTAGTGGTTTCTACATCATGCATAATAGCTATGATTTCAGAGGTTAGGGAAAGGGGATCATCATATTTCAATTATAGATTGAAGAGTTTGATCATTAGTTGAACTACCTCAAGATCTTAGTGTAATTCATATAAGTCTTTCAACTTCTTTAAAGCATTAAAATCACTAGACGTAATTGGTGCAATGTGATGACTCACCTCTTCATTTATTAATTCAGCAATCAAGGCATAGGCCTTGTTATTCTTGTTCTCCCATATGGAAAACTCTTTGTCTGATATGGGCTTTGTAGGCGGATTGTCATCTCCTCCTTCACATTCTCCTTTCCATAATTAATTGAAAATGAGGGTATAATTTATCTTTCTGGACCATTCATAGTAGTTATTTTCCAATGAGAACTACTCCACCAATGGAGATGAGTGAGTGAATCTCTGCAAAATTCTGAGTTGGGCCCTGAATAGTCAAAATACTTGTAGCTATTGAATTCGATAAAAATTCTAATATATCTCTACAAACAGTATCGACTCATCATACATCTTAGCTCCAATTCTCTTTAATCAAAATAACCCAAAAAAAATTATGCAGGGTCTCAATCTCGAATAGACTCTTTGATGTAAACCAACTCTCATATAAAATAAATCAACTCAATACACTAATGAGTATTCAATGCATATATAAATGGAGCAACGTTAGAATTACAATTATCATGATATCTATCTATCTATCTAATATATATATATATATATATATATATCCTCAAAATAGATATGACCAAAGGGAAATGTCTAAAGATGAAGATTCAATACTTTGATGAGGCTTCTCCTTCTTCATTGTTGCTCACAATATTATAATATAAAACAATGTGTTCTTCCATTCACAAATATGAAAATATATACAAATTACATATATTTTCAACGTGATATTATTTTTTGAAACTATGGAATGACCATCACTGCATATACGAATGGACCAATTCTTAATTATAATTCAATGAAATATAACATTTATTGTTGGTGATACCCACACAATAATTTGTGGTGAAGGAAGTTGTGATATTGAGGGATTCATCAAATATTCCCTAGATATTTCCTTATGCAACATGTGACACTCACATTACACTCAAAAAAATTCACAACGCCAACACTCAACAACAATGCCAATTCCAACACTCAACGCCAATGCCAACACCAACCAATAATCGTAGATAAATGCGTGGATGTGTAAACACAAGTAAACATAGGTTTAGTTACAGTACCACCATGGCCTTTCAAGTTGGACCCGAGTGATGAAATGTTGTCTGCAACCTTGTTACATCATGTGCAATGTGTATCAACTGATGGAGGGCCTCAACCACTGTATATAATGTGTAAAATGACTACATAAACGATATAGCTAGGTTGGTGAAAGTCTATTTCGATGTAATGATTGATGTAATTATGGCTTGACATGTTCACTTTAAAGCACAAAGTATCAGGTTTCCCAAAATGAATGAAATGGAACACAATTCAAACAAACTCCATCAAAGATCAAAAGCAAAAACACTCAAGGACCACAAGTACATACAAAATGTTGTGTGTGGAGCATGATTGTTCAGAGGTCTTTGTTTTAGCCAGATGTATACCCCAGGAAGTTTGTACACCCCTCCACGTGGGGGGGTGCGGGGGGGACTTGTCCCCCCTGTGGGGGTCCGGGGGGGCCCATCCCCCCCAGCTGGGGGGTCCGGGGGCCAGCAGTCCCCCTGCGGGGGCTCGGGGACAGCGCCCCCGAAGCTAAAAACAAATGTAAAATTGCCTTGTAAAAGTATAGTAATTTCTAGTCAATCTGGGTCGTTCATTAGGCAGATGATCTGACGGTAGAACTTATGTTTAGTTTAGGGTTTTTTGCCCTAGAAGGCAACCCCCTCTCTTTGTATGAGGGCATTGTATTTGAGGCTAAGATATAGATGTGTATTCTGTGAGCGAGAAACAGAGAGGTGAGACTGTGAGAGAAAACAGAGGATATTACAGCAGATTTGTTGTAGGTTGTGTCTCTTGATTTTGCTGGATAATATAAAGGAAGGACTGGCTGTTCGGGGTGGACGTAGCCCAAACTGGGTGAACCACGTATATCTGTGTCTCTCTTGTTTTGTGTGTTTTCTGTGTTTATATTTCTGCAATATTTTATGTGTTCCATTGCTCCGTAATATATAATTTTCTAACACAAAATTCAATGTGTATTGGTAATCCGACACCACAAGAAAGAACCGATTGATTCCCTAGTAGTAACACCATTCAAAACCCCTCCACCTAGCATCCCACCGAAAGTTGCTCCCTTTGGAAATCTAGGTTGAGGCCGTGTAAGCCCCATCTGATCTAAAATCTCTTCTTTTGAAATCTCCTTGGAACCACTGAAAACATAAGTTTTGAATAGATCTACAAACCCCAATTTTTGCACATGAACCTGAGTCATGAATGTAATCAACCCCGCTAGAGCATTCTCTGGTAGCAGAGTTATGGCCTGGCACAAGGCCAATTTCATGCACCCCAATTCCTCTTCGATCACACGGGTATCCAGCACGAACATAAAGACAAGGTTCAGTTTCGAAACCCAGTCACCAGGAAATGCATACTTGATGGTCACATACTACAAGAAAATATCACCACACACATTTCTCTCATTGATCATGGCATAGTGATGGGGATAATGGTTCCGTTGGTAAAAAAATGTGCATCGAAAAATTTTGGCCATGTAATCCACGTGGATGTAAGGGTTTAGAATGCAGAGACACAATTTGCGGCGGAGAGGAGGGTAAGGCTGCATGAGCATCTCCAGCGCTATGCGGAGAGGGTTGTAGATGGACTCCAACTGAATTACGTACTTGCTGGCTTCAATCTTGGAGCTTGGCCACACATTCCAGGTCATTCTTATGACATCCCTACTCTCTGTCTCTAGGAAGTTTTCCATTGTTGAAGGCCCTCTTAGGTCATCTTTGCGAATCGATCAAGGGTTTAGGAAATCTTGGGTTCTCTAGATCTATTTAGTTTATGAATCACGGGAGTTGTTGTGGATCGAACTCTAGTTGGACCATCCTGGATCTACTAAGTCGAGATTATACATGTTAAATTTGTAGTGTGTAGTGTTTTTTTCTTGGTTTGTTTTTGTATTCGGCACCTACTTTTTTTTCTTGGGGGGGGGTGGGGTGTTCCCAGTGGTTTAATGGGTGACTAGAACGGACTTTGGAAAGAGTGTGAAGTGGATTTTGGAGGAAATTGTTTTTTATGTGGAGTTGGGTCATTATGGGTTGTTGAGGGTGATATTGACGTGGGTATTTTCAGCTAATGTTAGTTAATGTTTGCGATAACTAATGGGCTTTTATCATTTATAAATTAGCTAAGTTTAAGATACCTAATGTGCTTCAATCATTTAATTAGTTAAGTTTGGGATAATTAATGGGATTTATCATTTAATTGTAAGTGTAAGTGTGTGGTTATGTCAAAACACTCTATGCGGAGTGTGGGTTTCTATGGGTTGTTGAGGGTGATATTAGTATGGGTGTTTTTAGTTAATGTTAGCTAAGTTTGGGATAGTTAATGGGTTTTTATCATTTAATTTTAAGTGTAAGTGTGTGGTTATGTCAAACCATTCTTTGGTTTATGTTTGGTTTGTTGTTGTAAGTGAAATTATAAATTGATTAAATATAATGATTATATTAATAAACGTTTGATGAAAATTTTATGATTTTTAGCTACTCACTTGTTAAATGATTAAATAGAGAAAAAAATAGAAAATATTTTATCAATGTTTCAAAAATGCCAAAGAAATAATAAGTAACAATGAGTCTCTTTATTTTTGTTCTTCTCAAATCCCTTCCACATGTCATAAAAGAAGAAAAGTTGTTAAGTGATTGGAAAGAATGTTAGGATATTACGACACATAAGAAATAGTTAAGTATAACTTGGTCTAGTGTAGAGTTAGGTAAAGTGTGTTTATTTACTATGTACATTTGTAACTTACAATCCGATGGTCATGATATGTTGTAGACTTGAAGTGATCCGACTGTTCATTCTCTCCTCGGTATTACCAACACTTGATCCATGGCTTAACTCCCGATTGGTCCATGATCTTTATTTAAAGAGCATGGAGGGTCATTTGTAGGGTGACCATTCATGGGAGAAGCTTATGTAGATTTTCTTTCTTTTATTAATAAATTGTTGGAAGTGGCCACTTTGGCTCGGGCTGTGGATTGTTTCCCTCTTTGAGGGTTTTAACCACACCAAGAATACTGGTGTATTGATCTGTGATTTGTTTGTGAGCGGTGTCCTTTGGTGTTCTATCTGAGGAACTTACCCTGTAAATTCCTACATGGTATCAGAGCTATTTGAGGGCCGCATCTGTTGGTGATCCAAATCCGAAGCCGGTACAACTGCATCCAATTGTCATTTCCTAGATCTACTGTTTCTGACTAGTTTTGGGTCAAGAACACTGCTCCATTATGTTAGGAACATCTGTTCCAATAAGGAATCCCTTTTGTTTCACATGAAAAGGTTTCCAATAGCCCTAGCTACATCACTTTGAAGATCTAGAGGTTTACAATTTTTTTTGCAGTTCTAGTTATTCATCTCTTTGTTTATTTCGGTTTATTTAGCTCTCTGTTTTTTATTACCTGATCTATACCTTTCATTTCTGCATATGATCTTTGCCCTGCAACTCTGTGTGATCTCGGCAAATTAGAAACAGAAAGAAAGGATTTTTCTCATGCATATGCTCTTTTCCACCACGCCTTAGTGTGATCTCGGAAAATCAGAAACATTGAGGACAATATTTAGTTTCCGGTGAAAGCTAACTTCAAGCCATAAGGTTTTCTTTTTTTTTGCATGTCCGTGTTGGGTTGTGTGGTTTTTTGTTTTGTAGCAAAAAGAGTTTTAAGTAAGCATCCACCCCAAAGCTTTAGTGACTAAAAAAAAAAAACCCTTCCTCTTTTCCAAAAATTACTAACCTTTTAAACTAGCTCACTTGGTCCAAAATTGCTTTATGAGAATAGAGGTCTTGGGTTCAAGTCTTTCCTTTTGTTGAGTTACTTTTTCAAAAAGCACATCTAACTTATGTTTTAAAGTTACTTTATGTAAAAGTGTTCTCACCCATTATAAAAAGTTAGTCACTTATAACTCTAAAGTCTTTTTATCTTTTATTTAAGTTACAATTTAGTGAGTAGCTCTTAAAGTACCATTGTAAAAGTGACTTTCACTTATTTATAAAAGTGGGTCACATAAAATATTTTTTTAAAGTGAGCTAATTAGATTAAGTTTGGAAGGGAGGGGGTGTTTAAATATAACATTATCATTCACTTCCACACATTCACGCACTTCATCAGCATCTTCAACAACATTTCTTCAAAAAGCCATAACTTCTTCATCTAGAAGCCGTTTTTAGAGCCGTCTGTTTTAATCAGCCTAATTTTTCATGATATTTCCATTAGAACACTTAGTTTTAGCATCTATAGCTTCATTTTTTGTTAAAATGGAAAGTCTATTCCAAGTTATTATTGACAGCACCAACTACTTCCAATGGTGGTCCTACATTGTGGATTTACTCAGAAGTAAAGGTCTTTACAAAATAGCCTCAGGCCAAGAAACTAAACCTAAAGATGAAGATAAGGCAGCCAAATGAGAAAATAGGCAAGATCAAGCACGTGGGTTGATAGGGATGTCTATTTCTCTAGAACTTAGATTCCATATCGCAGAACTTGATACCCCTAATGAAGCAATGAAACAAATCACTAAAGTTTTTGGAATTAAAAATGAAATTAGAGCCCATCAACTCAAAAATGAGTTGCTTATGTTGGACCCAAATAACTTTTATTCCATTGAAGATTTTTTGTCCAAATTCAAGACCATTAAACTTCTCTTGGAAGGTGTTAAGGTTAAGAAAGAAGATGGTAGCCTTATCTATTCCATTATTACTAAGTTGGGACCAGCCTACTTTATGTTTGTTTCCACCTTCCATTCTACTAGAGAAACATTTACTTCTCAAGGACAAGACTACAATTCCCCCTCTTTTGATGCCTTTTGTGATTCTTTAATAAGAAAACAAGAAAAACACTTACATCTTGGTCTTCTTAATCTTGGAAACTCTTCTAAGAAAGCCTTATCCACCCAGCAGCAACAAAATTCAAAGAATCCTAAGAAGTAGTATCCTAAAAAGAATGGTCCTAAACCCAACAAGGGTCCTAAGCAATTTCAGTCTCAAAATGAAAAATCATTTCAACAAAATGATAAGGCAAATAAAAACAAAGGGAAGAACACTGATAGACATTGCCACTTTTGTAATCGAGATGGCCACTTAAAATTGAAATGCTTTAAGAAGATGGAAGCCTTGGAAGCAGCAATGAAGAAGCATAACATTCATTTTCAGCGCTCTTTAACTTCAACTTCATCTTCAAGAATAGCACTTTTTGCATGTGGTTGTCAAGCATCTCGGTTTAGTTATGCACTAAATGTGTCTTCTTCTTCTCATTCTCATGAGTGGCTCATTGATTTTGGAGCTTCTTATCACATGGCCAAAAACAAAGCCATATTTTCTTCTCTAAATGATTGTAACACCAAAAATATATATGTTGGTGACGATAGATCTCTTAGTGTTGTAGGGAGTGGAATTGTTCATCTAGACAATGGTCAATTTAATGATGTTTTATGTGTTCCAACTTTATCCTGCAACCTTCTATCTGTATATCAAATAACTCATTCAAGTGAAGGTAAAACCATTGAATTTTCACCTCATGATGTTGTAATTAAGGACCTAAGATATCCTAAACAGATTTTAGCTACTGGCATTGCTGATGATTCTACAAGGTTGCATAAGTTTAACAACTTTGGGTCATCAACTCTTCCCTCGATATTTTTTTCTCATAATGATGAAGTGAGAAAACTTTGACATGATCAATTTGGTCACTTAAACTATCGCTCCCTTCAAAATCTATGTAAAGAAAATATAGTGACAAGTCTTCCTATGGTATCTTGAAAAGATGGTGTTTGTTCCGAATGTGTACGCATAAAACATCATCGGGATAGTTTTGAAAAACGTACCTCTTGGCACGCCTCAACCCCTTTACAGCTTGTGCATAGTGATTTATGTGGTCCACTTCGAGTTGCTTCATTCTCTGGCTACAAGTATTTCTTAACTTTCATTGATGATTTCTCCAGACGCACTTTGGTATACTTCTTAAAACTCAAAAGTGAAGTATTTAACATGTTCTTGGCCTTTAAGGCCTTTGTTGAAAACAATCTGGACATCAAATTCTTACGCTAAGATATGATAATGGCGGAGAATATGTTAACAAAAAATTCATCAACTTTTGCACTGAGAATGGAATTCAAATGCAACATATTGTTCCATATACTCCACAACAAAATGGTGTAGCTAAAAGGAAGAATCACACCTTAAAGGAAATGGCTAATTGTATGCTTCAATCTAAAGGACTTAGTCTTAATTTTTGGGCAGAAGCAATTAACTGTGCAAATTACATAGTAAATCGCACTCCTACTAAGGTTTTAAAGAATATCACTCCAGAAGAAGCATGGAGCTCAATTAAACCAGATGTAAGTCTCTTTCATGTTTTTGGAAGTGAAGCATGGTCCCATATTCCAGATGAGAAACATAAAGATTTAGAACTTAAGAGTGAAAAATGTATTTTTTTTGGATATTCTAAAGATGTCAAAGGATATAGACTTATTCCACTTAAGTCAAAAAATGTTATCATTAGAAGAGATGTAAAGTTTGCTAAAAATATATCGGCCTACGAGCCTAGTTCGGTGGATGTGCCACCTCTCTCTATCCCTTGTACTTCTAAAAATATTTCTTCTTCAAATGATGACAATGAGGATGACAATCCTCCCCCACCTTTTCATGATCCTCCTTTAGCTCCTTAGCTTCCAAAATGGGTCCATGCTACTGGGGATGCAGTAGGTGCTCTTGCAGGTGATCCTACAGATCAGTGATGTACATGTTCTCAGTTCGATAGAGCCTCTTCTTTACTAGCTCAATCTTTAGTGAATTATGATCCTGACACCTCTACAGAAGCTTCATGCCATCTAGATTGGGATGCATCTATGAATGAAGAATATTGTTCATTATTGGCAAATGATACATGGGATCTTGTTCCTCTTCCAAAGGGACAAAAACTTGTTATATGCAAATGGGTTTATAGAACCAGGTATGGACCAAATGGAAAAGTTGATAAACATAAAGCTCATCTTGTTGCTAAGGGTTTTTCACAAGTTGAAGGCATTGACTATACTGGAACCTTCTCCCTTGTTGCCAAAATGAAATCTTTGTACCTTGTTCTTTCCCTTGTTACCTCTTTCAAATGGGAAGTCCATCAGATGGATGTTAAATCTGCCTTCTTGCATGGGGACTTGCATGAGGAAATCTATATATAACAACCTACTGGCTTTATACAAACATACTCCAGCCTTGTATGTCAGCTTAAGAAATCCCTTTATGGTCTCAAGCAAACCCCTCAGGCTTGGTATGCCAAAATGAATAACTTTCCTTTAGATACTGGCTTTTCTAGGTGTCATTTTGACAATACTGTCTACACCAAGAAAGTGGGTAAGTCTCTTATCATTCTTGTTCTTTATGTTGATGATCTTATCCTTACTAGTATTTATCCCAACCTTATAAAACATATGAAGTCCAGCCTTAAAAAAAGGTTTGAAATGAGAAACTTAGGACACTTGCATTATTTTCTTGGTCTTCGAGTCTTGTAATCCAAGGAAGGTGTTTCCCTTTCCCAGTCCAAGTATGCCTGTGATATTCTACACCACTTTCACATGGAATACTATAAGTTAGCCCCTTCTCCCTTTCAGTCTAGAGCCAAACTTTCAGTCACTTATACTTCCCCTAAATTTGATGCTACCTTATACCATCCCATACCCGTCCTGACCTTTCCTTTGTTGTTGGCCTTATTGCTCGGTTTATGAAAAACCCACATGAAATTCATTGGAAACCAACTAAAAGAATACTTCATTATGTTTGAGGTACAATTCAGTTTGGGATTTGTTATAGTGTATAAGCATCTCCTCTATTGGTTGGTTTCACTGATTCCGATTGGGCTAGTGACCCTGATGATCAGAAGTCTACTGTAGGTTATGTCGTCACTCTTGGTTCTGGACCTATTACATGGGCTTGCAAGAAAAAAAGTGCCATTTCTCTTTCTTCAGTAGAAGAAGATTATCGTGGCGTCATAGAAGCTAGTAAGGAAGCCTTGTGGCTTCGTCAGATTCTGTCAGAGTTTGGTTTTCAGCAGTAGCATCCGTCTACAATTTGGTGTGATAATCAAAGTGTCGTTCAACTATGCAAAGATCTAGTCCAACATCAATGCAACAAACACATTGAACTACACATGCACTTCATCAGAAAGCTCATTCATGACCATGTTCTTGAAGTGCAATATTGTTCAACCAATGATCAAGTTGCAGACATCTTTACAAAGGCTCTCATAGAGGTGAAGTTTACTAAACTTCGATTTATGGTTGGAGTTTAGGAAGTTGTCACTAAGGGGGGATAGGCTCTAATGCTTCCTTCTCCTATTGTGTCATCTTTGTACCTCCTTCAATCCTATCCCAAGTTGTTCTTAAGGGGGGGTGTTAGGTTATTCTAACACATAGGAAATAGTTAAGTATAACTTCGTCTAGTGTAGAGTTAGGTAAAGTGTGTTTCTTTACTATGTACATTTGTAACTTACAATTTGACCGTCACGATATGTTCTAGACATGAAGTGATCTTACGGTTCATTCTCTCCTTGGTATTACCGACACTTGATCCATGGCTTAACACCTTATTGGTCCATCATCTCTATTTAAAGAGCATGGAGGGTCATTTGTAGGGTGACCATTCATGAGAGAAGCTTATGTAAATTTTCTCTCTTATTAATAAATTGCCTAAAGTGGTCGTGTTGGCTCAGGCTGTGGACTATTTCCCTCTTTGAGGGTTTTAACCATGTTAAAGATACTGGTGTATTGATCTGTGATCTTTTTGTGAGAAGTGTCATTTGGCGTTCTATCTGAGGAACTGTTAGAAATAATGGAGAATATCTTATAATGAGTTGGTTCACGAGACCTCAGGATAGGAATTAGTTTCTATATTTTAGGTTATGGTTCTAACTTCCCTAAATCTATGACTACTATATAATGTGTGATGTGCATGAACAATGTAGAGTGTTCTGCGAAGCCAGACTCTCCTGGTTCAGACTCTCTTTCGTAGAGCTGACTAGTGGGTTTCATTTTATTTAATATAGAACATTGCATTTTTAACATGGTATCAGAGCGTCAAGGCTGAGGAACCTGTACACTGAGTGAAGGGCATGACTGAGCCAAAATCGTCACAAGTTTTAGGTGTACAAGTGCAATGATCCCACTGTAGAACTTTTGTGTGTTTTTATTTTGTCAACTACCACATATCTGAGGTGTACAATCGTGAACACCTTTGTGAGTCCATGATGATAACTCGCACCGACTGAGCAAATAAGTGAAGGGCTGCATGGAGGTTGAGAGAAGGCTACGTCTTGGTAGAGGTTGATAACAGAAGGTTGCCTCGAGGCCAAGGTTTGTCGAGGAGGCCATGGTATAGGCAGTGAATGAAGCCACGGTGATCTGCGTGTGTGTTGCGAGATCAAACAATATTGGAGATCAACGATCTCTGTCTTTGACACAGATCTGGGATAAATCTATTTTATTTTTTTACCTATCAATTTTTTTTTTAATCGCTAAGATGAATAATCAAATGTTCGAAGCATTCTTGAATGAGCATAACAATCTCGATGGCTCCAATTATGCGAATTGGAAATTCAAGATGCAGACTCTGCTAGAAGTGCAGAGTGCTTGAACGATTGCAAATGGGGATAAGCAGAAGCCAACAGTTGGATTAGAATCAGTTCCAGATTGGGAGAAGCGAGAAGGTAAAGCAAGGACATTGTTGAAGATATCAATGAAAGACTGCATCATACCACATATCATAGAATGTAAATCAGCAAGTGAAATTTGGGGAATATTGAATGATTTGTATGAGATCAGGAATACAAATTATCTTTTGTTTCTGAAGAGAAATATATTATCCCTGAAGATGGAGGAGAATGAAATAGTTGCTTCCTTCATAGCAAGGATCAAGGATCTGAAGAACAAATTGTCAGACATTGATGATACAGATCTTGTAACAATTACCATGAATGGTGTGACCGATGACTACCAAATGTTCATCACTGGGATAAATGCGAGAGAGAAAATCCTGAAGTTTGAAGAACTGAAAGGAATACTGATGCAAGAAGAAGAAACAAGATCGACTCTAAAGCCCCAGAGTGTCGATCTTGCATTGATGGCGAAAAAGAAATCCTTCAAAGGAAAAGGAAATCCACAACAACAAAACTGAGGAAGCTCACAAAAAAGACCAAATCCGACTCAAGGTATGAATCCAAATAGAAACAACTCTGTAATTAAATGTTTTTATTGCAAAAAACTTGGTCATATAGCTAGGGAGTGCAGGAAGAAGAAATATCATGAAGAACAACAGAGGCAGAAATGACATGCAGGTCATCTCGCGAATGATAATCATGAGCAGAATTTCAGATTGTTCATGGCAGACTTTGATGAGAATGTTGATGCAAACATCTAGTATGTAGATTCGGGAGCATCAACACATATGACAAGGAACAAGCAATGGTTTGAAGATTTTAAAGAAATCAACGACGAAGCACAAATCTACCTAGGTGATGATAGAAGTCATCAAATCAAAGGGTGTGGGAAAATTTCTATCATTTTACCTAATGGTAATGTAAGACAAATTCATAATGTCATGTATGTGCCCAATGTAACAAAGAACTTGATTTTTGTATCCATGATTACAGATCAAGATCTTAAAGTTGAATTTTTTAAATCTAACTGTTATATTAAAGATCTGCTAGATGGCATGAAGACTATTGCTACAGGAATTTGAACAGGAGGTCTGTACAAATTGGATGTAAGACCAGCACCAATTTGAGCTTTAACAGCAGTGGGTTTGACTACAAAAGAGTTGTGGCATCAAAGATTTGGTCATATCAACTACAATGATTTGTTGTTACTTCGAAAAAAGGAAATGGTAAGATATCTTCCTATGTTAAAACAAGTGCATAATGATTTTGATGTCTGTACATTAGGAAAGATGCATAGAGAATAATTCATGTTCGAGTAGAGAAGAAACAGAGAGATATACTTGAATTAGTGCACACAGATCTTTGTGGACCCATGCAAACAAATTCATTAGGAGCTAAACTGTATTTTTTACTATTTATTGATGACTGCACAAAGTTTTCTTGGGTATATTTTTTGAGTAATAAGAGTCACACATTTGAATACTTTAAGCAGTTAAGAAACATGATTGAAAAGCAAACAGGGAAGCAGATAAAAATTCTCCGCTCTGATCAAGGGGGAGAATATAGGAAGGATGAGCTTATCAAGTATTATAAAGACCATGGGATACTACAGCAATTCATAGTACCCCATACTCCTCAGCAGAATGGAGTAATGAAAAGAAAAAACATAACATTGGTGGAATGCGCTAGAAGCATGTTGAAAGGTAAGAATCTTTCAAATGGTTTTTGGGCTGAAGCATTTAATACTGTGGTTTATTTGAAAAATGGGAGTCCTACAAAGAGTCTTGAGTTTAAAACTCCTTATGAAGCATTATATGGATTTAATCTTGCAGCAAAACATTTAAGACTATTTAGGTCTAAAGCATTTGCCCATATTCCAAAGGAAGATAGAAGAAAACTAGATTCAAAAGCCATCAAAAATACCTTTATAGGCTATTGTTCATAATATAAAGCTTATAGATTATTTAATCTCTCTACTCACAAGATTTTTGTTAGGAGAGATGTCATATTCCATGAGAAAGATCATGAAGAATCTAATAAGCACAATGAGGAATGGGATATTCCGTTCTTGATGGAAGAAAGCAAAGAAATAATAAACAATCAGGATCGGCAACAGACAAAGGTAGAAGATGAACAACAGTAGCAACAACAGCAAATACAACAACAACAACAGATACAATAGTAGCAGCAATAGCAAGAAGAAAAAGAAAATTATGATCAGACAAGGTTTGAAGCTACCCCACCACTCAGGAGATGAGGTAGGAAAGCTCAATTGCCTGCAAGATATAGGGAAAATGATTTTATAACTAGTATGATGAATTTTGTTGAACCTTCTAGTATAAGGAAGAAAATGAATGTAGTGAATGGCAAACAGCTATGGAATAGGAATATGAATCTATAATCAAGAACAACACTTGGGAACTGGTTGAACTTCCTAGAGGGAAACAAACCATAGGTTGTAAATGGTTGTATAAACCCAAGATAAATGTAGATGGAACCATAGATAAATCAAAAGCTAGATTAGCAAAGGGGTATTCATAAAAAGAAGGCATTGACTATGAAGAAACCTTTGCCCCCGTAGCTAAACTTAATACCATTAGAATGTTGATTTCTTTAGCTACTAAGAAACATTGGATGATTCGCCAACTAGATGTAAAGTCTGCATTTTTAAATGGAGAATTAAAAGAGGAGGTTTATTTAAAGAAACCTAAAGGGTTTGTCCAGAAAGGGAAAGAAAATTTAGTCTGTAGATTAAAGAAAGCTCTTTATGGACTAAAGCAAGCACCCAGGTCCTGGAATGAAAAGATTGATTCATTTTTTCTACAATTTGACTACAACAGAAGTAAAAACAACCCTAATCTATACACCATGCAAGATGAACAAGGGCGCATAGCGTTGATTTCTTTGTATGTAGATGATTTGATTATTACAAGTGATGCTACTTATCTAATCAAAGAAATCAAGCAACGGATGTCACAGGTGTTCAAAATGAAACACCTTGGTGAATTAAGATACTATTTGGGTCTTGAGATCTGGAGAGATTCAGGACAAACATTTCTATCCCAAGGAAAGTATATCAAAGGACTATTAGAAAGATTCAGGATGGATCAGTGTAAGGTTGCAGTAGTACCATTACAGTAGAACATCAAATTGCAGAGTGAGGATGGCTCTAAAGAGGCAGATGTGGCACTTTACAGACAACTGGTTGGGAGCCTAATATACCTAACCACTACTATACCAAATTTGGCTTATGCAGTCAGTGTGCTAAGTCAATACATGTCCAAGCCACTTCAAAGTCATTAGAATGTAGCGAAATGTGTTTTGAGCTATCTACAAGGTACTGTAGATTATGGTATTATTTATATTGATTCCTCTGATGTTAAATTGATAGGATTCATAGATTCAGACTAGGCTAGAAATGTAGACGATTGTAGATCCATAATAGGCTATGCATTTAGCATTGGATCCGGGGTGATTACATGGAGCAGCAAGAAACAGAACATAGTTTCCTTGTCTTTAGCAGAAGCAGAGTATCAAGCTATGTCTGCAGCAACATGTGAGGCAGTTTGGTTGCGAAGACTTCTCTAGGATGTTGGGGAAGAACAAAAAGATGCAACAACAATCAGATGCGACAATCATAGTTCAATCAAACTTGCTAATAATCTGGTGTTTCACAAAAACACTTTACACATTGATACACAGTTCCATTGTTAGGGAGAGAGTGCAATCAAAAGAAATTCATTTGGTATATTGTAATACATGTGATAATGTTGTAGACATTTTCACTAAGCCTCTTGGAAAAATCAATTTTGAAATGTTTAGGGAGATGTTAGGAATATTTTTAAACCCCTTCTCCATTCAAGGGAAGTGTTAGAGATAATGGAGAATATCTTAGAATAGTGAGTTGGTTCACGAGACCTCAGGATAGGAATTAGTTTCTATTTTTTAGGTTATGGTTCTAACTTCCCTAAATTTGTGACTACTATATAATGTGTGATGTACATGAACAATGTAGAGTGTTCTGCAGAGCCAAACTCTCCTAGTTCAGACTCTCTTTCGTAGAGCTGACCAATGGGTTTCATTTTATTTAATACAAAACATTGCATTTTTAACAAGAACTTACCTTGCAAATTCCTACAAAGATAAACATGAGGAATGTCACAAAAGCCAAATTGTGTTTATCATAAAGTAATATGAACTTCTCAACAAAAACCCTAGTAATCTCAACAATAGCATAACATCCAAATGCTAATGTTAGAAGCAAATAAAGTAATGTTTACATTGTGTCTAATTATGGTGGATCTGCATATAAATAAGAGATAGTCATACTTGGTTGTCCAAAGCTTGCATTGTCCATAATGTGGCCAAGTGAAAACCCTTAAGCATATTTTTCAATTTGCCTTCTATCCAAGTCTACCTAAGCATGGGTTGAGTCTTGTGTCTATAGTATTTTCCTGCCTCTCTTACATGGAGCATTGCCTTGTTAGGCAATCAACATTATTAGGATATTGAGTTTCACTATATTGTGGATTCTTGTTATTTTTAAAGTGTTTTTTTTTACAATAAAAAGGTTGCAATAATGTGTTTTTTATAATATAAATGTTGCTATAACCATCATAATCATCACCAACTCTATCACCATCCTCATCATCATTGTCTCCTATATTTAATATATGTTTAGCATAGTCTGGATCATCATCTCCAGGGTCATCTCCGGCATCATTACATTCCTAACCATAAAATGAGGTAGGATATTACTAAAATATAAAATGAAAATTTGGTTTAAGATATATTGGACATCTAGCTAAGTTTATGCTTGTAATTCACATTAAGTAGTAGAAGCAATTTTTAATGCATATGAAGTAGGTACCCAATTGTTATTCATATTCTATTGTGAATGTTTCTTATGATTTCCATGCACCATTGGTAAATTAAAAGTTACTAGAAGCTTTAGTTCAAATTACAATTGTAATTCGGAAGTGCATATGCTTCTTAATCACATATTGTGAACATTTTGCACAATGGAATCACAACAAGAATTCACCACCATGCTTCATGTTATCATTACTAGATTAAGAATCAAGATGAAAACAATAATCCCATTTGTAATTTGAAAGGAAAACAATCGACCTCAACTTCTACAATAAATTGGCAACTAATTTAATTTATCATCGGTCTCAACTAGCTTACACAATACAATAGATTACATGATACAACAATGTCATCCTAGAGAAGCTAGATTACATGATACAACAATCTTAGCCTAGAGAAGTTGTAGGATATTCAAGAAAATATGTCCATGGAAATGTAGGTCACCAACAATGCAATAGGAAAACCCTACATTAAAGAGGTCAACATGCTAAATCTTAGACCATGCCACATATGAAAGGGTATATCATAATTGCATAGTACACAAATATTTAAAAATGGTTTGTGAATATTATCATAGCTTCATCATAGAGATATCAAAAGATAACAACATAAACAATTATTGAATATCTTGTACCATACCTGTAACACCCCCTCCTAAATTATTATTATTATTATTATTATTATTATTTGTCTAAGTTCATCATTGGTGAGGCTATATCATGGTCATGGCATAGTTCTAATTTGAGTAGGTTTTCTTTTACACTTGGGGTACTCATTTTGTAACACCATTCCCTGAAGGACTAGATGTGTAAATTATGGAGATGACTCCCTACCCCACAACTACTAATGTTGTAAATCATATGGTGATGACTACGTTAAATACATAGAGGGTGTATCACATACTAACAACCCTCATAAGCATTTGTAATAGAGATGTTCTTGAAGATTACAATGTAATCCATATGATTTCATGAGCTGTATTCTATAACCTAAGTGAATTTTAATTTTTTTTTGGTGTGAACATATTTTATATAGCCATATGGATATTTAGAGCATTCTTTTATTTCCATTACAAATTTTGATCACCTAGTTTTATTAAGGGCACAACGCCTTTGTGGCTTCATGTTGTGGGCCTCCTATTTTTACAACTCATATGTCATAAGGAGAAACTATAACATTGATGCAATAGTTGCTACAGGCCCAAATAAACCCTGCAATTTCAACCTATATGTTGGTTGTACATGTCCTAACTGTAGAATGGTTTTAACTTGTAGACTCATGTTCTAGTTAGAATAATTAATTGTAATTAGGGAATCACTCTATGTGTATGTACATATATTTATGTTCCACACCTGAAGGTCGTCTAGACCTCCATATGCAAGATGAAAAATTATCAAATGCACTAGCCTAAGAGAATCTTGACGGAACTGACTGTGCAAACAAAGGTGGATCTTATACAATATCATTTCTAGATAATTCATCTCTTGATGAATCTATTTCTCGGGGAGTATCCCAGGAATTTGAAGTTATTGTATCATATAAAAAGGTATGCCCATTGGATCTACTAACTGCATATTGTTGAGCTACCATGATCCATCCTGAACTTGACACGAGTTTCACTATTTGCTGCAATGGGGCAACAAACTGGTGACCAATTGGTGTATGATGATGGGAGGATAGGTTTGAACCAAAATCCTATTAGCATCTAATCCAATATCATGCTGGAAAGGAAGATAATACTGAGGCAGTTGAGTGCGAGAATACCTTGTTTTCAAAACCTTGTTGTAGATTAGTTGCAGAACCCTACCAACCGCGATGATCAACTACAACATAAACCAAGTTAGTAGAACCACCCTAGCATGTTCTAGTATTTTTCTTCTCATATATGCTCCTATCTACGCCCTTTAAAACTCTACAAACAAAGGAGATATACACACTTTAGATCAAACCCTAAGAAAAAAAATAGTAATGACCATAACAATAGAATTTAAGGATAAATTTTCTTCTCCCAATGAATTGTATATAGGTTCCCTTATCAGGTCAATTTTCCCTAATATTTACACATGACATCCAATGATAGTTCCGAACCATCGCTAAGGCCACAAATTTCATTGTAAATCATCATTTCACATACCCTTAAAGGATAAGAAATGAAAATCATAAAACAAAAGAAACACTCGAAAAGAAATGAAGAATGAACTCACCCTGTGCTAGGGGCCAAGGGCAGGGGAAGATCTGATGGAATTTAACCATCGTGGAAGTAATTGAGTGTCAACACGGATCCTCTAAAACCCTCATTATTTGAAATCATTCTTCTATTTCATATGTTTGAAAAGTGAAAATGGATATTATGTGATTTTTTGGTGCGTATCAATTTTATTTTTCACTTATGTGAGCATCACTTGGTACATAAAAATAGATGCTAAATGGATTATTTAACCTCATAAGAAGCTCATTATTAGTGAAGGAGGAAGATTGGATATCTTTTATAGATTAATGGATTCAAATATGCAATTAATATTATAATAATGGTATTTCATAGTGTTGGAATGTTGAAACTACTTGTTTACATAAAGAGAAAGAAGCTTTAAGTGAATAGTTTATAAGTCATGATGATTGTTAATAATTTGTGGGTGGGGTAGCAAGCTAAGTGAGATTGACTATTGAGAAAATGTCATGGTTAATTCCATGAGATTTGGAGTAGTCTTGGTATGGGTGAGCTTCTTGTGGATTCTTGGTTATATGGCACTCGACCTAAAGGAGACAATTGATTATATATGATTCATTTTATTGATTTCAACCCCCCTTTTTCACCCTTAACATCACCTATTGAAATGAGCGTTAAGTAGAATATTAAATTTCGTGGAATATGGGTTATAGATGAATCAATTTGAATATTCAATCAATATTAAAACAAAAAATTTCATCATAAATTATGATTGTATTAGTTTTAGTGACTTATAGTATTTTACATATATTTTTAAATAACAAGTATCTAATTATATTTAATGAAATGAAATA